>JAPDVR010000001.1:16442277-17042277 GCA_026230005.1 Gila orcuttii | reverse complement strand
TCTGTATAGAAAACACATTTTTATGATAATCAAATAAAGAGCTATTTTCCAAAACACTTTCTTTTTTAACTTTTGTAATTTATTTTCAGAAATGACTGATATTGGGCACCTTTACCTGTGTGCAAAATATGTCATCAGATTTTCAGAAGAAAAAATAAATATTTATATAAAAATACATTTTTATAAAGGATACAAGTGTGTCCTGAATTCACACTATGAATAAGCCAACCCTGAGTATTCTCAATAAACATCTAACTCACTTGAGACCAAGTCACTGTATTCTGTGAACATTGTACAACAGTTCAAAACTTTAAAGTACAGTATTGTCCTACTAAGGCAAATGACCTTAACTTCTATTTTATAGCACAATGTTATGATAACACTTAAAATGTAATCAATATTAACCCTATTAGACTCACTATGATAAAAATGGCTTCACATGTATAAACAAGAAGTTGAAGTAGTGAGCATAGTTGGAATGTCCTGTATGAACAAAATGACGGAGTATGTTTTTGTTTCCACTGTTCGATCGCGCCCGCGCCTCTCTCTCACTCTCTCTCTCACACGCGCGCGCCACACACACAACCACAACATATTCCAGCATTGCAATGTTGACGTCGCAAACAGTTCATAATAGTCACAGAGCTTCAGAGCTAAGGCAGGGCTACAGATTAGGTGTCCCTAAAGAACTGTAACGTTATCTAACAGTTAGTAGTTCCTCATTGTAATGGATTTGCTTTCTCGTCGGTTGTTTGACATGGATTTTAACCAGGGTTCAACAAAAGGCAGGCTTTAAATTACTACATTCCCGCTGCTGGTGTATAATGGGTGTCGTTGCGGCTCCAACTGACCAACTCGTGTAGTTTTCAGTCAGTGGACTGTCATTGACAGGCGAGAGCTAGCATTTTATTTCAGTTGTAGCCTACATGTAGCCTTATGGGCTGTGAATTAAGATATCCTACAAGCCTGCTCTAATGCAGCGCTTGTTACTAGATAAGTTGTTGATTATGGCTCGAAACGTGTTTGTGTCTAGTTTGTGAAGTAGCATCGCTAGCTAAAGGCTACCGCTAGCTATTACTGGATTTTAAAGATTATCTTTTTTATGCACCCGTATCGTGTCATTCTTACCTTGATCATTTTCATCATCATTTTCCCCGAGAGTATGCCATTATTCAATAATCTAACAAAAGCAATCACTGTGAAACATGTAAACTTACATGTGTGTCTGAGGTGATTTAATTGCTACATCATAACCCCGTAACTCCAGCGCGACAATACTTTGATGGTCGGTCAGAACAAGGCAGAGTGCCGTAACTTGCCGCCTCCAGCACCTGCTTCAGCACATTATGTGTGTAATGTATGCGCGCGTGCAAAAACAAACATCCCCGCCGGCCCCACATAAGGCTACACACACGTCAAATACACAGGAATGATTATCGGCCTGTTCACATCGGCCCTATTTTGACATCGGAACGATACCGATGTGTAAAAAATTTACTATATCGGCCGATATTATATCGGCGGCCGATATATCGTGCATCACTATATAATTGTATATAATACATTGTAATACAAATAAAATTGTATTGCATACCGACTAGCCCCTGTAAATGTTGAAAATACCTTGTCTCCATGAGAAACAATTACCCTCCGAATAGCTCTTACGACAACAAACCCACAAAATGTTTATCATTAGAGACTACTAACAACTATCATGAACAAATCAATTACATTCTGATAAATTATTCTTAGAAATATCAACAAATCAGCATTACAACTTTGCAGAGCTATCTGTCTGTATTTTAAAATAACATTTAAAAGGTCTAATAATATTTTCATTACATTTATGAGCACTACAATCACTGAACAACTGACACACATCAGTTTAACAGAAAGAATAAAGGCATAGTTACTTTTTTGTTCAATCTTCTTGGATTTTTTGGTCTACATCATTGTATCAGAATTATCCATTGTGTCAAATAGTCAAACTCCAGCTCTGACCGCATCGTGGGGAAAATTTAAACAATACTTTGAGGAAACACACTTACGTAAAAAAATGTACTTAACTAATGTTAACTAAGAAAACCTTATTGTAAAGTGTTACAAATTGGCAAGTAACATTAATTTAAATTTGAAATGTTTGGAGTAGAGAGACTAAAATAGTTTTTTTTTTTTTTTTTTTTTTTGTAAAACATACTCCAGTGATCTTTGTTTTATTTACAAATTCAAAAATAATTTTTACAGTGTATAACAGCAACATTGAACATTGCGAAAGTTGTCTTCTAGGTGAACTGCACACATTTACATGTCTTACTGATGTATGCATGTTGTCAGGGATCATGTGATCTAATTGAATCTATGAAATGCTGTGTCCTGTCCTTCTGTCATTCCTGGCAGCTGCATTGACGTACAAGTGCACAGGGGATCAGTGGGCGGTTTACTGCAGGGTGATCCGAGATAAGAACCTGTGCCAAGACATGCGCTGGTACCAACGCTGCTGCCAGACCTGCAGAGACTTTTACATCAACAAAATGCCCCCCAAGACTTGAGAACAACTCATAGAGGTTTATTTTTGCCTTTCCTATTTGTACTGTCAAGAATAATATGTTTCATATTTGAAAATGTTATGTGAAAATAAAAGCAGCCTGAAAGCAGTGGAACAGATATTTTCAAGCAGAACACACTATGCAAACTTTTGAAGGCACTGAGGTTAGTTACCACCAAAGTATGTACTTGCAGTGTGTTCGCCAAGCGTTTGCGTACTTGCATTACATTTGTTTCTTGTTTTTGGACTTGAAGGTTTCTTGTTTTGTCATGTTTTGCTTTAATCTACCCTTTTAGTCCCTGGAAGTGACTTCTTCAGCATACTGGCTCATTTCTCCAGATTACCAGCTGTGGTTGCTTTCTTAAGGCCACTGGTTGGTCAATAACTGATGGACTTTTTTTTCCAGAGTCGGATCAATTATTTTTTATCTTGTTTTTGCTTTTATTTCTTATAATAATAATAACTTGTCTGTTGGCTCTGTGACCAAAACCTAGTAATCTGCCTTGCTCCTTACGAATGGTTTCAATAGAGTTTAAAATTAACCTGTTGCTAATCTAACAATGCAATACTGCTAGACATTAAAAGTAACACAAATATTGGATAAAATAGTCCATTGTTTATTAAGATGAACTATTTTTGCTGATATATTTAGGTATTGAAATTTTTATCTCTGTTATTTCATCCATCAGCTTCTTTTTTCTGAGCTTTTTGCAATGCATTTACATTTATGCATTTGGTATGCATTCACGGTATCGAACCCCATGATCTTGGCTTTGCTAGTGCCATACTCTACTGTTTAAGCCATATCCTTGCATTATGCGTGCATGTAATAATAGATTATGCAATGCATTATTGTATTTCTCATTTTTTGTTTAATCAATCATTCCGCCTACCTTTTTGAACAGTCTTCAGACTGGGAGGCTTAAAATACTGCCTACGTAGGCAGCTCACTAGGTTTTGGAAAAGAGCTGAAGTAGCGTGTGCTATTTAATCCATAAAGAGCCATCTCAATGCAGTCGAGCAGCCAAGTTGATGATAATTGACCCATTTGAGTCATTTTTCTCTTTAGGATTTATGTATTTTATATAAAACTAGGTGAATTTGTGGCCACTTTCTTTTTGTCATCTAGGTTTCTTTGCATTATTTACCACATTCTCTGTGTGTTTTAGATATTTGCTGTGTTGTTTCATATATTTTAACAGTACATGATCTCTTCTGCAGTGTAAACAAGTGAGTCTCCATTAGTCTGTTGCCTTTGGTGCATCATTACTTCACCCCAAAATGAAAATGTCATTATTTTACTTAAGCTCATGTTGTTCGGAACCAGTATGCTTTCATTTCTTCTTTTGAACACTAGACATTTTCAGTAATGCCTACTTAAATTGCACAGAGGGTGTCTTTTGACTTCAGAATAAATAAAAAAAATAGTCATACACTATACTGCTTAAAAAAAAAAAATTCAGCAAGGATGCATTAAATCGATCAGTGACAGTAAAGACATTTATAATGTTAGAGGTTTCTATTCTATTTCAAATAATTCTGTTCTTTTGAACATTCTCATCATCGAAGATTTCTAAAAACATGAGGATAAATAAATGATAGGAGAATTTTTATTTTTGGGGTGGACTGTTCCTTTAAGGTGTAGTAAAATCAGGGTACAGGAAATGTTATGTATGTCTAATCATATTTTAGGGATCATTCACACAGTTCACATTTTTTGTGTGTTTAAAAAACGACCAGACGCAGGTCAGTGAAGTGGACAAAAAGAAGGTCTAGAGATGCGTTTTTTAAAAGTTCAACTTTAAAAAAAAGACGCGTCTCTAGACCTTGTTTTGTTCCTGTCTGATGGTGCTGCAGTGCCACAGTTGTCGCACTCAAACATGCTACTCTTGAGTCTCTGTGCTTGTATATCTTATTAATTTGTCATCAGTTTGAGACAATAATTCCTTTGTTTAAAATTGTAATTTTTGTAATCATTGTAGTTTTCATATTGTGCAATAGAGGCAGTATGCAAACATACGCCCTTTTTATTTCACAGAATTTAGGAATAATAGCAACAAATTTTGTAACAAACATCACAGTCCAAATCTCATAATTAAAAAATGGATATAATTTATATGAGTTTACAAGGTACTTTTACAGTTAGGATGTGGTCAGAAAATGTGACATTTTAAGTTTGTATTTCATAAAATAACCCCATGGCCTAGAGTGACACTGCAAATGCATGAGAGACTCAAAACATACTCAGTTGCCTACTGCCTACATGGGGAGCTGCCTTCTAAGATAGCATCCTAACTGAATGAAACCTCACTAGTGGTTTCTACTCGTTGAGTTTTATGCTACTCCAATAAGGATGAAATGCATAGCATACAAATTGACCTTGAAATGCTCGCTAGTTTTTGGAACAGAGCTTACATGTGTGTTTGAGACCTTGGCTCCGATCTACCAGGTTGCACAAGGTCACAACTGGTGCTAGACAAATTTCACTACTGTGAAATTCAGCAGTTTTTTTTTTGTTTTTTTTTCACGTTTTGTTCTTGTACTTTTGTATGTATTTAAATGAAACGTGTTTTTTAATGTTTGTTAGGATTATTTAATACATATTGTATCTACCTGCTTTTGTCAGAACTATTGGGTGCAAAAGCTTCATGTTCCAGGTATAGTGAATATTGCTTGTGTATTCCAGTACTGTATGTCAATAGTTGCACATGTGATTGGTACTTAAACTTCCACTTTTGATGGTGCTAACTTGAACATTTCAGACTGTTCAAAAATATATAATAATAATAAATGTATATCTTGTATTATGCTTTTGTGTGTGTGCATCAATTTTAAATGATATTTTATGCTTATAATCAATAGCTTAGTAGTTTTATATTGTACTATCTTTTACACACTCAGCCCCTATTGAAGACGTTTGGTTTTTCTTTGTCCAGATTTTCATAAAGATTTTTCGTAGATTTTGGTTTTGTTTAGAGGTCTCAGCATCACAATCACTGTCACAACCTTGTGAAGTTCCCTGGCTCGTTCTTCAGCAGTTGTTTGCGTTTTCATTTTGCTGATTCTAATGTTTGTCGGCTGTAACTAAATATATTACGTTGAGAGGATCCGTGAGCGTATGCATGACGAATGGCTGCGCGGCCTGCTGATCTCACCCGTAAATCTGCCGCTGTCAGTGTAATGACACTGGCGTAGCTGTGAAGGACGTGAGGAGAAGGTCACCGCCACGTTTAAGTGCTCATCTCAAATCCTCTGTATGCTGGAGACTCTTTGTGTTACGGTGAGTGTTCTGACATTCACACCATTACACAAAATAGACTGTTTAAATAATGAAGTGAAACAGTCATGTGTGCATGGAATTAAAAATGTTGTTTTCATAATCTTCTCAAAATGTAATAATGTGCCTCTTAAATTATTGTCTTTTTCAGCTGACATCTCCAGGGGTGTCGTAACGGGCATGGGGAAGATTAGGACGGGTCCTCACCAACCAGATTGAGCATCTCATCCTTAAATTCAGGGAAATCTTTTTCAGCCAGGAAGACTTGGATACCATCGTAGCAGCCAGTGAACCTCTCCAGAATATGTGGCGTGTATTTCTGCATCTGTCGGTGCGTGAGAGCAGATCGTTTAAGCGTTTTCAGCACATGACCTCATGAAGATCTCAATCTGAAATTTCAGCACAGACGTTTTATTCACGTATTATGCAGTGAAGTTTCATGAGCAACTTTTTCCTCTCTTTACTCAACAGCTCCTCTGTTTGCAGACTATGGCGGGAGTCTCTGCAGAAATCTACCACTGGCTCCTTAATATGCTCAAACTCTTTGGATGAATGATGTGGACACTCTGGGGTGAAACATCTCCAACATTTTTTTCTGTTTTGGTTTCATTGCAGCCACAGATGTTCAGTGGACATTTCTGGTGGAGACTTTTTACCACAATCTGTCTGGTTTGACATGGATTTCATAATTGATATTTAATTAATTATTGTTCTAAATCATGAAGGTTTCTCCTGAAAAGACCAGCACAGCCAAGATGTTCAGCTTAGTTTGTGAAGCTGTTTGATAAAAGAAGTCTTGATGGTTTAATTAGTAAATTTTTTCAAGAAGGTTCTATTTGCTTACTTAGTTACTTGTTAACTACATAGTTCCCTATCAGTCAGTCACTCTCTACGTACGTCGTGACCGACCAATAGGAATCTCGCTAGAGAGGCCAATCTACTTCGAGTGAAACTAAACGAGCCACTGCACATTGGCGTGCAATCATTTGCATCAGCTGTTCATCCATGCAGTGCGGGTATATAATGAGCAGCAGGTGCGATTGCACTTCAGCTTTTTCCTTCGGAGCCGAGCACTTCGATGCTGTGTTCTCTACAACAAGAGTGTTACGACGAGCGAGCTCTCAACAGGACCTCTCCAGTCAGGTGTGGGCGATACGGCGTGGCAGCGTGGTCGAATTCTTCTCTCTCTCTTTATCTTTTTTGTTTTTTGAGCAAAAACAAAAAAGCTGTTTTTACAGCTGGTAAGGTGTGCCGTGAGAGCGCTGAAAGGCTGTTTTCACGGCTGGTAAGATCGCCAGCGAGAGAGACAGCGCACAACAGGTACTCTTTCCTGTCTGTGTTCGCTGTGACCGTTCTCTTGCGTGCTTCAGCACCAAAGAGAGCAGTCCCTAAAAAAGCTTACAGGGGTAGAGCGCGTCATTTTAAAGATGTCACTCTACCTGTGTGTTTCTGGATGCGGTTGTTACTTGGGATCATGGGATGGTCACGAACGCTGTATCGTGTGTCTGGGCATTGAACACGCTAAGGCAGCATTCGTGGATGAGTCATGTACCCATTGCGGGCCTAGCTACGGTCGACACTCTCGTTCCTGCAAAGGGGCGGAGTCCCTGCGCCTCCGCTGCTATCTAACCCTCCTCCGAGGGTTACTTCAGACGGTGGTGCGGGTGACCTGAGGATCACGGTGAGCGTGCTTCTCTCGGAGAACCAACCCCCAGGAACCCCCGTCCCTCCCATGCTCCGCAGCCAGTAGAGCCGCCAACGGAACGTGCTGGACCATCCACGAGGTGTGTACTAGTCGTGTACTAATCTGTTTGCCTCCTCACAGACCTCCCATTGCCAGCTGTTTTACTCCCTGACCAAGGGAAAACTTGGCACGGACGCACTGACACACAGCTGGCCACGGGGCCTCCGCAAATGTGCGTTTCCCCCAGTGAGCCTACTTACACAGACCTTGTGCAATGTCAGGGAGGATGAGGAGCAGGTCCTTCTGGTGGCCTCCTATTGGCCCACCCGGACCTGGTTCTCAGAACTCATGCTCCTCGTGACAGTCCCTCCCTGGCCCATTCCTCTGAGGAAGGACCTTCTGACTCAGAGACGGGGCACCCTATGGCACCTGCATCCGGACCTCTGGAAACTCCATGTGTGGTCCCTGGATGGGACACGGAGGTTCTAGCTGACTTACCCCCAGAGGTACTTAACACCACCACTTATGCGCGGGTACCGTCTACGTGACGCGCGTACACCTTGAAGTGGAACCTGTTTGTCGAGTGGTGTTCTTCTCGCCGAGAGGATCCCCGAAGATGTTCGATAGGGTGCTTTCCTTCTTGCAGCAAGGGTTGGAGCAAAGGCTGTCTCTCTCCACCCTCAAAGTACATACTGCCGCTATTTCAGCATATCACGACCACATAGATGGCAAAACAGTAGGAAAGCACGACCTGGTCATCAGGATCCTTGGGGAGTGAGACGGTTAAATCCTCCTTGACCCCCTCCATACCCTCTTGGTCAAGTCAAGTCACCTTCATTTATAAAGCATATTTAACTGTATGGATTGTTTCAAAGCAGCTTTACAGTGATAATAGAAATGACAGTAACAGATTGTTTAGGATTTACCACAGCTCTAGGATAAAGTTATTGTCCAGCTAAAGTTAGTTTTGATTAATTCACTTCTGTTGCAAAGATCATTAGTTATTAACTTAGGGGCCGCTACCACGACACCGCTCAGAAACAGAAAAAACCTTAACGCGCTCCGGCCACCCATCCGCATCTTGGGACCTTTCCCTGGTGCTTTGAGCACTCCAGGATGCTCCCTTTGAGCCTTTGCAATCAGCAGACTTAAAGCTTTTCTGCATGAAGACTTTGCTGGTGGTTGCACTGGCCTCTGTCAAGAGGGTAGGGGACCTGGAGGCATTTTCGGTCGACGAATCGTGCCTAGAGTTCGGGCCGGCTGACAACCATGTTGTACTGAGACCCCGGCCTGGCTATGTGCCCAAGGTTCCTACCACTCCCTTCAGGGACCAGGTGGTAAACATGCAAGCGCTGCCCCTGGAGGAGGCAGACCTAGCCCTGGCTTTGCTCTGTCCCGTTCACACTCTGCGTCTGTACGTAGACAGAACTCAAAGTCTCAGGACCTCAGACCAGCTCTTTGTCTGTTATGGAGGCCAGCAGAAGGGAAAGGCTGTCTCCAAGCAGAGGATGGCCCACTGAATAGTGGATGCCATCGCCTTGGCTTACCAAGCACAATGCGTGCCCTGCCCGCTCAGGTTGCATGCTCACTCCACGAGAGGCGTTGCATCCTTCTGGGCGCTGGCAAGTGGCTCCTCGCTAACAGATATCTGTAGAGCTGTGGGCTGGGCGACACCTAACACGTTTGCTAGATATTATAGCCTACGTCTAGAGCCGTATCCCTAAACGGGTAGAACGGGTAGAAGCACTGAGAGGCTCGGCACTATCGGCTTGCTGCACCCTACTGTGCACCCTTATTGCTCCAGAGTGAAAAACCTGTTGAGTCCTCCAACACCCTCGGCCCGGACGTGGTGGAGCGTCCGGCGCCAGGCCTTTATCCGTTGAATCCCTGAGATACGGGTCTAGGCTGGGTCCCATATGTGTGACTCTGCGGGGATCCCATATGTGTATTTCCTCCACGGCTGCTCCTAAACGGAAGCCTGTGTCTTTCCCTTGGTCTAAGTCACCCAGTCTTTCATATGCAGTACAACCTTCGGGTTAGTCATATGTATATCTCCACATAACTCCTTCGGGGAAGGATGTGGGTTCCACAGTGTTCTCCTTCCTAACAGAAAGGGCACGCTTTCCCAGTGTTATCCAATAATCTCACTGTATGGGTTATCACGGAACAACAGTGGCAGATACACTCTGTGTAAGCCCTCTTCTATCGTCCGTCCAGGTAAGAAGGGGCAAGAGGCTCGCACAGGACGCTGGATGGGGTCAGGAGCTGTGGCGCTTTGGTAGGGATCCTATTCGTCGGTCACGACGTACGTAAAGAGTGACGGACTGATAGGGAACGTCTCGGTTACATATGGTAACCTTCGTCGGTCACAACGTACATCTCCGTTCCCTCCTTCAGGGAATGAAGGTTACCATACGTAACCGAGACGTTAACATATATATTTTTTAATACTTCTAAAGCATTTATTAATCTTAATTGAAACATTTACTACATTAACAGCAAAAGTTGTTAATATTATATAGTGGATCTTTGGAAACTTGAACTAACAATGAACAATTAACTAATGTTAACATAAATCAATAAATACTGTACCATTGTTAGTTAATTCATTTACGCTTACTAATGGACCTTACTGTAAAGTGTTACCATTTATTTAATTAAAGGATATAATTTACTCACTGTCATGTCATTCCAACCTGGTATTATACAACCTGGTACAACCTCTGTGAAACACAAAATTAGATGATAGAAGGTTTGAATTTCTGTTTAAATAGGATTATGATTATGTTTTTTTGATGTCACATGGTCACATGAAAAACAAAGTAAATGAACAAAGTATTTAATCATTTAGTGTTTAATGTTTATTATGTTTTTATTTTTTTAATTAAATGAATTTTTATAACTTAATTAATTATTCATCTGTGTAAAACCAACTTAATTGCAGTTCCTTCGTGAACCCTTGTTTCAGAAACCCTGCTCTGTTCAAATTATCCGCTTGGACATTCTGTCAAGAATCTCATTTGCTGTTTCATGAAAGACTAAAAACAACATGAGGGCATGAGAGTAAATACTCACATCATTTTCACTTTTGGAAGAATTATTTCTTCAAGACTTCCATTTTCCATGTTCTGGTCATCAGCTGTTCCTCTGCGTTACTATATTGTTCAGAAGCTGTTCTTCATAGAATCTACGGTAACGCTTCCTTTTACAGTCCTGTTCCCCATGTACATACTATGTACTTATTATAGTAATTACAATAACTGGGTAATAACTAGGTACTAACCCTGAACCTACCCCTAAACCTAACCTTAACCCATGTACTTACCTTATATTACCCAGTACTTTCTCAGGTAAGTACACTGTAAGTACACGCAAGTTAATGCACTGTAAAATTAAGCATTATTACCCAGTACTTTCTTAGGTAAGTACACTGTAAGTACACGTAAGTTAACGTACTGTAAAAGGAAGCGTTTCCGAATCTACTAGAACATCTTCAAAGTGTGTTCTTACATTTATTTTACTTTTACATTTATTCATTTAGCAGATGCTTTTATCCAAAGCGACTTACAAATGAGAACGATAGAAGCAGTTAAACTAACAATAGGACAATAATATGCAAGTGCTATGACCCTTCCCAGTTTAATCTAACGCAGTATGTGTACTTTTTTTTAAAGATAATAGATATAGAATATCTTCTGATTCTTCTGATTCATTCCACTATCACATACCTTCAGATCAAACATCAAAAGAGGAAATGAGAGGACGCTTCAACTACAACGACATTGTCAGGAAATCCACATGAGCTGCTTAAAAAATCAGAATGAGAGCATAAGTGTCTATCTCTGTCATATTCGCAGCAGGACACTGTTATATGTTCAAAGGCTCAATCATGTTCTTCTCCTCGATTTGAAGGTGTTTGTCACATCACAGCCCAGCTGGTCGTCTTTGTTCCTCTGTTCATCTTGTCCTGTTCAGCTGCGCCGTGATGAAGACCTCCCAGTGAGTCCAGCAGAAATCAGCCACAGCACTCCGCTGACATCACTGGTCATCTCACCAGCTTTTGTCTCAGACTGATGTAATGATGGATAATACACATTTATGAGGTGAAGAGATGCGTCTTGAGACACTTTATTCAATTGTGATGTTTTCTTCTCAAAACCAGCGAATCTTAAGGACTGTTTTTGTAAATTATCTAAGACCCATAGTGCACTTCTGTGCTTCTCATGTTGGTTAGTTAAAGAGATATGCTATTGCTCAAATGTTTGGGGTCAGTAAAGAAATGAATACTGTTATTCAGCAAGAACGCATTATATTGAACAAAGTGACAGTAAAGACATTTATAATGTTATGAAAGACTTTTTTTTAAAAAAACTTTCTATTCATCAAAGAATCCTGAAAAAATGTAACACATTTTTCACAAAAATATTAAACAGCACAACTGTTCATCATTGATAATAATCAGAAATGTTTCTTGAGCAGCAAATTAGAATGATTTCCGAAGGATCATGTGACACTGAAGACTGGAGTAATGATGCTGATAATTCAGCTTTGCTTAAAATATCTTACAGACCCCAAAATATTGAACTGTTATGTAGTTCACTCTAAATAAATAAATTTGATGAAGGATTGTTGAAGATGCCCTCTAGCAATGCCACTATCTGCAAGACTTCAGAGTCATTTCTGACGATTTTCTCCCTCTGGATTCCTTCAGTTCTCTCTGTCCTCACACAGCCAGAATAACTAAGCAGCGAGCCACACGTCAGCTGTTATTGGCTCTGAATGAAGTTGGAGGGAGAAGATCGCTGTGATAATGCCCTTCAGACAGAGGTGATGTGACATTTACTCAACACTGAATAACCCTGGAGTAGATGTCCAGATTGTCTTCAAAACTCCTTAGATGAGGGAAGGCATGGATGTAAAGGTAACAGCTTCATGTTTTCAGACAATGTAACCCCGGTTCCCTGAGAAAGGGAACGAGAAGCTGTGTCAGCTGATGACGCTATGGGAATGCACCCTCACAGAACCCAGCGTCTGAGGTATGCGTACGAACGGTGAACGTGATTTCACCAAGTACCTCATGTTCCTGGATCAACATCGTTGTTGATCCTGGATCAACTTTCCAATTAACCAATCAGATTTGAGGGACAAGTTTACAGTTTATGTCAAATTTAGGCTTAGAACCAAGGTGAAGTACTTAAACATCAGTGTCATTCACCTATCATTACTCTGATTTTAGAGAAAAGTTATGGGTAGGGTTAGGTTTAGGGGTAGGGATTGGGTAAGGACTACATTTTGGGACAGGAATGTTGATCCAGGATCAACAAAATATGTTGATCCAGGACCATGTCTTACTTGGCAAAATCACGGTGACCCGTACGAACATGGCATAATAGGGCCAACGCAGTGGTCAGCGTATAAGAAGGGTGCCTGAGAACATGTCATTAGGTTTGTATTGTCTGAAGGAAGATGTGCCGGGATGCCCAAAGCATAGAAAGCGACAGGGATAACATGCGTAACCCTAGACATTCTCTTTCAAGGGATCTTCTACGCTGCCTCAGCTTCTGGTGCTATGGATGGAAATTCCTTTCCACCCAAGGCATCCATCAATATCCCTACTCGCTCAGCCCCTCTACATTCGAATAACGCGAAGCCGAATGGATCACATGGGCTTAGTATGGATGTCTCCATGCCCCTCAGTGTGCAGGTCTGGAAGAAAGGTAAGGCTCACTAGAGCTGGACACTGATGAATCCGCAGATATTCTTCATCTAAACAACTTTCCGCAGTCTCATTCTTTGAGCCGGACGAGTTTAAACTCAGTTTGGATGTGGCACGATTTTCAACATCTCATCATATTCAGCGGTTGCCTGGAACAAGCAGGAAATAGATCTATTAAATATACCCGTTTATTCTACTGACACCATATCACAGACGAGCAATGAGTCCTTGCTTTCATTGGAAGAAACCGCTGAGTGGGGCTCCACTTTTGGCACAAAAACACCTGAGATTCCCACAATCCGCTCCCAGATAAATAACATAACTTGTGACCATCGCCAGGCGTTAAGAAACGCTGGCATGGAGGAACATACTGTAGCTTTTAAATTGTCTGCTCATCATTATTCTGCTTATCTTCTGTCCTTTCTTCACACACTGCTATCTTCACACAGTACTCAAACAAGCGGCTTCATGAAGACAAAGAAGCTGATGACGTATTCTCTGGCATCCCTCTTATACGCTGGGGTGCACCTTGCAGCCTCACAGGATAGTAAAGTGTTCATCGAATGCACACTTCAGGGACTTTTCGCCTGTTTTTCAAATACTATGAATTCGAACATACTTCTCTTTTGGCATACTGTTTTTTTGCATATTAAATAGTAGGAAAGCATTAAATTTCGGATGCAGCACGGGTTCCGCGAGGGCACGTCCCTGTAAGCCCGTCTAAATCGGTCCAATGGCAGTATCCGATATAACGGGTGAAGGTTACTGCGTGTTACTGTCTTTCCTTTTATGCAGCACAACAAGATTAAATCAAATACATTTTCTCATATGTATTACCTCGTTATTTAATCTGACTCCATGAAAAGAAAAAGGTTTTAATGATATCTAAACATCATAAATGTGAGCAAATGTTTGATTATTCTTTTTAACTCTTTACTTATATTTTACCCATTCATATTAGGAAACTATGTCGCTTTGCGGTCCTCACGCCTTCTGTTTAACGTGGGTCTCATGATCACAAGCTCGTCAGTTTTCGGTCTCTAAACAGAGATAATTGGCTATATACCTGAGATGGTCGCATTCACGCTTACACAATCAAAGATACTTTTGTATAGCCCCCATGGTTTTTGCATACACTTGAATTTAAAGAAACGTTTACTTCAGGCAGAGGTATGGCAACTAGTACAGATATAAGTCAACCAACATTACTTTTCTTATAATAGCTTTGGATTGGCCATGCCGTGGTTTCCAATGTACACTTATCTAAAGTAACATTAAATTAAAGCAGAGGTAAGACACACCCAAATTTAGGTTGGTCAAGCAGCATTTTTGCTGTCCTAAACGGAAATTCACTTCTTGTCTTTGCAAACCAAGTACACTTGAATTAGTGCCAAATATTAGAAGTCACTAATCTGACGCAGACTTGCGGTAACATACATCTGTTTAATCTACTTGGGAAAACAATTTCAGAGTCAGTCAGAATAAAATCTAATGTTTACAATTTATTGACCAATTAATAAAACAATAATTCAAAATCCAATTCATAGAATAAAATCATCAGTCAATCATATATAATAACAACAATTCAGAAATCGAGGAATTGTAGAAATATTTACCTGGCAAGGAAAACTACACAGAGCGATCGTGTGGGAAGTCTACGTACAGACTCCTCAAACCTTTTGCCAATTTTCCTTATAAACCCAGATAATTCAATATGCTTACCAAATGGTGGTGTTTGTCTTTATAATTAGAAGTTGGTCCCCTATTGAGGGGTTCACAACTGTGGGATCAGAATTTGTGATTGAATGGGTTCTTGTTGCCTGTGGAAGTTAATACTTATTTACATACAGGTAGTTTGAATGGAGGATCTGAGGGAGGGCACACCTTTTAAGGGGCACACAATATTTCTCATTTTCTAGAACTTCTTGGAGCTTTGTATTATGGCTGGGAGAATGAGACCATTTTACCAGGCGCACTGAGACATTTTAAATGATATCAAACATGTATAGTTGCTTATTGTACATATTTAACATTGCATAGGTATTTAGTGAGTTTTAGGTTAGGAGGAGAAGAGGGGGGAGCAGGGGGAGATGATGAGACTGTAAAAGTGAGTTGTGAGATGCACTGTATGGTGCGTCTCGTATGTTGCTGTTACATATGCAAGAGAGAGTTCAAATGTTAATTCTCAGGAGAGCCTTTTGCTTTTTCGAGGGGTAGCCCAGACTTGCTGGCACCCGCATTACATCCCCATAGCATCAGCAGCTTATGCAGCATAGAAGTTCCCTCGAACAGACAGGGATAGTTGCAGGTCAGAGTAATTGGAATGCCGAAAGGAGGTGTGCCGAAAGTTGAATTAACTGTTCGCAAAGAACGCCCCCTTTAGTTACTGTTGCTATGTCCGACAAGCCACGCCCCACCATGTTCTCACGCAGTGAAAAAAAAATACATTGCGGAGCAGAGAGGACACTGACAACAAGCTGACAGACAGGACAGACCAGGTTAATTTTGATATGAAACAAAGTCTCAACTTTCAAATTTAGTAATTTTTTAAAGAAATTTAAACAATAAATACCGTTTTGTGGCTCTTTAATGTGTCTGACAGATCGCTGTAGAGCCTCAGTTAAAGCTGCTCGTGAACCGATCATCTCTTCCTTCTAGTTAATTTATAGCATCAAATAAACATGAATGAACATAAGAAGGAATGTTTAAGACGTCAGTACACTCCGTTTTTCAAGTTCAAATCCACCAACGTTAATCTACTAACTCTCCTGACTGCTTTGTCGGACAAAAATGGCGGATTATGATTGGTCAGATCGCCTGTCAATCAAACTCCCTGCGAAGGGTCAATTGCTACAACAGAAACCATCCCCAACCATTCCCCACACCTGGAGAGATACTGTAGCTTTCGAGACCAATGATAGACCTTTCTCCACGACCCAACCTTTCATCACGCCCATTATTCCAACCTGCAGATACCCACACTTGCTCTTGAAAGGGAACAGCGGGCCTTAAAATTGAGGAAAAGTTTCTGCAAATCATTTATAAAACATTTATGTAGATTGTTGAATGTAATTCAATGCAACAATTTGCATAGTAAGTAAGAGTAGGTAAAGATACTTTATTGTCATTGTACAAAATATAAGCATACACATTAAATTACATAAAAGCCCCTGAAGGCATATTGTTCATTGTATAAAATAATGTTGATGTGCATGTCTTATGTCCTTCAATGTTAAAAAACAGTCCTTTTTCCTTGATAGAATTAGGGAGTTACTGTAGAAAATGAAGCGGGAGTGGGGAGGTCTTAGAGCAGCTACAGCTTTGTCAAAGAAGCTGTGCTTTAGCCTGTTTGTCCTGGACTTAATGGCCCTGTACCTCTTCCCAAACGGTAAAGGGACAAACATTCTGCATCCTGGATGTGTGGGAACCATTAAAATGCAGCTGGCTTTGAGTAACCGACTGGCATACACTGTATCCAAGTTCGGGAGCTCAGTGCCTATGATCCGCTGTTCTGTTCTAACTACACAGTTCTTTTCAGTTTTCCACAGTGAAGCATACCAAACTTTAATCTCATAAGCAAGTATGCTCTGTATAGTAAAATGATATTCACTAGGTAGCTGTGTAGGCAGCCTGGCCTGCTTCATTTTTCACAGGAAGAATAGCCTTTGTTTTGTTTTCTTCACCAGATGAGAGGTATTGATGGACCAAGAGAGATCTTGTGTTATTTAGACTCCATGGAACTAGATGTCATTTACACCTCCACTTTCTCTCCATTGATACACAAGGGGGAGTGGGTGGTCTTTCTAGACCTCCTGAAGTCTACGATGATCTCTTTGGGTTTTTTGGTGTTCGGGACTAAATTATGGTCTGTACACCACTGAATTAAATGTTGTACCCCCTCCCTGTAGGAAGTTTGTTCATTTTTCTAAATAAAGCCCGCTATGGTGGTATCATCAGCAAACTTTACTATTGAGTTGGAAGAATGAATTGGATTGCAGTCATGAGTGAAGAGGGTGAATAGGGCTGGACTGAGGTCACACCTCTTCGGTACGCCTGTATTCAGGATGAGGGTGGAAGAGGTGCGATCTCCAAGGCATGTTTATATTTTTGAAGGAAATGCATGGTATTCATTTTTATAATTTATAATTCATAGCCAATTATGTTTACACAATTAAAGTTTTGCAACAGTCATGTATACACCACTGTTCAAAAGTTAAGGGACAGTAATAAACATTTCTAAAGAAATTGCATTAAATGTAATTTAATTTGCAGTAAATGGGAGTTTAATAAGGCAGTTACATTGACCTTCTGATCACAAGTTCCTCAGAAACTGAATCTTTTGAGTGATAGATGGCTAATAGAACCGACTTTATGTCGTATACACATTCAGTTTTATCTTTATTCACCCTCCAGCGAGTTTGTCACAGACAGCATGACCTTTTGGAGGAGACTTTACTATAACTATACCGAGCCAGGCCTTTGTTCCCAGCCCAGGCCAATGGGCATATACTGTATAAGCGATCCATTACAACACACGACAAAGAATGACAGAGAACCATCTTTTTATTGTGGAGGCCCATTCACTTTTTATATACCATTTAATAAACATTTTTCAGTATTCAATTAAATATACAGTACAATTCAAAAGTTTGTGAAAAAGCTGAACTTTCAGCATCATTACTCCAGTATTTACTGTCACGTGATTCTTCATTCTAATACAGTATGCTGATTTAAAATATTTCTTATTATCATCAATGTTGAAAATAGTTGTGCTGCTTAATATTTTTGTAGAAACCATGATAGATCTTTTCAGGATTCTTTAATGAATTGAAAGTTTATTTTAATCTTAAATCTTTTGTAACATTATAAAAGCCTTTACATTCACTTCTGATCAACTTAATGCAGCCCTGCTGAATAAAATTATGAATTTCTTTAAACTTTTGTGTTCTAAGTGTTCGTAGGTAAAAAAGAGAGCATTTTTCACTGTATAAATGAGGGGAAAATAATATAGAACTCATAGACAATTGGAAAAGTTTTTGGGGCAGACCTGATCTGTTGAAAAGGGATTGTATTCATCCCTCCTGGGATGGTGCTGCTATTCTCTCTAGTAACATGGCACATAGTCTTAGAGCTCAAGCATGAATTGAGGCTCAGGTCAGGAAGCAGACAGACTGGCTAAACCGACCGTCTGCTAGCTGTCTCATGTCACTGAGGTCAGATAAATCCCATCACATAGAGACTCTTTCACCTAGATATCATCATATAGAGACTGTGTCTGTTCCCCTTAATATTAGGAAATTAAAAAAAAACTCCCAAACCTATTTAAGGGTAAAAATGTAATTGATGTTCAACAAATAAAAAACAGATATAATACAAATGAACAACTGATAAAGCTCGGGTTGCTGAATATTCAATCCCTTACTTCAAAAGCACTTATTGTTAATGAGAGGATCACAGATTATAACCTAGATGTGCTGTGTTTGACAGAAACCTGGCTAAAACCAGACGAATACATTACTTTAAATGAGTCCACCCCCCAAGATTATTGTTATAAACATTAGCCTTGTCTGAAAGGCAAAGGGGGAGGAGATTTGTATACAGGCCACCAGGGCACCATACAGACTTTATCAAAGAATTTGCTAATTTTCTATCAGAGTTAATACTGGCTGCAGTTAAAGTCCTAATTGTTGATGAATTTAATATACAGGTCCTTCTCAAAAAATGTGCATATTGTGATAAAGTTAATTATTTTCCATAATGTAATGATAAAAATTAAACTTTCATATATTTTAGATTCATTGCACACCAACTGAAATATTTCAGGTCTTTTATTGTTTTAATACTGATGATTTTGGCATACAGCTCATGAAAACCCAAAATTCCTATCTCAAAAAATTAGCATATCATGAAAAGGGTCTCTAAAGGAGCTATTAACCTAATCATCTGAATCAACCAATTAACTCTAAACACCTGCAAAAGATTCCTGAGGCTTTTAAAAACTCCCAGCCTGTTTCATTACTCAAAACCGCAATCATGGGTAAGACTGCTGACCTGACTGCTGTCCAGAAGGCCATCATTGACACCCTCAAGAAAGAGGGTAAGACACAGAAAGAAATTTCTGAACAAATAGGCTGTTCCCAGAGTGCTGTATCAAGGCACCTCAGTGGGAAGTCTGTGGGAAGGAAAAAGTGTGGCAAAAAACGCTGCACAACGATAAGAGGGGACCGGACCCTGAGGAAGATTGTGGAGAAGGACCGATTCCAGACCTTGGGGGACCTGCGGAAGCAGTGGACTGAGTCTGGAGTAGAAACATCCAGAGCCACCGTGCACGGGTTTGTGCAGGAAATGGGCTACAGGTGGCGCATTCCCCAGGTCAAGCCACTTTTGAACCAGAAACAGCGGCAGAAGCGCCTGACCTGGGCTACAGAGAAGCAGCACTGGACTGTTGCTCAGTGGTCCAAAGTACTTTTTTCGGATGAAAGCAAATTTTGCATGTCATTCGGAAATCAAGGTGCCAGAGTCTGGAGGAAGACTGGGGAGAAGGAAATGCCAAAATGCCTGAAGTCCAGTGTCAAGTACCCACAGTCAGTGATGGTCTGGGGTGCCATGTCAGCTGCTGGTGTTGGTCCACTGTGTTTTATCAAGGGCAGGGTCAATGCAGCTAGCTATCAGGAGATTTTGGAGCACTTCATGCTTCCATCTGCTGAAAGATTTCATTTTTCAGCACGACCTGGCACCTGCTCACAGTGCCAAAACCACTGGTAAATGGTTTACTGACCATGGTATTACTGTGCTCAATTGGCCTGCCAACTCTCCTGACCTGAACCCCATAGAGAATCTGTGGGATATTGTGAAGAGAAAGTTGAGAGACGCAAGACCCAACACTCTGGATGAGCTTAAGGCCGCTATCGAAGCATCCTAGGCCTCCATAACACCTCAGCAGTGCCACAGGCTGATTGCCTCCATGCCACGCCTCATTGAAGCAGTCATTTCTGCAAAAGGATTCCCGACCAAGTATTAAGTGCATAACTGAACATAATTATTTGAAGGTTGACTTTTTTTGTATTAAAAACACTTCTTTTATTGGTCGGATGAAATATGCTAATTTTTTTAGATAGGAATTTTGGGTTTTCATGAGCTGTATGGCAAAATCATCAGTATTAAAACAATAAAAGACCTAAAATATTTCAGTTGGTGTCCAATGAATCTAAAATATATGAAAGTTTAATTTTTATCATTACATTATGGAAAATAATGAACTTTATCACAATATGCAAATTTTTTGAGAAGGACCTGTACATGTAGATGACGAAAAAGATGCATAGGGATTGGCATTTAAAGACATTCTGAACTCTATTGGAGTAAGACAACACGTGTCAGGACCTAGTCATTGTCGTAATCTTACTCTAGATCTAATATTATCACATGGAATCAATGTTGATGCCATTGAAATTTTGCAGCAGAGTGATGACATCTCAGATCATTATTTAGTCACGTGTATACTTTATTTAGCCAAGGCTTTAAAGCCGACTCAGTGTTACAAATATGTTAGACCTATCACTTTTGCCACTAAAGATTGCTTTATTAATAATATTCCTGATCAATTTCATCTCCTCGGCATCCCGGAAAGCTTAAAAGAACTCGATATTTCGACAGAAACTTTTGACTCTCTCTTTTCCAGCACTTTAGACTCAGTTGCTCCTTTGCGCGTAAAGTTGTTTAAAGAAAATAGTCCAACGCCATGGTACAACAAGCACACTCGGGCTCTTAAGAGAGCAACCAGAAAAATGGAGCGAAACTGGAAGAAAACAAAACTGTGTCACGCTTTTGGGTGCGTGAGGCACGTCGAAGCAGACTCAGATGACAGGATGAAGTGACAACAAGAATTTAATATAAACAGAAACGTACCAAAAATACAACTCAGTGTTGATGAGAACCGACAGTGAACAGAGAACGTCTCGGGTTACATTTGGTAACCCTCGTTCCCTGAAGGAGGGAACAGAGACGTATACCTTGACTTATACCTTGACCGACTAATAGGAATCTCGCTAGAGAGGCCAATTTACTTTGAGTGAAACTAAACAAGCCAATGCACATTGGTGTGCAATCATTTGCATCAGCTGCGCAGCATTACAGCGCCTTCAGCCTACACAGCCAGAGATGGCGTTCCTGGACCACCAAGGTGGACATCGCACGACCCACTGACCGCGCGGTGACCTTCGTTGCACAAAGCGCGAGGTCCGTTGCGGCAAGAAGTTCTTGTAGAACCTGTGGATCATGACCACCCTTGTGCAGGTCCTTCAGTGCCTTGGCCTGATGGACCTGCAGCAATGCCATAGCGTGCATGGCAATGGCAGCTTCCCCACAGGCCTTGTAAGCCTTGCCAGATAGGTCCGACGAGTACCTACAGGCCCGGGAAGGAAGACACGGTTCTCCGCGCCAAGTGGAGTTAAGGCACAGCTGTATTGCAACGGCCCGCTCCACTGGCGGGATAAGCGTGTATCCCTTAGCTGCCCCGCCATCAAGGGTGGTGAGGGAGGAGGAGCCACCGGGACAGTGGGACAGTGATCGTGACCATCCCATGACCCCAGGTAACGACCACATCCAGAAACACACAAATAGAATGTCATCTTGAAAAAGACGCGAACTATCTGTGTAAGCTCTTTTAAGGACTGCTCTCACAGGTGTGGAAGCACGCAGGGGAACAGTCACTGTGAACACAGACAGGAATTTGTACCTGTCTGTGCGCTGTCTCTCTCTCACTGGTAGGTCTTACCAGCTGTGAAAACAGCCTTTAAGCGCTCTGAGGCGCACCGTACCAGCTGTTACAACAGCATTTTTGTTTGCTCAGTATCAAAAACAAAAAAGACACAGAAGAGAGAGAGAGAGAGAGAGAGAGAAAAAGACTGCTCGCTCTGCTGTGCTGTCACGCCCGCACAGGGAAGGAGAGGTCCAGAAAGGCTCGTTTGAAGTCTCAAATTCAGTAGAGGCATCGAAGTGCTTGGCTCCAAAGCAGGGATGGAAATTAACTTTTTTGTCCACCGGCCACTGTGGCTGGTGGATTTCAAAATCTACCAGCCACTCAATGTTTTTACCAGCCACTTTATTGTTTTTAACCGACAATGTGCAACTGCATGTGAAAATTAATGCTACAAGATCTACAATACTTAAGCAGTTTATTTAATCTCAAGTCTCAATTAAATACTGACATTTTCTCTTTCTCTCTTATACACACACAAACCATGAACTGATATACATTTCATTAAAT
This sequence comes from Gila orcuttii, assembly GCA_026230005.1. Lineage (NCBI taxonomy): Eukaryota > Metazoa > Chordata > Actinopteri > Cypriniformes > Leuciscidae > Gila > Gila orcuttii. The sequence goes on along the minus strand of JAPDVR010000001.1, from coordinate 17,019,787 downwards.
GAGTAGGGCAGATTAAACAAAAAACTGCACCGATGCTGAACCGCACTCTATGCTGGAGGTTGCTCTCTCTGCGAGAGTATGCCTGTTCTGTCATATTTACATCATGCGTTCGCGGCTAACTCTCCCTTTGGACGGCAAACCGCCTCTCGCGCTCAAGCCTCGACGGAAGAAGCGCGCGGGTAGATGTTCGCGCGGGTAGATGTTCGCGCGGCTAGCTCTTTACGACGCAAGAGAGCTACCCCGCCCTAAAAATACACCATGCGCTCGCGGCTAGCTCTCCCTTTGGATGGCAAACCGCTCCCACGTTTTCTTCCCTCGTCGAGCCTCGACGGAAGAAGCGCGCGGGTGTTGAAGGTGTGCCTCCTCTAAACAGTATGCTATTTTTATTTACCCGCCACGGTGGCCGGTAGGTGAAGCGAGTTTGCCCGCCACAACACAAAATCACCCGCATTTGGCTGGTGGCGGGTGCTAATTTCCATCCCTGCTCCAAAGCAAAAAGCTGAAGTGCAATCGCACCTGCTGCTCTTTATATACCCGTGTTGCGAGTCTGCGCAGCTGCTGCAAATGATTGCACGCCAATGTGCATTGGCTTGTTTAGTTTCACTCGAAGTAGATTGGCCTCTCTAGCGAGATTCCTATTAGTCGGTCAAAACGTACGTCATAGTGACCGAATGATAGGGAACCATGAGGACCTTAAATACACAGATGAAATAGGAAGACAAGGTGACAACAGCTGAACATGGTGAGTGATGATGATCGCTGGCAGGTGCGGGTAATTGTGAAGTAGGTGCAGGTGTGAGTCAGAAAGGATGATGGGACATGTAGTGAAGACAGTGACTAACAGGTGACCGTGAGAACTAGAGGTTTTTTTGCATTTCATGGAAAGAGAGCACGATTGCGTACAGAGAGGCCTTAAATACTGCTAGATCTGCTTATTTTCCAACCTTATTAGAAGGAAATAAACAAAAAGGTCTCTTCCTTTTTAGAAAGAAATGGTATCTGCAAGGATTTCCAGTCAGGATTTAGACCGTACCGTAGTACTGAGACAGCTCTCATTAGATTCACAAATGATTTGCTCTTATCATCCGATCGTGGTTGTGTCTCTCTATTAGTGATACTCGATCTTAGTGCCGCATTTGATACTATTGACCACAACATTTCTTTTAAATAGACTCGAAAATTAAGTTTGCATTAGTGGAATTGCATTAGCATGGTTTAAATCATACTTATCTGACCGTTATCAGTTTGTAGCAGTAAATGAAGATGTCTTATCGATCACAAGGTCAGTATGGAGTACCACAAGGCTCAGTACTATGACCATTGCTGTTCACTCTGTACATGCTACCCTTGGGAGATATCATTAGGAAGCATGGCATTAGTTTTCACTGTTATGCTGATGATACTCTACTCTATATTTCTTCACGCCCTGACGAAACTTACCAATTCACAAAATTAACGGAATGCATAGCTGATATAAAAAAAACTGGATGACTAGTAATTTCCTACTACTTAACTCTGAAAAAACAGAGATTCTAATTATTGGACAAAAACGTCCACACGTAATAACCTAGAATACTGTCTAACACTCGATGGCTGCTCTGTCAAACCTTCGTCGTCGGTTAGGAACCTGGGTGTGCTCTTTTTGATACCAATCTTTCATTCGAAAGTCACGTTTTTAGTATCTGTAAAACCGCATTCTTCCATCTTAAAAATATATCTAAATGACATCATGTGCTTTTAATGACAAATGCGGAACAATTAGTTCATGACATCAAGGCTAGATTATTGTAATGCTCTTATGGGTGGTTGCCCTGCACGCTTAATAAATAAACTACAGCTGGTCCAGAACGCAGCAGCTAGAGTTCTTACTAGAACCAGGAAGTATCACTATATTAGCCCGGTTCTATCAACACTGCATTGGCTCCCTATTAAACATCATATACATTTTAAATATTGTTGATTACTTACAAAGCACTAAATGGTTTAGCTCCCCAGTACTTGAGTGAGCTTTTAACGCATCATAGTCCTTCACGTCTATTGCGATCTCAAAATTCTGGCCAGTTAATAATACCTAGAATATCAAAATCGACTGTTGGCGGTAGATCCTTTTCCTTTTTAGCACCAAAACTCTGGAACAGTCTTCCTAATATTGTCCGGGAAGCAGACACAAATCTAGACTAAAAACACATCTCTTTGACCTAGCATACACATAACTCATTATAAACTTCTATAATTCAATGTTAGGCTGCATATATTAGGTCAACCAGAACTGGGAACACTCCCCATAAATCCTGATGTACTCATTACATCATAAGAAGAATGGCGTCTACGCTAATATTAGTCTCTCTGTTTATTCCGAGGTTTACCGCAGTCCGCCGTATCCAGATCTGATGAAGGACCTGCGCCTGGACACGATGACAACGCAGTCCTGAAGTGTCAACTAGTCTATCCCCTGTGAAGGCCTCCTTCCCTTCTCTTGACCTCAAAACAGATAAAACGTTATCAAAATAGTTCCGGTTCACATGGCTACTCAGAAGCGATAAATAATTCTGTATTATAAATCCAGACAATTAATTTGTTTAGGTCAATTTGTAAAGAAAGACTACACGCCTGCGTACATATATATTCAAACGCGCATACCTATAGACCAGGGGTCACCAACCCTGCTCCTGGAGAGCTACTGTCCTGCAGATTTTAGCTCCAACCCCAATCAAACACACCTGGACCAGCTAATCAAGCTGTTCAGGGTTACTTGATAATTACATGCATGTGTGTTGGAACAGGGTTGGAACTGAAGTCTGCAGGACAGTAGCTCTCCAGGAGCAGGGTTGGTGATCCCTGCTATAGACTAAACACGTAATACACATAAAAAAAAAATAATAATAAATAGGAAGAAGAAAAAAAATATATATATATATTATTTTATTTTTTATTTTTTTTCTCCTTCAAGGCTTGGACCTTGGAACCTATTTCAAGGTTTGCGTTCTCGAACCACCAGGCACTGTTGTTGTGCGAATGAGCGGGCCGAAGCGCGTTAAGATCTTTCTGTTAAAACGGTGTCATGTTAGCGGCCCCTAAGTTAATAACTAATGATCTTTGCAACGGAAGTGAATCGATCAAAACTAACTTTAGCTGGACAAAACTAACTTTAGCTGGACAATAACTTTATTCTAGAGTTGCTGTAAAGCCAAAACAATCTGTTACTTTAATTTCCTATTATCACTGTAAAGCTGCTTTGAAACAGTCCATATTGTTAAAAGCGCTATATAAATGAAGGTGACTTGACTTGACTCTTAAGAGGATAATCGTATTTGGCATGAAAATGTGCATTTAGCTGATTCAAGCTATACAAAACTGGCTATTTATATTCACCATCAACAAAGCTTGAAAAACTGTTGAAGATATTTCATAATTCCCCTATTAAAATAAAAGTAACTGTACTTGAACAGAATTAATTACCTATGTGTGTGTGTGACCAAGACGGCCTCTGACTTGCTTTGGACAACTGGACAGTCCTCAGAAGGTCTTATCAAGGACTCTCACCTCAATGATTCTTGAGTCTGCCTGCTGCTGTTCAAGGTGTTTATTCTCAAACCATGGATGCATTTTGCTGGACTGCTGCCAGTCCACTTTAATTTCACCAATGAACGGCTGATACATACAGCGGTACTGTTGCTATGGTAAAGCCGGTGAAACGCGCTGCAGTATTAAGTGTTTGTTTGTGCTGATGTGAAGTTCTGATGATAGATGGCCTCTGCCGATTCATGATTTGAACCTTTCTTGTGATACACCTGCAATAATAGCACAGAGATTTTTTGTTTTGCGTTCAGCTCAGATGAGGCAGTGTGACATGAAGAGTAGTGCTGCACGACACAAACACGATGTTAATAGCTAGACACAGAACAGATGTGAATGTTAGCATTCATGACCTCATAGAGATAAATTATTGCAATAAAATTAGACACAATTCTTGTTTCTTTGTTCAATTTTGCTTTGTGATTATGTAATCTTTTTACTTTTAACAACAAAATAGAGGCCAGCAGTTTCTCGTTTCTCTCACTAGCCTATTAATATTTCAACATGGGCCACTGAACAGTAAAACTTCCTGTCTGGAAGTGAATAAATGTTAATAACTCATACTCATACAATTATTTCTGCACATATTTGCAAATATTCTAATAGTGATATTGTCACGTTTATGTTCAGTTAGTTTAATTTTCATGGACTTTTAGTTTGCACTTATCAGTTTTCCTGTCTCCTTTCTTCTCAGTTTCACGCCACTAGTTTGTCTCCTTGGTTACTAATTTGATTAGTCATTCTGTTCAGCTGTGTCCTTATTAGTTCCATTTGTTTGTTCCTTGTATTCAAGTCCTCGTGTTTCATTTGTGTGTTGTCTGGTCCTGTCTATGTATAGTGGTTGTTACATTGCCTGCCTGCTTCTGAGTTACACCGTGTGGATTATTCATTAAAGACTTTTGAATTTCATCTTCTTCATCATCGTGTGTGTGCTAAACTACTGTTTGTGACGAACGTTAATATTTATATATTTCAGAAATCATTCTCATAGGTTGATTTGGTGTTCAAACATGTCTTCTTATTATCCATGTTGAAAGCAGTTGAGCTGATTGTAAAAAGGTATATGGTGAACACCATGCTAACACGTATATCGAGCATTGCATTAGCAGTGGGAATGTTCTTCACAAACAGACTGCGGTTAGTTTCCGTTTGGTTGAGAATTAGACTCTAGTGTTCTTTGAGTTATGCTTGCACAGCCATTTGAGCAGAGCAATTAGTCGTAATCTCCCACTGAACACCCAACCCAATTACAGGACGTGTCTACAGATGGCACTCCAACACACAAGAGTGAATCAATTCTGAAGAGAGTTTTTACACACACGCACAGACACACAAACCATCAGCCATTCATCTGGTGATTCTTTCTGTTGTTCATCAGGTATAATTAAGATATTATGTGGAGAACCGCAGAGACGAGACATGATTGATTCTTAATGACGCATAACTCAGAACCACAAGCCCACTGGGTCTGATTATGATGTCTTTTAATTACTTTCTCAACATTTTATCCATTGAAAATACTTGGACTGTGGATTTGTTGGCTTTAAAAATGATACATGGGCAAAATAACTGTTGATCACAATACATACATTTGAAAATGCAGGAAGTCCAGCCTTTCAGTTGCAAGAGCCAATCTGCTTTTTTTTTATTTGCTTTTTTCTTATTTATGACACTTTTGATGATTTTGGCCCTTTACGTGCCTTAAATTAACTTTGTCTGTGGAATTTTTCAATAGTTTGTTCCTTGACTGATGAAAATAGTTCAATTGCTCAGAAAACATGCTATAACTTGAGGTAGCATTCATATTTGTTGCAAACAAATGGCGACAGTTGTTATATTAAAGTTAGATGTTTTAGAAAAATCAAATAGCTTGTATAACCATTTTTTTCTGAATTTGTAAAAAAAAAATTAACTCAACTAAAATACGTAAGGAAAATTACTGTTAACCAATTAACAGGTTTTTACAATTGGATTTTTATTGTTAAGAACAAAAGACCGATTTTAGTAATCTAAAATACCCCCCCCCCCCCCCCCCCCCTTCTCTGACTTGAGTTTGTCAGCACTTTATGGGTACAAATGAATAGATTATTTTTATTTGGCTGCATGAATAACAAAGTGTCTTTTTTTTAAATGCAGCCTTCTACTTTGCTTTTGACTTATTCATAAGTGTGCAGTCCTTTATCTTTCTGATCATGTGGCTCTGCATTATGCAGGTCCGTGAGGTATATGTAAAGTTATTGACTGGAAGTGGAGGGGCAATAAAAGAGTTGGAAAGAAATCTGCATTTTTAAGGCTTCTCACTGCCACCTGATCACAGATGACTAGTTTCTCACCTGGACTGGTAATGTACACTTTAATAAGCCTAATGTCTGATTTAATAGTCATAACCCATTATGCAGCCCTTTCTTTGTGCTACTCATAATAGCATGCGGTATGTATTTAGATAATCCTGTCAAGTCTGCATTGCAAGCTGATTATTAACAGAAAAAAATAGTTTCAATCACAAAAAATGTGTCTGAAAATGTATTTATTTGGCATGTAAGAGGCTCTATTGCAAGTATAATTGTATGGTGGGCTACTCGCTATGCAAATGTAAGTGACCTGAACCAGTGTGTGTGATTACAAAAAGGTGTTTTATGCACGTTAATGCAATTTGACCAAATGGCCACAATTATTGTCTTAGAATCAAGGTGATGCATTTTGCAAATGCAAGATTCACTAGTGTTTTATTCAAAAATATATAAATACAATATAAATCTGTTTTTCTGATAACACAGATCAACTATTTAGCCAGCTGAAATACTGACATCATTATTTTCATGGCTGTATAATAAATAATGATTTTAAATGTGAGACCTCCACTGAAATGTACTTGGACATAGTAAAAATAAGTGTTCCTATAGTATATTTCTGTAGTGTGACACATTTATGGACATTAAAAGGATAGTTCACCCACATTTTTGTTATCACTTACTCGCCCTCAAGTTGGTACTACTATGGAAGTCAATGGACGTCAACTGTTTGATTGCCAACATTCTTTAAAATATCTTCTTTTGTGTTCAACAGAAGAAAGAAACTCATAGGTTTGGAACAACTTGAGGGTGAGTAAATGATGAGTTGAACTATCCCTTAAATGGTATCCCATTAAATAGAGAATAGACGTGGATATAATAAGCATATCTTTGGAAACAGCATAAGCTTCAAGGATTGCAGCCTTTGGCCATGTTCTTGTATTATAGCATAATAGGGGTACAATTACTCCCTTAAATATATGCTTTTTTGTTTTGCAATAGCTGTTTGTAGCAAATCATGAAATAATTTGAACAATATTGCTGTTAAATAGTACTATAAATTAGGTTCATTGGGGTGATGTTAAGGTCTATGGATGCTGGCTGAGCCTTTCTTGAAAGGATCTTACATAAAAATTACTGATAAAATATAAATAAGTATGACTGATACACTGTTCTCCCTCATTTAAGTGTATTGGGGTTTCGGTCTGAGAACTTTCATTTGTATCATGTCATGTTTTATGCATTTATGCAAGCTGGAATATCTTATTAAAAATTCCATCAGCTTTAGCAAGATCTACTGTGAACAAAACATTGCTAAACCTTCCTGTTATACAGAGAAGTTCACTGAATTTGTTCTTGTGAAAATAATATAATTAAAACATTTTGCTAATGCTTTCTCCATTGCTCTGTTTTAAAATCTGTTTCGTTGCCGACCGTTTAGTGAAAAAAAGATTTTGTGCAATGAAGTAATAGTGTCTTAATATTAAATTCAATATTATTCTTAGACTTAAATAAATGTAAATGTGATGAAGTGTTTCTCAATGTAAATGTTTTATAGGTAGGCCTACTATTAGTTTAAGAACATATGTATGTTTTTCATACCAAAACATAGCAGTTCAATTTGTCAGTTATGAATGAAAATTATAACAGGTAAATATTTAAAATATTTAATAAAATTGTGCATTTCTATAGCATGTCACTATATCAAAGCCACGATCATGTGTTCGATTCCCAGAGAATGCATGAACTGATGAAATGTATACCTTGAATGCAATATAAGTCATTTTGGATTAAAGTGTCTGTCAAATGCATAAATGTAAATTTAAAGAGGACCTATTGTGCTTTTTTTACACCTTCAACTTTCTTTAGTGAGTAATGTTGCTGTTTGAGCATGAAAAGGGTCTCCAAAGTTACAAAGCACAAAGTCACTCTAAAGGGAGTTATTTTCTATATCAGTTTCTGAACTAAATTTTTCTTCTAGGAACAAACACATCAAAATTATAATTTAATTAATTTCCACCCAAGGGATACGCAATAAGAAAGAAGAAGAGAGAGTTGCGTTAGTACTGTAGTGTGTTACAGTAAGGGGCGTGACATTTCCTGAAAATGCTGGAAGTGGTTGACAAATCACGACACACTGGTCCAGCCGACCAATCAGAGCACATTGCGCTGTCTGTAAGAAGGGGCTTCATAGAGACATGAACTACACAGAGCATTACTGACATACTGTGAAAAGATGTGCTGCAACAATGTAAAATCTAATGTGTTTTTTGAACATTCAAGCAAGAAAACCTATTTTAGACTCCAAAAACAAAATCAAGACTTTGAAAAAGGACTTAATAGGTCCTCTTTAAAGTGTCTGTCTAACTGCATAAATGTACAATTCTGTTTGCATGTTCCCAGTGGATGTGGTCTTTGCTGTAAAAGACCCTTGCAGCTTTAATCCTAGTTTCACGCTGGCCTCGATGGGCTGGGCACTTGTGGAGATTACATTATGCCAAATAGACTGACAAATGTCACAGCGACAGGACCTCTCATTCTTCATCTCTTCCTCCCAGACACTCATGTGATCTCAGTCCAGTCAATACTGCACTCTCTGCTTCCCTGTCAACCCTCACAGAGGAACCTCCCTTTTTGTCAAAGCTATACAGTAGATATGACTGCATATTATCAATCACTATATGCAAACAAATTAATTACAGCAAACAGTCAATAGAAGGTTGTCGAGCACATTGCATTGGTTTACTTCACCTTTTGCTGTCACCTTTTTGCTGCTCATTTTGAGCTGTGAACTACTAAGAGTAAATGTGCACTCTTGAAAAGTTAAAGACAATTTTTTAATTAGTTGTTTATGTCTGTGTGGAGTTTTTAATGTGTTTTAAGACAAACCATGTGTAAATTCATAAGTAAACACCATTGGTGAGTAGGCCTATTTTCTCCTTAAAATCGTAGTTTACCCAGACAGACTCAAAGTTGGTTTGAAATCGCCCCCAGTTCTCTACGTCACAAACATGTTACTTGTAACCAATCACATCGATGTGCAGGCGGGCTTTAGCATATCATTAATTATGCTGCGAAGCGGAGGAGTCTCAAGATAAGCTAGGTTGTCCCGGTATATTTTTCTGGTGATATGAAAAATCAGGTAGATTTAGCAATATAACGGGTTAATTATTTGTATGATGTATATGTTATGATGAACTATATGCCTTTCTCGACTGACTTTCTAAGTTGCTCAAAGCGTTTCTAAAGATACTAGGGGTTGAACGACTTCAGATTTTTTGAAGTCGACTGTTATGACATCAAAGTCGACGTCGACTAGTCGATGACGTCATTCATAAAAACGTCTCAGGTTACGACTGTAACCTATGTTCCCTGAGAACAGGGAACGAGACAATACGTCAACGACGTTATGGGGGGAACGCCTCAGGCGTGACAGGTGTCTGAAATCACTATCAAATCACGTCAATCATATTGACCGGCGACAGCCCGTGAATCATTAGCGTGAATGATTAACGTGCGACCTGGAAGTATAAAGGGGCGCCTTGCACACATGACAAATCACCTTATCGTCTGAAGGGACTGTACGGTAGGCAAGCCCCGAGGCATGGCAGGGAGACGTATTGTCTCGTTCCCTGTTCTCAGGGAACATAGGTTACAGTCGTAACCTGAGACGTTCCCTTTCGAAGGGAACTCAACAATACGTCAACGACGTTATGGGGAACGATATACCAACTCCGCCATGCTAAGGGGAGTGCATGCCAAGTGGCAGTGACAACTGTCAGAACCAGCAACTTCAAATGAAACGCTAGAACCACTCACCCTCAGGTCACACTGGGCTGTCAGTGACAGCATTCCCTACGGTCATAGCCCAAGCTACAGCCTCACAGAAAAACCTTCATAAACATGGTTAAATAAAAAGGTCTACCTGGGCCGGCTCCGGGCCTGGAACCACAGCTTCCGATTAGAAGGGGTCCCTTCTAGGGAATGTGGCTAGGGAACCCGAAGGAACCCCAGCCAGTCACTATTCAGGGGAACGTACTCACCCCGAAATGCCACCAGGACGGCCTGACCTGGCGTCAGTACATAGACACTAGTCTGGCCAAATCCTGTCTGTCTGAAGACAGAGCCTCTGGACAACAAAGCCTTAAGAAAGGCATCCAACCCGAGGGACTGCGAAGCTGGCAGTGAACCACTCGGCCCGGATCTCAGAGACGGGATATCCCGGAGAGTATGACTCAGCATAGTGCTTTCCAACCCTTGCTAGCGAGGGGAGTTTCTCTACTCTATCCACGGATCAACCCAGTGTCTGTGTTTCAAACCACTGAGGAGGCCTGTGAAGGCCTAAGGGCTGATCTAACTGGGAGGCCTCACGAGAGGCCTACGACCGTCTGACCAGACTCAGGAAGCCGCATGCTCATAGAGACCCTCGGTGAGGGGAGCACAGGTCTGCCTGGTAGGCAAACCAGGCTGTAGGCAGAAAAAGTTCCGGGAGGGAACCAATAGCAGAGAATGAACACTTTAGCGAGCCAGGGCGCAAGCTCGCCTTCAGCAGCTGCCTATTAAGGCTAGCTGAAACTGATAGCAAGAGACCACTAGCTTCATAAACCCAGCACCACTAGGGAACGTTACAGGGAGGCCCGGAGAGGCCTACTACCTGATAGCCAACGTAAGTGGGAATTCACCTTCAGAGAGGCCCGTGAGGCCTACTACCTGATAACCACAGTAAGTGGGGTGCTCACCTTCAGGGAGGCCCAGAGAGGCCTACTACCTGATAACCACAGTATGTGGGGTGCTCACCTTCAGAGAGGCCAAGAGAGGCCTACTACCTGATAACCACAGTACGTGGGAACTCACCTTCAGGGAGGCCCGGTGAGGCCTGCTACCTTACAACCACAGTATGTGGGGAGCTCACCTTCAGGGAGGCCTGGTGAGGCCTACTACCTGACCGTACTCATTCAAGGAGGCCTGGAGGAGCCTACTACCTGATAATCACAGCATGTGGGAACTCACCTTCAGGGAGGCCTGGTGAGGCCTACTACCTGACACCCAAAATATTTGGGCGCTCACATTCAGGGAGGCCCAGAGCGGCCTACTACCTGACAGCCACAATATTTGGGAGCTCACCTTCAGGGAGGCCCAGAGAGGCCTACTACCTGATAGCCAACTTAAGTGGGAATTCGCCTTCAGGGCGGCCGGCTGAGGCCTACTACCTGATAACCATCTTAAGTGGGAATTCACCTTCAGGGAGGCCTGAGTGGCCTACTACCTGATAACCACTGTTAGCTTTGAGCCCTGAGTCCGGGTGATAGTATAAGGTGGCCTGCTAAGGCCAGCCAGCTGGGGACTCGCCTATCAGGGAGGCCTGGTCGGGCCTACTAGCTAATAGCAAGTCATATTCTGCTATAAAGTACACTGTTGGGAACCATACTACACAAGCATAATTTACTAATGGGCTTCCAGTAGCGCTATAAGGTATGTCCCACAATGTTGGGACTCACCTCCGAGGAGGCCTGTTTAAGGCCTACTACCCATCAGTGAGTCAACTGCCCGAACCACCAAGGCCAACCACGTAAAGTGAGCTGGCCTACAGTGCCCTCTAGGGGGCTGTCCAATCAAGGAGGCCTGCTGAGGCCTACTACCTAATGGCGCAGCCTTCGTTGGCAGCAAAGCTGTTTACGCAGCGCCTACAGCATCCTGGTGCCTAATCACATTGCCCATGGCAGTGTACTCCGCAAAAAAGCTAGCACCCTTAAAACAAGGGGAGTACAACATACGCCACTCTGCCTCAACGGAGGCCCCATTAGTCAGGGGCCTACCATCTATGCATGGGCGTCAGCTCAGGGCAATGCTCTGGCTTCAGGGGAGCGTACTTCGACCAAAGAAGAAGTGAAGCTTACTTCATACTCGACCCGAGCCATAGTGGTGCGAGGTAGGATAAACAGAACTGGGAGTGAAGTGCTCAGACCTACCCTGTATCACAGGGGGATACTCACACCTCACCCTGAGGTTACCAGGGTCCGGGCCTGCCAGCGGCTCTAGGGGTGACAGAAATTTATCTGTGCCCAACCTAGGGGAGTGGGGCTTGAATGAAAGCCATCCACCTACAACCTAGCGCTCGAGCAGTAGCTCAGCGAGGTGAGTGAAGCCTAAACTGGCGGCCTAAATCCGTAGGCCAGTTCTGCATGGCAGGGTCGGGCAGGAAACCCAGTCTTCTTCGTGAAGCGAAAGACGGCCTAACCCTGCTCAATAAAGACATATATACCACGGAGGCCTGTTTGAGGCCTACCATGTCCTTACAAACCATCCTCTGCACCATGCTGCATTACTCTAGTCACCCCAGAATGCAGAGAAGGGGGCGAGCCTTGGCCTAACGACTCCCATGGGAGGAGGCTGTTTATACAGGGATGCTAGAAACCTACATTCACAAAGTGAAGGTTCAGAGGAAGCAATGCTAAATTTTAGCAGAGCACTCCTATTATCCCTGGCACAGCCTAGGCCAGCTACAGAGGCGGCCCTGGTGAGGGCCAGCCTGCAGGCATAGATCTATCTGAGGGCTCGGAGGAGCCACAGCCTTACTAAAGAATATAGTCTGTATTATTCCATACAAAGGGCTGCATGATCGCTCAGCCTAATGAAAACCCAAACAGAGCTCAAGGGGCGAAATACTCAGGAAGCAGTCAAACGGACCCGTGGGCCGGACATAAGATCTATCTGAAGCTCTAGCGTCAGTCAACACTCTAAGTAAAAAATTCTAAGAGAGAGACCAACTACTCTACCCTGAGGTGGCTAACAGCCCGAAGGCTAACATAGTTATCGTTCTGGCCACCTAATGGGGAACTTCAGGGCCCTAATAATCCAGGAAACTTCTCTTACCTTATTACCTGATGACATAGCAAATGACATGACCCCATAGCTCTATACAGGGAACGAGGTCTGTAGAGAGATACATTTCGGAATTTTAATTCACAAAGTTGACTCTTGAAAAGACCAGACAGCTCACCTGCGGCGTGCGGAGTGAAGACTCGCCAGATAGTTCTTTATGAACCTGGGGTCCACCACTTTACATGCCTGAAAGAGGCGTTTCTACTAACCAAGCCTAGGCGGGCCATCGGAACATCGTTCTTATCATAGGCCCAGCGCCAGGCCTGATGTAATGCATGTCTGGGGAGTCAGAAGAGAGGAGAGGGCTGGATTTCTCTTTTTAATGAAGCCCTCCGGGGAGATTATCCATCAGCGACGCTGTATGCCCTTGTGCTGGATAACCTCCCTCAGATCCCTCTTCTAGCGGGAGTCACGCCTTTCCTGCGCCCTGTTCCTCCACAGAGGGGGCGCACGAGAGGCGACACTGGCTCTCTGGCCCTGTCTATGGTCCTCAGACCGTGAAGGGCCAGGCCCTCCCGCCTGCCTGGGCGTGGAACCGGATCTCAGCGGTATGCAGGTTTTTTCCTAAAAGCAGCTGAGCGCGCCTTCGCCTCCCTGAACTTCCCAAGCCCCGCCTCCACGGAGGGGCCAAAGAGGTCAGAGGGCGAAACCGACGAATCGAGGAGAAAGGCCTTCTCTTTCTCCTCAACGTCGGCCAGGTTTAACCAAAGCTGTCTCTCCGTGGCCACCATCGCCGCCATCGACCGACTGATCGTGGCAGCAGTCTGTTTGGTGGCCCGGAGCGCAAAAACCGTGGTTCGGCGCGGCTCAGTAACCGCCTCAGGGGACATCCCTGCCCCCTGGTCGAGATCCTGCAGCAGGTCGGCCTGGTATGCCTGCAGCACCGCCATGGTGTGCAGGGAAGCACCAGCCTGAACTGCTGCCGTGTATGCTCTGCGATTCAAACGCGCTGTTGTCTCTAGCGGTTTGGATGGCAGAAATGGAGCTCTCAGTGTCGACGCCTGCCCAGACATGAGATAGTTCGCAAACGACTCGTCAAATGGGCGGCATCGACACATACCCATGCTCTGCGATCCCCTCAACATCAGCGAAATTAACCCGCTGATGTCAGTGAATACTGGCAGAGAATGGGCTCTTCCATGCCCTCTAGATCTCTGTGTGAAGATCAGGAAGGAATGGATTAGGCTCACCTGAGCTGGTGGTGTATGGCCGGGGAGAAACCGATCGCGAGCCTACGCGAGCGGTCTCTCCTCTAGTGCGTTGCCATGGCAGCTACAGCCTGTTGGCGGCGCGCTCCACAACATCCACCAGACCTGCATACACGGGGCAGGGTGGCTGAGAGGGTTCAGGATCTACCTGATTATAAACCTCCTCAGCCATCTCCTGCTCGTCCTGAAGAGCAGCAAGAGCACCTGCTTCGCCCTCGTCAGCCGTCGAATCATCTGAGAGGTTTACAGCACTCTCAAGATGATCGACGAGCTCTATCTGGAAGCCCATGATGCAAGTCGCCGCTCTGCCTCGGCACGAGCGGGACCACGAGAACCAGACGTTGAACCCCCTTCACTCGAGAAGAGGGCCAGACGAGAGCGAGCGTTTTAAAAGAAAAACGCTCACAGTTCACACAGAGGATTCCCTCGAGAATCTCCCGTGCGCGCTCTTCTCCCAGGCAGGAAAAGCACACTCGTGTGCTGTACATTTAATTTTCTTACCGTTTCATTGAGTAGCGTTTTCAAACAGACAGTCCCTGAAGACGATGAGATGATTTGTCATGTGTGCAAGGCGCCCCTTTATACTTCCAGGTCGCACGTTAATCATTCACGCTAATGATTCACGGGCTGTCGCCGGTCAATATGATTGACGTGATTTGATAGTGATTTCAGACACCTGTCACGCCTGAGGCGTTCCCCCCATAACGTCGTTGACGTATTGTTGAGTTCCCTTCGAAAGGGAACACAAGAGATGGGACTGCTCTGCAACATGCCACAATTTGCAATTAATTAACAGAAAATTATACAGCTGCTGACAGACAGCTCATAATGGGGCCGTTTACACCTGGTCACTTCATGCGTTTTTACTGATCTGATTTATCAAAACGATTCCATTTACACCTGGTCACATAAATATGTTTTCGAAAAACGGATATAAATCCGATCTTCAAACAACGCAGTATGCAGATTTAACGGAGTTCACGTCACCGAAAGCAACAGTAATGAGCTGCATTTTATTGATCATCAGCTTTCAAAATCAAAGACCACAATAAGAGAGACAGCACTGGTAAGATCATTTTGTTTCTTTACTTTTAACGAAGATGATTGTGTGTTAAGCGTCTGCGACTTACTTTCACTTTGATTTGCGATAGTTTGCACGTTGGCTTGATGAATAGATGCTCGAGCTGCTCATCTGCGGCGATGCGTGCTGCCATAGCTTTATCACTATAATACGCTCTCACACGTTTATTGTTAGCATTGTTGGGAGAAGTCCAATTTACATATGTGGTTTCAACAACCAGATGCATTTACACCTGTCCAGTTTCGTTTGTTAAGCGGCCCAGACCTCCTCCTGAAGTGGTTTGAGCGATCGGATTTAAATCCGTCTCGAATGCGTTTCGGAGGGCATTTACACCTGCTTTTCACGATCGGATAGCTATCAGATCACAGAAACACATGAAGTGGCCAGTCATCATTTAGGATGAAAAAAGAAAAGGAAAAAAAAAGCTATAAATTCACATCTGCGCCTTAGTGATGCGCAGATCCAAGTAATACAAAATAATATTCCAATTAATTGCGGGTGAATTAGAGGTAGGCTACATCATTAATATGTTTAAATAAATAAATGGAAAAAAATAATGTTTTAATAAAGATACTGAACTTTCATTTCCCGGTAAAACAGTGAGCGTGCGTCATGCTTTTACTTTCGTTTTCAACAGTATCTAGTGTTATAGTAAAGTATTTACACACACTTGATGTAGGGCCTACCAATGCTGCTTTCTTGCTGCAATAACCCTCTGGGCTCTTCATCTGTTGTCGTCTGCAACATGTTAGTATCAAAATTAGCGCAATCATAGTGTCACATGATCAACGGGACCCAACGTCAAGCTTAAAGCGTCGCGGCATTGCATTAAGGTCGACTAATTTGTCGACCATTTGTTGACTAATCGACTAGTCGGTTCAACCCATAAAGGATACTGATTTTTAGAAGGCAGACTGAGATGGCAAACAGGAACATGGTTTGTGTAACAGTAGCAACACATTATTAGCTGTTTGATAATGTAGTCAAGCCAAAAGCTAATCATAGGCCTATCAATCACCTTTATGTGTCCAGTGACGTTGTAGAGAGGGATACATGAAAAGCATTACCATTCTGATACAACAAGTAGAAGACAACTTGTAGAAGAACCTGTTTAATTCACTCTTCCTCCTTTTTCTGAATCAGTTTCTGGTTCAAACATATATGTCTGAATTAAACCAGTAATTCCACTTACCATGCCATCATGTAGCGTTTACTACAGTAAAGTTGACCGAGTGGATCAAGTAGTACGAGCTGGTGTGTGTCACATATTCTACGCCTGCTGTTTCCATCCACTCACCACCAGAGGTCATCCGTTCACCATTAGGACTTTTTCACTGCACACACAGAGTCAGGTTACCCTGGACTACATTTCCCACGTTCCATGGCTTTCATTATTTTCGCACCTGTAGTCAATCACAAGGACTATAAAACACTGATGCACAAGCTCACCGATCGCTGAGCATTGTTAGCGAATAACGCTGTCTAGCTGATAGCATCTTTACGGAGCCAATCCTAGTGTTCCTAGTCTGTTCTAGTCTTACTCTTGCTTGTCTGCCCTGTGTTTTGATCCTAGCCTTGTTTCCTGTGTTCTGCCTTCTCTCTGCCTGCCCTGGATTCTTGCTCGCCTTTAGATTACGTCTTTCGTCTTGCCCGGTTCGGATACTGTTTGCCTCACGCCTGGACTTTAGCCTGGTTACTTGGTTTATCCTTTTGCCTTGTCCACTGGATTACGTTCTCCATTTGTTGACCCTCGCCTGTCCCTGGAATGCTCTTTGTCTTGTCCAGATTGTACCTGTTTGCCTTTGTTTGGCCCCCTGCCTGTTCTGAACACATCTTTTTTGTAAATAAAAGGCTTATATTCATGGATCCGCATATATTAAATGAAGCAAAGTTGTAGAGTTATATTCAAGCAATTTTAAGGCATGAAGAAATAATTTTCACATGATTTTTTGATCAATTTCATTTTGATCAAAGATGAGTTTAAGCGATAAAATTATTGACTAGGGGGACTTTAACATTCACAGGTTCTATGAATGAAATAGTCAGATCTTCCTTCTACACTTCTCTCTCTTTCTCCTCTATATTGTGAAGCGCACATGCTTGAAGGTTTCTGGAGAACGGCTGGAGTGTGCTGACCTGAACACACTGTTTCTGCTGCTCTTACTCTGATAACATTCATAGATTATTAATCTCAGCAAGGCTTGACTCATGACTGAATCACCCTGATATTTGCAGTGACCTTTAACACCAACAAACTCACAGCACTAATTATAAGCTGCTTTTGATTAACTTTATGCCAAAATGAATATGATATATACACAAACTACCAATCATTGTCATGCGAGGATTCGTCCTCGGCTTTGTTTCTGTATTTCCTCTCGTTTTGTGGAAGTGGCGACTATTCCTTTTCTCTTGACCATAGATGACAAAGTCTCATCTCAGCACATTTAAGGAATGTATATGCTTTCTTAATTTTGCCATATCACCAGACTATCAACATTAGTAAGATTTAGTCAGGCAAACCTGTGAAAAAATCTGTGACATTGTATTATGTTGAATATTAAAAAAAAAAAATTGTTAATGAAGGATTTGTGGACGTTTTTAGATTTGGAGTAAAAAATATTGGCAAGGCATGTTGGTACGAGTATATTCGAGTTCCACACACTTATATAAAAATATATAAGTGTAAAATATAAAGCCGTGAAAAAAGTTTTCATTCTTTATTTGTCTCTACTTATTCTTGAGGACTGTACGTGCTAGGAAAACTATAGCTTTTGCTCTCCTTATTAGATGAATGTCTCTTGAATGTGAATTGACACTGTAATGAACAGTGGACTGCGGTGTGTGTGTGTGTGCTGCTGAATAGTGTGTGTGCTGCTGCTGAATACTGTTAGTGTGTCATTCTGTGTTGTAGTGCAATATTGGATTTCTTGCTGCAGTCCTGTTCATTTCTTCAGGTGTTCTGCTGACTTTGTGTTCCCTCAGGACACACACACACACACAGACAAACGCATTCACATTTACTCTCCTGTATGTCGAGTGAAAGCCGCCAGCTTCCATTACAGTTAAACAGCACATCTAATGAGCTGTGAAAAGCAATTGAGACAGAGCTGTGCTTTAAATCCATCCAGCTCGGACTCATATCAGCTCTCTCAGACACATGGGCGACGCTGCATTTCATTCAGGCATTAAAAAGAAAAACAACCTTTGCAGCAGACGTCCTTTAACTATAGCTCTTCAGAAGTCAAAAGAAGAACAGAACAAGTGGAGACGCACTCAGTGCTCATATCCTGAATTGGTTACTACATGTTTCTGACAGGCATGTTTTGGGTTATTACTTCTGCTATGTTTGAATTATTGGCTTTCATACCATGTTTTCTTTCAGGGATTAAAGCACCAAGTGCCTGGAAGGACCATCATAGATATAGCCTATGTATTATTTATTACATGTCAAGGCAGCAATGGTGACACTGAATATTTTATTATTTTAGCCTATAGCAAAGCAATCTTCAAAATGTCAAAAGCCACAGCAGCCACAAAATGCTTTGACAGTATACTGTAGTACATGGTTGAACATGGCATAACGTTGCTCAATATTTAATTTCAAAGGCAGTTGCAATTGCATAATACATTGCAATATGATTTAATTTCAAAGACAAATGGAAAAGCAGATAGGTAATGATTGTGACATGTTTTGGGTCACTGCACGCAGAACTGATCTGAATTTGCAGATTTAAGTAGTTTATGAGAATCCCTGTCATGAATATTCTGAGACAAAATCCTTATTTATCAAATCTACTTTTGTTATTTGTGCTTTTCAGAATAGAAGTCTGTGACCAAAACAGCACAATAAACACTGTTATGGCTGGTAGAGGAATATGCAAGATAGCTGTATAGAGCAATTCATTATTTTTAATTAGAAAGCAATATTTTTGCAGGATTTTGCTTTTTTTACAGTTCTGAAATACACACTGCAATAAAAGCAAAATAATAGAGGACCTAAAAATTATTAAATGTTTTGAAATTGTTAGTCACCATGAAATTTTCAAACTTTAATCAAAATAACTTCCCCTCCTTCTTACAGCGACATTTCTTCTCTAATGATGTATTTACTGGCGTGAGGGCGGGACAACCGGTCACTCACATGGGATCCACCAATAGCAAACCACAACCATCCAATCAATACCCCATGGACAAAATCAAGTCACACCCTACATTTTTTCTTGTTTGAAAAGCCTTTTCACTCGAATATACATTACAATAGGGAAGAAAAGTCTATCACAACTTCTGTTTCATGCTGACTTTACACATAGAAATGGCCAAAAATGATTAAATAATATATTTTGAAAGTGTACATGAAAGTGAATCAGAATAATAACCTAATATTCCTTAAGGGGTCTTTAGTCTTTAGCTCCATTGTGCCCTACACCAAGCAAAAGCCAATTCAGATTAATTTAGCTTTAAGTTATATATTAATTATTAATTAAGGTTTTAGCCATGACATAATCTGCCTTGTATCATTAATAAAGAACATACGCCTCATCTTCATTCTGCTCTTCATATCCTCTTAATGACAGACGCTCTTGAGCAGCAATCACATATGCCTGTCAAAGCCCTTAATTGTGTCACTTCTCAAGCATGTATAAATGTAGCATTTCAGTGACAGGCCATGAATACTTTTTTTTATGAGTTTATGAGTATCAGACTCTGAATAGGTTGACCTTTCCCTGCAACCAACAGAGGGAGAGAGAGCAGTGCTTCATAAGCTCAATCTTTTAATTATTCTGACAAAAGTCCCCCTCCCACCAGTTATAGTCGAGTAACGGGACTTAAACTGTTCAGAAAATGCATGTTTATTTTGCCTCTTGCAGAGATAAATCCTTAGTGTGTTTACTGCTTTTCGTTTTTATTTAATGAGCAGGGTCATGACATTTAAACATAAAAAAACAATACAAAGCACACAGCATCTAGTAGGCCTACAATAAAACTGATACACCAAAAAATTCCAAATATATATTATTTAATTGTTTATAATAATAATTATTAGTATTAAATAATATAAAACTTTTAATGTTTAACAGAAAAATGTTAGACCCTATTGTGGAGAAATGATAAAAGTGATTGTGAAACGTATTAGAAATGGGAGAAATGGGAAATCATCTTTCTACACAAACCTACATTCACACTCCAGCACAGTAGGTGGCGGTATGCACTTAGTACTAGTTAAGTTCACAATCCACAGTAAATCCAGTGAAGAAGAAAAAGATGAGCCATAGGCTGAATCGAAAAAAATCGCCCCCTATACCCTCAAAATAGGGTGTTATTTGAGGGGACAGCCATTTGTAGTAGTGTCCGAAACCATAGTGGACTTTGAGTTCACTTATTCAATCCCACATTGCACCGTAATAACGAGTGTACAACCGATTTATGCTCAACGGCTGTCCGAATCCGCTCACTCCTTTTACTCCTTCAAGTGAACAGTATTAGTGGACTAACGTAGGGAATAGTGAATAAGAGTTAAGATTTAGATTTCGGATTCTTAAATTTTGCTGACTGAGGTCACAACCTTGATGACAGGGACAGCAGCTGCCATGTTGATTTTAAATGTTCCATCCCATCAAAAATGGGATATTGTGAAGGGATGAAGATTCATTGTGAATGTAAAAATGTTGTTTTTAAAAAACTTATGCCTTAGCTGACAATTTTTTATTACATTTTTTTTTGTGTGAAAATATTCTAAACTATAATATACACACAGTAGAAAGGTGTGTTTTCTTTATATTTAAAGTAGCAGCATGAAAATGTCCTATACTTCTGGTGTGGCTGGCACTAATTGATTCATCCTGAATAACTTCTGAAATTCCTCATCAGGGACTAATGAGAAGATAAGTGTTCTTCTAAACTCTGAGGAGTCAGATAGAGAGGTATTAAAACTCAGAGGCTTTTATCTTTGTTCTAGTTCAATCAGCACAGTGACTCACGGCCGTATCAGATTGGCTACAGGGCTAGAAAGTAAACATGTTGTAAAGCTCTTTTTGCTGAATATTTACTTGGTTTCCCCCCTGTGTTCTTGTGGCTAGGATGAGATGTTCTCACTCCTGAGGCCTGGGTTCCTTTCTAGGTTAAACTGATTCTTAAATCATTGTCCGTTTTTTGGTCCCCACAAGGAAAACAGCTTATAAATCATACTAAGTGATGTTTTTTGATTGTGTGTGTGAGTGTGTGTGTGTGTGTGTGTGTGTGTGTGTGTGTGTGTGTGTGTGTGTGTGTGTGTGTGTGTGCGCGTGCGCGCGCGTGCACGCTTTGTGGTTAAGGTTCACACTGTTGCTATGGTGAATAGATCATTTGACCTTGTTGTCTTTTTGCAATTCATTAAGAAAGATTAATTACATATTTTATCCCTTCTCTTCTGGTCTTTCCTCACCCCACTCAGAATTAAACAGAGAGCTTATATGTGACCTTAAAGATTTCCAATTTGCTAAATTTTACAAGTGTTTAATAAAGTGCTGCAGTGGTTTTGGATTTAAAAATCCTTTTCATTTTCTCAATAGAGATAAAGATTTTAAGTACACATTCTATTACCTTTTGTTCAAATGAGGTTCATCTCAGAGCTGCTTTGTTCATGGTTTCATTACACAGTGTTTAACAAATGCATTTAAAAAAATGATTATTTGAATGTAAATTGCCTGATTTCATTATCTGTTATTATTGTAGTATATTATATAACATAAGATGCTAGATGGATGTATTGACAACATCTAAAACCACAGATTTAGAAGTATAAAAATCTTTATGAAATCAACAATTGGTTTAGTGTCAGAAGTTATCACAATTTGGCAATCTGCTTCTTGAGATATGAGAGAAAACAAGTCCCACAATGTCATTTATTTTTTATAAATGAAAATAATAATTTTTATATCGATATTTTTGAATTTCTTACTCTAACTATTTATCAAGAAAAAGTAATAGGATGAATGTACAGTGATGATGTGAAAAATATACTACTATGTAGATATTTTTAATACGTAAATAATTACATTTGTCTATGCAAATGTATAAAACACGTGTGTTAGAATCCTTACATAAACTTATTGTATATTCCCATAATTGTATGATATTCTGATCTTCAATAAGACTGTTTCTGTTTGGTCATCCGGCAGACGAAAAGTTGAAATGCTTCTGAAAAGTAATTGCACAACAAAAAATGTCAAAGCGCATTCATAAAATTTTGACAAAATCTTTTCTTTAATTCGTTCAAAAGCAGCACATCAAGGTTTGCTCTATTGATTGTAAAAGCTGCAGACTGAAGTAATTCAAGTCTTAACTAAATTTCTCTTAAAGGAAACAATGGCAGCTCAGGTGTGAGAGCAGAAGGTTAAAGAAAACTTCTTCTCTTCTACCTGAAAGCTACACAAATTTTTTAAACTGATTGTGTGACTCATTCATGCAGCCTTCATACATTTCAAATGAATAGCTCCTAAATTCTGCTGATTACATGAGTGCTCCTGCATGCTGACGGTATCAGCACTTGGCATTTCAATTACTTCACTAGTGGCAAATCATAATCAATTAAAGGTGCATTTGCCACCAAAGCACCTGAGCTCTAATGCAAAACAAAAAGATTTACCAAAGATTAGTTTTCCAGCATTGCCTCCGAGCACAACAATTGGTTTAGTGTCAGATATGATCAAAATTTGCCAATCCCATTACCTTATACTGATTCTTGAGATATGAGAAAAAAAAAACAAGTCCCACAGTTTCTCCTGCCATTTAGTTTTGAGAAATTTAAAAAAAATTTCACTTTAAAAAAGGATCAGAGAAAACAAAAAAATCAGTTTTTATCTGTGAGTAACAAGACCATTTTGACTTTGACAGTTTTATATTTTTTTAGACATTTTTTGATAATTCTGCTTATTTTCTGTCAAAGCTATGGTATGTCAAACCTGATTTTTAGATGCCTTCCATTATTTTGAATTCACTATGAAATCAAAATTGACTTGAATATTGCAGTACTTTTTTAAATGATTTATCCCTGCATGTTATTATTATTATTTAAATTCATGTGCCCTCATAATCTTACATCAAAATAACTTCCCTTCCTTATTGCATCGACATCTCTTCTCTTCTCTGATGATGTACTTACTGGCGTTAGGGCGGGACAACCTGTCACTCACAGGAGATCAACCAATAGCAAACCACAACCATTCAATCCTCAAATCAATTCCCCATGGACAATCAAGTCCTGCCATTCTTTTTTCTCATTTGAGAAGCCATTTCATTCAGATATTAGTCACAATAGAGTTTCATGCTGACTGAAGTGCCTTGAAACACACAGCATTATTAAATGTGTTGACATAATTTCCACTGAAACATGAAGACAGGGCGGGACATATTCAAACAGCTAATTTTAACAGCCTCTTTTTAAAATAGCCAATAGCGTTTAGTTTATATCACAGCTCGGCGGTAAAGCAGCAGTTTCCTCCTAATCTTAAACCGTTTCTCCTCCTAATCTCCTCCATTATCGTATTAAATTATAACATTCTGTGCAGAATTCAAATGGGTCTGATACGTTTATGCACATGACCCGGATCAGACTGTGTGTGCGCTACGCGTGTTCGCATGACACTAATGTGAAACCAGACTTCATTCGCCCCAATGGAAAGCGTACACTGTCTGAATCATTCCCTATTCCCTATATAGTGCACTGTTTGCCATTCACCATGTAGAAAATAGTAAATGTGTGAACAAATGACCGATTTCAGTTACAGCTTCAGCGTCTATTTAAAGTGTAGGAGGCGGGACGCTTTAGATTATAAAGAGCATTTGAATGGACAGAAAATCTGATGAGAAGCTGAAGTGCAGAGTGATGTCATCAAAGTCATTGATCCATATTGGCGGAAGTGAGAGACTGTACGTTTTGAATGCTATTTCTTCTAAATGTGAATTTTGCCATTGTTTTGAAGCACACTAGCCGTAAAGCTGTATAACCGTAAGGCTAACATTATGGTAAAAGCCAAAAAACTTACATTTTGATTTCATGGGGACTTTAAGTAGGTTATATTAGTTAGTAGACTACACCAGGGTTTCTCAAGTATGCCAGTCATATGACCCACTAAGGCGGGAGATAAATCAATAGCCTAACTGAAATGCCTTAGACCTATAGGCTACACCGTAGGCCTATATGCTTATTATAATTAATTTCAGTAAAACACAAATATTTTCAATAATGAGGTAGACTATGAGGCAAACAGATATTTTTTCACGTTAATGTGACACTTGAGACTGCCGCTCTGAAATGATCATATCCAGACACGGTGGAATCGCACACAAACTAGCTGCTGTCAGCCTATTCCTGCTTTTTGTTTTCGTGGCTGCATACAATAAGGTCTGAAATAGCAATAGGGCTAGTGTGTGTAACATTACGTAAAGAGAGTAGGACCTTGTCCAATAAGAGCCGTTCGCGGCAATAATAAATGATTGTGATAGAACAGTTGAAAATCAGCGTTAGAAAGTTACTGCAATAATGATTCAACGTAGCCTACGACATTTCAAAATACGATTCGTTGGAGGACCGGGTACGTTTACATACACAACTTTTGTTTCAATCGGACTGAATTCATTCCGATTGATGAATCTGAATGTAGTGTTTACATGAACGCTCAACGTGATCGGGTTTAGGCCTATATGTTACAAGCTTCAAATGGGAATAGATTTTTTGACATGCGCACACTGCACGAATATGTAGCCTACTGTTTCCCGCTGTTTGCGCATACTAACTATTCTCTTATTGGTTCTTTATTTGTTTTATACAGCAGACTTAATCCAGTTCTGGTCATAATTTGGAGACAATAAGCACATGAACCGTGGTGCCGTGCTGCTTATATTTATCACGCAGTAAAAAAGCCCCAAACCAGTCGTCTGTGGATGAGAGTCTGAAAAGGACTGGTGGGATGTTGTCCTGCTCCACTTCACTGACGCTGAGTGAGTGAAAGGAGAATTATAGAATGACAGGACACTCATTTAAATATGACACTTTATTCAACAGGAAGAACAGCTCGTTCAGCGCGTCATACATCATTATAGCCTACTATGCGCAGACCTTTCAAACAATCCGATCAAGTGTTTACATGTACTCTCGATTGGATTAGAAAAGGAATAAACCACCCCTTTCAATCCGATCGAAATTTCATTCACATCGAGCTCATTAGGATCGATTAAGGTGTTTATGACGGCTTTTCAGTCCGATTGAGTCGTCAATGCGTTTACTAACGAATTAGCCTATTTGGTTGCATGTAAACGTAGCCTGTTTAATGAGCCTTTTGTGAAGCGCACTTATTGGCTGTGCCCGTGTAACACCAAGAACACAGAGAAAGTCTCGCAACCCCCTATTGAGAAACACTGGATTACACCACAGGGTACAAAATAAATTACATTTTATTTAGTGTGCCAGACTCTGGGTCTCAAAGATGCTAAGATGTACTTTTCTTAGACACATTAGAACAACAGTATTCCCCCAATGTTGCTCCAACTAGCCAAACACGGTTTAAACAATTAATATTGAATAGTGCCACTGATTTGCTAAGGATTTTTGGAAGTTCCCAGCATGCAATGCAGCATAAATAAATTATGCAGTTGCTGTTATAGGATTATTTTTGCCGATTTTTGCTGAACTGCTATGTAGTTTTTCAACCTTCATAATATATTTCCAAGTGATTGTACATCGACTTACAATAGGTTGAATGACACTTCTGCCATAGCCTGATAGTGTCTGTATCGCTTTTACTGGCACTATGTAACTTCGGGTTTCAGGTAGTAACCGGAGCACAAAAAGAACTACAAAATTCGACTGCTTCACGGCATACATACTTTTTCTTCGTTCGTGATGTCTTTCATAAAATCATGCATCATACTCTACCTTGTCTGTGGCCATTGTTGATTCCAAAGCCGGTGCTGGATAAACAGCGAGCGTGCGCGTGCGACAGTAGGCTGCGGTAGGCTAAATTATTTACGACAGCGGTAATGGATAATTCCGCTTCCAACCTGTAGGGTGACCGCAGAGGAAAAGTTCCTTGGTGTTGCTTTAATGCAGTTGCTATTAATTTGAGTAGCTAATAATTGTTAGTTATTTGTTGTGGGGTGATGTTGAGAGCTCATCTTTTGACATTTGTTGATTGTCACAGTTATTGTATTGATTTCTATGTGCATATACATTTACACAGAAAGACACATGATAAATAGTGTTCTGTGTAAATGCATATGCACATAGAAATCAATACTTAGTGCAATAAGATTTGTTCTTCAAAGAAAAAATGCAGGGTTCACTTGTCATATAAAAAAAAAAATACAGAATAAAATTTAATATTTTATCACACAAAATTTGCTGATGAAAATGTTCTGGCTGAAGGAAACATTTTGCATTTAATAAAATTGAAAAATAAAATGGCTACTACATTTAATTTGTGTCATATATAGAATATATACTTCAACAATGTCAGATTCTTAAATAGTGAGAGTTGAAAGGGAATTTTGTTGCTGTCTCAGCTTTGCTACAGATTAGTCGCTTATGAGGTATCATTTCAGATGCTCCCTTAGAAGCCAGTGATTTGGAACAGAGCTAACAGGACCACTAAAGTATATACTGCAGAGTTAAGACAGACGTTGAGGCATGCAGGAGGCGGATGAAGAGGTTCAAGGAAATTCAAGGTCACAGGTGATTAGTGCATGCGCGTGTTGGTGTGTGTGCATACATTTCTCAGCCTTTGGCGTATTATCTCACAAGAGTGATATACATTACATAATAATGAAGGCGTCTCTGTCCTTGCCCCTCAGAGACATACTAATGTATTAATAATGAAATATGAGAGAAAATGTTGGGGCAATATTTGTTCCAGCATAGATTTCATAGAAACACACAGAGCAAGACAATCATGTTGAAATTTTCATATTATCATACTAAATTTCTTAAATTTTATCAAACTGCTAAATCTTACTATGGATGCTTGTTCCTGCCATGAAATAATAATAAAAATAAAATGAAAAAGGTACTTGCAACTTTTTAATCTCACATTTCTTACACCCAGGCTCAACCCTGCTTAGCTTCAGTGGGCAACCAGTCTTGGGCTACAGGGTGATCTGGCTGCTGGTATTTTAATGTACATTTCAATTTTTTCTTTTTACATTTACCTGAACGTAAACCTGAACCAAAAGCAGTTGAGAACCACTGTCATAGGTTATTATAGGCTATTTCTTTTTTAATTCTATTTCTTCTCTCTCCTCTCATCTGCAGACTGCAGAGGTCTAAAATATGTAATTAATATTAACGATCACATTACACAATGAAGTGATATCATAGCGCAATAATACCCTTCTGATCACTGCCATTTTTAGTTATTTGTGTGCATGCTATTTTGTGTATGAATGCTCTCGGAAGTTCCCCACATTTGTGACAGTCGGCAAAATCCTAAGCCACACCAGCCGAATTCTAACAAGAGTATAGAGCAATGCTGAGTGAACATGCAGTAATACAATATTGATTTGTCAGGAGCAATGATATTGACTTCACTAGGTGGCAAGAGTTGCGTCTGACGTTGATGTTAGTGGTGCAAACATAAACGAATGGCCAGAGTTCCCTGAAGGTTCATGCAAGTGTCAACTAACAATCTAATGAAAATATTTCAGCCCAGGCAGGATTACCATATTAATGCTATTATCAGAATCTGTTATGCATGATATGCATAGCATCTGATTTTTATGAATTCATGTTGTCTTAGAGACACCACTCTAATTTACCAGCTACATTGTCTATTTTTATGCCCAAGTGTCAATGGTTACTATGAATCAAATTGTGGTATGTTTTATTAAAAAATAGTAAGTATCACAGCAACTACTACAGAAAAGCCATAGGCAAGATCAGTATGGTTATATACATAATTATGAATATAGATATGTAAATGATTGTAATTTATATGTAGGCCTATAGTATGCAAATCCTTTAAGTAAATACATTTGTACGTTTTTTTTTTTACCTAATCAGTTATTGTTTTTAATATCAGTTCAACCAATAATTTCCATTTATTGATATATTATGCGTATCAAGTAAAGTAAATTCATTTCTAATTCAGTTTTCTACACAATTAGTTTTTTTATATAGCCTATATAAATGGGTCTACCAATAATTTTCATTTATTATGCGCATGCGCATCCAGTTTGTAAATGTATTTTTAATTCACAGTCTTTTACCTATCTACCAATAATTTCCATTTATTGATATATTATGCATCCAGTACGTAAATTTATTTTTAATTCACCATTTTCTACCTAATTAGTTATTGTTTTTTAATACAAATGGGTCTCCCAATAATTTTCTTTTATTGAGTCTAAAGAATAGTACCCAAAACAGCAACAGCTAATTAAGTTTAATTCATGGTCGATATTTTATTTTAATTTTTTAATTTATTTGTTTGTTTTTTGTTTGTTTGTTTGTAAGTTCTTGTGTTCCAGATTTATTTATGCATGCATTCATGCTGTTTCATACATTGTTTTAAGTCTATTTGTTGCCAGATTTCCACCGTGACATCTTACCCCATAGTGTGTTTGAACGAACTGACAACTAGACCCATTATGTGGCTGGTCGAAACACCGAGGATGCGCTTCTCAACTTCTTCACTTTACATTAGTTTTCTTTCCCATTTAAACATGTATGCATCCTCAGTCATCACCACGAATTGAACATGCATGTGTCTATCAGAAGAGCGCGAAAGAGTAGCGTTATACTAATGCAGTGCATGCGATCTGCCCGACGCGTTTCCCGCAGGGTTGAGCCACTGACGCGTCACGCTGCGTGTTTTATTAAATGCATAATGTGATTTAATTCCCGTTGTCGAACCTCAACCTGTCTCCACGCGCTCGCGAATGGTCTTAAGGTGAAATTACGTCATTCTAGCTGGAAACAAAGACGAGTTGAGCTCTCTAAGCTCCATCAGATGAAGAGAGAGCAGCTTCCTCGCCAAACTCTCCCTGCAATCCGGATAGGATACAGATGAAGAGAGGCCATTCCATAGCATTCACAATGGTCAGGAAGACGCGGGGATATATGATGTTGAAGATGTGCCGTGCAACTGCAAAGAAATGCCTGTGGATTAATAATGCACTTCTGAGTTAAAACATTCCTGTCCAGTCCCCCCCCCCCCCCCCCCCAACTGTCGATCCAGAGGACAGCAGATGGGACCGTTGAATAGGTGTGTGTTGTTTTATTCTTATGGATCTAAAATATTGTATTTTCATTTTTTTATGGGATGATTTTAAATACACCTCTTTCAGCATAGTCTTGTGATTGTGAATGTCCATGTGTTCATTTATGCTGCTTTTTTTTACCATCGATTTTTTTAACAAGGCTTGGAGGAAGGTTTTTTATGCATGCATACTTGCACTGCAAATTGATTTACAGTCCTTTTATGCAACTGAAACGGCATAATTGCATGTGTAAAACAACAGTTTCTTTATGCACTGGATAATGCATTTAATTCAGTAGTTCAGCTTCTTTATAAGATTGTCATTGAAAATAAATTACCCGTTTCCTTTCTTTTCTTTTGTATTCAAGACCGGAGGGATCAAATGTACAGTGGGGCACAAATCCTAAGTAAAATATGATTTCTTTCATAGCTCAGTTGTTTATTTTCGACAGCAATGAGGTCAAATGGAGAGCAAATGGAGACATTTGCTTTAAAAAATTTTAAATGTTCTCCTGTGAAAAGTAATCTGTCATCTCACATGTGTTTTCTGAGTTTCAGGACAGATCTCAACAATAACTAAAACTGTGCTCAAATTTGCTAATTTTACTGTCTGTAGTCTGTGAATCTCAATATGAATTCAAATGTTTCTCATCAAATTCGAGCTACCATATTATTATGCTTTTTAATCACAAACTCTATAAAATACTATTTCAGTAAGTAAATTGAACATTGCATATGCATATATATAGCCTAAATGTTTAAATGACAGGATGAACTTGAGCTGGCATAGACTGTACGTGGTTATCCAGCATGATTTGAGTTGGAAGGAGCATCTTGTGTTTTAATTGAAGCATGGAAATCTGATCTTTTGCATAAGGGAGTTGCATATTTTTTTCACAAATGTACATATTTGATTAGTGAACTAGAAATTGTGTTGAATCTTATTTCATATTAATTTTGTGATTTTTTTTTTCTTGTTTTTCAAAATCCTAAAACTTTTGAGTCCTATATTTTGAATGTGGTCTCAGACTTTTTGAACCTACTGTAACAGTTTGAAAATTGGTCATTGAAACCCCTTTATTGATCAATCAGAATTCTGACTATGTGATGGTTATGGTCCTGCATCCTGATTTGATTCTTATGGTAGTTTGGCAGATGGCTCACACTTCTTCAGTCACTAATCATTCATCTGTCCCCAGCAGGCTGTCCTGTCTTCACAAAATCAAGAATAAAAACAGCAATGGATGCCATGCCAGAGTATTCCCTCTTTCTTGTGAGGATTTTGGAGGAATTGGATACCAAGTACAGTACCGTTTCTTACCAAGACCTTTGTAAGTCCTTGTGTGCCAGGTTTGACTTGGTCCACTTGGCTAAGCTGAGGAGTCTGCTATTCTACACAGCATGTTTGGATCCAGCATTCCCCGCAACGTTATTCAAAGACAAAATGAGGTGCTCGGTGGAGGACCAACAGTCCAAGAAGCTCATGGTAGCTGCGGACATTGTAACCATGTTTAATCTCATCCAGATGAATGGAGGAATGGCCAAGGACAAGCTGCCAATGGGTTCCAGACCCAGGTTTCACAAGAACCAATCATTTGAGTCCTGTCGATCTGACACGGATGTATATAAATTCAATGACAATGACAGGGCGTACAACCTCTTGGAAACCAGGGGTCATCACATTTCACGTAAGTCACCCTGCCCGAAGTCTGACTGCAACAACTGCCAGCAGTTTATACCAACCTCAGACCCCAACTTCCTCTTGGGAGTCACCAAGGATCTGAAATGTAGGGCAGCATCTCTGGATAAACTACAGCATCTGCCACAGTATGCCAGCGTCAGTCCTCCTCCGTGCGAGATGCAGAGCACTTACTTTCCCATGGACATCGACAGCGAGTCTACAACGGACCAGGAATCTCTTCATATCAACCCAGGGATCAAGGATACTTTTGTGTCCAGCGGAGAGCCTTTTACCGTGCACTCATGCGTGCAAAAGCGGAATATCTTCAAAGAGGATTTCCACAACCTTGTTGCCTTTTCACCCCACGTGATCACCAAGGAGTGCAGAGCAAATTCCAAAGCTGGTGGTGATTACCACCACAGGAGGGAGCTGAACAAGCCTCCCACTTTCTTCAATCACAGTTTTGAGCTGCCGTACAGCAACCCTTACTTTGAACCCGTCAGCTCACCCATCCAGAACAAAGGGCGGGTGAAGCATGAGAGCCTGGACGACTTGCAAGCATCCACCTACTTTGGACCTACAACGGTTTCTGAATGCGTAAGCAGCAGGAGGACTTCTAGCAAGTATGGCAAACAGCCAGCCTGGCCTGTCAAGAGCTTGAGCCTCAATACTGAAGAAGTTCCTGACTTTGAGAGATCCTTCTTGAACGGCAAAGTGGCAAAAGACAATCATCGTCATAACATGGAAAATGACCAACACTTTCAGTGTGCAAAAGACAAGCCCACTGCCTCTCCCTCAGGTTTCTCCAAGAAGTCAAATGGAACCAAAACAAAAGACATGGCTTCTGTGGCTTGCGGACCGAGTGTTGAGAAAAGAGAGTATGGGAAAAGATACAAGGACAAGAGCATCAACTGTCCATCGTTTCAGTCAAGTAATGTGGACAATGGCATGAGTGTTGGAACCCAGACAGAACAATCCCAACCTAGGAAAGTGAAAGATTACCCCGGTCACAACAAATATGGAGAGAGGCCGCCATTTAAACATTCAGATGAAGACTCTGAGATTGTCAGCGACGATATCAGTGATATCTTTCGCTTCCTGGATGACATGAGCGTGTGTGACTCTCTTGGAGTTGTGCAGTCCTCATGCTACAACAGCAACGGCTCACTGTCTCAGGTGACAAAATCAGACGGGGACAGCTCACCTGAACGCAACACTGTCAAGCTGGGCAAAACCGGCATCAAACTAGACCGCCTCTTCCAGTCATTGGAGAACTCTGATGATGAGCTCAAAGAGAGCGTCTGCAAACTGGTACTCAGGATTGGTGAGATTGAGAAGAAGCTTGAGTCTCTTTCAGGGGTGCGAGGGGAGATATCTCAGGTCCTCACAAAGCTTACTAAGCTGGATGAGAAGATTCAAGAACCGGAGGCTAATGGGAAATCAAGTGAAAATGGTATGGTGGAGCAGATTAAGACTGACGCGAACCTCTCACCTCACGTTTTTCAGTGTCACACCACTGGACACAACATGAAGGTGGAAAAAAGTCCAGAATGGTGCTGCCCGGAGGATGATGGGAGCGAAAGCATGAGGGTAAAAGCTTTAAAGAAAAGTGTATTCACACGCAGGTCGTCCAGGTCGCAAACTGAGGAGAACAGCGTCACTGAGTCCAAAGTGGCCAGCATCACCAACTCACCTCGAGACTGGAGAACTGTTTCGTACTCCAGTCACACAGGGGAAGAAGGGAAAGAAAGAGACCGGCATTGTGAAGGCAAGGACAGACATAGGAAACCAAGAGAGGTAATAAACTTGAATACTTAACATTTTTGTCTTTACTGCGTGTTGAATTTGCTGTTGTGAGTGTTGTAACCCAGATTCTGTGTTGCATTGCTATTGTGTTGGCCTGCTGAATCACTTGATTGGTGCATCTCTTTTTGATCACTAAGTCAAACTGGTATGCAAAACAGATTAATGAGATCTTGAGAGTCATCAGTCTAAATCAGAATTGGTCAGACAACTCACTTCACATCAACTCACATCACTGAATCAACTGAGACAATGACTCGCTTGCTCATGTTGACTTGAATTGAAATGAGCTCAGAACTGTTACTGCATTGCATGTGCTTTTTGAAAACATGTTGATTTTCTGAAGAAGGTGCTTTGAAAAGTATTGGGAATTGTGCCTTAAAATGACTTGAGTTCAAATGCAAATTTGTAAGGCTATGAGATGCAGATCAGTCCATACTTTGTTCTAATGGTAAAATCAGGGTTTGGTGCCCACTATTGCAATTGTGTAAGGTTTAGTCTGCCATATAATGTGCTGTGTGAGATATTTTAGCAAATCTACCATTATATGTGTTGATTACTGAGATGTAGCAACTGTTATATATTTAGAATTAGTCATTCTATTTTAAGAGCTTGGTCATTGTGCAAAGACAAAAATTGTAACCAGCATTGGGATTGAGTCAATCGAATTCTGTAAGGGATCCCAGGTACCCACTTACCTGGTTTTATACAAATCAGTCATGACTACTGGAAGAATGTTACATCAACTAATTAATATTAATGAGCCAGACAGATAAGGTTGTCAGACCGTTCCTACACCCTTGCATGGTTTTGCCTTGGTTTACACCCATAGGTAGTTATGCTCAATTACACTCCATCACTTCCCAAAATACATGCAGACATTTTGTCCTGGAAGCAAGCTAGCCTTAACATCATATCTCTAACAGTACAGCCGTGGTCTCTTGCGGTGCAATTATCACACAGTTTCCCCATTCTATCCTACATCTAGCTGTATTTTTTTTTTGCAGGGGCACAGGCTGAGCACAGGACACAGTAGAGAATCAGACAAATAATTTTAATTCAATCCCCTCAGAGGAACAAGGATTTCATGGCAAATTAGTCCTGTAAAGTATTTACCAGCTCTCGAGATAATATGTTAACACATCTGAGCTGAAGCTTCAGTACTCTGCAGCATTTAAACGTCTTAAGGTAAACAAGTTCAAGGATTCCATGAATACTGCAAGGAAGATGAAAAAGTTTTATCGAAACCTCACTTTGTATACCGCTTTAAGAATGTAAAAATACTTGAGGTAAACAAGCAAACAAAAAATCAGTTTCTGGGCCCGAAGTCTTTAGTAGCCAAGTTGGATGCAGTCTGCTCTGCTCTGCTCTCTGTGGGTAATAGAGTATGGGCTTCCATTCCTGATCACATGCAGGTGGAAAGCTATGTTTTTACAGGTTTATCAGTAGTGAGCTGGGTTATGTTATGTTATGTTATGTTATGTTATGTTATGTTATGTTATGTTATGTTATGTTATGTTATGTTATGTTATGTTATGTTATGTTATGTCTTATGTAATGTCTTATGTTTTGTACAGTTTGTCATGTTATGGTATGGTTCTCTTTCATTTTTGTTTCCTTTATTTGTTTTGTTTTTTGCTATTTCTTATGGTAAATTATTTGTTCTGTCTTGTTCTGTTTTGTTATATTTCTTATGTTATAGTTCTATTTTAGTTATATTTTTAAATTGTTTTGTGCTGTTTATTCTGTTCTGTTCTATTCTTTGATAATTACTTTATTCTGTTCTTTATTCTCTGTTTTGTTGTGTTTATTCTATTCTATTCCGTTCTGTTCTGTTTTACAGTATAATTGTCTGTCTGTTCTTTTTATTTTATTTATTCCATTCTTTTCTGTTCCATTAAATTTTCTCCTTTTTCTATTCTATTCTATTCTATTCTATTCCGTCCGGTTCTCTATTCTGTTCTGTTTTACAGTATAATTGTCTCTGTTCATTTTATTTATTTCTATTATTTTCTGCTCCATTAAATTTTCTATTCTATTCTTTTCTATTCTATTCTGTGTTTTTTTTTATATATTTTCTATATGTATTGTATTCTATTATTTTCTGTTCAGATTCTATTCTGTTCTTATTCTATTCTATTGTGCTTCTCTTCTCTTCTCTTCTCTTCTCTTCTCTTCTCTTCTCTTCTCTTCTCTTCTCTTCTCTTCTCTTCTCTTCTCTTCTCTTCTCTTCTCTTCTCTTCTCTTCTCTTCTCTTCTCTTCTCTTCTCTTCTCTTCTCTTCTCTTCTCTTCTCTTCTCTTCTCTTCTCTTCTCTTCTCTTCTCTACCTAATGTATGCAACACTTACCCTTCTTTAGTCTTGGGAATATTTTCATGTTTTCTTAGTTTTCCTCCTCTGCCTCTCGCTAATGTCTTCTTGGCTTATTGCCCTGGTTAGAAGCCTGCCAGTTCCTGTATCGTCCCTTCTGATCTTTTTGGGGAACTCGTGAGTGCCAAAAGTCCCTGCCTCTTTGGAACGATCCAAGCTGTAGTTAATTTTAGTGAATGGTCACACAGGGAACTGGTGGTTAATTAAACCTCATTCACATCAATGAGAACACATAACAACCTTGTGCATTTCACCATTCTGTGGCCATTCTGCCTTTTGAGTTCTCCTTTATTTAAAGGTGAAGTGTGTAATTTATTCAATTATTTTCTCCTTGTATGACTTTAATATAGAGAGTTGACCAATAAATAAGCTGTTTGTTTATTTTCCTGAAAAGTGGAAACATCTTGTGTTCTGTGCCACAATCAAACATGTAAAAGTTAAAGCTTCCTTAACAGCCTGACAGCAACATTGACTCAATGACCAATGGTGTGTGTTTGGGGCGGAGCTATGTGTCTGTCTGTCTAATAGCAGATGGGAATTGCAATTCTGTTTCATTACACTAGTGCAGCAGAAACTACACACGTCACATTGAAGGTAACAACTGGATGTTCTTACTTTTTCAGTGTACAATTTTGTCTTTTTAATCTTTTATTTAAAAGCAATGCTTTCATGTATTCAAATCAGGGCTGTCAATGGGGTTCCAAGAAACAGCTTGTCTGCCAAACATCTATTCAGCTGTGAATGTTTAGGTAAATGTTTTTCTGGGTTAATGAGAGTCTTATAGTGTGCATCCTGTCACCCTCTTTTATTTTATTTCTGTCTACATCATCCTGTCTTTAATTGACATGAAGTTGTTACGCCAGCCTTTTAGCACGACTTCTTTATGAGAGAACGCAGCCAACGAACCCAGCATCTCTGTACAGTGGGTGAGAAGATACGAGAGAACTGTCATTTTCAGACAGGCACTTAGCACAACATCAGTTCCTTCTCACAAAGTGCCCTTGATAAAGGGCAATGCAAACCTTTTTTCTTCTAGCCCAAACAAAAGTGCCAGCTAGCCAAGCGATAAACTCATGTCAGTAGTGGTCAAGCTAAAAGCACACTAAAATTATTTGGCTCGCAGAATATAAACAACCAATGCTTTTAGTCGCTTCATTTGAAGTCTATCTTCAATGAGGTTTTAATAATGTCTGTGTGTGTCCATTCAACTTAAAATTGTGCCGGACAAAGAATAGCCTATACTAAAGAGAAGTGCCCTGAATAGGCTGATGGATTTAGATGACAAAATTAAGGATTATATATTTTACAAATGTGAGAGGTCTTTCCTGTGCAAATCTCAAAAGCACAATACTAGGTTGTTGTGGTTGCCAAGATGTTGATAATTGGTTGCCAATAAGGCTTTCTGATTGGTTTAGCGTGGTTATTTTAGGTATTATTTTTATAGTATTATATCATATATCATATTTTAAATTTCCTTCTATTTATTTATATTTTTATTCAAATTTATATTTTTAGTTTTCATTTTAATTTTAGTTTATTTTAGTCATTTTATTATTATTCGTTTTTAATACTTCTGTTTAGCTTCTATTTAGCTTTAGGCCGTGTGTCCACCAAAGCATTTTTAGCCAGCTGAAAACGCTGGACGCTCTGCTGAAAACGCCTAGCTGTGTGCGCTTGAGAGCATTTTGGCAGCGCAGCGTTTTTTCAGTTCAGACGATTCGTTGCTATGATA
The DNA here is from genome assembly GCA_026230005.1 of Gila orcuttii. NCBI lineage: Eukaryota > Metazoa > Chordata > Actinopteri > Cypriniformes > Leuciscidae > Gila > Gila orcuttii. Next base: position 16,982,933 of record JAPDVR010000001.1, on the reverse strand, counting down.
CAGAATATCCACAGCACAGTTTACTTGTAACTGATTTCGTAGATAATTTGTTTCATACTAAAAATTTATTTTTCATCCATTTTGTTCGGTTAGCTCTGCTGGTTGACGTCGTTGTACAGAAAGAATGCTGTGACAGTTGGTCGGTGTGGTTTTTGTCCCGCCCCTCCTCCACTGTGATTGGACGTCTGGGTAAAAAGTGAGTGCAGCGTTTTACCCAAAGTTGAACATTTTTCAACTCTCCGCGACCAGTAAAAAACGCCGGGCGCTCAGCGCTTGAGTGTTAAATACACACTCAGCGCCTCGTTACGCTCATGGCGTTCTAAAAACGCGGCGCGTGTGTCCACCAAAGCGTTTTTTTCACGCGTCTGCCGTATTTTTTCAATTGTTTTCAATGGGAGCGCCGCGTTTTTTAAACGCCATGAGCGTAACGAGGCGCTGAGCGTGTATTTAACGCTCAAGCGCTGAGCATTCGGCGTTTTGTACTGGTCGCCGAGAGTTGAAAAATTTTCAACTTTGGGTAAAACGCTGCGCTCATCACTGTCACTTTTTACCCAGCCGTCCAATCACAGTGGAGGAGGGGCGGGACAAAAACCACACCGACCAACTGTCACAACATTCTTTCTGTACAAGGACATCAACCAGCAGACCTAACCGAATAAAATGGATGAAAAATAAATTTTTAGTGAAAAACTGAAAATTGAAAAATGTTCACATTTTTCAACTGAAAAAACGCTGCGCTGCCAAACCGCTCAAGCGCCCACAGCTAGGCGTTTTCAGCAGAGCGTCGAACGTTTTCAGCTGGCTAAAACCGCTTTGGTGGACACGCGGCCTTAGCGTTTATTTTAAGTTAGTATGGTTAGGTGGTTGTTGACTGGCGAGTATAAGTATAAGAAAGTAGCAGCACACCTTTCCCAAACATGCCACATGATATGAGGGATCCTACATGTCTTCTTCAACGGTTACAGAATGTGCCAAAGTTTCATAGTTATTTAGGGAATTGTTCAAATCATTAGTAAGCAATTGTAATAAAGATTTGTGCTTAGCAACAACACTAATGATTGTGTCACAGTGAGATTAATAAATTTACAACAGCAGTAAATATTTTTAATTTATTTCAATACCATGATTGATACATTGTTTTATTACTTGTAAGTTCAATGGTTATATTACAGTAAGGAGAAATAAGTACAGAATCCTTATGATATTCAGTGAGTCACAGTCCCTCTGTTTGACATTGAGTCTGACCTACAGTACGTATGATTTCACTGCTGCTGTTTTCTTGGCGAGGAATAACCTATACCTATGAATATCAGAAAGACAATATTTTTCCTCCTCTCAGTTGGCCTTCCCTCAGTTGCATCTGTGGTTGTTTGATCAGTCTTTCCCTGCTGGAAGCAAAAGGTGGATCAACACTCTTCAGCGCTCACCCCTGTGGCTGTTTTTAATTTTCACCTTAGCTCAGGCCAGACAGAACAATACCTTGGCTAAAAGAGAAGAACATTTAAGTGGGTGGGTGTTTTTCTTTTTACAAAATCTACAGAGACAGGGAAACAAAAATGACATGGCAGAATAGAAATGCTGCAATTATATTGAAATATATAGATCAACTGGTGGGTCGCAACCCAAAATTGGGTCACGGAGTTAGTCGTCAAATCACCAACAACAAAACGAAATTCTAAATGTTTTTCTTAGTCAAGACTTTTATTTTGAAATATGTATAATTTATTCAATACATAATTTTTTAGCTCCATAATGTAATGCTTAAATTTCAATGTTTCAATATTTAAGTAAATTTTAATATATATATATATATCCCCTTTTCAATTATAAGTTAATGGTACAAGTTGGCATTTACTTTTGGAAAGGATGACAATGTCATTATAATATTATATGCCTTTTTTTTTACTTTACTTTTATGGGATTGTTCATTACTTTATAATGGGAAAATCTTAGGGAACCAGTTGTTTCTATGTTTATTTACTAATACAACAAGGAACGTGGAGAGACCATTAATCAACATTCTTATGAAAATATAGCTTAAAAAGAAAACAAAAAGTTACTAGATTTTTGACTATCTTTTGAAAAATGTACTTGTGTATATTATTAAAAGCTGCATCAGCTGGTTATTATTAAAGTTATTTTTTTTACACACTACTGGTCCCCGTTTTGCAGAATGACCCAGTTCATGATAATCAAATTTTTCATGTTGTAAGCTGCAGCAATTTGGTTTCCCTCTGGACAAGAATAAGCTCCTGACTCAATATAATTCTTTATAATAGTCAAAAGACTGAGACAATCACACATTTCCAGCTCTGCAAACAAGACCGCAGTCATTCGTGTAAGCACAATGATTCCCGCTTGCAATGTGTATATATATATATATATATATATATATATATATATATATATATATATATATATAGTTAGACTCATGCAGCACAATGATTTTCCAGGTGAAAATGATCCCAACTGCTCAGAAAAGCAATATCACACCTCTTCTCAACAAGTTTTATGATTTGAGGTTTCATTACTTTTTGCAGCACAAACAGTTGCAGTGCATGTTGCTGCTCAAAATTCTTAGGGTCAGTAAGATTTTTTTTTTTTGAGAGAGAGAAAGGATGCATTCAATTGATCAAAAGTGACAGTAAATACTTTTACATTGTTGCAAAAACATTCTAATTAATGTTGTTCTTTTGAACTTTCTATTTATCAAAGAATTCTGAGAAAAATGTATTACAGTTTCCACAAAAATATTTGGCAGCACAACTGTTTTCAACATTGATAATAATCAGAAATGTTTCTTGAGCAGCAAATCAGTATAATGATTTATGAAGGATCATGTGACACTGAAGACAGGAGTAATGATGCAGAAAATTCAGCTTTGCATGACAAGAACAAATTACATTTTAAAATATATTACAATAGAAAGCAGTTATTATAAATTCTAATAATATTTCACAATATTACTGTTTTACTGTATTTTTGATTAAATAAATGCATCTTTTGGTGAGCATATGTGACTTTTTCAAAAACATTAAAAAAATAACTTCTGAACAATATTTTGAACGATAGTGTGCATATCAAAATGTACTCCTTTAGGTTTGTTCAATAATATTAGTGTTGCTTGCCTTTGCAAACATCACTATCAAAAATGAATGTTGGTGAATTTTATAGTCAGACATTTTGAAATGCATGTAGTTTTGATTTATACAGATTCATCATACAGATTTGTATCATAGAAGAACATTTAAGAGAGCAGTATTCCTCATGAGAAGCAAGAGAGGGTTAAAATGCTCCTCTTTGTTTATTTTAATATGCATCCAACATCCTTATCAGATCAGAAGAAGAGATAACACTGCAAACAATTATTTTCTTGCTTTTATTTTTTATTTGTTTTCCAGTACAAATATCTAAGCATTCTTAAATCAAGATACATTTACTTCAGAAGCAAAATGACTTAAGATATTAAGTCCTATTTTCTGAAAAACCTATCAAAATTAAGTGAGTTTAACCTTAAAACAAGAAAAAATATCTGCCAATGTGGAAAGAAAAAGAAAATTAATTAAAAGGGAAAAGATTGTTTGATCTATTGGCAGATATTTTTTTTTCTTGTTTTAAGAAAAAACTCTCTTAATTGTGATATATTTTAGAGTCATATATCTTAAGTCATATTGCTTCTTAAGTAAATATATCTTGATATGTTTAGAATGTTTAGATATTTGAACTGGAAAACAAGACAAAAAATTCCTCCTCCGTGACCTTTCCTCCCATTTCTCCCCTACAGACAGATCGACAGTATGACGCCCACCAGGCCCACCGTTCCTCAAAGCCGCCCAAGGACTCCTACCTGGTGGAGCAGGTGTTCAGCCCACACCACTTCCCTCCTGCGGTCAAGTCTCACGTGAAGGGCAGTCCTCTCTATACGGACCTACGCCTGACCGGCCTCACCGATGCCAAACGTTCTCAGCCCTCCTGGACCATTGAAGAGTACAAACGCAACTCAGGAGACAAGAACAAGCTTAGCGCCTTGGACCTACAGGTGAGAGCCGACCTCAGGGGCTTTGCATTGTGATTGCAACTGTGCCAATATTGTTGATTTTTCACTGTATTTTGAGGCTTTGATGTGTGCTGTGTGTGGTGATCTGTGGGATTAGCTTTAAAGGCTGGGGCGCATGGGAATGGAGGCTTCGATTTTTCTTCAATCAATGCTTCTCTACCAAATGCCGCCGGTGTGTGTCTTAAGGTCATCAGTGCAGTAGGTGACCTCGTGCGCTGTGAAATATTAATGATCCTTATTTAAATCACTCACTGTTGACAGTCAGGGACACAATGCAATTACTGCATTTCCTTGGGTTCATTTCAATGCCAACATGAAATGCTGTTCGCAACCCAATTCTGGATTCTAACGTATTTCTGCGTGAAACTGGGTGTTAAGTAGGATGGACTTGATTGCATTGTAAAAAAGTAGTGGTATCTGATTTGTGAACAAGTCATTCTTTTGATTTGAATTATTTCAATAAACATCATAAACAAATTGTTCAGTTTGATTCATGACTGATTCTCGAATTAACAACTTCTCAAATCCGAGAAGCGTTTAATTTGGAAATAAGGTAATTTGATCACCACTTTTGAAAAAAAGAGGTATTTTATTTATTTGATTCAAACAAACGAACAAACAATGGTGAATAATGGAGATTGAATTATGCATATTCAAATAAGATTTTTTCTTCATGGCTGCAACAAAATGACAAGAAATTACAATACAGATCTTTTATTAAAAGGATATAGTTTACCCAAAAATGTTGTTCCAAACCCATAAGACTTTCATTCTTATTTGGAACACAAATAAAGATATTTTTGATGAAATCTGAGAGCTTTCTGTCCCTCCATACGCACTTTGACAAAAAGTTCATAAAGAGATTGTAAAACTAATCCATATCAATTGAGCGGTTTAGTCCAAAATTTTTTGAACAGACACAATCAATTTATATGATGAACAGATTTAATCTAGGCTTTTATTCACATTTAAACATTCATCAACTCACACATCGGTTGTGGTAAACAGAAGCTCAAGCTTGATCACTTGAAGTGCGAGAACCAATGAGGTTCAATCTCTTGTTACGCAGCACATTTGAGCTTTAGCAAGAACCAATGAGGTTTATTCTCGTGTTACACAGCACGTTTTAGCTTCAGCAAGAACCAATGAGGTTCATTCTCGTGTGTTACGCAGCACGTTTGAGCTTCAGTAAGAACCAATGAGGTTCATTCTTGTGTTACGCAGCACATTTGAGCTTCAGCAAGAACCAATGAGGTTCATTCTCGTGTTACGCAGCACATTTGAGCTTTAGCAAGAACCAATGAGGTTTATTCTCGTGTTACACAGCACGTTTTAGCTTCAGCAAGAACCAATGAGGTTCATTCTCGTGTGTTACGCAGCACGTTTGAGCTTCAGTAAGAACCAATGAGGTTCATTCTCGTGTTACGCAGCACATTTGAGCTTCAGCAAGAACCAATGAGGTTCAATCTCGTGTCCCGTCAAGTTGTCACTGTCATGTGACCTACCAGCGTCAGTTGTATTGCCTCACTTCTATTCATAAATCCCCTTCTGTGGCCTTTCGGGATAGTAAAATGTGCACTTCAGAATCTCACCGGAAGTAGTAGGTCATCTGGTTACTTTTCGAATACTATGTATTAGTGTACTGTGTACTAGTGTACTATGTACACTACTTTTGGCGTTCTGTTTTTCCGCATAGTAGTAGGGAAGTATTTGATTTTACTACTTAAGGCGCTTTAAGTGTTTTTCACATTAAGCATTGTAGAATGTCCTGCTGTTTTAGTGATTAAAATACTGCAGCAGGAGCGGTATGTGGGTTGGATCACACATGCCCAAAACTTGCAATTTGTTGACATATTTTTGTTTTTCTTCTCTTGATATGGAAAATTGACAGGCCTGTGCTGCAGGTTTATGGATGTTTTGCCCTCCAGGTCATGTGACTGAAAACTATGCATTTTTTATTAACTTTATGAAGATTCATTGCTACAACAAATTAAAATTGTGGCATAATAAATTGCAAATAACTTTTTACGTTTTAGACAGAATGAGAGGCATGTAATATGCCATGATGAGACGTAAAAAAGAATCACTGAATTGTTTTTTGAATCAGTTGGTTAACATGAACAAAAGATTCAGAAAAATGAATCATAGTTCCCATAAAAGCAAAAAGTTACATACTGGAATAAACAAGAACAAGTGATTGAAAGTTGAAAAAATAAGTGGCTTTGTATTTAATTATTATTATTATTTTTTTGCAAAGACCAGGAATATGGATTAAGAAAGTAAAAAGGGTCCATTTTTATTCATGTTGATTTTAAAACCTTCTGTTGTGCACTTATTTTAGATTAAGGCTTATGGTTGTCTGTTTCCGACGTTGTTTATCTGTCTTCATCTCCAGACATAATCGCATTCTATTGATAGAGGAGGGAGTAGGAGAAAAGCAAGCTTCTTTCATACAATACCAAAATCTATGCTCTATTTTATTGACTCTCTCAAGATTGATATTGATTTTAAATGGATAAAAGCAAATGATGGCTTTAAAACTAGCTGTTCTTGTTCTGTGTGTGGGAGAACAAAATAAAACAGATGGAACAGAAAAGTAAATTGCTGACTTCTTCAGAGGCTTGTGCAATGTCTGCAGCAGGATGTGAAATGTGCTCTATATCTTTGCATCAAATCTGCTACATGTTCACCCCAGTGCATAGACAACTGGCTAGAACCAGGGGTGGTGTCTCTCTTTTTGCCCATTTGCAAGAGTTGTAAGTTTTCTGAAGGCCTGCTTACCCAACCACAGCATGAGAGGAGCAGAAAACAGACAGAAAATGTCAAAAAGACAGAACATAGCTCAAGCAATGCTACGTACAAGTGATTCTTATTGACCCAGCACAGCACATTCGAACCTTGACAAAGCAAAGAGTTTTTTTGATTTGTGCACAAGGATGCAATTGTAAAAAAAATGTATCATGAGGTGATTAAAATGATTTGCAATAATTAGCATTTTCAATCATCCATTTCTTTTTATCTGCCTATTTAAATTGCTGTTTTTTGTTTTGTTTACTTCTATACGTTTTTTTGTTTGTGCAATGTTTGCCGTATATTGTATATTGTTGCAAGCACAAAAACATTTATCAAATAGATTTTTGTCATCTGATTTCAAAATGGATCTGAATATGACCTGCATAAAAAAAAAATATTTGACCTATTATAGGGTGCTTTCACACTAGCACTTTTGGTGCGCACCCGGGTTCAATTGATGTCAGAGTTCAGTTTGTTTGGATGATGTGAGCGCGGTTTTCTGAACTCGAGTGCGCACTCGAGGGTGGTCTGTGGAACAGTACATGTGAACTCTGGTATGATTTACTGCTGATATGAACGCATATGAACTCTAGAGAGGAGCATTTTTCTAAATATATGCAGGGGAGGGGGGATCTATCGAACTCAGGTTCGGTCCAGGCAGTCGAACCAACTGTCACACCCTTCTTCTTTGTTTCTTCTTAATTTATTTATGAGCTGTATGGGAAGCCCAAAAAAAGTTTGTTGAGTGTGTGTTAACATCGACCATCTTGAAAACCAGTGCAGACTGATGCAGAAAGCATCCTGTGAACGGTTCATTAGGTGACTTAAAGTAGAAATTCTGTTGTCATAGCAATTACTGAGAGGGAGATTTATAAGACAATTAATCATGTGTTTCTCACAGGAGAGTTGTGTACTGTTGAGCATTCATCTTTATTTTCATACTAACATTAGTGTTTATTCCCTGAAACTTTACAAGCCAGCTTATGGTGTAATTAGTCTCTAGATCACTGATTGTGTTTCGAGAAAATAGACAATGTTAACTTGATTAACATTTATCATTAATATTTAATGGTAGTTTTAATGTTGAGCCTTGCATTTATTATCTCTATAATGTCATTATATTTTAATAAGGCTTTTTCTGCCTGTAATGTTTTAATATCAAAAATGGAATTGAAATGCTTTTTAATAAATGATCAAGTAGCAATTGCACATTAGCAGTCGACTACAAGAAACAAAAAAATAATAATTTCGTCATCTTTAAAACCCACAATTGGTATTTCCCTTCACTATGAAATTGTGAAGGTTTTTTTTTTCACAAGAGAAAATCGGATTATCTTTCTCGTTTAACAGCTGGTATTGATATAAGATTACTCTGAGCTTACTGGAGACAGAAACGGCTAATACCTGCGTGAAGTTGTATACCTGCTCAGTGTACCGGAGGAAAGTGTCATCAGTGACAGCGTCCTGCTGCTTGTCATTGCTGAAATTAACATCTGATATTCAGAAGCAATCCACGTGTGAAAAATGGCAACATTGAACACACTTTGCTGGTATTATTGATATAAGATTACTCTGAGCTTATTTGAGACAGAGACGGCTGATACCTAGTGTGCGTGAACTTGTATTGCTCAGTGTAGCGGAGGAAAGTGTCATCAGTGACAGCGTCCTGCTGCTTGTCATTGCTAAAATGAATGACATTTGATGTTCAGAAGCAATCCATGTGTGAAAAATGGCAACACTGAACACACTTTGGGTGCAAAAGGTCCCCTAAAAGTTATTAGGGGCATTAAAGATAGCATCATCGTCACAGCTGTGGAAGATCATGTACTCTTGACATTAGATGGATGTCTTATAATGCCAGATTGATTAGACTAATCTTTCAGTCCCTGTTTAAGCTGGTCTTAGCTGGTTGGTCTCCCAGTCTGACCTTGTGAAATGTGTCTAAAACCAACCAGCAGCATGGCCGAGAAGGGAGATTTTTTCACCTTTTTTGTTTTTTCTTCTTTTTTCTTTCTTTTTTTCCCTGCATGGCCATGTACCAGTGCATATTGCAGGTTTTTTTGTTGTTATAAATACTTGAAGAAATCAATAAATACATGTAATAGTTGATATTATAGATATTTATTTATTTATTATCAAAATAAAAAAATTTAATAACATTCTTACAGGTTTTTATTCATTTTATTTATTTATGAATTTATATTATATTTATGTTATTTTTATTTTATTTATAAACTTATATTTTTCTTCATATTTATTTATTTATATTATTTTTTACAGCTTAATTGTATTATAGAGCTTCTAACTGCTGCTGAAAAGCTGTTGCTGAAAAATAGATGAAAACTTGAAATATATCTGTTGATCCCCGAAATGACTGTATATTTACTATACCTTTACTTTATCTATCTATCTATCTATCTATCTATCTATCTATCTATCTATCTATCTATCTATCTATCTATCTATCTATCTATCTATCTATCTATCTATATATCTATATATCTATATATCTATCTATCTTTATATCTATCTATCTTTATATCTATCTATCTTTATATCTATCTATCTTTATATCTATCTATCTTTATATCTATCTATCTTTATATCTATCTATCTTTATATCTATCTATCTTTATATCTATCTATCTTTATATCTATCTATCTTTATATCTATCTATCTTTATATCTATCTATCTTTATATCTATCTATCATTATATCTATCTATCATTATATCTATCTATCATTATATCTATCTATCATTATATCTATCTATCATTATATCTATCTATCATTATATCTATCTATCATTATATCTATCTATCATTATATATAAACTTTGGAACCTTATTGTTTTTTACAAACACTGTTTTTAAATAAAAAAATGACAGTTATATGACTTTTTGTTTGTCAAATTTGAATTGCAATTCTGCATCCTGTTTACTACCCCAGTTTACTCTGAATGGCATGCAACCTTGCTAGCAACACAACTTACCAGAACACCATAGCAACTACATAACACGCTAAAATCGAATCAGAACAACTTAGCAACAACATAGTAACGTAATGACAGCCACCCAAAACACCCTAGGGTCATGATGGTACATGAATTATGCACAGACAAGCAACACTAATGTTTTCTTCAGAAAAAGTTCAAATGTTGTTTTGTCCCCTTCAGCTTCTTTGGCTATTTTTGTCTGACTGTTCCTATTTTCCTTGCTGTCATACCTGAACATCTCATCCTGAACCGTGTGCCGTGTCACCCTTTCCTCTTTCTCATTTACCCCTCACTCGCTCACCATATATTCAATTAAAATGGCAATTTTCCATCTCGACAGAATGTGTTGCTTCAGGAATCTGTCTCCAGTTTGTGTGACGAGTGGACAAGAGCTCCATTCATCTTCCACAGCCTTCATATCACAGCCGAGACCTGGTACAATCACGGTCTGCTCCACACAGATTTTCTTTTGCAGAACCTCTCACCTTTTCTGTTCCCCTGCAGGTCCAGGATTCACTCAACCCCAACAATCTGGAGTACTGGATGGAGGACATCTACACGCCGGGCTACGATTCGCTGCTCAAGCGCAAGGAGGCGGAGTTTCGCAGAGCAAAGGCGTGTAAAATTGGCGCGCTGATTGCTGCGGCCGCCTGCACTGTGATACTGGTCATCGTAGTGCCCATTTGCACCATGAAGTCTTGAGGTTTCTGTCTTTTTTTTTGTCAGATGGTGTTTGTATCACTGTATTCTTTACTGGCGTTGCACAGACGCTAGGAGAAATATAGGACTTCATTTGTGAAGGTCTGTAATATATGTCTGATTTCAGCCACCGGCCTTAGACTTTCTTGGAATGTCAATCGAAATATATCACAACAAAGAATTAAGGATTGCAATTTGACGTTTGTCTTTTTTATTTACAGTAGTCAATATTTATAACTTGAATAAATAATTTGTTATGCAGTAGATGGCCTTGCTTTAAGGCTCAGAGATGCACCCTTGTTTTATAGTCCAAAATATAAACGACACATTTTATGTATGTTTTTTTTCTGGTATTGCAATAGAAACTAAAGGGAAAGCTTTATGTTTAAGCGCATTCTATTTTTTACTTTACTATGATTATGAGAATTTTAACAAGAGTTATTTTTCAATGAATACACCGACAGAATGTTTTAAAGAATGAGTTAGATTTATCTTTGGAAATGACTGGAATGTTTGGGCTTGTGCAATGCCTTTTTATAAGGAATATATATACACTGTATATTCAGATAGCTGAAATATAATTCATGTGGGAATTTAATGAGAACACATTTGAACTGAATAGTTCACCCAAAAATTTTAATTCGATCATTATATACCCACCTTCATGTTGTACTCAAATGTGTGCCTCTCTGGGAGTTTATTTTTATTTATTTTTTGTGAGATATTTTGTGCTCTTTTCCATTCAAGGACCGTATTCTCAAAAAACACAATAAAAGTAGTCCATATGACGTGTGAATTATATTGTTCATGCTACATTTTCATGGAATAAGCACTAACAAGCTCAAATATGCATCTAGAGTCCAGACTACCCATATTTCATGAAAAAAAAAAATAATAATTTAATAGTGACAGAATTAAAAAAATTTTGGTGAATTATTCCTTAATGTGAGGGGTTTTGATTGTGTGTGAGAACAGTAAAATGACTCTATTAATGATGTTTATTCATATTGTTTGAACAGTGACATGTGACTTTATTTCCTTTGGATTTGTTCTGTATTATTGTGCCAATGCAGCACTTCTAAAATCAACAATATCACATAGCTGCTTTCTATTTGATACAGTATGTCATATCTTAACTAATCGTAATATACTTGAATTGCCAACTCACTTTCAACTAGCTCAGTTTTTCTCTAAAAGTCGAATGTTTGAACCTGACAACGAAAACTGTGAACTTCCCTTAATGATGTTCACTTTTGACACTTTGTACACTCGTAGGGGGGATATTTCTGGGAAGTCAAGCTATAGGACCATGAGTGAAAACCGCCTACTAGTCAGAAACAATATATCAGTTATTACACGTAGGCGCTGTTCCAAAACTAATGAGCTTCCTTGCTTGTCTACCGCCTACATAGGCAGCTACCTTTTAAGGCAGCATCCTAACTGAAATAGAAACTTATTGACTGATCTAGTGTATCTGTAAATTTCTGTGTAATCAGCTCACTAGGGTTTAGAACAAAGCCTGAGCAAAAACAGAAAATATGTGCAGGTTTTTCTTTTATCACAAATCTGAGAATGTCATAGGGATAGAGTGCTGCTGGCATGAGTCCTGAAACCCGAAAATGCACTTCCGGTTCCATCGTCCTTAAGTCAATAGGTTTTTTAATGGGTTTTAAAGGCCTGAAATTAGGTTTGTGGTTAACACAAGCTCAAGATATTTTCACATTTTATTCTATGACATAAAATACATATCTTATACCCCACTTGTGCTTTTTAAAGCTTTTTTTGTGTCTTGATAGTAAGAGGTATGGGACTATAGAGGTTGTCGGGGTGATTAAACATCATCACGCCAAACAGGTAATCTCATCTACTCAATAGTCCACTTTTACAGCCTCATTTATAATCACGCTCCTGCAAACTCTTCTAACTAAAACTTTCCAACTTTCCAATTTTTAAGATTGGAAGAGTTGTTGGAAGCTTAATGGTGGTAACGTTAAAGTCTTGCGACCGTGGTGTAGTTTGTTTATGGCCTACGTTAAGCTTTTTACTTCTGCCGATTGTATTTAAGCTTCGAAATTCCTAAAAGTTGTGTTCATTTGTGAAGATTATCTTGAACAACATGTGTAAGATACAAACTTCCGGGTTGGCACACACAAAAAAAAAAAAACATCACTTCAGTGCTCTATGACCTCTGTATGCTGATAGCATAATGGTGCATTTCTTACCCTTACAAAAATAAATGGTCTGTCTTTCTAGTCTGTTTTATCACAGCAAAAATGTTCCATGAAATTTAAAGGAGGAGTGTATATTTTTTTTCAATGTTACTATACTTTTAACCTGTATTACGCAGAACCAGAAGTAAGCAATTTGTAGATGGACAGCACTGAAGAGTGCACAAGGGATCGTAGGAGTGTTTGGGAAACCTGTTTGGTACCACTAGTGCCATAGAAATTAATGTGAATGTGAGAATTTACAACAACTTCTTTTAATCTTGCAATTGTTCTTGGGAGTTCTGCAACAGCATTGTTTTTGACAATTAATACATTTTGAAATATACACATTCATATCCCTATTACCACTGTAGTTTTGCAATGTTATACTCAGAGACTTATATGGGTAATTCACAAAATAATGATGCTCCTGTCATTTATTTACTCACCTCATATACATCCAAACCCATATGCTGATATTGTAATTCTGAAATGATATGACAGCAGTGTGTAGGGAGAACTGAAAATCACTGAATCACAAATTATCAGCATCAAATTCTCTTCATCCCTATCTGTCAGTCACATCCTACGTTGTTGAAGACTGACAAATGGGGTCTCACATGGTAGTCTCTGAGTTTTAGAAAAACGGCCAATGGAATTAGCGAATGGAATTTGCATGCCAAGCCCCCCCCCCCCCTGTATCCATCTTATATACGGGTATATAAGATGGTGGCACACATCCTCTTATTCTGATTTTTGTTTCAGAGCCCAGTAGTTATTCTTCTGAATGATTTCTCTTCCTGTAGCCTCTACTACAAGGAAGCATTCTTGCTGGTGTTCTATGGCGTATTCAGCGGTGTTTCATCAGCGGTTTGCACTGATAAGTGTAGCGATTTCCCCTGGGCACATCAGCATAAAGAGCAGTTTCCCTAAAAGAGCAGTTTTCTCAATCTCTGGGCCAAACCGTGGTCTGGCAATGAGTGACACTATGCTTCCTCATTTCGAGCCTGGCTAGCGCTTCCCAGTCCGGCTGCCTCACTCGGACAATCAGACTCGGCTACACGATTCAGTTCACCAGATGTCCCCCCAGGTTCAGCAGCGTACAAGGTCCTTCCCTTTGGGCTGTCTCTGTCTCCCCACGTATTTACCAAAGTTGCGGAGGCTGCCCTTGCCCCACTAAGGGAAGTGGGTATTCGGATTCCAAACTGTCTCGACGATTGGCTCATTTTAGCTCACTTTCGTGATCTGTTGTGCAAACACAGAGACCTGGTGCTCAGACACCTCAGCCATCTGGGTCAACTGGGAAAAGAGCAAACTCTCCCCTGTGGAGAGCATCTCTTTTCTCGGTATGGAGTTGGACTCAGTCAATATGACATTGCGTCTCATCAACATGCGCGCACAGTCAGTGCTGAACTGCCTGAATACATTCAGGGGGAAAACAGTGGTTCTACTGAAACAGATTCAGAGGCTCCTGGGACACATGGCATCCGCAGTTGGAGTCACACCGCTTAGATTGGTGCATTTGAGACCTCTGCAGCACTGGCTACACAGCCGAGTCCCAAGATGGGCATGGCGCCACGGCACACTCAATGTGACCATCACACCGATTTGTTACCAGTTGAAGGCACAGACACACTAGCACACAGCTGCCCCTGGGGCCTATGCAAATACTCAGACACTGTGCAAGTTCAGGGAGGACGAGGAGCAGGTTTTGATGGTTGTGCCTTTCTGGCCCATCCGGTCCTGGTTTTCGGACCTGATGTCCCTCGTGACAGCCCCTGGATTTAAGTGGCTTACCACTATCCCTCAAGCCAGAGCGCCCTCTTCCAGGCTACGAGCTTATGCTTTGAAGTGGAGTCTGTTCGCTGAGTGGTGCTCTTCCCACCAGGAAGACCTCCGGAGATGCCTGAATGACTTTCCGTATGTTGCCGCCATTGTGGCACATCAAGTTGCAGTTGACGGTGAGTCACTAGGAAATCACGACCTGTTCATCAGGTTCCTGAGAGGTGCCATAAGGTTAAATCCTCCTCATCCCCTTTTGAGATCTCTCTGTGGTCGTCTCTGGACTGCAGAAAGCTCCCTTTGTGCTGCTGGAGTCAGTTGAGCTTAAGATCCTGTCCCTAAAGACAGCGCACCTGACAGTGCTCACTTCCATCAAGAGGGTGGAGGGCCTGCAGGCATTTTCGGTCAGCAAGTTGTGCCTTGAGTTCAGGCCAGCCTCTTCTCATGTGATCCTGAGACCCAATGGCCCGGATACGTGCCCAAAGTTCCCACCACTCCCTTCCGGGATCAGGAGGTGAACTTGCAAGTGCTGCCCCCGGAGGAGGCAGACCCAGCCCTTGCGTCGCTGTGTTCCGTCCACACCCTGCGTAGTTACATGGACCGCATGCAGAGCATCAGAAGATCTGAGCAGCTCTTCGAGCACCTTCTTTGCTCTCCGGGTGAGTTCCCCACTCGGTAAACCCTGGGTTTTGTTTCCTCCGTGCATCCTCCGGCAGTCAAATATGGTTCTCGAGATGCATGCCTGGTCAGTCAGCACTTGTACTGGGCTAGATGCCCCATATGTTGTGGTTCCCCCTTGGTAATTCAATACGTGTATTGTTCCACTGTGCAGTTTCATTGTCGGTAAACCTGTGTCTTTCCCTGAGCAGATGTAACCCTTGTTCCCTGATTGATGGAACAGAGACGTTATGTCTCTCCTGCCACAACCTTGAACCTCCGCTGAATGACCAGGACCCCTCTCGGCTCCTCAGTATAAACTTGAATGAGTGGATGCATGCCGCCATCTTATATTCCTGTATGTATGGGGGAGTGGCTCAGCATGCAAATTACACTCGCCAATTCCATTGGCCATTTTTCTAAAACTCAATAGGTGATTGGGGATCCCAAGTGAGACCCCATTTGTCAGTCTTCAACATAACGTCTCCGTAACAAGGGTTACATCAGTAACCAAGACGTTTTGTGTTGCAGGAAGAAATAACAGAATATGTGTTTGGAACAGCATGATGGTGAGTAAATAATGACTTGAACTGTCACTTTTGGGTGAACAATTCCATTAATTGACCTGATCAGTAATTAGGGCATTTGAATGTGACGTTTTCTTTGATTGGCTGAATGTCCGGTGACCTCGCCTTCAACACAGGAACTGTGTGTAGTAGCACGCTGTAGAACCCTGTAAATATTTTCAGGTTTAAAACATATTGTGTGAATCAAGTGTAACTGGAGTCATATTCTAATAAATCTCTTACTGTTCAGACTGTTGAATGTGCATCGATCTATTTCTTTGTATGTTTTATTAAACATTTTCATATTTATACTGTATATCTCTATTCCTCTGGATATGCTCTCTGAAACCAGACTATGACAGGTATCCAAATATGGAAAGTATAATGAAGGTATTTACCCAGGAATGTTGAGGCAAAGGAAATCTCGAAATTTTCTAGGTGTGAAAAACTTCTCAAACACTCATTGGGATCAAACTTTGCAATCGTAGGCTCTGTTGCAAAACCAGGTGAGCTGGTTTTAACCCGGTGGTATTAGGTTTATTATTTTATACAACTTTTTGTTCAAAACTTTATTTGAATATGTAGTACATGTTAGATAACATTACTTTGTAAGTCAAATCCGTCCCTAGTTATTAAAAAAAAATTGGCAGGGTTTTAAAAAGGTGCATTACATATAACTAACCTAAAAGAATGTAAAGCAAAGTTGTTTCAGAAGTCGTGCAAGTTATAAATTTAATGAAAGTTTATTAAAGTCTGCATGAAACTGAAGTCTTGTCTTCCCTACTGTGACATATGTCCAAGTGAAACAGCTTCTCAAACAAGAAATCAAGAAATAAGTTTGATGGCTTGATTTTGTCCAATGGAATTGATTTGATTGTTGGCTGGTTGTGTTTTGCTATTAGTGGATCTCATTTGAGTGATAGGTTGTCTCGACCTCACACCAGTAGCATCATCGGAGAATATATGTCACTGAAAGTGGGAGGGAAGTTATTTTGATTAAAGATTATGAGGGCACGTGAATAAAAATAAATAAAACTACTGATGTGCAATGATAAATATTTTATAATGAACATTGCAATATTCCATTAAAAATAGTATAAAGAATAGTCAATTTTGATAAAACATTCGCAATAAAATGATAAAGTTAACATGACATCAAATCTGTCCCAATTTACTTTTTTAAGTACAGTATGAGTATGACTACTGCAGCTGCTCTCAGGTTCTGTCAGCGTGATATCTACCCCATGCTGTATTCTGGCCTGCTGAGTGGAGCTTATAAGGATTTTGGCACAGGCTGGTGTGTGTAGCTGGCACTGACCTGGCTCTGGGGACATTATCAAGAGCAGATCTTAACTAGAGTGCCAGAACCCACTGAGACTAGAAAATACTTTTTCAGAGGGACTCTGTAATGAGGGACACATATGAAAGATATTTTAGAGAATTTTAAGGACATTAAGTACAGCAAGTTCTGTAAGTTCTGTTTATTAGTTATTGGTGATACTTGATTTCAAGTTCAGGTTTCTAGATTTCAAGGCCTGTAACACAATGTACATAAAATTTTAAGGCATCATAAATGTAAAGGTGCATTGCATGTACATGTATCTGTCGGCAATCCCATAATGTATAGTTTCATTTATATTGTTGCTTTTATGTTGGCTTTATTGTGCTTGACAGACACAGTCCCCTTTCGATTTTATTATTTGGAAAAGAACGATGGGAACATTGTTCAAAAATTAATAATTTGTGTTCCACAGAAGTAAGAAAACATAAGGGTGCATTTGTAAATGATGAGAGAATTTTCATCTTTGGCTTCACCATTCCTTTAGTCCTGGTTTCAAAGAAATCTGGTAAAGCAGGCAAATCCTTAAAAAAAAAAAAAAAATTGCAGATCAAAGTAACACAAGTGTAAATTGATGTTTCAGCACTGGATGATCCAGCAGAGTGGATGCCTGCGTTGTATTTTTTTTCTGTCTGATAGCAGACGAGAACTGCACAGCTAAGCAGAGACTGTTTTCTCAAGCATAACAAAAGCATCTTGTCAGAAACGGCAGCTGCGAAATAGAGACGCAAGAAAATCTAGCATATTGAATCTGTGTATCGAAGAAACTAATGCCACATGACAAACAGCCGAAAAACAAGCGCTTTCGCTTTGGTCCCTTGTTCAACATGATTCAGCTTTTATTCAGTGATATATTCCTGCTTTTGAATAAAATCTAACATGTGAACAACTGCTTTCTATAGGTCCTGGATATAAAAAGATAAAATTCCAATTTAAGTTCATTGCACTAAAATATATGAATATATATGTGAATATACACACACACACACACACGTTTTGTGAGATTCAAGCTATTCTGACTCTGTAAAAGAGGGTTCAGTAGTTTGCAAGGTTATGACACCCTTCTCTGTTCTTTGTTTCCTACTAAGCCAGACTTTATTCATATCAATATATCCATTTACAATCCCACTGAAGCATATCTCTAGGACTGGCATATTACAGTATATAAATCCTTATCACTGCTGGACAGATTCATCACATGCTAAAGCACTGACCATGTCAGACACAGCCCGGCTCTCAAATTCATTACATCGTTGCTGATGCTACTGCTGCTGGTTCTTCCTGAAAAGGTCTTGACAAAGTACAAAGTGACTGTACAACTCTGACATGCCGTTCAATTATGAGCAAAAACTTTTCCAACTAAAGCAATTGTCCTTATTTCCAGCAGCCCAATTATAATTGTTTATTTTTAAAAGGTTTGGAAAGGAACAAAATGGCAGATTTAAGGTGAAGCGGGTTGGAGATTGTGATAGGGATGGTGGGTTTAAGAAATGTAGCCTAATGATTCTGGTTCCAATTAACGATTCTTTTAGCAATGTTTTGTGCTTTTTTCTTTTTTAAACATTTCAAAAGTGAAGCAAGCGATTGCATTTTGATAAAGGATTACAAAGACTATCAACTTTATTATTGTTTTGAATAACGTACACAGATAAATCATGAACAGTATTAAGAAAAAAAATGGAGTCAGTCTTGATTTAATGGTGACTTTATTCAGTGTAATGACTACGCCACCTGGGAACTCAACCCAGGAATACCAACCCAATAAATAGGCTGCACAGATTTTTCTCTCAATAGGACAAGAGACATGGATGAATAAATAAATTACTCTTATAAATGACCAAATTATAATAAATAATTCAAAACAAAAGACACTACGAGAAAAATATGTTCAATGTACTAAAAGATTAGCGCTGACTACAAACTTCACATATTAATGCAAAAGAAATACACTTATAATACACTTAATAATTACAACGGCAGCACTCAAAAATAAATCCGACAATAGGACTGAGTGTGGCCAGCAGCAGGCAGACTCAATGGGCACCACAACACTCAAATAAGTAGCACAAATGACAGAACCATACGTTAACATTACATAGAATTATTTAATTATTTCTTGGTTATGATATGAATAATGAATATATATAATATTCAACTTAGTCACCTAATTACCTTGGCCAAATTCTCATTTAAACAAAGTGGATATGGCAGCTAAATTAAAGAAGCCTCTATAACACCAATAATGTTTCTGGCCTTTGACCGTACAGGTGTAATGAGATGCAGTAAGATCTGCTCCTCAGAAGCTCGTACAGCCTTCTGTAGATCAGGGATATTCAATTAAAGCTCCAAGAGTTCTGCCTCTAAATATCCTTTCCAGAAAGGTATGAACAGTCATGGTTTATACTGTTTTGCCAGTATGCATAAAAAAAATAATGATTAAAAAGGTAATTCAAAGAATGTTTTTTATTGCATTATGAGAGTCACTTTTGAACCTTGATGGACTGTCATGTTACATGTCAGAGTATCAAAAATTGGACATGTTTGTATTTTATTTTTTTATTATTTAATGGGCCACATTTGGTACATGTGGATGTGGCTGTCACAAAACTGCTCCGAGACACGAAGGTGGAGAATCCAAATGCAGTTTTATTAAGGGGTAATCCAAAACAGGCAAGGTCAAACACAGGCAGGCAGTCCGTACAAACAAACACACAAAGCAGGCAGGGGTCAGAGGCAAAAGAGTAATCCAAAACAGGCAAGAAATCCAAAAAGACCAAGAGACAAGAAAACGGGGAGAATGCTCAGAATTGCAGTGTGACACTAAAACAAGACTTCGCGGTGAGTGAATGAATGAACATGGTATAACTAGACAGACTAACAGGATGAGACACAGGTGAATGCAATCAGTGAATGAGGTACAGGTGAATGTGATCAGTGATGGTGAGTCCGGGCAGTGAGTTATGGGAAATGTAGTTTGTGAGTGATAATAGTCCTATATGGAGTGCCCTCTGGTGGCTCTCAAGGGCACTCCAGCTGGTGATCGTTACATAGCCCCCCCTTTAAGGAGCGGATTCCAGACGCTCCTCAACTTGTCCAGGAGGGAGGTGGAGCGGAGGCGGACCTGGGGGCGGGATGGAGGGCCAGGCCCGTGGAGCGGAAGAGGACCTGGAGACTGCGGTGGAGCAGGCTGTGGAGGCGACCAGGGCTGAGCAGGCTGTGCAGGCGACCAGGGCGGAGCAGGCTGTGCAGGCGACCCATCGGGCGACCAGGGCGAAGCAGACGACCCATCGGGCGACCAGGGCGAAGCAGACGACCCATCGGGCGACCAGGGCGAAGCAGACGACCCATCGGGCGACCAGGGCGAAGCAGACGACCCATCGGGCGACCAGGGCGAAGCAGACGACCCCTCGGGCGACCAGGGCGAAGCAGACGACCCCTCGGGCGACCAGGGCGAAGCAGACGACCCATCGGGCGACCAGGGCGGTGAAGACCCCTCGGGCGGCCAGGGCGGCGAAGACCCCGCGGGCGGCCAGGGCGGCGAAGACCCCTCGGGCGGCCAGGGCGGCGAAGACCCCTCGGGCGGCCAGGGCGGCGAAGACCCCTCGGGCGGCGAAGACTCCTCGGGCGGCCAGGGCGGCGAAGACCCCTCGGGCGGCCAGGGCGGCGAAGACCCCTCGGGCAGCCAGGGCGGCGAAGACCCTTCGGGCAGCCAGGGCGGCGAAGACCCTTCGGGCGGCCAGGTCGGAACAGCAGACACCGGCTCATGAACAGCAGACACCGGCTCAGGAACAGCGGACACCGGCTCAGGAACAGCAGACACCGGCTCAGGAACAGCAGACACCAAAACTGTAACAGTCACAAGAACAGACACAAACACAGAAACAAACACTGGCTCTAGCGCTGGAACAGGCACTGGCTCTGGAACAGACATTGGCTCCGGCACAGGAACAGACACTGGCTCGGGAACAGGAACAGACTCCGGCTCGGGAACAGGAACAGACTCCGGCTCGGGAACAGGAACAGACTCCGGCTCGGCCATCTTGTCCGTAGACACTGGCTCGGAGGCGGCCATCTTGTCCGTAGACACTGGCTCGGAGGAAGTGATGTGAACAGTCTCTGGATCAGCAGAAGTGATGCGAACAGTCTCTGGTTCGGCCATCTTGTCCGTAGACACAGGCTCGGAGGAAGTGACATGAACAGTCTCTGGTTCGGCCACCTTGTCCGTAGACACTGGCTCGGAGGAAGTGACGTGAACAGTCTCTGGATCAGCGGGCTCTGGCGCAGGATCGGACGGGACCAGCACATCATGGGACTCGGAATTGGGCTCATGGGCCATCATTGATGTGTGTGTAGCCCACACACACAGAATCGCCGCAGACATCACAATCAGCGCTGTATCTTGAGTGGACTCACGTGCGGTGTGCTCAGGCTCTGGCGGGCAGGCGACGTGGGTCTCTGGCTGGACGTGGCTGACGTGAAGCTCTGGCTGGACGTGGCTGACGTGAAGCTCTGGTTCTGGCTCGGCAGGACTGAACCCTTGAACGATGGTCCTCTTGGCAGCGCGTGCTGACATAAGCGGGGGATCGGCCACGCTGGAAACCGGTCCTGTACGTCCATAGACCGATCCAGTGGCTGGCTTGATGGTTAGCAAGACCTGATGATTCCCAGGCCAGGCAGGCGAGACGTGAACTGACTCTGGTTGGGTAGACTGGACGTGGAGCTGTGAAGACCCTGAACTGGACGCGGCCAGCGGTGAGGGCTCTGGGGGTACTGTGAGCTTGCAGGGTGTTTCATCAGCCAAGCCCACAGTAAATGCCGTACCGCTCAAGGAGAGGGCTAGGTCGACATACCCTTCTAGGGTCCAGCCGTTATAGTCCTCCGGCATCAATTGAGCAACATCATCATCCAGCCCACTCAAAAACAGGTCCATGAGCTGGGTGTCATTTAACGTTCCCAGATGACAGCAAGACAAAAAGTCCCTTGCATACCTCTCAATAGGCTGGCCATCTTGGAACACCGAAGAAAGGAACTTCCTCAGGGCCTGGTTGCTGACAACTGCTGGATCCATATGTAGCGAAGTCTTCTGTCACAAAACTGCTCCGAGGCACGAAGGTGGAGAATCCAAATGCAGTTTTATTAACCCTTTGGCACGTACGATCACACCGGTGTGATCAGTCTTGGCTGGTCCCTGGAGCGTACGATCACACCGGTGTGATTAGAACGGTCAGTGCATCACGTGATCAACTGCTAAATTCAAACGTGCTTTCGCGCGTTGACTGGCGCTGAGCCAGAGATGGACGCACTAAGTGCTGTCATATATCACAAATATTGAGTGTTTTCAACCACATAATGTTTATTTTAGGTTTCAGACACTTAAATACACATAAGTACTACCAAAACAATGATTTTGAGTTTGTAAAATACACACTGATGTCTATGGAAGCGGCAATAATAATCCTTTCCATTATAATAAGACGACACTTTTATTCATATCAGATACACATTATGTAAGTAGCTTTACATTTTACCCTATTCTTCTCCCAGTTCACCGGCCACTTACTTTCATGTATTTCGTGAGAAGTGGAGGAATTGACGTATTGTAAATCCAACAGATCCGATTCTCTGAACTGGGAAACAATCTAACATGGCGCCGCCCATTGCGCATACAGCTCAACTAACGCGATCGTTATAAAGGTGTTTAAACAACAAAACACATCCACTTGCACATATTTGACAATCGGAATATCAGTGTTTCATGCTATAGCTAATACATTTGTGTATATTTTTTATAAAAAAGGAAAAATTACATAAAAGCAGAGCATCATTCATTCAGCGCTGTGTTGTGGTTGCGCTGTGTCAGGTGACAAGCAATGACGCGTCACCATGGAAACATTAAAGTGACAAGTTTTAAATAACGGTCGCCTTGAAAAACTCACGCTGGGGGGTCAGTTAGAATATTTTAAACTTACGTGTGAAAGGGTTAAGGGGTAATCCAAAACAGGCAAGGTCAAACACAGGCAGGCAGTCCGTACAAACAAACACACAAAGCAGGCAGGGGTCAGAGGCAAAAGAGTAATCCAAAACAGGCAAGAAATCCAAAAAGACCAAGAGACAAGAAAACGGGGAGAATGCTCAGAATTGCAGTGTGACACTAAAACAAGACTTCGCGGTGAGTGAATGAATGAACATGGTATAACTAGACAGACTAACAGGATGAGACACAGGTGAATGCAATCAGTGAATGAGGTACAGGTGAATCTGACCAGTGATAAGTGATGGTGAGTCCGGGCAGTGAGTTATGGGAAATGTAGTTTGTGAGTGATAATAGTCCTATCTGGAGTGCCCTCTGGTGGCTCTCAAGGGCACTCCAGCTGGTGATCGTTACAGTGGCCAGGATCTGGGCCGACACTATGTTGCTATCTGGGACATCTGTTTTTATGAAATTTTGTTTTTAGCATTTTTTTTTTTTGTTGCTAATATTACATTGGAGGAGAACAAAGAAATTATTAATTCATACAGTTCTCTATACAAATAATGAATAATAAAAAAATCATGGTTCAGATGGATTGAACCTGTGTTCTGCATCTCGACATTTGACCTCTGACCTTTAAGTTAAGTAAAAATTTAAGTGGTCTATTCTTATAGTGGTGCCATTAAATTGGAATTAACACACTATTTATTTGTCTACACATTTTTATGCATGTTTCAAAAGCCTGCTAGATGGAACTATATGCTAAACCTCTAGCTGTAATAAACCCATAAATCAAATTCAGAAACTGTAGTCTGCACAGATGAGCAGTCCAGGGCTGTTTCATCTGGCTGACTAAAGAAACATAAGTTGTTTGACAAATTATACACTATGGGCCCCATCACACACATTCGCCGCAATGCAGCACCAAGTGCGACGCAAGTGTCTTTTGCTAGATTCAGCCGGACGCAGTTATCATTTTCACGTCCTGCGCCACGTTGTTTAAGTAGCAAATGCATTTGCGCCTATTTGTGCACCCATGGGCGTAGTGGTCTGAATACGAAGAGCATTGTTGGTGGACTACTATTTTGAGGCAACTGAAATAGACTGCGCCATTGAACAACTGAAACCGGGTCTAAAGTCAATGGCGCAATATCTTTTTTGTTATTTAAAGAGCGCGTTAATATAATGTGCACCTACAGTATAGGCAGGTCCACAACGCGTGTACACTCTGCTTATTACACACACAGGGTGCACAGCACACACAAACTAGCCAAATATTAAAAATAAATCAGAATCAGAATCAGAATCAGAAAGAGCTTTATTGCCAAGTGTGCTTGCACACACAAGGAATTTGTTTTGGTACTGAGGCTTCCAGTGCACATATACAAATACAGATACAACAAGTAATAGTAATACAAATAGTAATACAAATTCTACGAATAAAATTATAAAAAAATATGAAAGTACTATAAAAATATATGGTCACAGTTGGGTTTTGTCAGAATAAACATTTACAGATAATGAACATATTTACAGTATTTTGTATAGTATGAATAAATATAAATATAAATATCGCCTGAATTTTAAAGATATTGCACTAAACAGTGGGAGTATTGCACTTCAGGCATATGCCTTGGGAGGTATGTTAACTGTTCAGAAGGGAGATGGCCTGTGGGAAGAAACTGTTCCTGTGCCGAGATGTTCTTGTGGCCAGTGATCTGAGTCGCCGTCTTGACGGTAACAGATCAAACAGGAGGTGTCCAGGGTGAGTGGAGTCTATGATGATTTTACCTGCTCTCTTCCTCACTCTGGAAGAGTACAGGTCCTGGAGGGTTGGCAGGGGGGCACCAATGATCCTCTCCGCAGTCCGGACTGTCCGTTGTAGTCTCCTGATGTCTGATTTGGTAGCTGAACCAAACCAGACAGTGATGGAAGTGCATAAAACAGACTCAATAACGGCTGAGTAGAACTGAATCAGCAGCTCTTGTGGCAAGTTGAACTTCCTCAGCTGGCGAAGGAAGTACAGTCTCTGCTGGGCCTTTTTCACAGTGGAGTCAATGTGATTGTCCCACTTCAGGTCCTGAGAGATGATAGTGCCCAGGAACCTGAATGACTCCACTGCTTCCACAGTGCTGTTCATGATGGTGAGTGGGGGGAGTGCTGGGCTGTTCCTCCTGAAGTCCACGATCATCTCCACTGTTTTGAGCGTGTTCAGCTCAAGGTTGTTATAACTGCACCAGACAGCCAGCTGTTCAACCTCCAGTCTGTAAGCAGACTCGTCACCGTTTTGGATGAGACCGATGACAGTGGTGTCGTCTGCAAATTTCAGGAGCTTGACAGTGGGGTCTTTAGAAGTGCAGTCATTTGTGTACAGGGAGAAGAGCAGTGGGGAGAGAACGCACCCTTGGGGGGCGCCAATGCTGATTGTGAGTGTCTTGGATGTGTGTTTCCCCAGTCTCACTCGCTGCTGCCGGTCCGTCAGGAAGCAGGTGATCCACTGACAGATCGAGGATGGCATGGAGAGCTGGGTCAGTTTGGCTGTGAGAAGACCAGGCATGATGGTATTGAAGGCCGAACTGAAGTCCACAAAGAGGATCCTTGCATAAGTCCCTGGTCTGTCGAGATGTTGCAGGATATAATGCAGTCCCATGTTGACTGCATCATCCATAGACCTGTTTGCTCTGTAAGCAAACTGAAAGGGATCCAGCAGGGGTCCGGTGATGTCCTTCAGGTGGGCCAGCACCAGTCTTTCAAACGACTTCATGACCACAGACGTGAGAGCGACAGGTCTGTAGTCATTAAGTCCAGTGATTTTGGGTTTTTTGGGGACAGGAATGATAGTGGAGCGTTTGAAGCAGCAGGGAACTTCACACTGCTCCAATGATCTATTGAAGATCTGCGTGAAGACCGGGGCCAATTGGTCAGCGCAGGCTTTTAAACAAGCAGATGAGATGCCGTCTGGGCCTGAGGCTTTCCTAGTCTTCTGTTTTTTGAAGACTCTGCTCACGTCCTCCACACAGACCTTAAGCTCAGGTTGGATGGCAGGAGGGGGGGGGGAGTGGGAGTGCAGGAGGTGATGGTGAATGTGTGAAGTGCAGATCAGACCGGGTGTGTGGTGTGAATGAGGGCTTTTCAAACCGGCAGTAAAATGAATTTAAATCGTCAGCCAGGTGTTGATTGTCCACAGATCGAGGGGATGGTGACTTGTGGTTGGTGATGTTCCTCAGGCCATTCCAGACTGATGATGGGTCGTTGGATGAAAACTGTTTTTTCAGTTTATCAGACTAGTTCCTTTTAGCAACTCTGATCTCCTTTGTCAATCTGTTTCTGGCCTGGTTATACAAGATTTTATCCCCACTTCTGTAAGCATCCTCTTTGGCATGACGAAGGTGTTTGAGTTTCCCAGTAAACCATGGTTTATCATTAGTGAATGATAAGAATGTCCTGGTAGGAATGCATGTATCCTCACAGAAACTTATATATGATGTTACAGTATCTGTGAGCTCATCCAGATCGTTGGTAGCAGCTTCAAAAACAGTCCAGTCAGTGCAATCAAAGCAGGCCTGTAGATTCTGCTCTGCTTCATTAGTCCATCTTTTTACAGTCCTTATTACAGGTTTAGCTGATTTCAGTTTCTGCCTGTAGGTCGGTATGAGATGAACCAAACAGTGATCAGAGAGCCCCAAAGCTGCCCGTGGGACCGAGTGATACGCATTTCTTATTGTGGTGTAACAGTGGTCCAGTATATTACTGTCTCTGGTGGGACATGTAACGTGCTGTCTGTATTTTGGTAGTTCACGGGAAAGATTTGCTTTTTTAAAATCCCCAAGAATGATTAAAAGAGAGTCTGGGTACCTTTGTTCCGTTTCAGCTATTTGTTCAGCCAGCTGTTGTAGCGCCGCGCTCACGCACGCGTCTGGAGGGATGTAAACATTCACGAGAATGAAAGAGGAAAATTCCCGAGGCGAGTAGAAGGGTTTACAGTTTAAGAAATGTGCCTCTAAATTAGGAGAGCACATCTTCTTCAGTGTTGTTACATCTGAACACCAACTTTTGTTAATGTAGAAACACAATCCACCACCTCTCATTTTCCCCGTTAGCTCCGCGATGCGATCCGCTCGGAACAGCTGGAAGCCCGGCAGATGTATTGCGTTGTCCGGTATGGCTTCACTCAGCCAGGTTTCAGTGAAGCACAAAGCAGCAGAGTTAAAAAAATCCTTGTTAGTGTGGGTGAGGAGAAGAAGTTCATCCGTTTTGTTAGGAAGGGATCGGAGATTCGCGAGATGAATACTGGGGAGTGCAGTGCGCAGGCCGCGCTCGCGGAGTTTAACCAGCGCGCCGGCTCGCTTCCCGCGTTTGCGTCTGAACGCGCGTTTGGACAACAACGCTGCCCCTCCGATGAGAATGTCCTGCAAGACGTCCGAATAATCAAAAACTGTAGAAAAGGTTTCTGGTGTGTGTTTCCTAATGTCCAGTAGTTCGTCTTTGGTGAAACTGATTGGAAAAGAATGACTAAACGCAGAACAAACGAACAAAAACAACAAAATAGCTGGAGAGCTCCACACAGAGGCAGCCATCTGCGGCGCCATCTTGGATTCGAGGGGATTACAATGTGGATTACAATGTGAAATATAATTATTGTGTGCATAAAGATATGGTGGAATCTGGCTTGTCCCGTAGATATTCTGCTTGCGCGCTTTAACCTCGCGCACAAGCAGATCCGTTTGCACTCTGGAGACGCGCGTATTCAGTCTTTGCGCTTCAAATTCCTTCATGTAAATAGCAATCCGCCATGGCTCGAGCACAAATGAGCTGAGATGAGACTCTGATTGGTTTATTTCACGTTACGCCCAAAACACACCCAATACTCATTAAGAGAAAAGGGACAACCCTTTTAGACCATGCGCTGCGCGCACCGACCATTTTTCCCGTTGTTAAACTAGCAAAAGTGGACTCGGACACGCGCTAAGTGCACTTGCGCCCTGTGCTTTATACCATGCGCTTAGATCATTAAAATAGGGCCCTATGCATTTGTAACCGACCCGCTACGAGCAGGATTTGGACCAGCGTCTCTGGAAGGTGATCGTGCTAACAAGGACTAAATACCACAGCCTCTAATGTCACAGCCAGGAGAGTGAGGTTTGCCTGCACAGCTTTTTACTAGCCCTTTTTACTTTTTACTAGCTGGCCTCCACAACACACTTATACACTATGTATACACTATGTAACAGTATAGAGTATGAATTTTATAAGGTTATTTTGTCAACATCAGAGTAGCCCCTCCCTCTCATCTACGTAATTAAACGCTCAACAGTCCAGTTCATGAAATGTCCTACATTTTTATTTAAGGTTAATTAAGTAGTTAATCTGGGTATTTAAAGAGCACTTTTTCTATTTGGAATTTTCAGTGAACACTACTCGCACTGTTTGTACAACACAACAGCATAGAATAGTGCTTACGCAAATTGGGACGCACTTATAGGTTCAATATAGCCTAAAAGACCATCAAAAAACGGACAGATTAAATAAAAATGTACTCACTATAGGTGGTTGTCATGTTAAGTGTAATTGTCCAAAGTTCACTGATAAAGGCCACAATGGAAAATAATCACGTGTGCCATGTGTAACGGTTGCTCTGTCGATGAAGGCACGAAGATGAAAGGTTTCCAAGATAATTTAATAATATTAGGTATTACAGACAGATAATGCAGACATAACCAAACACATACGAGTCCAAACAATGAACATCAGACAATCAGAAGCTTAAGTAGTGCAGATAACAAGGTGCTAATCAAACACAGCTGAACCAGAGCTCGTCTACGGAAAGCCTGGCCACTCCCTATTAAGTCCTATTGTACTGAATTTTGGTTGTAGTTCCACCAGAGTTCCACTGGGGGTGATCGCCCATGAGTGCAAAATGAATGGGAGTCTATGGAGCTAGACGGCTAAATTGGTCTCTTTCACCCAATTGCCGTTGAGAAATCTCAGATTTGATTGTAGGTTTTGCAAGTTCAAGATAGGTTATAGGTCGAAAGTTGAATGAACGAGTACTTATGTCCTTTCGATTTCTTACAGGTTGAGTTGTTGTTGCCCATAACACGCTAGCATTCTGCCAATGAACGCTGATTGGTCAGTGAAGGACTGATTACGACCAGAGATACCACTTGATGGCATCGTGGCATCAGAAGCCGGACCAGAATGTGCGTGTGTATTTTTGGCGTGGTCTTTTAAAACTACAAAACAAAAACTCTTCTCGCACGTGTATTTACCTGTGTCAGCTGTGTTGTCGATGCCTCGAGAGAAAAGAAAGTGCAGAGCGCGAAAGCACCAAAGTGACTAAAGGATTGCCGTAAAGCAGTATCTCTGGTCGTACGATGTATATGACATCAGTGACATTTTAAAAGACTTTTTAAAGCAAATAAGTGACTCTAAAAAATCTAACACCCAGCAATGTGTAATTTCTTTGCATCTCCTTTCAAATAACATTCAAATTACTAGACAAAAAATTATATCCTGAGAAAAGTGGATTTTGAGGGGTATAGCTCCATTGACCTCCATTCATTCTGCACTCGTCCTGTGAGCGGCCTCATATGGAACCAGAATGGAACTGCAACCAGTTCAGAAGCCGGAAGTTTACTGAGAGTGGAAGTTCTCCCCTTATTAGACATTCTCTGGCTGAACTAAACTAACTCATAATGATGCGTGACCATGGAGACGGGATACATGTGATGAAACAAACTAAAAGTCCAAACTACCAGAACTGTTTAAGCTAACAAATAATTACTGGTGAATGGTGATGTATTTGATGTCAAATGGATTCGCTCAGGAGGACTTTAGCAAATCGATAAGCATTTCCATAGTGTTTTGTGTTGCAAAAGACAAGATGTTCCAGATTTCTGGATGACTTCATACTGTTAGATGAATCAGCGTGGCTACTGAGGAATTGAGTGAAAAACAAACAACACAGGAAATGAGTAACTGCAGCAAAAGAAGAGAAAATAAAATAAACATCACTTACAAAAAGGGTTAATCTGCGATGGTTGCCTTTAACACCTCAGTCATCTGAAAATGCTTCAAATTAAAACAGCAAAAAGGCACAATGTTTAAATAAATGTTACTGAACAGAGCTTTTCCATTCAGAAAATAATTGCATCCGAATAAATTAAGATGTTTAAACCCTTTGTACAGGGGGTTATGGGTGATGGTTTCTCTGAGTCCTTTTATGTTTGGAAATCATGTTAATATAACTCCAGGCCCCATTGACATCTGTAGAACTTTATTTATTTTGAGTTTGTTTTTTTTGTTTTTTTGAGGGGTCCTGTACAGGATACATTGTATTCTTGCAGTGCAATATATTTTGAATTAGCTTTTATTTTTATATTTTCAGTTTTGAGTTTAATTGTAGTTTAAGTTTTTAGTATTTTTTTATATGCTTTTGTCATTTTAAAAAAAAAAAATATTTAGCTTCCATTTGAATTTTTAATGAAGTTCAAAACATAAGTTCGGGAGGAGCCTAAACATTCAGTCCTGTCAATCATCATTACGAGCATACTATATAAGCAGCAGACACCATGTCATCTCATTGGCAAATTCTTCCGGCAGCCCTCCTCCTCCAGTAAATTATCTCTATCCTCTTATGCGCATTTTCAGGGAATTTTTTTAAAGGGGTCATATAATGCCATTTTTGTACAAGTTAATATGAATCTTTAGGGCCTAAACGAAAACTTTGTAATATACTTTTATTAAAAATTATCATTAGTATTGTAAGAAAACACAAATTTTACATGGTCAAAAACTGCTCTGGTTTTAATGAGCTTTGCTCACTCCGCCCCTCTGTTCTTTGGGGCGTTTTGACACCACGCACATGGAGTGTTGGCTTGACAACAGTTGAGGGTATATTTGGCAACAAGAATGGCAGCGGGAGTCTCTGAGGAAACATCTGTTCTACCATACCAATTTGAACCGGAGTCGGACCCGGAACAAGATGACGGCCCCGAAGAATTTCGACAATTAAGACTCGAACAGGACGTTTCTGAATGGTTGGTTAACGTAATGTCACTTTGATCTATTTTTGTAACTTATGTACTGGCAGGGTAACTTAGAGTAGTGAGATACAGACGCTATGTGTTTACTGATGTATAGGTTAGTTCGTTGACAGATTGATGTTGAAAAACTTTTTTTGGTAAATGTAGGCTTGTCAGTGATACGTAACGTTATCTCAGTGTTAGGTAAAACTATCAGTGCTGAAACATTAACCATAACGCGTTGTTCATTATAAACGTGGGATTATGAATTATATTGAGAACGTCGTAATGTTACAGAGAAAACATGCCGTAATATACCCTGAGTGTAAACATTACTAGCCGCATTCATCGTGAAGCGTGCAAGCGATTTGCAAAGATTAATATTTAAAGGTTAATAAAACGTTACACTCACTTCTTCTGGAGGTGCAGCAGGAACACGAATAGTTGGTACCGATTCTGTTACTGACGTAACCTCAGTTCCCTGAGTTAGGGAACGAGTATTGCGTAGCTA
The DNA here is from genome assembly GCA_026230005.1 of Gila orcuttii. Taxonomy (NCBI): domain Eukaryota; kingdom Metazoa; phylum Chordata; class Actinopteri; order Cypriniformes; family Leuciscidae; genus Gila; species Gila orcuttii. The sequence continues at coordinate 16,951,331 of JAPDVR010000001.1, read as the reverse complement.
TACGCAGTGGGGGAAACTCCTTTTCCTCGATTTACTGAAGCATAAGTCTCAGTGACTATGGTAACAAGCATCACATTTGTGTCAATTTTACTTAAAGTCCCCCTGTAGTCAATAATTTCGTCCCTTAAAAAACGCATTTGCAGCTGCACAGCTAGCACATTGAGGGTCTGGCTTGCTCATAGGCTGTGCTGCGGCGCCGGCAACTGCACATCCAATGGCGCGGACGTCTCTGACGTGCGACCAATGAGACAACTCTACGTCATTACACATCAGAGCACGCCAAGGGGGCGTGGGTTATAATAGTCCCCGAATTTGCCATTATAGCAGGTTTAACGACTGAAGCGACAACTCGCCATGTTACTACAGTGCGGCCGGCTACGCAATACTCGTTCCCTAACTCAGGGAACTGAGGTTACGTCAGTAACCGAGTAGTTCCCTTTCGAATGGTCACTTCGTATTGCGTAGCTATACGCAATGGGGGTGCCATGCAAAACACCGCACTGAGTAACTGGTTGCCACTGCAACTCAGTACCCCTGAGCATACAGAACAAGCCATAAACCACATAAATATGTATATAACAGACCAGACACCGTCAGGTCTAGAATAATACATATGAGTCAGTAATCAACCAACATATCACACCAATAAACCCAGACACTGTCGGGGTTATTAGTATATGAAAATATAAACGGCCATAGCGGGTTTTATATATGAAAATATAACCGGCCAAAGCGGGTTTTATATATATATATGTGAATATAACCGGCCAAAGCGGGTTTTATATATACATGTGAATGTGATTGTGCACAGTAATATTTATGACAAGACCGGACACCGTCGGGCCTCAATCATACCGAAAGCACTTTCGCCTGTAGGGAAGGCACTTCCATATTATAGAATTTCATAAATGTGGAAGGCGAGGACCAGCCGGCCGCATCACAAATATCTCGAATGGGAAAGCCAGATGACCAAGCCCATGACGATGCCATGCCTCTGGTCGAATGGGCCTTGATACCTATAGGGCAAACTTGACCCACTGAGGTATAAGCCATAGAAATAGCATCCACTATCCATCTAGATAGTCTTTGCTTAGTGACTGGATCACCCTTGGATCGACCACCAAAGCAGACAAAAAGCTGTTCTGATTGTCTAAAAGACGCAGAACGCTCCAGATAGATTCTCAGCGCTCTGACAGGGCAGAGAAGATTAACCTCCCCATCCTCTGCAGAAGGGGGAAGGGCTAATAATGTCACCACCTGTGCTCTGAACGGCGTTGAGAGCACTTTGGGTAACTGACTGGAGCGATTCAAAAGGTGGACCCTTCAGAGCCCCCAGGACCGTGGAGAGGTCCCATGGCGGCACAGAAGGAGGTCTGGAGGGGTTGATCCTCCTAGCACCTTTCAGAAACCTTACGACCAGGTCGGTTCTTCCCAGTGATTGGCCAGCCACCAGAGCATGATACACTGCGATGGCTGCCACATACACTTTGAGCGTGGACGGGGAGCGGCCCGCGTCCAAAAGCTCCTGCAGGAATGAGGGAACCAAAGATATCTCACATGACTAGTTAACATTTTGAAAGGCCGTCTCATGAGAGCCTTGTTCAAATGTCTCAAATCTAGTATGGGTCTGAGGCCGCCGTCTTTTTTTGGAATTAGAAAATAGCGGCTGTAAAAACCTGTATGTTTTAGCGCTGGGGGGACTAATTCTATCGCCCCTTTTGCTAATAAATTCTGCACTTCGGTGCGAAGCACGAGACCCACGTTGCTTCTCACCGAAGTCTCGATAACCGCCTGAAACTTTGGGGGACTGCGAGCGAATTGGAGCGAGTAGCCTCGCTTTATAGTGTTTATGACCCAACTCGACACATCGGGGATGGCTTGTCAGGCTAGAACCCGTGTGGCTAGGGCTTGACACACTGATTGGGACGGGCCGCCTAACATAGGGGGACCTGATACCCTTATATTGTGATTTGTGCACACATTGAGTTTTGGACTGACTGTACAAGCATTTGCCTGTGGGGAAGTCAGTGTTACAACAGGGGAGGGCCGCCTAGTGAAGGGGGACCGTGAACCCATGTGTTGTGCTTGTGAAACATACTCTTTTTGTGCTTTATTTGGGTCGCCGTGAAAACGGCGTTTGTTTGAGCTCGAGCGCTTCGACAGGAAGTGTCACATAGCCTGGGACGCCTTCTGTGCCTCAGTGTATCTCTCAGAGAACCCCTTCACCGCCGGGCCGAAGAGGCCGGAGCTGGATACCAGGGCGTCGAGGAACCTCGTTCTGTCCGCGTCCTTAATCTCAGTGAGGTTAAGCTAGAGTTGGCGCTCGAGCACGACCAAGCTCGCCATGTTCCTCCCGATAGCCTGCGCTGTGGCCTTGGTAGCCCTCAAGGCCAGGTCCGTGGCACTTCGGAGGTCCCGAAAGGCCTCAGGATCCAGGCCAGCCTCGTCCATAGACCGGAGGAGTTTGGCCTGGTAAACCTGCAGCACGGACATCGTGTGCAGGGCCAATGCAGCCTGACCGGAGGCGGAATACGCGCGTCCAGCAAGGGCTGAAGTGTTTTGGCATGGTTTGTTGGGGTGAACAGCTCTAGTTCGCCAGCTAGCAGCTGTGTTCGGGCAAAGATGAGCGGCCACGGCCTCTTCGAGGGGCGGCAACGACTTGTAGCCCTTTTCCTCCTCGCCGTCCACGGAGGAGAGCGTTTCAGAGACTGCGGCTCCCCCACGTGGTGAATAAGGGGTGCGCCAGGCCTTGGTTAGCTCCTCGTGTACTTCAGGAAAAAATGGCCCTGGCTTGTGACGAGGGGCCTGCTGGTGCCCCGGCAGAAACCAGACATCCAGCCGACTTCGAGGAGGTTCCTCGGGCACGGCCTGCTCGAGGTCTGTGACGGCCTGTGTCAGGATCCAAAGCATTTCAGTGTCGGAGTTAGTCCTGGTGGCTGACGCGCTGGCAGCAGGCTGGGAAGCAGTGACGGGGTCGAGAGAGCTCGGCCATTCCTCCTCAGATGCAGCAATAGACAGGCTGTCGTCGTGCTCGCCGGATCCAACGAAGGAGACGAGGCCCGCCACATGGGGTGGGGGTGGGGGTGGGGGGGCTGATCTCCCTCGAACAGGACCGGAGATGGTGTCTGATCTGGAGAGAGTGACGCACACGGGTACGCGGCCGGCGTGCGTTCACAAACGTCCATGCTCTCCGGATGCCGTTGGCTGCGGCGCTTCTTCTTCCTCGGCTGAAGTAGGGCTGGAAAGGGAAGCGCAGGTGATGCACCGTCGGCATCTCGAGAGAGAGAGCTAGCCGAGTTCGCAGCACGGAGATAGGCATGCATTCACTGCATGGTCGAGTCCCAGGCATGAAATGCAGCTCGCGTGTTCGTCGGCCTCGTGCAGCTTGCACCCGCACGTGGTGCAGGTCTTAACACAAGGCATTTGAAACAACGCCTCGCGTAACAGAATAATAATAATGAAAAGGATATCGCCGGATAGCCACAGGTGAGACGGCGTCAGGAGAAACACGGCTGAGAAGGCGTAATCTGCTGAACTTGGAGCTCGCTCAGGCTGAAGGGCTTGTTCGACGGCGAAGGCTCAGTAAACAGTCAGGGGACTATTATAGGCTGAGGCCACGCCCCCTTGGCGGGCTCAGAGGCGCCATTGGATGTGCAGTTGCCGCAGCACAGCCTATGAGCGAGCCAGACGCTCAATGTGCTAGCTGTGCAGCTGTAAATGCGTTTTACATATAGGCTTCAGTAAATCGAGGAAAAGGAGTTTCCCCCACTGCGTATAGCTACGCAATACGAAGTGACCGTTCGAAAGGGAACCAGATTTACACTGACCCTCGTTTAAAAAGCAGTCTGGTGAGAAATGATTAGCGCAGACATAAAAGTATTTACGTAGATCGTTGGGAATATTCCCTTCAAAAATAAAACTAAGCAACTGCGTCTTCAGCGGTTCGAATTTAGGAACGTTAAAATGACTCCTGTTCCTTATTACAGCCAAGAACAGAACGCCACAATCGCTTAGACGCCATTATGCTCCAGTCTATCAACAATGACGGACGATGACAGCTTGCTCAGGGCGGGTCTGTGTTGAAACGCTGCTGTCAATTAACAATCGTGGGAGGGGCGTCCGATTTATTGACGTCACAAAATCGAACGGCTCAATTTGAGGCAGGGGAAAACCGGCCATATAACAACAAAAGAAACACAGGAAATAATGAAGACAAACTAAAAGTCCTTGAAAATGAAATGGAAACAACAAAACGTGACAATTTTATTTCAATTACTGAAAATTACTTTTAATAGTTCGATATTTAGTTTTAGTTAATGATAATAACATGGATTGCTTTTATATTATAATATTTAATATCATATTATAGTCTTTTTTTCTTTTTCTTTTTTTACCAGTGACCATTTCCTTTTCGGAGGCTCTTGAAAGTTTTTTTTAGATTTTAGTTTTAGATTTTTCCTAGTTTGCTGTCTTTGACGTCACAGCTCATGATACTTTTTGGATTTGGTTTTGGATCAGCCAATCAGCTTTGTCCTAATGTCATTTTCCCTTGATTAGTCACATGGCATTTATGACTCAGGTTATTGGCTCACACTTGGCTAAAAATCCTTGTTCAAACTGAGGGCATATGGGCATAGATGCAGATCCGACCGCATACTGACAGTTTGATGCACATTTCACACAGAAACTTCAAGCACTGGCTAAAAGCACTGAGGACAAACAAATCTGCCAAATTTTGCAAGGTTAGTGCCATCAAGTCTTTTGAAAGAGTTTTGTTTGAAGCACTTAGCAGTAAGTAAACTACATTTACATTTTTTTTCATTTAGCAGCTGATTTTATCCAAAGTGACTTGAGCAGCATTGTCATCAGCATTTTATCATAAGACTTACAATATTTGCACCACACAATGCTGACTTCAAGTTTAAGATAAATTAGCACACAATCTGGAGCAGAAGTGAAGTGCAGAAAAGCATTTTTTAACAAGATAATAAAAAGCAGTCCTTTGTTTTTTCGGAGAAATAGTGCTTATTACTTTTGTGCAGGCATACATTTTGATTACAGAGTCTACAAACATTTAAACTATTTTTACAGTGTTTTTCATGGATATTGCTGCCTGATTGTATAAACTAATTTTCTGCACTGGTATGTTATTGTGGTAGAATCTCGTAAGCAGCACATAAAATCAAAACAAAACGTGGTTGATTAGCCCCCGCCCAAACAATTTATAAAATGTTCATACACACAAAAAAATAATGGTCTAAATGCATGCCACTTTATAAATCACAGATCATCCTGAATTTAAGCACAATGTAAACATGGCTCTCATCATAATGGGCAAACATGTAGATATATAGTACATTTTAATTGATAAAATCTGATACTTATACTACATCATCCTTCTTATTGAGCGATGAGACACATGCAATCAAATGAAGAGGTCATTAAAAAGAGTAAAGTCACTTGATGTAGTAATTAAAATAAGAGAAGAAAGAACATGAAACAATGAAGGCAAGAAAAAGAGTAACGTAAATGCATAATAGGTAGCTCAAGCTCAAATTTACTCAAGTTAATTCAGTGCCATAAGCAGTAAACAGGCACCCTAGTGTTTCTCTATACCATTTATGTGGTTGAGTTATTGTAGTCGTCCCATGAGCAGGAAACTTCAGTCAGGCACCAAATCCTATACGTGCAAGCCAGTAAAGGCAAGGTCGAATAATGCAAGAATGCAGGCACTTTATTACGAAAAGCTACATTTTTAAATCGACCTGTATGAATGATAGTCTGATCCTAGCTGATGTATGTGACGTGATTCTAATTCATTGGCATAGAAACTTTCTACTGATGAAAACATCTGTCATGAATGACAGGTTGATAGTTGAGGGTGATAAAATGATGGAAATAATGTGGCATCTGTCATACTTATGATTTTACTGTTATGAATTTTAGATTTTTGATAGCACCTGTTCTTTTGTTGGTAGAGCATCTCTTTTTTTAAAAAAAATTTGTATAGACAATAGTGTATATGCCATTTGAATAATTACATTCACAGAGACAAAACATATTTTTTAAACATTGCCTCATTTCACATGTTTAAGGGTGACCCTAGAATCCTTTAAATTCCACTCAAAACCTTACAGCTTAGAGCAGCCACTGAAATCCAACGCCTTAAGGCAATATCCAGTTTTCTCAGTGGTTTAATTAGCCTGACAAGCCAGACCCACATCAAGATGTTGGGTCTGGGAACACACCATTGGCGGGGCTCAATCCGAGGGGCGGGATAAACGGTTGTCTTTCAAATTCCCTGCAATAATAGGATGCACGCAATAGGATAGCGATACAACCAACCAGAGCAATGAATAAGGTGACGTAGTCAGAGCGACGGACTTCAGTGCCATTTTTGGTCCTTTTTCAAAGAAAAGCTTAACTCCAAGTCTTCCAGACCGGGGTCTCAGGATAACGTGAGAGTTAGCCGGCCCGAAACCCAGACACGATTCGTCGACCGAAAATGCGTGCAGGTCCCCTTCTCTCTTAATAGAGGCCAAGCAAGCAGGAGAACTGTTTTTAAAGACAGGACTTTTAACTCAGCTGCCTGCAGGGCTCAAAGGGAGGTCTCTGCAGTGCGCTCACACCAGAGATAAGTCCCAAGAGGTTATAGAGGCGGATTATAACCTCTTGGTTATTGAGGTTATAAAGGCCAGGCGGATTCAGTCTCCTCACTCCCCTCAGGAACCTGACGATCAAGTCGTGCTTTCCCACAGATTTACCATCCACTGCATCATGATGTGCGTCAATAGAGGCAACATACACTTTGAGGGTGGTGGGAGACAGCCCGCGCTCCAACCCATCTTGCAGGAAAGAAAGCACAGAAGTGACCGAACACCTTCGGGGGTCTTTGCGGAGAGAAGAACACCATTCAACAAAGAGGTTCCACCTCAGGGCGTAAGCATGCCTCGTAGAGGGTGCTCTCGCAGAAGTGGTAGTGTCTACAACTTTTTTGTGGTAGAACACCTAGAACCTCTGCGTGCCGTCCATTCGGGACCAGACATGGATTTTTCCACAGGTCTGGACGTGGGTGCCATACGGTGCCCTGTCCCTGAGAGAGGGTGTCCGCCCTCAGAGGAATGGGCAAGGGAGGGGCTGTCGAGAAGAGCATTAGTTCGGGGAACTAGGTCCGGTTGGGCCAATAAGGGGCAACTAGCAAGACCTGCTCCTCTTCCTCCCTGACTTTGCACAGTGTCTGTGCAAGAAGGCTCACTGGGGGAAACGCAAACTTGCGGAGGCCCCGGGGTCAGCTGTGTGCCAGCGCCTCCGTGCCGAGGGTCCCCTCGGTCAGGGAGTAAAACAACAGGCAATGGGACGAGTCCGGAGAGGCAAACAGATCTATCTGTGAGGCCCCGGAGTGGTCCCAGATCAGCTGGACAGCCTGGGGATGGAGTCTCCACTCTCCCTGGGTCACAGGCTGTCGTGAGGGCTCGTCAGTGGCACGACTGAGCAGGCCGGGAATATAAGTATCATGAAGCGACCTCAGAAGGACTCAATAGGAGGAGGTGGCAGGCGAGTTGCGACATGTGAGGTAAGCATAGCGCAACGGTCGCAGTGTTGTCCGTAAGGACCAGTACATGCTTGCTGAGCAGGGACATTTTGAGGCGTCTCAAGCAAGGTGTAGTGCTAGCAACTCAAGGCAGTTGATGTGCCAATGCAGTTAGGGGCCCGTCCAGATCCCCGCTACTGCATGCCCGTTATACGTGGCCCCCCAGCCGGTGTTTGTGGACACTTGTTCTAGTGACACTCTGGCCTGGAGAAACAAAGGTCTGATCACAGGCTGAGGGTTTGGCGGCAGGTCAGGGTGATTGTCACACAGAGCGTACCACACTGCCACGGCCACCTCGGGACTCGATTGTGAAGCCAGCGCTGAAGCGCTCTCATATGGAGCGAACGGCGTTACTGCGGCTGTGGCTGCCATATGCCCCAGGAGCCTCCGAAAAATTTCAGTGGACCACTGTTCTGCTCTTGACAGTATTCAAGCAGTTCAGCACCGACCGGACACGTTCCTCTGTGAGGTGTGTTGGACCGAGTCCAGCTCCATACCAAGAAAAGAGATCCTCTGCATGGGGGCGAGTTTGCTCTTTTCCCAGTTGACCTGAAGACCCAACTGGCTGTGGAGCAGTAAGTCCCTGTGTTTGCAAAACTGCTCTCTAGACTGTGCTAGTATTAGCCAGTCGAGATAGAAGAGGACACGAACACCACGCTCTCTCTTGGGAGCAATGGCTACTTCCGCAAGCTTCGTAAAGACTCTGGGCGACAGGGTCAGCTCGAAGGGTAGGACACTGTACTGATACGCACGACCCTCGAACGCAAAGCACAGGCATGGCCTGTGTTGCGGAGGATGGAGACGTGAAAGTACGATCCCTGCGAACCAATCTCGGGGACGGATGTGTTTCTGCATTAGCAACTTGAACGAAAGCTTGTAAAGGGCCCGATTCAAGAGTCACAGGTCCAAGATTGGCCGTAACTCACCTTCTTTCTCTTGGGTACAATGACCTACCCGAGTTCGGGTCTGAGTGTGTGGTGCAACACTTACCTGTCTCCACGGGTCGGCAGGGTGTGCGTGAGAAGGCGTTTGACCGGGTCCTCGAACCGCACCCAGCTGCCGGCTGGCGATACAAGAGGGAGCTGAGGGGTGAAAGGCTTTACAGGGTCGCAGACCGCCAGTCTGGCCCTCTAGGGGCCCAGGAACAGATGAATTTGCTCTTTCTTTGAAAATGTGTGTACCGCTGGAACACAAACAAAAAAAGATTCTCCACCCGGCCCTCCTCCGGGGGGAGGGAGTGGTTCGGTGACCATCTCCCGAAGAGCTCCTTCCTCCATCCCTGGGTGGCCCGTCTTCAGTTACGCTTGTGCTTGTGTAACGGAGGTATTTTTCTCTATGTGGACTTTCATTTTGACGGGTTTTTCTCTCTACGGCGCGTTCGCGGGAGACGCAAAGAGGTCTGGGAAGAAGAAGAGTGAACAGTGTTACGAGACAGAGAGGCCATGATCGTTGTACAAGAAGTCACATTTTTTCCGCTTAAGCTATAATGTAAGACAGTGGTGCACGGTCAGAATAAGTTTTGTGAGTTTAGTGTGCTTTAACATTGTTGTGTGAAACTGGAGACGCAGTTAAAGCAGTAGTTCGGTTGATTGCGTCATCGGACAGAGAACGGTGTTGGAGACTGGCTGAGAGCACGAGAGAGAGTTGCTGGAGCCGTGAGTTTCATTCCGAGCACTGTTGTGTTTTGGCGTTGTTTTGACTGAAAGCATTTTTGAGAGCATTACTGTTTTTTCGCAGTCGTTCATGAACTGAGTCGGAGCGAGAGACATTGATTTCTTTCTGCGAATTGATTAAGTGCACTTGTTAGTGCGCGAGAATGCGTATGTGAACTGAACGATCGATTTTGAAGGAGTGATTCTTTTTTTGTTGAGTTTTTTTTTGTTTTTAAGAGACTAACGATCGTCCATGATCAAGATTTGTTTTTGAAAGACATTTAGTTTTTGTGTGATTCAGACCTTTCCGTCTGTGCGAGCTGAGCTGCCCCATTTTGTTCTGGAGAGTTACTGAGTTTCCCTGGGCCGGGCTGAAACTTTTCTTGTTTTTTTTGTTTATTACCCTGCCATCCATACGACATCTCACTGTCCTGTCTCAACTGTTTATTAAGTCATCGCAAGTCATCGCATCAAAGTTGTCGTTGCCACAAACTGGTACAACAGTTCGACACACACACATACACACAAACATTTCACTGATATGGAGTCAACCGAACTGAGTGTGAATGAACTGAGGGTTTCAACTGTAAATGTGAACTGTGTTTGTGAGTCGAATGGAAACTGAATCATAAATTGATTTATAGGAATCGTTTAAGCAGATTCAAGGTTATCTATTTGGAATGAGTTATTTGGAATGAGTTATCAACATCCCATTTTGGTTGTGGATGAGTTTGTGCCCTAGTACTGACATTAATTTTTGAGAAACACTTTAATGGTGTTAAAAGAGGTTTGTTTGAAAGAGTTAACTGTCTGAAGGTCTTTCAAGAAATAAGAAATCTCTTAAACTGTTTTTTTATTAATTTCTTTTTGTTACTTTTTGTGTCATTTCATTATATTGAAACAGATCCTTCCAGAAGAAATATAATTTACTAAGGGAAGGAAAATAAACTACCAATTGTTAAAATTGAGATATTTGCCAGTTGTTTTTTAACTTACCTTGGGGTAGGGGCGTCTCACTTACATTATTGGGATTAGGTGGGTGGGGATGTGAATTTAACTTTATTTTTCACTACATGCACTTCAGGAAGCCACCGTAGTGACATACTCACCTGAAGCCTACACTACCTATTCCTGTAGGATATTGTGAAATAGTGTTAGGAAACACATATACACATAACGTGCATATTGAGGCTCAAAGCACTAGAGCGGGGACTAAGATCCTTACGCTTTTAAGTCTTCCAGGGTAATATTTAAATTTTCCCCTACGAGGCGAGACTTACAGTCCTGTTACACTTGCTACCTGGCTTGGCAGAGCCTGAAGCGTGCTGGGCAGCCGGCCGAGGTCAGTTGAGCTCACGATCTGGGCTACCCTCATGCAAATCCATGAGTGCCTGGGCCTGGTGGACCTGGAGCAGCACCATGGCATGCAAAGAGGAAGCGGCTTGCCCACAGGCTTTGTAAGCCTTGCCCGTAAGAACGGACGAGAACTTACAGGCCTTAGAGGGGAGACGAGGATCCCCCTTCCATGAGGTAGCGGTCGCCAGACACAATTGCATCGCTCCACTGGAGGGATTGCCTCAGAACTCTTCACCGCTCCCCCGTCAAGGGTAGTGAGGGGGAAGGAACTACTTAGGCAGTTTCTGGCAGAGAAAGATGCCGTCCATGCCCTAGTAAGCTCCTCATGCACTTCAGGCAAGAAAGGCACTGGGGCAGCGGGCTGAGAACCAGCCCGGCCCGTCCCGAGAAACCAATCATCCAACCGAGACGGTTCGGGACACGGTGGGGGATTCCACTCGAGCCCACCCACCTCAGCGGCCCTTTTTAGCATAGCTGCCATCTCTGGATCTGGCTCAGAGCCCAGCTCACCCTCCGATGCTGCGACAGACATCCTGTCCTCTGGAGGGGCCCCGAATGAAACGGCTGGTCTGTCCACTACAGAGGGACCAGCATGCTCGGCGGGTAGCTCCACCGGCTGCGGTGCGAAAGAGGAGTGAGGGACCCACGGGGATTTACCGGGCAGGGAACCCCTCACTGTAATCCTCAGATCACCCAACCCACACGGCACTTTAGCTTTCTTCTGGGAAGTTGGCCCAAAATAAACAGTAGAGCGAGGCATGGGAATGGGGACTCCAGGCGAGTCTGGATCTCAACACCGCGATGGTCTTGTTCCCGCAGTGGGAACATGACACATCCACAAGAGCTGCTTCAGCGTGTTGTAAGCCCAAACACGTGATACAACTATTGTGACCATCAGAGGGGGACCGGGCACGACTGCATCCAGAAACGCACCTTGGATGGAATGGCATCTTGAAAAAGACACAAAAAAACTCCCCATGTTGCTCTTTCAGGAAATGGGACCCTTCACCAGTGCCTGAGCACACAGGGGGATGACCACGGAAACACTGACAGGAGATGGTGTAGCCTGTAACAGTGAAGCACTCATTTCTTTGCCATCTAACCAACCATCAACAAACACACAGAAATGATGCTGTTAAAGCAGCAGTTGAGAGCTCAGAAGCTAAAGATCACCGCTGCACTCGCGCTGTGGAACCACCAGCACTGGGAGAGTCTTCCAGAAGAACACCGACACACTCGCTCGTTGAAAACAGCAAAACTCTTCAGAGACATCAACACCGATCGGCTCCAAAGTGAAAAACAACTGGTGCATGCATCCACTTCCTTATTTATACCCGCATTGCGGGGCGGAGCGTGAGATACAAATCTCAAACGCCAATGTGCATTGGCTCGTTTTAACAATACAAAGATGACAGGGTCCCTAAGTGTGATCTCAATCAGTCGGTACGTCGACTACGTCGAACGTGACCGAACTGAAAGGGAACTGACTCTAAACTTGAACATTATTTGTGAATGTGATGGATAGTGGGCAGTTTAGGACAAAGACAATATTTGCAATAGTCACTGGCTAAGTTAATGATCTTGTCAATTGTTGTTTCAGATGGATTGCACAATCCATTCACTGAATAACAACAACACTGAAAATGAGGATGTGACCCACAGGAATTTGTTCTATTATTGTTTTGCTGCTTTAGTAAATAAATTTGAATTGATCCAATTGAGCATGTGCAGTGTGAGTGTCATTACTCTAGCTTGTTTCTGGTTGGAGAAAAATGACATGTTGCAACCATCCCCTGTTGCAACTGTCCCTGGTCTCCCCTACATCTACCAGCAGGAGTGCTAAAAACACCCTTGACCTAACAATCTCAGTGGAGATCGTCAGAGATAATTGTTGGAGATCAGATCACTATAGCCACATGCATAAACAACAGAGGAATACATTTTGGTTACTGCTGAATAATAAAGCTTTTTTTTGGCAGTGCCACGTAGTACATAAGAGACTGCTCAGGTCACAGTAACCACATTACCAGTGACCAAGGACATAACATAGCTTACATTGCAGAATGCTAATGGCGTTGTAAGCCGATGCTGTCTTATTTGTATTTGGGACTCTGTCTGTCTTTGTGCCTTAGTGCTGGAAGAACTGGAAGAGAGGGCAACTCTGAGAAAACAAAGGAAATTAACATTTGAACTCTCTCTTGTGAAGTTAGCATCACCATTCGAGATGCAAGTCTCACCTCAGTATCATCCTAATCTACATCTCTTTACCCACCATTCCTTCTCTCTCTCATGCTGAGATCACCAAAATTCACCCAAAAATCTATATGGTTTAATATGAACAATTATCATACAACACTTTACATGTCTGGTATCATGTGAAATGTCTCAGTGCAACTGGTACAAAGGTCTCATCCCCACAGAAGTAAATCAGCTTTTAAGAGTTTAAAGATAACTTGCTTACAGAGGATGTCCTGCTCTCAAAAGTTGTAAACTCTGAATGCAAATTCCCATTGTTAGCAAATGTTTCCATGTGAAATAAGTTTCTGTCTCTGTCTGTGTATTTAAAGAAAAAGCACAAGAGGCTCAGAGGGTGTTTTATAATGAGATCGGCCCATCTTTCAGACACTCAGCATTATGTATTCTTGAGTCAGGTACATCTTTTACTCTTTATCTCTGAGCATTTGATGTTATTGTATTGATTTCTTTGAAGTGATTATGAAATTGGCATGATACATTTACCTGACATAATAAATTGTTATATTTGATTTTATTCTGATTTGTTCTTAAATTATTTTCTCAAGTAGATTAAGTGAAGTCTTATGTTTCCGCAAGTCTGCGTCCAGGGTTAAGTACATACTAGATCCCAGTTTAGATGGAGCGTGGGGCACATCTGGTGGGATTCTAGATTCCTGACTAACTGCTTGACTTTAACTAAGTTGTATGTAGTCGAAAATAGAGGGCTAAATAAAAATACTATTGAGGTAATAGCAATGTTTGGAGCGGCATTATCTGAATGTATTAGCCATAACCTCTGGTTATTGTTTGGGCTTTAACTAAGTTGTTATATGGGCGACTGTAGGGGGCTGCATGGGTACTTTTTAACAATAGCAGGCATGTGTGGTGGCATTGTTAAACTGCTTTAGCCATATCCTCTGGTTATCGATCAGACTGACAAGTTTGTGATCGTGCGATCCGCATAAAAAAACGGCCGGCGCGATCTCTAAGCAACACAGATTCCTAATGAACAAGTAAAATATAAAGTAAAGAGTTAAATAGAATAATCAAATGCAATTGCTAAACTATTATATAAATGATCAATAACCAATTGGCAATCTAACCTAAATTCGAGGTTGTAATAAAATGGAGTCAGATAAAAGTTGAATTAAATTACTTTGCCACGCGGAAAAAAGTAACACGCAGTAAACCTTCACCCGCTTATCGGAAACTGTCGTTGGACAGATTGGGCAGCCGTTACAGTACAACTGCAAATACAGGCATGTCATGCCTCTATTAAATCCGAACGAATGAGAAAATCCTAAAGTACAGATTATTATTTTATTTTTTTTGGACCGTAGATGAAAATGGCAAATATTCAAATGCTAATGTAAGGTCTAAAATTGGATTGTATAGAGGGCAGCCTGGGGGATAAAATCACAATGAGCCGCATGTCGACAGTGGACATGAGTCAGTCTTGTGAATGTGTCTGGCTTTGTTTTGTTGTTGTTGTGATCATGCAGGACTTTTCAATACATCCAGTTCCACATTTAATACAGATATGAAAAAAAAAAAATCAGAGTGACCAAAGCGTCAACAAGCTTCCCCGTACTTTTTGACAATCGTCCTTGACAGGGCGTCCAGAGCTTCTTTGCCGCTCAAGTCGGCGGCGGTGTGAACGTACGGTAAAGCAGTGCATGAGAGACGAATCCAGTCATGTGTGAAGTTGAGTATCATCCTTGATTCAATTGATGTTCTATGTGAGTAAATGTGATGATTATCATTTAATCTGGTGTAACATGCTGTGTTTGTTTCCACGGACGTCAGTTTGGTTTGAAATGTGGGGACAGAGAAGCATTCGGAAGTGCATTTTCAGAAGTGCTGGGTACAAACTTGTCAAACTGTGCAGCTTCTCTGCTCAACCCGTAAATAAATCCACAAATTTTGTTTGAGTTCTTAAATGGTCTAGTGGTAGATCTTTTGCCAAGCGTGTCAGAGGTTACGGGTTCTAATACGCACTTGTAGCAGCTATAGTTTTTTTTTTCTCTCACCAAAACTGAATTTGTTCATCAGTGGTTTCGGTCTATATCAAGCAGGGACACGTTTGTGTGCATTTTATTTTGTGATTTCACCGGAATGATAGAATAGAGAGTCTCCACAACGGCCATAGATTGATGCGCGCGTCCGAATGAAGACTGCGCGAGCCACAAGAGAACACTGTATCCATGACACTGATCGCCGCGGCAAAAAGCGCTCAGTTTGATTTAAAAAACAAAACATTTTAGCACTAGATCTCTTATTTAATAGTGAATTAAATGAATGCTCTGCTAGTTAACTGGAGATGTTATATTTATTTGTATTATGTACAACCGTGCCTCAATGTTTCAAAAAGTGGTGGGTACAAAATGACTCATGACGATATCTGGTGGGGATGCGTACCCACCGTCCCCACCGAAATCGATGTTCGTTTCATCATGTGCATGTATAATGTGTATGTTGTGGTTAGAGTTCGAATCGAGATGATCGAAGATGTTTGATCGATGCACGTGACGACATTACGAAGTCTCTATAAAAAGAGTTCGATAAGTTGTTAATGTAATGTAATGTAATGTGTATGTGCATAACAAATGTGAATGACGTGCATAATATCATGTGTATGTCATATTTGATTTTCGTGAAATTGTGTTTGAATGCACATGATGGAAATCTGTCAGTGGTTTTGTGTTTGTGTAGGGTGCCACTAATGTTACTGTAAGACTGGAAAATCTGGAAGGACTTTAAGAGAGGGCCACTCTCTGAGAAAACAAAGGAAATTACCATTTGGTCCCCCTCATGCCCACCATTCGAGACGTAAGTCTCACTTCAGAATCATTATAATTTACATCTCTTTCCCTCGACCCCCCCTCGTGGTGAGATCTCCCAAACTCACACAAGAATCTAAATGGTTTAATGTGAATGATTATCATTGAGTTTTATACGTTTGGTATTATTTGAAATGTCTAAGTGCGACTGGTGACTTACAGGTAATTTTCCACTGTGGACGATGTTTAGATTTGAAATGAGGTCTGGGTATATAATGAAACGCAAGGAGAGCTCGTGGCTCCTTTCTGTATCTCAGATCAGCCCGTGAATGCTGAGGGTCGCCGAGACTCCGCATTCATGTATTTCTTTGTCGGGTAAACATTTTTCCTCTTTGTTCTAGAGTATTTGATGTTTTGCATTGATTATGAAATTGTAATGATACATTTACCTTAGGGATGCACCGATATGAACATTTTGGCCGATAACCGATAATTCTTTACATTTGAAAGCCGATAACCGATATATTGGCCGATAAATCTAAATTAAAATTTGTATATACTTTGATAGCCTGTATACATAAACAAAAGGCTCACCATTAAAAGCCTTGTCTCAAACACTTTTAACATAAACCAAACATATACAATACAGTATATCCTAGTTTGAACCAGTGTAAGATTCCTTAACTTTTAAAATTAATTTTACACTCCTATGGCCAACTTTCTTTATTAAAAAAATGGTAACACTTTATAATAAGGTTTAATTGTGTTAGCATTAGTTAGCATGAACCAACAATTTTATAAGACATTTTTAAGAAAGTTGTACTGTATCTGTTAACATTAGTCAATGCACTGTGAACTAACATGAACACACATATTTTATTAACTACTATAACAAAGGCTATTGCTATCTGTTAGTTAATGCATTAACAAATGAGACCTTATTGTAAAGTGTTATCAAAAAATCTATTGCCTAACAAAAAATAAAATACCTAAATAATGCAAACAAGTCATCGGATAACATTGGGCTGCATATAAAGAAACAAAATGGATCAATAAAATGGAATCGCCTCTGCACGGACAATAAGGAAATTATTTTTATCAAACCATATCGTTGATGAAAATAATACGAGAACAAAATAATGGTAGTTATTAATTATAACACGTTTTTGAAAAAAAATTAAACATTTTTAATATTACAGTGATAGTAAACATCTTTAATAGCTTAAGCCTGGTTCACACGGGACGATTTTAAAATTGTCGGCCGATTTTCCAAACCTGAAAGACCCCACACACGGCGATAAAAAATCACGGGTCTAACAGTTTTGGTCGTACCATGTGTGGTGCGCAGCCACACGGCAAAATCAACACATCACACACGAACCGATTTGACTCCCGAGCATTCCCAGGTCAGACGGAAAATCTCGCAAAATCCCTCGAGATCAAACGTGACTTCAGAGTAAACAATCATGGCGGACGAAGAGGATGCAGTGGCGATAGTTTGTAGTTTGTTTTTAACTGAATCTCCGACGTCCACCGGACTTTCTGGTGCGCCACGCCGCAGGCTGTTTTGATTTTGTTTCCCGGTGCTTCCTCTGCGCCTCGTCATCTCGCTTTCTGATTGGCTACACGCCACAGTCCACAGGCTGCGTGCTTGGTTGTCCCCGGGGGAAACCACACACGAGGAGAAATCTGGCCAAAATAATCCAACATGTTGGATATCCCCGATTTGAGATCGGAGCGGTCCCGACGTCCTTCCGAGCAGACGAGAGCACTCTTAACACACCACACACGGCAGGAATATCTGATCAGATTATTTTACGATAATCGGAGCATCCTTAAGATTGTAGGAAGGGGTAAATCAGGGCTAAAATCGGCCTAATTATCCTGCCGTGTGAACCAGGCTTTAGTTACAAATTACATTGCTGTGTGAGCTGCGCGCGCTGAAGCTGAAGAGAACGAACATTAAACCGAATCGCTTTGGACCCTGAAGGGTCCTCGCCGCCATGGCCGCCCAAAGGGTCCTCGCTGCCATGGCCGCCCGAAGGGTCCTCTCCGCCCTGGCCACCTGAAGGGGCGTCTCCACCCTGGCCACCTGCACAACCTGCTCCGCCCTGGAGGCTTCCTGTTCCCGGGAAAGCCGCGCCCTCGTCAACCTCCAGGGCGCCCACCCTACCGCCCCTATTTGATGTTTATACGGCATGGGGACACGCCTTTTTGGGAGGGGTCGTAATGTTACATGTGTGTCCTGTGTTTCCCCCTGCTTAGTGTTTTTGGTTCAGTCCTGTGTTCCAGTTTTCCCGCTCCTCATTTGTGTTCAGTTTATTCACCTGTGTTGAGTTGATTTGCCCCACCTGTGCCTTGTTTCCCTATTCTGTTCTCTGTGTATTTTAACCCTGTGTTCTCCCTCATTCCTGGTCGGTTCTCGTTTGTGTATGGTGTGTAAAAGATATCCTGTGTTAATGAGTGTTATATTAAATCCTGTTAATTCCTATTCTCCGGCTTCCTTGTGCTTCCAAACACCACACGTACCGGTAACAAAAACGTGGTTCAGTGTCAATTGATTTTATTTTGTTAACAATGATATTCAAACATTTGTAAGTGTTCAAATGCTATTTGGCACCACTGTACATTTACTTATGCAATGTATTGAGGCACATGCTCAAATGGACAGGTTTTTAATTCTGGTCATGATAGATAGATACATATAGGCCTAGATAGATAGAGACAGACAGATCATCTCTTTCTAATATAATATCTTTCATAACCACAGCAGTGAAGCTCATTTCTGATGCATTAACTTCGCCCATGATACGCCTACACTGCCCATCCTGTCAGAATATTTTAGTTCAGTGTATCATGACATAATGTAATTTACACCAGTCACGACATAAATCAATAAACTTGTTTTTAATTAAAGCAATTAAAGTTCAATTATCCGAGTGGAAGAAAAATAAGTTTATCACAAATGCATTTCAAACAACATATGACAAATTAGTTATAGAAAATGAATGTTTATGTGATATTCTTGATATAGTCAAGTTCTTCCAGTCTTTGTGATGTGGTAAGAAATAGATTAAATTCTCTTCTATTAGAGATATTCCATTCAGTTTGATTCTATTCCTTTATACTCATCTTTTAAAAGATTGCTCTGATTTTTTATCTCTTTTATTCTGGTCTTTTCTATTATATTAGATGGTCTCAGAGCTATTCTACTCTGCTCCATTATAATTAATATGATAATGATCTGTTTTTAACTGTTATGTATATTATGTTCCATTCTATGTTATTAATAAGCAATTGTACTGTACTGTGATTCTCTCTCTGGCTTGTTAAAATTCTCAAATGCCCAGAATTCTTTGTGCTGCCTTAAATCTGTACTGAATGTGTCCTATTGCGCCTTCTCAAAACTCAAACTAACACACACACACACACACACACACACACACACACTCTCGGTCACACCTCTTCAGTGACCTTTATTATCCGTAGCGTCTCTGAGAATGGATCCAGCCATTCGGTAAATAGGACACAGCCCTGCATTTGCGACAAGAGACGAATAAACAGCAGATATTTCAGCTCGGATGTTTGGCTTCATAAGTCACAGTATTCAAACTAGTTCTGTGTGAGCCACTGCTCACCGAGTTACTTTTCAGAAAGAAAGGGAAAAAAATCACTGGAAGGGCAGTTTTTTTCTTGTAAATGCTGCAGAATACATGTCTCAGGGAATATTTGACAGAAAAATAATGATGTAGTCTTTACCATTCTGTGAGACTGCTAGCTCGGCTGGAGCATAGGATTTATGCAATGTGCATGCTTTCATCTTTGCAAATGGGATCTTGAAACTTTATTATTTTTAGTTAATCACCTGAGATATAGTAAATATTAGATCTGCTGGATTTCACTGATTAGCTAATGTCATTAAAAAGAATGTGCACAAATCTAAACACTTCATTAGCAACTAAGGCATATCAAATGTAGCTTTGTATAGCAAACGAAACAATAAAAACAGACCATAAAATGGTGTAGTTACAGCATATACTAGCAGTGGCTTTAAACTATAAATACATAAACTATACTGTAACTTATTTTCCCTATTTATGTAGGCCTATATTTGTTTTGTTTAATCAGCTTAGGTAGGGGATATGAGAACAAACATTTGACTCATTTATAATATCTACAAGTAGTTTGAATCTTCAGTTTCCTTTTAAAAACATTTCACCAGACAACATAACTTTGACTCAACTCAACCAATCGTGTGAGTTTGGGGATATATTAGGACTATTTGATGGTTTGACCAGTGTGGAAAGCATTTTTATTGTTATTCGGTGACGCTTGTGGCACAGAAACGACATACTTTAGCTTTGATCAAATATCCAGTTGCAGAAATGTTGAAAATATATATTTTTTAGCAAATATTTCTATATAACCTTACACAGGTATAACAAAACACTTATATAATTAACTTCCAGAGTTGATCTATTCCTCTGCTTCAAGTTGTGTTTGGTTGTTGCTGATTTGAGATCATTACCAGTATAATTGATCTGGATGATTCAAGAACAGTGTTGTGCAAGTTACTTCCAAACTGTAATACATTATACATTACTTGTTACTGTAATTTAAAAGTAATTCATTACCTTACAATATTACTGTCTCAGAATTGTAATGCGTTACATTACTCCTGTATTACTTTTGAGTTACTTTCACCAAAATAGCTATACAGTAGTAGAACTTAACATTCTAAGGCTGTAACGATATGCGATATGAAACACTCAGATCCACGAACCTGCAGAATCGCGACACACCCCTTCCAACTCCAAGAGTTATCCTTCCCGTCCAGATCCAATGCTACCACATCTTTAAATTACTATTAGTATTATTTTAATTTTGAAGTTAACATTATAAAATACGTAGACCTACACCACAAAACTAGTTGAGGATAAATTATTTAAAATTGGGGAATTCCAGCGTTATGGACGTGACATTTGCAGTCAAAACTTGAAATATAAATTATCAGAAAATGCATTTAATACCAATATATTGAAGCGTCTGTTTATCCATAGGATACCCCCTTAAAAGAGTCCAGACATTAGAAAAATATCAGTCTACACATTTTATATTTAATATGAGGGAAATACAGGTATGCAACAATTTTTTTTTTTTTAACTTTTAGGAGGCAAAATATTTTTTGTAAGTCTGTGAATTACACTGCGCAAATCAAAAGTAATACTACCCACCGGATGAAGAAGGGTTGGCTCTCCACAGAACATAAAATATTAATTTTATTTTATTTTTCGCGTTCACATTTATGAGGAAAAAACAATGTAGCCTACGTGACAGTTCTCCGTTACGGACGCCACCGCTCTGAAGCGGCACTAAAATACTGTTTTAAAACTTTCACAGAGACCTCAAACAGAAGACACATATTTCTTTAAAGTGAATTTCGATTTGTACTAATTGTATATTAATTTTAATCAATGTTTCATCAACCAATTATCTGGATTTAATAAATAATAAGTAAATATAGCAGACAATAGATCACGACACGGAGGCGCCTGCGCTGAACTGGAGCGGGTCTCATAAATTAACTGAAACTCAGCGTAGGCTATAAGGTAGCACACACGCACCCATTCACTCAGCTGCTCAGCGCGCGCCCGCGCCTCTGAGAGCTACGAGCTCAGGCGATTCGCTGGCCGGGTCCCTACGTCACAGCGGCCCGCCCCTAGCCTGTATTCAGCCCATATCTGTACACGCAGCGGCATGGGAAAACATTCCAGATATGCCGAAATGGGTGTTGAATATAGTAAAGCACGGATACTCGCTCCAGTTCGCTCGCAGACCACCACGTTTTACGACTGTGGTCGAGACGAAAGTGAGAAAGGAGTGTTCACATGTTCTACGCACCGAGGTGCGCAAACTAATAGAAAAGGGCGCTGTGGAAACTGTTCCCCCCTCTATGAGCGAGGCAGGTTTTTACAGCCGCTATTTTCTCGTCCCGAAAAAGGATGGCGGTCTCCGCCCCATCCTAGATCTCAGACACCTGAACAAAGCACTAATGATTCGCTCGTTCAGAATGTTAACAACCAAACATATCCTCGCGCAAGTACGCCCAGGAGATTGGTTTCTCTCAGTGGATCTGAAAGATGCTTACTTTCACATTCCAATAGCGCCTCATCACAGACCGTTTCTGAGATTCGCTTTCGAGGGACAGTCTTACCAGTACACAGTTCGGCCTGTCCCTGGCTCCCCGTACATTCACGAAATGTATGGATGCAGCACATTCCCCCTTGAGGTGAAGGGGAGTGCGAATACTGAATTATCTCGACGATTGGCTGGTCATAGCACAATCAGAGAGTCAGTTAATAACACAGATCTTGGATTATCAGCCATTTAGAATGCCTGGGTCTGCGAATCAATTTTGTAAAAAGCATACTATCTCCCAGCCAGAGGATTTCTTTCCTGGGAATAGTTCTAGACTCGATGCAAATGACAGCTCGTCTCTCATCAGAGCGCGCGCTCACCATCCGGCGCCTTGCAACATCATTCAGGGCGGGCGCGCGCGCCCCCGTCAAGCGGTTTCAGAGGATGCTCGGTCTCATGGCCTCAGCATCGGCCGTACTCCAGCTAGGATTGTTGCATGCGCCCTCTCCAACGCTGGCTCAAGAGCCGCGTCCCTACTCACGCGTGGCGTTCGGGCCACTTTTTAATCAGAACGAACCACGGCTGTATAAAAGCCCTGACGCACTGGAAAGCTGCCGACTGGTACCAGTCAGGCGTGAGTCTGGGTGTAAACACAAGGAGAAAGATGATCACGACAGATGCCTCCAAAATAGGTTGGGGTGCCCTTTACGAGGGCAGGCCTGTCTCCGGCTTTTGGTCAAACCCGGAGAAGCGCCTACACATAAACTGTCTGGAGATGAAAGCGGTCGCTTTGGCTCTCAGAGCCCTGCTTCCACATCTAAAAAACGAACAGACAACATGACGGTAGTGTCGTACATAAATCGCCAGGGTGGACTCAGGTCGAGCTCCATGCATTCAATGGCCAGGAGACTCATCTTATGGTCCCAGCACAACTTGCGCTCGCTGAGAGCAGCGCATGTGCCAGGAGCCCTGAACCAGGGGGCAGACATGCTATCCAGTGACAAGATTCTCCCAGGAGAATGGGCTCTCAACCCGCTGACGATTCAGTGGTTATGGAAAACCTTTGGCAAAGCGGAGATCGACCTCTTCGCCTCCAAGGAGACTGCGCACTGCTCTCTTTTCTTCACGAAAAGCACGGACGTGCTCGCCCAGAGCTGGCCGAGCCACCCCTTATATGCCTTTCCCCCGATCGCGATGCTGTCACAGGTCATCAGTCGGGTCAGAGAGGAGAAAAACGCAGTGCTTCTGATAGCCCCACTCTGGAAGAACCAAACATGGTTTCCAGATCTGATGCAAATGCAATCTGCACCACGGCCGATTCCACTGAGGCCAGACCTCCACAGTCAGGCCAGCGGGATGATATTTCATCCCCGCCCCGATCTGTGGGCCCTTCATGCATGGCCCCTCAACGGGTTCCCAGGAACCTCACGAGCGGAGCGCTAAAACCATCGCTGAGGCGCGGGCGCCCTCCACGAGACGCTTATATGCCCAGAAATGGAAAGTGTTCAGTGACTGGTGTAATGCCAAGGGCCTGAACCCTTAAACATGCGAGATTACGAACGTACTCGCTTTTCTACAAGGGCTTCTGGAGGCGGGCCACACCCCCTCCACGCTCAAAGTATATGTGGCGGCCATCACAGCGTCACACGACCCTGTAATGGAACGTCCATTGGGAAGAAACGACCTAATTATTCGTTTCCTAAGGGGCGCTAGGAGGATGAACCCTTCACGCCCCCCCTCAGTGCCGATCTGGGACCTTGCTACTGTCCTAGACGCTCTTAAAGGGCCCCCGTTCGAACCACTCCGAACCGTGCACCTTAAACAGCTCTCGCTCAAGACTGCGCTCTTGCTGGCACTCGCCTCGGTCAAGAGAGTGGCCGACCTGCACGCGCTTTCGACAAGCGCTGCCTGCCTAGAATTTGGACCTAACGACTACAGGGTCGTCCTTAGGCCAAAACATGGGTATATTCCTAAAGTGCTCACCACTCTCTTCAGAGCACAGGTTATCTCCCTAACTGCGCTATCGTCTCCAGCAGACGAACACGACGCTAATCTACTCTGCCCCGTTAGGGCTCTCAGAGTGTATTTGGAGCGTTCTGCCCTATTCAGACAGACAGAACAGCTGTTTGTATGCTTTGGCGGCCGTACGAAAGGTTCCGCCGTTTCAAAGCAGAGAATCTCTCACTGGATAGTTGAGGCTATAGCGCTGGCTTATGAAGCTAAGGGACTTCAATGCCCCTGGGGAGTCAAAGCACACTCCACCAGGAGTGTGGCTTCTTCCTGGGCATGGTCGCGCGGGATACCGATCGAGGATATTTGTGCGGCGTCGGCTGGGCCTCACCATCCACATTTATCAGGTTCTACAACCTACAGGTCCCGATATTGCATTCCAATGTACTATCAGCATGATGCTAGTCTAACTACGAGTTCGTATCTAGATTATGTATGTGCTTGTGTCACACTGAGCGCCTTCTAGCCGCTCTGTATTTTTTCCCACATATAAAGCTCGCCTCTGCCGGCTAGTTGGATGATAACTTTGCTTTCAGCTCAGGCACCTGCCTCTGGCTATCAGAAGGCGAAGTTCAGCATGCACGGCGTTTTGCATGGTGTTCCCATAGCGTAAGCTACTTAGGCAATAGGAGAAACCTCTCGAAAGGGAACGACTCGGTTACTAACGTAACCTCGGTTCCCTGAGAGGAGGGAACGAGTATTGCGTAAGCTGCCGTGCTTGTGCTTGGTTAGTTCGCTTCAGTCGTTTTAACCTAAAGAACTCTCATGACGGGGCGCCCAATATATAGCTCTTGGCCACGCCCATCTTGGCGGGCTCTGATGTGCGCGGGCGCGAAGCGCGCTCATTGGTCGCGCATTCAGAGTCGCCCCGTCATTGGTTCGAGCAAGTTGCCGCAGCACAGCCAATGACCGAGCTGCCTTCGCTCATTGCTGTCAGCTGTGCAGCTGCAATGCGTTTTACATAAAGACTTCAATATTCTCGAGAAAAGGAGTTTTCCCATTGCGTAAGCTACTTATGCAATACTCGTTCCCTCCTCTCAGGGAACCGAGGTTACGTTAGTAACCGAGTCGTTACCACCATTAGACAGTGGTTACCACAGCCTACAGTTTGCTAGCTAACTATGCGTTCGTCACGGAAATGCGTACTACCTCGACGGGGTCACGTACAAAACAGATCGGTGTCCTTATTTACATTTCCAAATAACGATCACATCAAGAAGAGGTGGATTAATTTTGTGAAGAGCTGAGGATCACCGCAAACACCCGCCTCTGTAGTGATCATTTTACATGGGATAGTTTTATAAACTTTCGTCGGAGGCAACTGGGATTCACTGATAATCCGCTGTCACTGGTGAATGAGGCCGAACCGACGATCTCCCGCCTCGGCCTTTATCCTCCCGTCGCGCCGACGGTGAGTGTTGCGAGTGGGCGTGGTTTCAGCGCAGCCAGCGGACACGCCCCCAGCGTTTGAGACTACTGCTAATTTTTTCAAGATTTTGATAGCTTATTTTATGTACTTGCCGGCTTTATTTATCATTCAAATTTGGCTGGGTGGCTAATAACACATTTTTCTGTGGCGTTACAAACTCAGAACACATACTTAATTTTGACTTTACAGGGACTTTAAATAATTGACTTTTACAGTTTGAGGTGGTCAATGGGCAAAATAAGAAGGTAAAAGATAAAGAAAAAAAGTAGACAAATTGACACGGGCTTTATTGTTTTTAATCTAACTTCATTGTTTTAGTAAATTGTTCATTAGGTTTTATAGGGAATAGCTCAGAAACCAACAGTGCTAATGGGAAACCGAGCTGAAACAAACACAAACAGGTATTATGGAGTGAGGTCACATTAAATAAAACTAAACAGAGATGAAGGCCTTGCTAATGGATCATTGCATGTTGAGATTCAGCCTCCACCCAAAGCCTTGGCTCATGCATTATTAATATTGTTCAATTAATAATGCAGTCAATGCAACTATTAAACACTCATTTGACTGTAATTGCCTTGCAATCAATCTTGTACGTGAGACAATCGAACTCTGAGCTCTGATTGGATTGGATCTTCATAGCAGGACATTGTTCCAGGATCCATCGCTGGCAGCTGCAGTTTGGAGAGGGACACAGACATTAGGTCTTGTCATTTAGACAAACAGGCTAATTTCTAAGCACTTTCACTTCCATTTTGGGAGAAGAATTGCATAAAAAGAAGACATTATTTTATGGTGTTGGAGCCCTCGTCTCTCATTGTGAATCAGATGTACAGTTGTGGTCAGAATTAATGGTAAATATTACTGGTAATTATGATCAAAAATGGTTGTAAAAAATAAATCTGCATTGTTTATTCTTTTGACATTCAAAAAATGTGCAAAACATCTAACCTTTCATTGAAGTAAAAGAATTGAAAGTGGGGGGTAAATCACATAATAAAATAAATGCTTTTCTCCAAAACACGCTGGCCATAATTATTGGCTCCTTGTTATTAAATACTTTTTGCAACCTCCTTTTGCCAAGATAACAGCTCTGAGTTTTCTCCTATAGTGTCTGATGAGTTTGGAGAACAGCTGACAAGAGATCAGAGACCATTCCTCCGTACAGAATCTCTCCAGATCCTTCACATTCACAAGTTCATGTTTGCGCTTCTTCTCTTCAGTTCACTCCACTCTTTTTCTATAGGGTTCAGTTTAGGGGACTTGGACGTTCATGGCAGAAACTTCATTTTATGCTCAGTTACCCATTTTTGTGTTGATTTTGATGTTTGTTTTGGACCGTTGTCCTGATGGAAGATACAACCACGGCCCATTATAAGATTTCTAGCAGAGGCAGTCAGGTTTTGATTTTTTTTATCTGTATTTTTATCTATTTTTTATCTTTTATTTTGGTATTTGCTAGAATCCATAATGCCATGTATCTGAACAAGATGTCCAGGACCTCCAGCAAAAAATAGGCCCACAACATATAACATCCAGCAGTGTATTTAACCGTAGGCATGAGGTACTTTTTATCCCTGTTTGCACCAAACACATCTGGTGGGTTTGCTGCCAAAAAGCCCTTTTTTTGTTTCATCTGACCATATAATCCAGTCCCTTTTGAAGTTCCAGTCATGTCTGATAACTGAATATGCTGGAGTTTATTTTTGGAGGAGCGAGGAGGATTTGTTCTTGAAACCCTCTGTGATGGACCACGGGGTGTAGTATTTTATTTTGTCCAGTAGGTGTCTCTAGGTAACACTATTTGTGTCCTCAGGTTAAAGGCTGTGAAACAGGTGTGGAGAATTGACAGTGATTAACCATGCTGCTCATAAGAAGCTGGAGGATAGCTCAAGAGGGAAGCTTGGGGCTTGGTCTCGCTGTTTGGTTGTCATGCTGACTTTCTCACCCTCTCCAGTCCAAGGCTTGATGGTGCTGTTTTTATATTTTTTCTTTTACTTTAATTTGGTTATGTTTGTTTTCCTGATTAAATATATATTTGTACAAATTTAATTACGTTGTCTGGCCTCTCCATTCATGTTGCTACTCCTTGAGCCAAGGGGTCGTGTAGTGGTGCTGTAGGGGTTGTTTGATATATTTTTTTTAGGCTTTCTGACCCCCAAGACTCAAGTAATCTCTGCAATTCTCCATTCTGTGAGAGTCTTTGGCCTTTCAAACTTTCATCCTCACCGTGCATTAAGACAATATAAACAAACGTCCTCTTCCTGGCAGATTCGTAACATCTTTAGTTGATTGGAACTTCTTAATCATTGCCCTGATGGTCAAAATGGGGATTTTCAATTCTTTAGCTATTTTCTTAAAGCCATTCTATTTTGTGATGTTCCACAATCTTTTGATGCACTTGAGAACAATATTCTTTGGTTTTAATCATTGTGATGGATGATTAAGGGAATTTGGCCTGTTTCCTCATAGTTAAACTTCTGTGAAACAAGAAGTCATAGCTAGACAATTTCATGTTCCTAGTCAGGGGCGGACTGGGACCGTAAAGTGGCCCTGGACTTTCTGGCCCACAGCAGCCCACCACATCCCAAATCGGTGAAAGAGGGAACTCTGATTGGCTGTTCAGCTTAGTGAAGGAGTCAGTGTACGGCACGAGAATAATAGCAAAACAGCGAGCAAAGAAGTCAAAACTGCACAGATAGAAGGCTGTTCTAATGTTACGTCATATCACCTTAGTGTTCCTTGGCGAATATTTAAATATTAACATGAGAGGAGTGGAATAAAGAAAGTGTTTAGCAGGATTGATATTCAGAACGATAAGCACGCACTGCTTTGTTTACGGTGTGTATCTGCAGCCGGCAGCGTCGGTTTCTCTTTTTGAACGACGAATATAGGCGAATATATCTGCAGAAATAGACAGTTGTCTCATTTACACACAGGCGCAGACAGGGCCGGCGATTGCTATAGGCGAACTAGGCGGTTGCCTAGGGCGACAAATGTGTTGGGGGCGCAGCGCGCGGGCGCCCAATAAATGTCGCCCTACTTCCCATTAATCATAGAATTAGAATGACAAACGAAACAAAAACATGTTTATTAAACATGATCATCCGGCGCCCCCTCAGCCACACGTTTAATTACTTGTCAACCTGATTATTAGATTGAATTGATGATTATTGTCGATCATTTCCTAATGGTGGGGTGGGGGGTTACGTTACGTTACGTTACGTTATGTTAGGCAAGTGCTCGGCTGCTGGCGTGTTGATCGAAACCCTCTGGTGCACAGGGACGAAAACGGAGAAAGCAACCAGATAAAAAGAAAGCCCAGTATAGAGGTAAGTATTCTCATCTCAGCCATTAAGGTGTCAAACGAAATAAATTTACTTCGTATTGTGCACAGGCATGCTGGCCATCGGAACTACTGAGAGCGAATTCTTTTCCCCCAGGATGGTAGAGATTCCCGGTGGGCCGACGTGCTTTTTGGGCCGATACATAATACTTTTATTTATTTATTTATTTTGTCTTAGTGGCCCAAAAAACTCGTACATCGGCCCATTCGTCTTGTTTTGTTTAATTGGCGGCGCTGGGTTACTTCCAAGTAACAAAATTAATTATGAAAGTTTCCTTTATTTTTCAGTGCATTTGTTTTACAATATAGCCTATGGCTATTACTGTCATGGGGTTAATATTATAACTATTATTATGTAGTAGTGTCATGTAGACAGACACTGTAACTAAAAGAGGTTTGAGTTTTTCTTTGTTCAATTTGCACACTCAATATGGGTTGGAGCTTTTAATTTTGAACTCTCAAAGTGCACCAGATTGATGAATTTACCATTAAAATGCACAAAATTGTCTTAGGGGGGGCATACCCCCGAAACCCCCTTAGCCTTGTAGCAGCCTAATAGATTAGTAATAATAGTAGTGATGGTAGTAATTGTAATTTAAATACTACAAGTTACATGGTCAGACAAAATGTATTTGTACAATGCAGGATGATAGAAATATCATTGAACGTTCTTTGTAGCATTTGTATGAACAATTTATTATACAGTTGAAGTCATAATTTGCTTGTTTAAGTATTTTTAATGAGGGGGGGGGGGGGGGGGGGGGGGCGCAAAACTCAATCTCGCCTAGGGCAGCCAAAGGGCTAGAGCCGGCCCTGGGCGCAGAACGCGCATTGCCGCATTCTAGCTAACAGTCGGCTGTATTCTCGGTGTGTTCAAGTGCAGCTTTTTTCCAGCGACACAGGCGACGCGGCGATGCGAGGCGACAACACAGTCAGCTTTCATCTGGTTCTGCGCTAGTTCATCGGCGTTGGCTTGGTGTGTTTCCAGGACGTGAAAGAGGGCGTGTTTCAAGATATGCAATGGAGTAGACCAAACTTAACAGGGAGGGAGGGCAATACACTCACATGCATGTACACGAAACACACTCCTTGTCGGCCGCGCCCGCGGATCGATTCCCTCATCCATTTGTGAAGAAAATAAATGTGATATTATGATTTCCGACATTTTTTTTTATATATATATTTTTTATATGTGTACCGGGCCGGCCCACATTGGCCAGCGGCACACCGGGAAAAGTCCAGTGCTGCGTCCCAATTCGCCTACTTATACTACGCCCTAAAAGTAAGTACTCTTTTTGAGAAGAAAAAGTACATACTTTTGAGTGTGTAGCAAAAGAGTAGGCAAGCTTTGGGACATACTACTTCGTCATCTTTAACGGACAGCTCAGTCGCGAGCATCTGTCACCGTAAACTGCCGCCCTGTCAATCATCTTGTCACAGTTAAAATCCTCCATTCAATCTAATTTAATTTCTTACCGTTTCGGAGAGAAATGTTGTTGCACGTTCATCTGCCAGTCGTGAGTCTTTCATGTGGAGACTCTTCTCATGTGTTTGCAATTTGAATATAATGATGCATTTAAAAGTTAATGGCTAAACGCTTTACAAACGTTCACAATGCTGCTGCAGATGCAATATAATGTAGCCAACATTGAATAAATATATTTTCGTCAGGTTAGATACTGATAATTAATCACTCAAACCCCTTTATCTAAACCACTCTACATAACCGCCGGACTCGCGCGTCCTCCATGTCTGTAGTTTTTTTTAACACTTTTCACTCGTGTTTGTAGTTCTAACCGAATCCTCGTCCAACGCGCGATGGGTTGTGGGCAATACCAGCCGTTAGAGTGCATCGATCTGCACTTCGGATTCTGACCGGATATAGTAGGCCATCCGGGTCTCTTTGGAACACTCATTTCAACATACTACGATTTGGGACGTACTAATTCTATTTTCGAATACTATTTAGGACGGATAGTATGCGAATTGGGACGCAGCTCAGGTGCTCCAGATGGCCAGTCCGCCCCTGTTCCTAGTCACCCTGGTGTGCTAAAAAATAAAGTAAATATTAATGGGAATATACTTCAGAGATATTTTATATTTTTAAGGTTAGATTTTTGCACATTTTTTGAATGAAAGATCAAATGGATAAATAAACCAGATTTATTTTTTACAGCCATTTTTGATCATATTTACCAGGGGTGCCATTAATTCTGACCACAACTGTATGTACAACAACTCCTTTAATATTCAACATCTGCGATAATGTCATGACTGTGACATTTTATTTTAAAATAAATAAACTTAAAGGGGACTTATTATGCCCTTTTTCAAACTATACAGTTTTCATAGTATACGGTTTTCATGCTTAAATGTTCAAATATATATATTTTCACATATTTTGCATCGTTGAAGCACCTCTCTTCCCATACTCTCAGTAATGATCTGTTTAGTTCTGGTCTCTATGAAGCCCCTCCTTCCGAAAAGCGCAATGTGCTCTGATTGGTCGGCTGGACCAGTGTGTTGTGATTGGTCAACCGTTTCTAGCATATTTCAGAAATGTCCCTTACCATAACAGTGAGTTTCAATACACTAAATAAACTCAACCAGGCCTCAAACCAAACATTGCCCAGGAATTATTTAAATGAGCGATACTGTGACATGAACGTTCCCGGAAGAAAACTCAAGACTATGGATGCATTTCAGGGAGTTTAGAAACAGTGCTTAGCCTACTGATTGTATATGTTGAGAATAACTCCCTTTGGAGTGGACTTTGTGCTTTGTAACTTTGCAAACTTCTTCATGCTCAAACAGCAGCATTACACACTAAAGTGGAGTCAAGTCACTTTCATTTATATAGCCTAGCGCTTTTTACAATACAGATTGTTTTCGAAAGCAGCTTTACAGTCATAATAGGACGATTACAGTCATATTTTTTTGGCTGTACAGCAGCTCTAGAAGAAAGTCATCGTCTAGCTTAAGTAGGCCTACGTTTTTAATTGATAATTTCTGTTGTAAAAATCATAAGTTAATAACTTTTAAAGGGATACTCTACTGGTTTTTCATATTAAACTATGTTATTCCCTTAACTAAGACGAGTTGATACATACCTCTCTAGTCTTAGTGCGTGCACTAAATCGCTGTCTTGCCGCGAACCTTTGTTAGATCTTATCTCAGCCCTGTTCATTCAATACGGGCCAAGAAGAGAAGCGACCAAACACCTCCACGTTTTCCCTATTTAAATACAGTTACTAGAGTAGTGTAACTCCACCTAGGACGATGACACAAAATAAAACGTTGTGCTTTACTAAGCGTGTAAAATGGATAACGACTCGGTTACTAACGTAACCTCGGTTCCCTGAGAGGAGGGAACGAGTATTGCGTAAGTAGCTTACGCTATGGGAAAACTCCTTTTCTCGAGAATATTGAAGTCTTTATGTAAAAAGCATTGCGGCTGCACAGCTGACAGCAATGAACGAAGGAGCTCGGTCATTGGCTGTGCTGCGGCAACTTGCTCGAACCAATGACGGGGCGACTCTGAATGCGCGACCAATGAGCGCGCTTCGCGCCCGCGCGCGTCAGAGCCCGCCAAGATGGGCGTGGCCAAGAGCTATATATTGGGCGCCCCGTCATGAGAGTTCTTTAGGTTAAAACGACTGAAGCGAACTAACCAAGCACAAGCACGGCAGCTTATGCAATACTCGTTCCCTCCTCTCAGGGAACCGAGGTTACGTTAGTAACCGAGTCGTTCCCTTTCGAGAGGTCTCTCCTATTGCGTAAGTAGCTTACGCTTTGGGAACACCATGCAAAACGCCGTGCGTGCTGAACTTCGCCTTATAATAGCCAGAGGCAGGTGCCTAAGCTGAAAAGCAAAGTTATCATCCAACTAGCCGGTAGAGGCGAGCTTTATATGTGGGAAAAAAATACAGAGCGGCTAGAAGGCGCTCAGTGTGACACAAGCACATACATAATCTAGATACGAACTCGCAGTTCAACTAGCATTATGCTGATAGCACATTGGAATGCAATGTCGGGACCTGTAGGTTGTAGAATCTGATAAATGTGGACGGTGAGGCCCAGCCTGCCGCCGCACAAATATCCTCGATCGGTATCCCGCTCGACCATGCCCAGGAAGAAGCCACACTCCTGGTGGAGTGTGCTTTGACTCCCCAGGGGCATTGAAGTCCCTTAGCTTCATAAGCCAGCGCTATAGCTTCGACTATCTAGTGAGAGATTCTCTGCTTTGAAACGGCGGAACCTTTCGTACGGCCGCCAAAGCATACAAACAGTTGTTCTGTCTGTCTGAATAGGGCAGAACGCTCCAAATACACTCTGAGAGCCCTAACGGGGCAGAGTAGATTAGCATCGTGTTCGTCTGCTGGAGACGAAAGCGCAGTTAGGGAGATAACCTGTGCTCTGAAGGGAGTGGTGAGCACTTTAGGAATATACCCATGTTTCGGTCTAAGGACAACCCTCCAGTCGTTAGGTCCGAATTCTAGGCAGGCAGCGCTTGTTGAAAGCGCGTGCAGGTCGCCCACTCTCTTGACCGAGGCGAGTGCCAGCAAGAGCGCCGTCTTGAGCGAGAGCTGTTTAAGGTGCACGGTTCGGAGTGGTTCGAACGGGGGCCCTTTAAGAGCGTCTAGGACCGTAGCTAGGTCCCAAATCGGCACTGAGGGGGGGCGTGAAGGGTTCATCCTCCTGGCGCCCCTTAGGAAACGAATAATTAGGTCGTTTCTTCCCAATGGACGTTCCATTACAAGGTCGTGTGACGCTGTGATGGCAGCCACATATACTTTGAGCGTGGAGGGGGTGCGGCCCGCCTCCAGAAGCCCTTGTAGGAAAACGAGTACACTCGTAATCTCGCATGTTACAGGGTTCAGGCCCTTGGTATTACACCAGTCACTGAACACTTTCCATTTCTGGGCATATAAGCGTCTCGTGGAGGGCGCCCGCGCCTCAGCGATGGTTTTTAGTGCTCCGCTCGCGAGGTTCCTGGGAACCCGTTGAGGGGCCATGCATGAAGGGCCCACAGATCGGGGCGGGGATGAAATATCATCCCGCTGGCCTGACTGAGGAGGTCTGGCCTCAGTGGAATCAGCCGTGGTGCAGATTGCATTTGCATCAGATCTGGAAACCATGTTTGGTTCTTCCAGAGTGGGGCTATCAGCAGCACTGCGTTTTCCTCCTCTCTGACCCGACTGATGACCTGTGGCAGCATCGCGATCGGGGGAAAGGCATATAAGGGGCGGCTCGGCCAGCTCTGGGCGAGCGCGTCCGTGCTTTTCGTGAAGAAAAGAGAGCAGTGCGCGTTCTCCTTGGAGGCGAAGAGGTCGATCTCCGCTTTGCCAAAGGTTTTCCATAACCACTGAATCTCAGCGGGTTGAGAGCCCATTCTCCTGGGAGAATCTTGTCTCTGGATAGCATGTCTGCCCCCTGGTTCAGGGCGCCTGGCACATGCGCTGCTCTCAGCGAGCGCAAGTTGTGCTGGGACCATAAAATGAGTCTCCTGGCCATTGAATGCATGGAGCTCGACCTGAGTCCACCCTGGCGATTTATGTACGACACTACCGTCATGTTGTCCGTTCGGACCAGGACGTGTTCGTTTTTTAGATTCTGGGAGCAGGGCTCTGAGAGCCAAAGTGACCGCTTTCATTTCCAGACAGTTTATGTGTAGGCGCTTCTCCGGGTTTGACCAAAAGCCGGAGACAAGCCTGCCCTCGTAAAGGGCCCCCCAACCTATTTTGGAGGCATCTGTCGTTATCATCTTTCTCCTTGTGTTCACACCCAGACTCACGCCTGACTGGTACCAGTCGGCGGCTTTCCAGTGCGTCAGGGCTTTTATACAGCCGTGGTTCGCTCTGATTAAAAAGTGGCCCGAACGCCACGCGTGAGTAGGGACGCGGCTCTTGAGCCAGCGTTGGAGAGGGCGCATATGCAACAATCCTAGCTGGAGTACGGCCGATGCTGAGGCCATGAGACCGAGCATCCTCTGAAACCGTTTGACGGGGGCGATGAGAGACGCGCTGTCATTTGCATCGAGTCTAGAACTATTCCCAGGAAAGAAATCCTCTGGCTGGGAGATATTATGCTTTTTGGAAAATTGATTCTTAGACCCAGGCATTCTAAATGGCTGATAATCCAAGATCTGTGTGTTATTAGCTGACTCTCTGATTGTGCTAGAACTAGCCAATCGTCGAGATAATTCAGTATTCGCACTCCCCTTCATCTTAGGGGGGAAAGTGCTGCATCCATACATTTCGTGAATGTACGGTGAGCCAGGGACAGGCCGAACGGGAGTACTGTGTACTGGTATGACTGTCCCTCGAAAGCGAATCTCAGAAACGGCCTGTGATGAGGCGCTATTGGAATGTGAAAGTAAGCATCTTTCAGATCCACTGAGAGAAACCAATCTCCTGGGCGCACTTGCGCGAGGATATGCTTGGTTGTTAACATTCTGAACAAGCGAATCATTAGTGCTTTGTTCAGGTGTCTGAGATCTAGGATGGGGCGGAGACCGCCATCCTTTTTCGGGACGAGAAAATAGCGGCTGTAAAAACCTGTCCCGCTCAGAGAGGGGGAAACAGTTTCCACAGCGCCCTTTTCTATTAGTTTGCGCACCTCGGTGCGTAGAACATGTGAACACTCTTTTCTCACTTTCGTCTCGACCACAGTCGTAAAACGTGGTGGTCTGCGAGCGAACTGGAGTGAGTATCCGTGCTTTACTATATTCAATACCCATTTCGGCATATCTGGAATGTTTTCCCATGCCGCTGCGTGTACAGATATGGGCTGAATACAGGCTAGGGGCGGGCCGCTGTGACGTAGGGACCCGGCCAGCGAATCGCCTGAGCTCGTAGCTCTCAGAGGCGCGGGCGTGCGCTGAGCAGCTGAGTGAATGGGCGCGTGTGTGATTACAACAGCGCGCGCTGTGTTTGTAAAACTCGCAGCTTGAGCTGAGGTTGTGTTTGACACTGTAAGGGCAGTGTTTATAAGTGGGGGTGCATAAACAGTGGTAGGCACACGCGTCACTTTTATAATGTTTCCCGCTTTTACTGGGGATGAATTTATAACTGTGTGAACAGTGCTTGTGTGTAGTGGTGCGTACATGACCGTAGGCACGTGATCTACATTCATGGGATGTCGCCGTAAAAACGGCGTTTGTTTGCAGGTGAGCGAGCTCTGTGACTGGCCCATTGACTGCTGTATGGACATATCCAGCCGCCTGTAAGGGGACTGGGTAATGTTTGAGCTTTTGCAGAGAGAGTGGTCCGGCTTTTGCGAGACACGCACTCTCTCTTCTCATTTCTGTGGCTAGGACGGCTTTCGAGGCTCAGGGTTCAGCACAATCTTGGGCCGAGGACCCCGTCGCTCAGGAGGCGGCTTGCGGTTGTGAGAGCGCGAGCGGCGTCGAGCGTCAGCCTGAGGCGCGGGCTGAGAGGCGGTGGGAGCTGTTTTAGCCCGCTGCGGCTGTGGCGGTCTCTGTCTGCTCTGCGATGAGCTGGAGCGCTTTGGCAGGAAATGACGCATAGCTTGTGAAGCGTTCTGGGCCTCAGTGAAGCGTTCGGCGAAACCTTTAACCGCCGGTCCAAACAGCCCGCTGGTGGAGATAGGCGCATCGAGAAATGGCGCCTTATCCGCGTCCTTCACTTCAGTCAGAGTCAGCCACAGATGGCGCTCGAGAACAGTCAAATTAGCCATAGCACGGCCGATGGACTGGGCGGTGGCCTTCGTGGCTCGCAGAGCTATATCAGTCGCGCTGCGTAGGTCCCTGAAGGCTTCGGGTTCGGGGCCAGACTCGTCCATAGAGCGGAGAAGCTTGGCTTGGAACACTTGAAGTACTGCCATTGAGTGAAGCGCTGATGCAGCTTGGCCGGCGTAGGCGCGACCGACGAGAGCAGAGGTAGTGCGGCAGGGCTTCGAGGGGTGGGAAGCTTTGGCTTTCCATCCGGTGGTGGAGGGCGGGCAGAGATGATTGGCCACGGCCTCCTCGAGGGGCGACGTTCCCTCGTAGCCTCTTTCCTTCGCGCTGTCCACTGAGGAGAGCGAAGAAGAAAAAGAAGGCTTTAGGCGCGCAGAGTGGGGGGCTTTCCACGACTTGGTGAGTTCGTCGTGAACTTCCGGGAAGAAGGGAGAAGGCCTTTGCCGAGGGGGCTGCTGGCGCCCCTGCAGAAACCACTCATCCAGTCGGCTCCGGGTTGGTTCTTCGGGAGAAGACCAATCGAGCCCGAGGTCTTCCACGGCCTTAGAGAGGACACGGATAATCTCAGTATCCATAGTGGAGCCCCCGCTCGTGCTAGCTAGCGTCGACGGGGCGGGGTCGAGAGTGGAGCCCGGCCAGTCGTCCGATGCAGCGTCGATGGACAAGCTGTCGTCCATTCCCCCGTCGTCCTCGGACGCGCCGAAAGTCACAAGGCCCACCGCTCTGCTAGAGGGGTGTGGGTCCGGCTGGGTGAACTGAACCGGCGGTGGGGAAGGCAAGAGCGGCGGTGAAGCACGCGGAGACTGGCTCGGCGTGACGTCACTGAGCTCAGGTTCAGGAAGCCTCTGTGAGCGGCGCTTTTTCTTAGTGCGCGGCTCAAACAGAGGGGTGGCGATGGGCTCGCTCACGGCGAAAGCGGCGAGGCGAGCCCGTAGTGCGGAAAGACCCAGGTCATCACATTCCGGGCATCCGCCCTTGGTCAATGCAGCTTCTGCGTGGTCCCGGCCCAGGCAGCGAGCGCAGATGATGTGACGATCCCCGTCCGGGAGAAGGTCTCTGCACGACGCGCAGGAAGGCATTTGCAACAACGCCTTATTGGAAAATTGCTCTTTCACAAATGTCGGCGGACAGATGTAAAATACTTGCGTATATGGCGCGCCGGATGGCTCAGTAGGAGGTGCTTGAAGGCGGCTGAAGGTGCCGACGTCCTCGTAGCAATCCCGCTGGTATGCTTTTCCACGGCGGCGAAGGCTTCCAATAATCCGGAGGATCCAGCGAAGAAGGTGTTCGCTGAAGGAGATTAAATCTAAAGAACTCTCATGACGGGGCGCCCAATATATAGCTCTTGGCCACGGCCATCTTGGCGGGCTCTGACGCGCGCGGGCGCGAAGCGCGCTCATTGGTCGCGCATTCAGAGTCGCCCCGTCATTGGTTCGAGCAAGTTGCCGCAGCACAGCCAATGACCGAGCTCCTTCGTTCATTGCTGTCAGCTGTGCAGCCGCAATGCGTTTTACATAAAGGCTTCAATATTCTCGAGAAAAGGAGTTTTCCCATAGCGTAAGCTACTTACGCAATAGGAGAGACCTCTCGAAAGGGAACTATATTGTATGGCAGAATACCATAGCAAGTGCTTGGGAGCACTTCGACTTGGCGCAGTAATATCATCTCTCGTGAAAAGTCCGCTCCCGTTGAAATGAGAGGGAGGAGGAGAGGGAGCGTGGGGAGCGGACTTTATTTAGTGATTTAGTGCAAGCACTGAGACGAGAGAGGTATGCATCAACTCGTCTTAGTTAAGGGAATAACATAGTTTAATATGAAAAACCAGTAGAGTATCCCTTTAAGGGCCATTTGCATGACACCACAACGGCATTTTGGTGGCCTGAGAACGCAAACTTTGAAGTAGGTTTCAAGTACACGTTTTTGAAAGCGATACCATTATAAGCGATACGTTATAAACTGTTACATAGGGTGTTAACTTGAATAAATGTGGATTTTATTTAGATAAACATTTTTTTGTCAGCCGAACTGTTTGACCTTAAATGTTTACTCAAAATAACCCCCTAGATTTTAAGTTAATATTTCAATAATTTAACAACATATTCACGTTCACAGTTATCTGATGTTGAAAGATGTAAAATATGAAGTATTTTTAGTAAGTGTGTGTTTTTATTGTTTTTTTTTTCTTTTCTTTTTTTCTAAAAACATAAAATTGCCATATGTACATTTCAAGTATTCGCAAATTGGGCCAGCCTTGAATTTCCTTTAGTCTTTGATATATTTTCTTCTCAAGGATAGAAAAAAGTATCTGTTTACCAATCCATCTATCTATACCAGCAGAAGACAGCAAACATCACCTCAGGAGAATCATTTCAAAAAGACTGACTGACAGCTAAGGTAGTACAAATATGTCTAACCTGTCTTCTTTTAAAAACATGTCTTCTATTTTCCCCCAATGTACTGTTTATGTATTTCACATTAATATATCCCCAAAAAACTCCACAGAGAGCCCCCTGTAGAGCAGCGTATAAACTGGGTCAAAAATGTTGACATGAAACTGGGAGATCAGAACTAGGGCTAACTCTTACTCAAGATGCCCATCAGGGATGATACAACCATCAAAGCTGAGGCTACTGTTTGTCCTTTTTATGAAAAGGCCTCTTTAAATTAGGTGGAAAAAAAAAGAAATGAGACTAATGAGAACATGTGAGGTTAACATTAGCATTCCATAACATTTTAAACTTTGATGAATATTAATATGGTGATTAGGTCTGCGTGTTTACATTATCCCATCAATCACATAGCAAATCTAATGAATATAAAAATCAGCTGCTTGGTAACATCTTGACAGAATAACCTTGAACTGACACTCAAGGAAAATTTCACAAATATTTCTTCCAGAATAATTTTCTTTTTCTTTTTGTAGCTTTTGAAGTATAAATGTACAAAGATTTTGATCCTGGAACATGTACTTGGTGAAATGACATTCAGCTAAGTTTACATACACCTTGCATAATCTGCAAAATGTAAATAATTAAAAAAAGAGTTAGTTAAAAAAAGAGATCATTTGCATGTTGTGTTTGTTTTTTTACCCTGAATAATCTATTTTACATTACAGATGTTTATAGTAAACGAGACAAAATAATAACTGCATTTACACAAATGAACCAGTTTAAAAGTTTACATAACCTTGATTCTTAATACTGTGTGTTGTTACCTGCATGATCCACGATGATCAATGTTTTGGGATATTTAAACTGCCATGCACTGTTTTTCTGAAAAAATCCTTCACTAACCTCATCATGCAGTGACTGTGTGGGATCCAAAGGACTCATACACAACTTTTACAAAACGTACAAACATTCATTGATGCTCAAGAAGCTATTGATCATATAGGTAATGACAGTATAAATTTAGCATACATGCATGTAAACCTTTGAACTGGATCAACTGTGTAAATTCAAGTAGACTTACTTGTAGTCTACTTTTTTCTTGCTCAAGACACATTACAGAAAGTAATAAGTCCTTAAAATGCATTTTATTCTAATCAAATAGGCTACAATTTCATTATGATTCAAAGTTAACCATTCTGAGTTTGCAAAAATTGCTTTTAAAATTCAATTGAAAACCTATGAATCATGAATTCTAGGCACATAATACAAATAATGCAGGTTTGGGTTCATGAGTAAATGATGACAGAATTGTCATTTTTAAGTGAACTAGCCCTTTAATTATTACATTCCTCATAAGTCCACAGACCAGGGTATTCCTGTAATAACAGAGGCTGCAGATTCCTGATTTCTAGGACCCCCACCCCTTCTTTCTTTTTATTATATTTATTATATTATTATTATTTTAAACCACTTACTATTTATTTCTGTTATGTATTTATATTATTATTTTTCAGGGACTATTTAGTTGTTTATTTAGTCTACATTTTATTGATATATTGTCCTAACCAACACCTAACCCTTGAAATATTTAACCTAATTTGTTTCAATATATGAGGCCCTATATTCTGGATTTAAATTCAGTTTTCTGTGTTTGTGCAATACTCAATTCATTAGCCGCAGCGCAGCGTGGCGCTTTACGTCTGATGTGTGACCCACTTAACAAAGTGCAGTAGAGGAAGATCGGGGAGTGTTGTAACACTGTAACTAACAAGTCATAAAAAGAGCTATGATGTCATCAATATCATACACCTCCCATATCTAACCTGGTTAATGCAAAGTCATTCGGGTTTTTTTAATTTTTTTTTTATCAAAGGATTTATGTGGAAGATGTGTTTTTATCGAAGTTAATGCGCATGTGTTCTCATCAGATAAAAAACATTATTTACCTCAAATGAGCGAACCTAAATTCTTAGTGTTTATGCGCACCTTTGCATTTCCATCCAGTTTTTTTTTTGTGATATAGCAAAATTCACATAAAAATAGGTGGATGGCAACATAGCTAGTGACTGAATGTGACAGGAACACAGTAAACATGAACACTAAAGATGCACGAAGATGGTAAAACAATTGCACAACTAATTAATATGTTTATTAGTATGTTAATAATAAATACCAGTTTACAACATTTAGCAGCACAATTAACTGTCTTTGCCCAGCTAAATAATTACTGGAAACTGATGACACTGAAAGCTTTGCACATTCAAGTTTAAAATCGTGCCCACTCTTACATTAAATATAATAATAAATAAAATAATAAATTAATCATTTCCATAGGTCTAGTCTTTGCGTATGTTTGAAGTTTGAATCAGGTCTCATTTCCATGCGTCTATATTAGTATTTGCATATGTTTGTTTAAAGTTTGAATCTCTGTTGAAGTAGCATTGGCTAGCTTGCGCTGTCACAAAAAACTACGGTCCTAGAAATGTGATCCAACTGCGGTTCTGAAACTGCAGCCTCCGGTGTTGCAGGAATATAATATCTCTCTATAGGCGCTTCACACAAAACATGTCAAATTTCGCTTTGGTGCCTCAAGAAATATTACATTGTCAAGAGATTCACCTCATCAGGACACAGCAAGAAATCAGATTCAGGAGACATGAGAAAATCAACCTTTTGAAGTAGTAGCCTATTGTTTGAATGTAGGAGAGTAGGGTTGGTTTAATCTAAGCATGATAATAGTGTCAAAGAACAAGTGATATTACAGTCTAGAGAGCTTTATACTCAAGGCAGGATGGATGGATGGATAGATGGATAAAAAGAGCTTAAAATGGAAGGAAGGGTGGTCAGCTCATATTTTTTTCATCTTTGGAGCTTTGAATCAATCTCAATTAGCCGCGGCTTCCCACAAACCCAGTAAGCCGGTAGGTGTTATATTTTAATCAGATGCACGTCCTGGACGAGGGTGAGCTGACTGTTGCTTCAGAAGCGGCCTCAAATGGCTAGTGCCATTTTTTGGGATTCAAGCTGTGCGTTAATGATTCCCTATGTCGGAATGCTCTACACACTGTGGCTGAGATCCAGGCAGGTAATTTCCGCTTTAGCCACTAGCCGGTTCGAGCAGGTGGTGCTACAGTAGAGATAAATTTTTTATGAGATTGAGGAGCAGGAGCAATATCCCCCCCCCTGAGGCCTCAGTCACAACCGTGGAGATTATTGTTCTACTAGCATTTTAATCTTAACACATGCTCACCCTGAAACCAGTTCTTGAAACTTGTCATCACTTCAAACCGGCAAGCCATCAATTCTGGGCAGGTTTTTTTTTTTTTAAAGAAAGAAACATCAAAAAATATACCCACATGATTTCCTGAGAATGTTGTTACTGTGCCAAATCATGTTTTCCTTGCCTTAATGACCTGGTAGAATTAGAATAAATAGCATTTATTCTAGCATTATACTTGCTTAATAATTCAGGATGGTGGCCTAGATATAAGTTTTACCCCCGTCTCTAAGGGCCTGGGAAATATTTGAGTAAAGTATATGCAAATTTGATGATGTCCTGATATATTCTTGGACCTGTGACACTGAGCAGACCTATCGGTGTACGAATTCAAAGTACTGTGAGAACAGTTCGATAGCATACAGAGCCATCTGCTCTCTAATCACTCCTGTGGTACTTTAAAGTCATAGTCAAGTCAAGTCACCTTTACTTATGTAGCGCTTTTTACAATACAGATTGTTTCAAAGCAGCTTTACAGAGATAACAGGAAAATAATGTAATAATATTGCTAAATATAAAATTAAATGTCCCCAACTAAGCAAGCCAAAAGCCAATGGCGACAAAGGCAAAGAAAGGCGAAAAAGGCGACAGTGGCAAGGAACCAAAACTCCATCATGTGATAGAATGGAGAAAAAAACCTTGGGAGAATCCAGGCTCAGTCAGGGGGCCACTTCTCTTCTGGCCAACGAACGAACAGTGTATGATTATGATTCAGGCAGCATTATAGGTCAGAAGTCAGATTGGATCAGAACTTTCACAATATTTATCCAGTTCCATCTGGTTGGGGGTCGGAGTCATCACGCCGGTATGGAGACGAGTTTGTTGATTTTGATATTCTAGGTATTATCAACTTGCCAGAATTTTGAGATCGCAATAGACGTGAAGGACTATAATGCATTAAGAGCTCGCTCAAGTACTGGGGAGCTAAACCATTTAGTGCTTTGTAAGTAATCAGCAATATTTAAAAATGTATACGATGTTTAAAGGTTCTCTAAGCGATCCTGGGTGACGTCACTTCTTGTTGACGTTCGAACTATTGTCAAACAAAACGGAGGCTAGCTAGATCCTGCCTCCTCCTCATCCGTGCACTAACCCCCCAAACCCTTCTTGTCGGTTATTGGCTGGAACAGTTTGTTATGTTTCGTGGTGCGGGTAAGCCCAGTTTGTTTTTGTTGCTGTTTGTGGAGCCTGGGGTGTCTGCAGAGACCGCGTTTTTTTACAGTGTGTTCAGGGGACAGGCAGCTAGCGGATAGTGAGGAGATGTTTGCTGTATGTGACAAAAAATGTTTTGGCCTAAAAAACGCGTGACATCGCTTAGAGCACCTTTAATAGGGAGCCAATGCAGTGTTGACAGAACCGGGCTAATATCAATAATCTCGAGTCAGTTCACGAAGTGTAATAGCGTAATGCTTCCGTGTTGTACATCATACGCTTCACACACGACCAGCGTCGGCCAATAGTGAGCCTACGTGTGACGTACAACACAGAAGCACTACGCTATTACACTACCTGAACTGACTCGAGGCCCACAGAGAAGGAAATGAATAGTTGAAATAAAGTCGTTATTTTTTTTAGTTTTTTGCGCACAAAAAGTATTCTCTTCTCTTGATAAACTTAAGATTGAGCCACTGTAGTCACTTGGACTATTTTAACGATGTCTCTAATAACTGGCAAGTTTCAATCCCTTAGAAGCCTATGGAGGAGTGATCCAGCTCTCAGATTTAATAAAAAATATCTTAATTTGTGTTCCGAAGATGAACGAAGGTCTTACGGGGTTGGAACAACATGAGGGTGAGTAAATACTGACAGAATGGTGACAGTGTTTTGGGTGAACTATCCCTTTAAGGATTGTCGCCATTAATGAGTCAGTGAATCATTCAAATCATTCATTCCAATGATTTGTTCTACATTGCTGATTTATTCAGTAACGCAACAAGAATCCCTCAAGAATCAGTAAGTGAGTCATTAATTCAAAAGTTTAATTCAAAAAACACTGTAACACTGAGAAACAAAACACAACTGATGTACTGTATGTTGCTTGGTGCTGCAATGGTTCTGCATTAGCTTTGTTTATTTTCCACGGTGTAAGAAAGTACACAAAGTTCTGGGGCAATTTAGTGTTAGGCTACTTGAATACTTGTCTGATGTTTTATAAAAGTACATTTTTATAAAAGTGAATTTTTTATAAATGTAATATCACACTTGCATGAGAACGATTATCATACAATATTCAAATAATCATCTAATGATCAGTACTTTGCACTTAGACTGAATTCCTCAGGAGAATTAAAATGAGGAAAGTACTGTATGTGGAAAAGTTTCATTCTGAGAGAAGGCAGACTAAATGGACGCCAATCCAATCTGGGTTTTTTTTATAATTTCTCTCTCTCTCACTCACACTCACACACACACAAACACACACACACACGCACGCACGCACGCACGCACGCACGCACACTCACACACACACACACACACACACACACACACACACACACACGCACGCACACGCAAACAAACATGCTGTGTTCCTCCTTGTCTATTGCTGTATGTCTTTCTTTCTTATTTACCTGATGCTTTTATGTCTTACCCTCTCATCTTGTTTTTGACATTTACTGCTTTGCTTTCTCCATCTCTCTCTGCTGCTGTCCTCTTCTCTCTCTCAGGTGGTAAATATGTTGGAGGTGGCAGAGGTCTACTAGCAGAGGTCAGGAATGGGTATTACTCTCTCTCTCTCTCTCTCTCTCTCTCTCTCTCTCTCTCTCTCTCTCTCTCTCTGCCTCTGCAATACTGGAAAAATGAAAAAGCAAGCCCTTCTGCTTGATTGCCTGAAAATGCCGGGCTGATGTTTGCTGAGATTGAATGCAGGAGTTC
Source organism: Gila orcuttii (assembly GCA_026230005.1). NCBI lineage: Eukaryota > Metazoa > Chordata > Actinopteri > Cypriniformes > Leuciscidae > Gila > Gila orcuttii. Next base: position 16,906,554 of record JAPDVR010000001.1, on the reverse strand, counting down.
TTAAAGTGCTTTTGAGGAGCACTCGTAGATTTTTGGAACCGGTAGGGTGGTGAATTTCTGTCTCAGATTTAAGCTTATTTGCAGGGATTTATTTAGCAATACAATAAGCACAGAAAGGAAAACATTATCTTATGTAAAGCTGTATTGAATTGTGTAACACGATATAAGTAATTTTCAACCACAGTAAGGAACATCACTGTTTAATAATTCTGCTTGAAATTCGAGACGTTATAGTAATTGAAATTAATGTTAAACTCACTTGACTCTTTGACTGTCACGTCTGTCTAGATTTTTGTTTGTGTTTCACGTTTTCAGTTGTAAAGTCATGTCTTTTATTCGGAAATTCCGCAAGTGTGTGTAGACCTTTAGATTACTTGATGGGACACACTTATAGTTTTGTAAAAACAGAGCTTCATTTTAAATGTCTATTCAGTAGTCCTTATGTAACAGACGACACAATTTAGTAATTATGGTACTTCTAATTAAGTGATAAAAATCAGTTGAAATGTTGTACTATACACTCATCTTTGCACCAATAAAATGTGCAACACTTTGTTTTACTACCAAATCATATGCAATATCTAATTAATTTAATGTACAGTGGAATGTTTTCCTGAAGTTCCTGAACATGATGCATGATGGGGTACGCTTAGCCTTGAATACCGCTCCGAAAGGGTAAACAAGATAGTGTGGGTTTAGTGTGCGTTAAGGGCACTGAGCTTTGGCATTTTTTAGAGCTGGGACATTCTTGCGCACTTACTTCCTGTTGTGTTCAGTTTGCTCTCAAGCGGCCAAGACCGCAAGTATGGGTATTTGGACAGGCCCACAGTCTTGTTCATAGTTTCATGTCATGTAATGTTTTTTTCACTTGTCATGTTTTCATTGGTTCATTGTCTTATTTCAGTTCTGTTCTCTCATTGGTTGATGTTCATTGTCTTGCTATCTTGTTTAGCAGTTCATGTTTTGCCATTGGTCATTTGCTTACCCATATTCTTGGATTTAATACTTCGAATACTCAGGCATTAGCATCAGAATTTTCCAACTTTTTTTCAGAGTTGTCAGCTGTGACAACTGATCATATTTTCATTGATACTCTTTGAGAATTGTTTACTCTTCCTTAGAACAAAACCAACTATTTAAATTTCTTAATAGAATAAAACCGACCAATATATGTTTCTTAATTGCCTTGAACACTCAGACATGTGCCTGAGTCACTACTGCACTGATATATGTGCTAGACAACACTGTAATACATAGCACTAAACATATAATATATAATGACAGTTTTAGCAGCTGTCAAGCTTTAAAAAAGATTTAAACATACCATAAAACTAGTCTATATGACATTTGCACTATGTTTTAAGACTTCTGATCTGAATCCATACAGACCGAAAATCTTTACCTTTTTTAAATATACAAAAATATTATGTATAAATCTCAATTCACCTTTGTTCCATGGACAAACAAAATCTCATACATTCTGCTTAACATCTTATTTTGTGTTTCATGGAAGAAAGAAAATCATACAAGATTTGAATGACATGGGAGAGGATGTATTTTTCTGTATTATTCCTTTAACTTATCTTTTCCAGCCTATTAATATTTGATGTTTTCATATTAGGTTTCTCTTTCTTGCTGTCCATCACTTATAATTTCAAACATCTATCTCCAACAAACCATAACTAACGCATACACTTTTTCCCCCCCACACGTCTGAGGCTGACTTACAGGAAGCACAGAGGAAACAGCAGCCAAGACTTCCTGTGGTTTTGTGCTGCTATCATTCACTCATAGTCTTCAGGCAGGAATGTGGGAAGCATCCAGACACTGGTGGGCCTCCAATCTGCAGCACTATTCATGAGCAGATACACAGGGAAATCCATCCAGCTGGTAAACACAGTTAAATCTGTAACATGCTGCAGGAAACGTTCTCAGAACTTTGGCTAAAGGCAACATAAAATCAAAGAAAAGGAGAAAAGCAGACAGACAAGGAAAGGAAAAAGGAGAAACGTGTATGATCTGGAGGATGCAATTAGGAAGTGAGATGACACCTGCTGTGTGTGACAACACAAAACACAGTGGTGTATATTTTTAGTTGAAGACATCAGTAGGTCTCTAAGTTCAACAAAATGGAAAAATCAAATGACTGAAAAAGAAGAAGCTGGGAGGACAAACGTCAGACAGGACGACTCATTTATCTATGCAAAAAGAGGTCAAATGAATTTGTATGTGTAATTAAATGCATCTCAAGTCACTTTCCAGTGTGAAGTTAACACCCCCCAAAAGTGTCCAAATACTTGTTATTGTTAAGTTAATGAGGAGATTAACTTAATAAAAATTAACAATAACAATAATACGAAGTAATTATATTACAAATAAAATGGCTTTCCTTTCAGGATTTGTAATTTATGCAAACGTGCAATGAACCCAAAGAGTATTTGGACACTTTTGGAGGTGTTAACTGCACACTGGAAAGTGACTTGAAATCCATTTAATTACACATACAGTGCTGTCTTTTTGTTATCTAATTATATAACATTATATTATACTTTCCATATGTGACCCTCAGAATTAGGCCTGGGAAAATAGAAAATCTCCATTTACAGAACGATAACGATGCAGGAGATATTTTGATATGATGATGTGTGTTTGTGCTCATGGTTGGGAGGGAAGCTGGGAAAATTAGTCCAGATTCTCTTCATTTGCCAGCCTGTCACTCAACTGCTCACTTCTGCCTGATCGAATGTGGCATCTGTTGATTGTGACTGATGCTTAATGTCTGGGCTGTTAGTGCTGCTTCAAGATTACTTTGCCTGAACGTTCTCAAGGCAGAAAAATTAAGCTTAAAAATTCAAATCTACACTGCACATATATGTGTGACGTGTTCTCTAATGAAAATACTCCTCAAGAGTCCTGGCGCTGGACACTCTGGTGTTCTTTCAGGTGCAATAATCTTTGCAGCAATTTCCTTTCTTTGGAGGTAACCATTAATCAAAAACACACTAGCTTTTCATCCAACTATTTTTGTGCCATTTTTTAAACACCAAGATGCACATGAATTCTAAAATTGTCCATTAAATACTTAAGAAGACATGCACATAAACTACGATGGAAACACATTTACCGAATAAATCCCTCAAAGCGCATCAAAAGACTCATGGGACTTTGCCTCAACAGAGGATGTCATTGGATAACTGGAATAACTTGCAGACCAATTTCATTGGTCTCAAATGTTGGTTTTGTCAACACTTTGAAATTATTTGTTATACAATTAAGCATCTCACATGATTTTATTCCCAAACACCAGGCATCGGAATGGAAGATAACATGACAGCGTTTATTGCATTTCGCCTCCGCACTCTGAGACGCAAGTCATTTATGGCGTAGGAAAAAACAGCCACAGTGAGTGCTTCCTCGATTGCTGCAACTTTTTTTTATACAGATATTTTGTGCCAATTAACCAGAAAATTATGGAAATGCTGCTTTATTCACAAATGTTGTTTGCGATATTCCAATTTTGCGCACAAGTTAAATGTTTAACTTTGATGGAAACATGGCTAATGATTGGACACAATTCTGTCTTCCTTTTATATCAATTAGTCTGCTCCTTTAATCCAATCAGAATGATTGTGACTTGAACTCGTTCACACTTTCCCATCTGCTGATGATATGATTGGTGAAATGATGAGCTGGTCCATTTGTGCCAGGGCCAAAAAGCAGTGAAATTTGGGTTTTTGTGATGAAGTAAATTTTTTTTGGACAATTACGTTTTTTTCTATTAAAATGCACCTGATCACTCTGCACAATAATCTAGAAACAATGTGAGTCAACGTCCTATCAAATGCTAAAGATAGCAAGATCGCTCAGGGTATTGCAACAAAAATACAAAGTAAGTTCAATGTCAACACATTAAATAATTTGTGATTGCTGTCGTTGCATCAAATTCATCAATGCAACTGGTTTGACTTCAAATGGTCTCAAGATAATTTGATCCAAATTTGAGGGCAATATGTTGAAAATGAATAGACAATAGGCAGAAACCAAGGAACCCGGCAAAATAAAAACAATTTACCACGGCAATCGGTTCAATAGTTATTAAAATGTATATGATATTTTAGCCCTAAAAGCGTAATGTAGAAATGTCACCTCAAAGTTATTTACAACAAAGCAATTTTATATTTAACTGCCATTATTCGAACAAATTAAACTGATTGTGAAGGTGATCTTCAGACCAACAGAAGACACTCCGCCTTCACATGCAGGAACGCCCACTTGAGATGACATGGTGTCTAGACACGTTCGGCCCCAGACAGTTATTCATGGTGCTTAGCCTTAGAAAAACACACACACACACACACACACACACACACACACACACACAGACACAGACACAGACACAGACACACACACACACACACACACACACAGACACACACACACACACACACACACACACACACACACACAGACGCACACACACACACACACACACACACACACACACACACACACACACACACACACACAAAGTGTTTGGTAAAGCTTTCCTCCTGCCCACATGGCACAGCAGAGATTGGCAGCACACTTTCTCTTCTCTCTCTGCTGTGCCTGCCATCCCTTATTTACACCCTGTTTGAGTGTGTCTGTATGTGTTCGTGAAGAAGGGTATAGAAGGGTGATGATGAGATGTACAATAAGTAGTAAACTATGAATATGCCATTGGCACCTGAAGCATAAAACGCAGCTATTGATGCAACAGGTTGGGGCAGATGGATTATTATTATTTTATTTTTTAACTTTTATACAGCAAGGAAGCATTAAACTGATAAAAAGTGATATTTATGTAAGACTTGATTTTCCTGCTATAAGACAAAATCTTAGCAATAAAAAAAACTCATCCTGCAATACAGCAATAAAATGTACCCCGGACAGAATATCGCAAAGAAAGAGCACAGTACATTGTCTTGTCCAAACTTTTCTCCTTCCTTATCTCTGCATCCCCCTCTTCCTACTCTCTGCCTTTCCCCCTGATTCAAGCCACTAAAAGTTCACTGAGAATGTCTATATTTCATGATGTATGTGGCGTGCACCTGAGATGCATCTCTCTGTAGGCAAGGGCGTGGTTAGCTGGTACCCTCTGACATCAGAGGGTACCACAACATCCAATAGGAAAATTCAACTGCAGTAGCCACCGTTCAACCTGAAGAGGGCAGCACTCAGACGTTTTTACACCATATATTGTAGAATTAAAACACTTTAAACCCAAATGTCAAAAAATGTACTTGAATCAATGAACAGCATTTTTGAAGCTCCATTCTTACAGATCATTAACTAAAAAAAGTTGTTTTAGTGTTTAGTTACCCTTTAAGTCTTTTGTTCTGGTCTGGGTATATAAGGGTAAGTGGCAGAGCAGGGAACCTGTAACCAGAAAACCCCCATGCAGTGCTGTGTCAGTGTCTTCCCGAGGCTTACACTCGAAACACACTCACACACCACTGTGTGTCTCTGTCAGGTATACATTTTTTACTCTTAGAGTCATCTTTGAGTAATTGGTGTCATGTATTCATTATTTCTGAATTGACTTTTATTCATTTACTTGTGTAATTGGCATGATACGTTTTTACCTGACAAATAAAATGTTAATTGATTAGTTCTGCATTATTCTGAAATATTTTTTTCTAGTATGGATTAATGTGGAGTCTGGTGTTACCTCAAATCTCTTCCAGGATAGATCAAACTGAAGGCACTAATGAATGGAGCATGGAGCACATCATTAAGGAGACCTTCTGATTTCTGTCTATCACTGACTTGGCAAGTTGCAGCTCGGGGCTATTAAAAAATTACACCTTTTGTTATGAGTAAGCAGAGAGCGACCGCTTAAGGGTAAAATAGTTTGCACTGCATCCTCTGACTATTTCAGAACTGGCTAGTTTGTGATCGTGAGAGCACATTTGCGACGTGACGTCTCAAAGCGATACCGGATCCTTTAATGAACGAATAATTGAAAGTATGGGATACCCAGAATTATCAAAGATTTTAATTAAATTATAATCAATATTTATGACTATTTTCTAATAAGAAACACAATCTAAATTTGATTATCATTAGAAATTGGAGTCAGATTAAGCATAGAGCTAAAGTAATATTGAAACTAAATTCTAATAAATTAAGTGAACTTCACTGGAGCGCTGAAAAGACATAAACGCATTATACCTTCGCCCACGCCGTTGGATTCTGTCGCTGGGCCAATGGGTGGCCTTTACATTTATGTTACAAAAACTTTCTATTCATCTAATAATTCTGATGTATCATACCTTCCACAGAAACAGCAAAACTGTTTTCAACATTGATAATATTAAGAAATGTTTCTTGAGCAGCAAATCAGCATATTATGATTTCTGAAGGACCTATTATAACCCTAACCCTTTGCAAATATATATAAATCTATTGTGTGTGCATATGTAACTTGCTGTAGCCTACCATCTCTTGTAGATTAATTTAGCAGACTTAACAAACAAAACCGTCAAATAATATTAGCAATAATTTCTGTTTTTCAAAATAAATCTGCTATATCATGCTACTTCTTATGGTTATGGCAACAACTTGCTTCAATGGAAATGGGAAAAACCTGGTGTGTGTTTGTGTCATGTGTATATTTTTTGGAGCTGTGTGTGTCTCGATAGCTTTAATTACAGAGAGTGATTATGAATGATTGAAGTTTTTTCCCTTCTCAGTTCTGGGAAAATCACTCCTGTAATTAGTTTCGTGAGAAGGTCAAATCTCAGTGACTGAAGGGAAACTGTATAAGCCAACATTTTGCACGCTCTTGTGCTTTTTCATGCAGATATGCAGCTGTGTTTAGACTTCTGATGGGTTAGGCTAAGCAAAGACTCAGCCAAAGATAGTGAAACTATATGCTACACCTTCATAGACAAGTCAAACACATTTGGTTTGATTGTTTAGTTCAAAACAGAGTTCGACTACACCCACATGCCTCCACAGGTCTGTTTTTACATTATATGTTTGCCACCAAAATTCTGTGTGTGTGTTTATATTTAATCGTGGTTCACTACTTTTTATATAAAAAATGCATGGAGATAAAATGATTTATCAATATAAGTATACAATGAAGTGTAAGTGCAGCACTGAGGTCAAAGTGATCCAAATAAAGCAGTTTCTTACCACAAGCTGTCAGACCGCTGAATGACCATCTGACAACCTACAACTGGACTGTCCACCATCTCCCCTCATTATATTCTCCTTCAGACCGATCTTTACATAGCAGCTACACTGCATTTACTGTCAAGGAATAGTTCAGCCAAAAAGTTCATTCCAAACCTGCAAGATGTTATTTTCCAGCAAGCAGAGCATTCGATTTATTTTGCTCTTTTTCAGTAGTTAAAGGACAAGTTTGGTATTTTACACTTAAAGCCCTGTTTTAAGATGGTTTTTGATGAAATAGAACGGTTAAGATTGAAATTTGGACAAATGCTGCCGTCCCGAGAATTTTCGGTTTCTGTGTTAGCACCACCCCACCTCCACAATGTTTTCATAGGGGCACTGGAAGAATCATTCATAAAACGCATTAAACTTTAGTTTACAAAGACGTGAAACTCACAGAGTAGTCTGGGGTGTTCACTGATATGCTCACACAAAAATCACTGCAAAAGATGCTTTTCCAACAGTTTTACCATTCGTTGTTAAACTGTGGATCTATTTTTCCAAAGGCCTCACAACCGGACATTCTTCCGTTGAGAGCTTGAATAATAGACACTCCAGCCCAGTTGGTGGCGATAATGCACCTTTGCCAATGTTTGGATAGCGTAGCCTACGATACCGCGACTGCATAAGACTACAGAAAGAATACAAACAACCCCATTTCCGTTTCCGGCGGCGTAATACCGTACCTCACAGAACATCCAATACAAGTCAATGGAGTTGGACAAAAACTACGATAAAACCTGTTGGAAAGCATCTTTTGCTGCGATTTTTGTGTGAGTATATCAGTGAACACCCTAGACCACTCGGTGAGTTTCACGTCTTTGTAAAGATATTCGGAAATATTCGTTTCTCCAAATACCCGGCTATCTGTAAACGTGGCCCTAGTCGTTCATTAGATCTCATAGATTCTAATAGGTCCTCACCTGTTCCCTGTTCTGTTGATTAACTTCCATGTATTTAAGACTTCTGTCTTCTTTAGTTCATTATCTCTTGTTAACGTTTATGCTTCATGTGAAGTATTATCGTTCTTTGTGTTTATTAAAAGTAAATTCATTGTTTATTCTGCGTAATGCATCGTCTTTGGGATTTAAGCTAGCTAAGCTAGTGACCTGTCAGGATCCACAAAATGATATTGTATTTGTTTTCAAATAATTATTATATTATTTATTTTTATATATTAATCATGTCCTATATATATATATATATATATATATATATATATATATATATATATATATATATATATATATATATATATATATATATATATTTCCAGTGGATCACAAAATTATTTTTAAATATCCAAATAAAGACTATTTAATTTTTCATTTCTTTTAATTTTTTAATTTAATTTTTTAGATTATTTATTATAATAACTGGTTAAAATTTTTATGTTACTCGGTTTAATTATACTCAATTACATTTGGAGTTTAGACAACTTATAGCCTAGAATAATGTCTGATAGTGTAATTTATAATGTAAGTAGGCTGCTACGCTACACGAAAAACACTGACATCCAATAGCTACACCTAAGAATGAAAATAGCCTGACATTTATGTGTATTCGATCACAGGAGACTGAGCATTTTAACGTTGTTTTCCCTCAGCCCTTTGAGACAGGCTTGATGACTGTCAACAGCTCCTGTGCCTCGCGCAGTAAACCTACCCAATTTGCACACCTTCCTTTATCCTCTCATTGCTCTTCCTGTGAATTACTCGCATGTCCCTCTGGAGCTGTCTGTTTCCGTCAAACACTCGCTGTCTCGCTCCCAGAGCTTCCCGCCTCCACGACGAGCAGCGTGGAACGAAACGAGACGGTTTATCTTCAGACATAACACTGAAACGTGGGTATTATCTTCTCTCTCTGTGGAAAGACACCACATGCTGTAGATCGACGTTACTAATATAAAATAATGCACTGACATAAGGTGTGCACGATTCTTCCCTCGGCGGACAGCTTACTTGCGCAATTCTTAACATTATGACTTACAATAAATTATAATTTTACATTAAACTAGTTTATGACATATCATAGGCTATATGGGTCCACGCTTATCCATTAATTGTCCTTTAAAAAATAGCTTCTATGTAGCCTACTAAACAACTTTTAGTACTTCTTTATAGCCTAGCTTTTCTTAATTCTATTGGCTCAGTTCTCGAATGAGATTTGTTTTCTCTTAAAAGAAATCTCTACAAATCTTCAGATCTCTGAACAATTAGTTTGTTGTTCTCAAAACGATGTTTTGGCATGTATGCAAAAGAGTAAGTTGTCTTCAATTTGCACAATGACTAAATGTACATGGCTTGTTGAACAAATGTGGTGAGTTGATTCTGAGTGAAATTGTCAAACTCTTTGCAACTTCTGAACATGCATGTATATTATGTAAATATCTGACATGGAATGATTGTTATGTCTGCTAAATTGGCAAGTGACCTGCCATTGTAATTAAATAGTAATCACAATCTTACCAATCATGTTTGGAAGCATGGAGTTTGCCAATTTTTTTACACTGTAAAAAAAAAAGTTGCTGCCTTAAATTAAGTTAAATAAACTTGGATGTTTATATAATTTCAACTTAAATTATTATTTTTTAATTAAGCCTATATTTTTAACAGTGTAGTGTACTACAGTATTGTTTACAATAAATGTTTACCTACCTTTGAAAAATCTCAGTGTAATACACAGACAAAACATTCTTGTATAGAAAGTAGTCAGCCAGATAGTTGAGAATACAAACGCCGCGTTCTCGGAGTGGAACAATGGCTGCCTTCGCGACTTTCGTGAAGGCGCGGGGCAACAGGGACAGCCCGAAGGGCAGGAGTTTGTACCGATATGCCCGTCCCTCGAACACAAACCGCAGGAACGGTCTGTGTCGAGGAAGAATCGAGACATGAAAGTAAGCGTCCTTCAGGTCGATCGCTGCAAACCAATCTTGGGGACGGATGCATTCGAAAATGCATTTCTGTGTGAGCATCTTGAACGGGAGCTTGTGCAGGGCCCGATTCAAGGTTAGCAGGTCCAAGATCGGCCGTAACCCACCACCTTTTTTGGGTACACTGAAGTAACGGCTGTAAAACCCTGTCTTCATATCGGCTGGAGGAACCGGCTCGATCGCGTCCTTCGCCAGTAGGTAGGTCGGATAAGGGGCTGGGAAGCACTAGCCAGGCTCCCAGACATCGTGCAAGCAGGACCAACGGGACCACAGACATACCCGGGGTAGGGCAGCGAGGTGGAACGCAGGGACTCGGCTCGGGAGGCACTGAGGCGGCCCAAAGCGGAGTCTGAGTGTGTTGTGCCACACTTACCTGGTTCCAGGGTAGGGAAGAGGGTGCGTGGGAAGGCTTGGTGGCGTCCCCGAGCCGCACACTGCTGCCCACTGGTGTTGGAAGAGGGGGAAAGGAGTTGCAAGGCATGGGAGCGTTGCTCACTGCAATCCGCGCCCTCTTATGACCCAGAGATGAAAGAAATTGCTCTTTTATTGAAAATGTGGAACAGAAACAAAATGAAACAAATGATTCTCCACCTGGTCCTCCTCCAGGGGAGGGAGAGGTGCAGAGCAACTTCCTGCATCGCTGGGTTGCCTGTCTCAGGGCCGCTTGCCCTGACGCTTGCCGCCTGATTTAGCGGGGGCCTGGACAGGCTGGGCTCTCCTCTTGCAACCGGACACCTGCTGCCTGGGTGGAGGCTGCTGCTTAGGCTGAGCAGGGGTGGAGGCGGCCGCAGGGGGCGCGCCGCCGCCGACGACTGGGTGGAGGCAGCAGCTGGTCGTCGGGGCAGGATGTGTTTAATCGCCTCCGTCTGCTTCTGTGCAGCGGAAAACTGCTGTGTAAAGTTTTCTACAGCGTCACCGGAGAGGCCGGCCTGGCAGACAAGGGCATTGACCACACATTGTCGGGCTCACGCATGTCAGCCACAGGTGTCGCTCCTGGACCTCTAACGTGGACATCGCCTGACCCAGGGAACGTGCCGTGACTTTCGTCGCCCGGAGGGCAAGCTCCTTGGCCTGGTAGACCTGCAGGAGCGCCATGGCATGCAGGGCGGAGGCAGCTTCTCCACTGGCTGAGTAAGGAGAACCTACACGCCCGGAAGGGGAGGCACGGATTTCCTCGCCAGGAGGTAGCGGTTTTGGGACACAGCTGCATCACCACAGACCGCTCCACCGGGGGGATCTCCACGTAATCCTTAGCTGCTCCGAAGTCAAGGGTAATGAGGGAAGAAGAGGCACCAGAGCCGTTTCGGGCAGAAAAAGGTGCCGTCCATGCTCCATGCTAACCTCCTCATGCACTTCCGGAAAGAAAGGCACTGGGGCGGGGCGCTGAGAACCAGCACGGGCCGCCCCGAGATACCAATCGTCCAGCCGCGAAGGTTCGGGACACGGTGGAGGGTTCCTCTTGAGCCCAACACTTGCGGCAGCCCGGGAAAGCATAGCCGTGAGCTCTGGGTCTGACTCGGACAGCGCTGGCGCACCCGAAGGAGGCAGCACAGCCGATTCATCATCTCCAGAGGACATTAGCTCACCCTCCGATGCAGCGACCAACATTTGATCATCTGGTGGAGCTTCAAAAGAAACGACTGGGACCGCTGCGGATGGCCCAGCGCGCTCTCTTGGAGGCTCCGCGGGAAGCGTTATAGAGGAGTGAGGGGCCCGAGGAGACTGGCTCAGCGGGTTACCTCTCACTGTGATCCTCGGGTCACCAAGGCTATTAACCGAAGTAGGCTTCTTCTGCTGGGCAGAAGAAGCGCTAGATCAGGGAATAAGTGAAGGGGGTCCACCTCTTTCGAAGTAACAGTGTCTCGACCGTAACGCCCTGAAAGTCATGTTCCCGCAATGAGAACATGAGTCATCCATGAGCACCATTTCAGCGTGCTTATATATAGCCCAAGCATGTGATACAGCGATCATGCCAGTCAGCAGGAGTCAAACATTGGCCGCATCCAGAAACACACGATCTGAATGACATCTTGAAAAAGACGCAGACAGACCGTGTTAGCTCTTTCAGAAGAGCTCTGAGGTGCTGAAACGCACAGGGGGATTGCCGCGGCTACTCACAGGGAAATAGTGCAATCCTGTGTGTGCACTCACTCTCTATGTCACGCCCTCCGAACCAACAAAGCTGTGAAAACAGCTGGTTTTGCTCACAACCGTTGACAGGAGAGATCACGACCACCGCTGTTCACGCGGTCACACCAACACCAAACACAGGCTTCCTTGCAGAGACTCGAAATCACCGTCAGAAGATCTTGCAAGAGACAGGAACAACATTCACTGTCTGGCCCCAAAGCGAAAGACTAGGATGCGAGGCACCTGCTGCTCATTATATGCTTTATTATATGCATTATATGCAGTTATCGCATTCCAATGTGCATTGGCTCGTTTGGTTTCATTCGAAGTAGATAGGCTCTCGCAAGCGATCCCCATTCATCAGAATCCCTTCTGACTCACGTCATAGTGAGCTGACGAAGGGGAACTAGATTTTGAAGCATGAATTCAATTTTAAATTTACATTTTACAGATATGCATTAGAGTTCTAATGTTCCAGTAAACAGTTGTGACAGTTACACTTTAGAGAATGTTAAGCGATTGAGAAAAACTCTGGTAAACAGGGTATGACTGTAGTTTAATTTTAAACCAACCTTTAATTTGAACTTTAACTCTGAAGTAGCTCCCCCAAAATTGGTGAAAATATAAACCTGCAGGGCAGATGGAGGCAGTTAGAATAAAACTCTGGTTTGGACCAAGAAATCAAACTAAATATCAGAAGAAACACCAATTTGTTGGACTTTCTAGGTACATTTTGCTTCGAACTAATAAAACAATTGGCTATTTGCAACCTCTCCCTTTTCCTCTCGTCTCTGTTCTGGATCTCTGTCCCACTGTCCTGCCAAGACAGACCCCAGTGGATGCCAACCGGAGATGGTGTGATTTCCACCCATGAAGGCCTCTCACTAAGTGCTATGTAAGCTGTGGTGAGCAGTCCTCATCCTCTGGCACAGAGGAATCAGTTTCTGGGCTTATGTTGAGCCACAGTGAGGGGGATCCATTTGCCAAGCCATTAAAGCATGAATGTGTAGAAACAAGCCTTTAATTCTTCAAAGGATTCTAAACTGTTCCTTTCCTTAGTCTCATATGATTGTCATTCATGCCCAAAAGAATCCTGTGAAGTGCTGCTTTGAGATGTTCAATGAATGTTCAGTGATCAAATAGAATCTACAACTACATGAACAATTCATGTCAGGATTTAGGAGTTAAAAAAAAAAGATTTGAATTACTTGCAAATGTATGTACCATTATGTAGAATTCAGGGAAAATTTTTATTGCTTTGAAACTTGGAAACTTCATGCAAGACATGCTCTTCCCAGTGTTGTTATTGTAAACTAACACTATTAAACATTGGAATAAATAAAATTATTAGTTAAATATTAAATTATTAATTAAATATTAGTATCATCTAATGTATCTCTAAGTATAAAAATGTGCTGTGTATGATAATGATAATTAATTAATTTCTTTTCATTCTACTTCCTGAAACAATAATAAAAAAAATGCTAATCAATATTCAATGCAATTATCAGAGGAAGTAATTAAAAGTGTCAATAGAAGATTCCGTGTTTTCAAAATGTGTCTAGTTGTAGTGTTGTTGAAATGTTTGTGGTCTTGTTTCGAAGCCTGAGCAGCTATTTTAAATGACAAACAGAAAACATCTCGGGTTACGACTGTAACCCTTGTTACCTGAGAAGGGAACGAGACACTGCGTCGCAGTGGCAGAGGAAGGCAGGGGAAGGCGTGGCAAAGGGATGCAGTGTCTTGTTCCCTTCTCAGGGAACAAGGGTTACAGTCGTAACCCGAGACGTTCCCTTTCGAGGGAACTCGCACTGCATCGATGACGACACTTTGGGAACGAGTACCCACTATGCCACAACGAGCCCTGCCTGTCCCAGTGTTGAGCTTCGCACAGGCATACTGAGGACGAGAGCACTAGAGTGCCTGGCATAGAAGGAATGTCCAGGCTACATAATCTGATAAAAGAGGGGTGGCCCATCCTGATGCATCGCACACTTCTTGGATCAGGGCCCCTGAAAGGAGGGCTCTAGAGCAGTGTTTCTCAACCCTGCTCCTGAAGGACCCCCAACACTGCACGTTTTCTTTGTCTCCCTAATCAAACACACCTGATTCAACTCATCAACTCATTATCACATATATCCCCATGTGATAATGAGCTGATGAGTTGAATCAGGTGTGTTTGATTAGGGAGACAAAGAAAACGTGAGGTTTTGGGGGTCCTTCAGGAGGAGTGTTGAGAAACACTGCTCTAGATGATATCATGCCTCTGGTTGAATGAGCCCTCACGGCCAAATGTAAAGGCAAATTGTGCACCTGATAGGCCATATATATAGCCTTAACAATCCAGTTTCTGAGGGTCTGTTTGGATGTGGGAAGCCCCTTCTTGGGCGACCCCGAAACACACCAGCAACTGATCTGACTTCCACAATGAAGACGACCTCTGGACATAAATCTTGAGAGCTCTGACAGTGCAGAGCACATAAAGTATTTCTTCATCCGCCGTCACGTGAGGCCGTGCCACATTAGATGGAACTTTAGGCACATAGCCCGGCCTGGGATGTAAGATAGTCTTAATGTCGCCTGGAGAAAACTCCAGGCACCCATGAGATATAGAGAGTGCCTGAAGATCTCCTACTCTCCTCAGAGAAGTAATGGCTAATAAAAAAACTACCTTGAGGGAAAGGTTCTTGGCCTCAGCCAACTCCAGAGGTTCGAAGGGGGCCTCCACCAGCCCTTCGAGAACCACTGCCAGGTTCCATGTATGGAACTCTGGTACGAGCCGAGCCCCACGGAGGAAACATCTGACCAGCTGATGTCTCCCCAGAGGCCCAACACCCAGAGGAGCGTGGAAAGCCGCAATGGCAGCCACGTACACCTTGAGTGTGGATGGGGACCAGCTGAGAAGCGATCTTGGAGGAACTCCAGCACTGAAGCCAACCGGGCAGTTAACTGGGTCAACCTCACACTCTCTACATCAAGTGGAAACACATTCCACTTCAGGGTGTACAATCTCCTCGTGAAAGGAGCTCTGGAACTGAGTATGGTCTCAACCACTCCAGCTGACAGGCCAGCCTCTAGGTACTGAGCCCCCTCAGGGGCCAGGCCCAAAGTTTCCACAGGTCTGGTCGAAGGTGAATATTGAGCCCCCGGCCTGCGGAAGCAGGTCCCTCCTCAGAGGGATCTGACAAGGCTGGCCTGCCAGGAGTGAGGTTCGAAGGGGGCCTCCACCAGCCCTTCGAGAACCACTGCCAGGTTCCATGTGGAAACTCTGGTACTCCCACATGTGGGAACTCCCATATAGAACCAGAATACTTATCTGAGCTTATTAAGCCCTACAGTTCAGGCGTAAGACTAAGATCGGCAAACAAGTTTCTTCTAACTATTTCCCGTGCGCATCTCAAAATGAAAGGTGATTGTGCTTTCTCTGTCGCTGGTCCTAGATTGTGGAATAATCTGCCATTGGATATCAGATCTTCCTTGAACCTAAATGTTTTTAAGGACCGCTTAAAATCTTATCTCTACTCTGACGTTTTAGTACATTAGTACATGGATGTTTTTTTATGTTTTGTCTTCTTGTTCTGTTGGTTTTTACTGCAATGTACAGCACTTTGGAACTACGGTGGTAGTTTGTAAGGTGCTATATAAATAAATAAACGAAATAAACGAGTGTTATGATGTCTGAAAACCCTACTCGGGCCAGCCAGTAGGGGGCTACTAGAAGTAGGCTGATCCCGTCTCAACGGACCCTCTCCAGAACTCCCGGGAGCAGAGCGATCGGGGGAAAAGTGCACTGGCGTAGCCTCGGCCATGTGTGTACTATGGCATCCAATCCCAATGGGGCTGGATGGGTGAGAGAAAACCACAGTGGACAGTGGGATGTCCCTAAAGACGTGAACAAAACCACTTTCACTTGGCCAAACCTCTCGCATATCGACTTCACCACCTCGGTGTGAAGTCTCCTTTCCCCGGGCCTCCATTCGGAATGGATTTCCCCTCAGGGAAAACCCCTTGGTTTTCCACCACCACTGTAGGGCCCTCATGTGCAGCAGGCCAAAGGTATCACATTGGACGTAGAGCCCCAACAGTCTCTGAAACTGTTTTACAGTGATGGTGCAGCCTAGCTTTATCCTGGTCACTATGGCCAGGACGGACTCGATTTGTGCAGGAGACATCCGTGCCCGCATCATAGTAGAGTCCCACCCCACCCCCAGGAACGTAGTCCACTGGGAGGGTATCAACACGCTCTTCCTTGTGTTGAGTCTCAACCCCAAGCTTGAATGTGGCCAAGGATGACATCTCGATGCTGAACTGCCAGTTCTAGAGACTGAGCCAAAATAAGCCAGTCGTCGATGTAGCACACGGATGCCATGAACCCTCAGCGGGGCCAGGGTTGCATCCATGCACTCAGTGAAAGTGCGAGGGGAGAGTGCTAGGCCAGACGTGGAAGTATGCGTCTTTTATATCTATCATGACAAACCAGTCCTCGGGATCTGATTTGGCTCACGATAATAGGAATAGTGAGCATCTTAAAACCTGAATCTCCTCAGAGACCCGTTCAGATGTCTTAGATTTAATATTGGACGCAACCCTCCATCCTTCTTTGGAACTATGAAGCACTGGCTGTAGAACCCGGACTCCCTGTCTGGTGAAGGAACATGTTCTATGGCCTCCTTTACCAGCAGGGAGTGAACTTCCTGTTCCAACACCCGATCCTGCTGTGGGTCTACTGGAGTCCAGACCACCCTGTTGAACATTGGTGGGTGGACCTGAAACTGCAGCCTGCACCCTTTTTCTTCAGTGCACAGGCCCCATGGATATATACTGGGGAGACCTTGCCATGCCTCGACAAAATTCCCCTCGGGGCTGGTGTCGAGTGTCTTGTGAGAGCCCTTCACGATACCCTGAAGCAGAAGACCGGCAAGGAATAATCGATCACATAAGTGGGACCTCTTTCCCGACGCCTTCCTGGCCTGAAGGACGGTCCTCAGATCCGTCTTCTCAGGAGGCTGTGGGCGAGAGCGCCGTCTAGAGTCCTAAGCTCTCTGAGCGGACCTCTAGAAGCAACAATGGTAGTCTGAATTAAAATATCTAACTTCTCAAAGTCCGATTATATTTCATCATTTTAATTCCTCAGAATTAAATGCAACCATAAACACTGGATAAGTGAAACACGGTCTGAATGGTAGGCTGAATTAAATTTCTAACTTCTTAAAGTCAGATAATATTCCATCATTTTAATTCCTTACAATTAAATGCAGCCATAATCACCAGACAATACTGTTTTAATATTTATTTATATGGTCTCGTAATTAATTTGAATATTTAGGATGGATGGTTAGATGGAGACAGACAGACAGACAGACAGACAGACAGATAGATAGATAGCTAGATCAAACTCCATATGTGAACTTCTGGTTTCTTGGCACATTCTGCATCATCCAAATTCACCTGTCAAACCGTGAAACTCATCCAGCAATCGTCTTCGTTTCACCTTATTAATTTCTTATAATGAGTGCCCATGCTGTGAGCTGGCATTCCCTCTGATTTTTCCCCCCTCCAATTAATCATTCCTTGGAACCTACTGTTTTTGATTAAGCAGCAGGCAGTTTGAGAAGATAAACATAGTGCTGGGCGAGGAAACCTTCTGCTGCACAATGAAACCACCCTCATATCAGGCAAAGAACAGCTTTATTTTAGTCATCATGTCTACTGGGATATCTCTGTAAATGCCAGACATTCAGAATAAGACAGTATAACGCCAACGTGCACCTGACAAGTTTCACTATTTCTGTTCCTTCTTGACCAGTCGCCCAAAAGGCCAATGCTGAATTCAGGTGGTTTTATTGCTTTATGAAGCATATCATCCCACTTTGTGCATGACTGTACAATAATCCGCTCCTAGAAGTGACCCTGTTGACTCTTCATAATGCATGGCTCCTGGTTTTATTGTGCATGATTCATCTATGATGTATAAATCATTTTAATTATGAAATGCATGGAATTTAAGATAAAATCTGATTGTACATGCAGTTTAAAACATTTGTGTTACACACTATTTCATATACCACTTATAAAATCAGTATATTTTATAGATGCATTTATACACTGCTCAATCTCTTATGCTCACCGAGGCTGCATTTATTTGATCAAGAATAAAGTAAAAACAGTAATATTGTGAAATATTATTACAATTTAAAATAACTGTTTTCAATTTGAGTCTACATATTCATTACTCCAGTGTTCAGTGTCACATGATCCTTCAGAAATCATTCTAATACGCTGATTTGTCACATTCAGTTGTTGTATCAGTTTCATTTTCTTGGACTTTACTTTGTTTTTCATTGGGCAAATTCCAATCGTAAGTGAGTATCCCTGTGCCGTACTCACTTCGTTGGACAGAGTCTTGGAAGTGGGGACTTTGGGTATTTGTGTGTCACAATGAAGCCATTTGGAACTCACTTGGCTAAGGGAGCAATGAAAGGCCTTATAAGCTTCACATGGAATATTACCACGACAATGCTAGGTAGTGACAACAGGAATATCTTATTATTGCTGTTAATATGATACAAGTAAATGTACATTTATAATTACGTTTTTAAAATATGCTTTGTGTGTGTGTGTGTGTATGTTCCCGATCTGTTATTAACTTAAGCATTAAACGCATAAAGCATTATACACATTTATCTTTTACATTTTTTTTAACTTAATATGAATTGCATGAGGAAAATGTGTGTAATATATCACAATAAAACAAAACAACTTTTTTCAGTTTTTCTGTTTATATGTTAATTTCAACTCTCCCGCCATATCTGGATTTAAAATTAATCATGAGGACTTGTCACCCTGGGTCACATGACCATAAACAATTAAATTACTTCCCATTGCATGCAGTGATAATTTTAGCAGCCATTTTTGATTTAGTCTTCATCTTCAGACGAAAATGCTTATTAGTCTTACTCACATTTTTGTCTTTCATAAATGTAGTCTAGTTTTGTCAACGAAAAGTCATTGCATTTTTTGTCAACTTTTAGTCATTACTTTTAGCCAAACTGCAGTTACTGACATTCATTTTTGGTAGCTATTTTATTTGTAGTCTTTAGCCAAAAAATTTAATTTAATTTTGATCCCCCTTCGTTCACTTTTTTTTAATCAGGGGAGGGGCAGGCCACTCCACTGACAGCTTTGCTGCCGCCCTCCGACACAGTTCAATGAAGGACTCCTCCATAAACTCACTTCCATCCGTCACCTCGGAGGGTGAGGAGGAAGCCGTGACCTGCTCCAAGCTGAAAATTATCGTTGAAGAATTCCTCGCCTGCTTCAAGCGAGACCGAGTCCTCCTCCCAACACTCCAATCCCTGATTAAACCCCGGAGTTATCAGGGGAACATTGTTTAAATCATCCATAATCTCCCCTGCTTCCATACGGTCGCCCCAAGTCCCTGTGGCTTCCTCAAAAACGGCCAGTGCCGTATCTGTAACAGTGCCGTATCTGTAACAGCACCTGAGGACAGAAGCAGACCGTGCCTGTCCACTGTACCATCGAGCACCCGCTCAACAAATGCTACACGCCGCTCGAGTGTTGAGGCTTGAGAGAGCCAGCTTGGCGTGGACCAGGGTTGCCAGGTCCCAGAAATATTTCAAGCCCAATGACAACTCAAAACCCGCCCAAATGGAATGAACACTAGCCCAATTTTCCAGTGTCCAATCAGATTAGACAACGGCTGGATTCCCTCAAAGGGCATTAAAATAAACTTATATATATGTTAAGTTTAAAGTTTTGGCCTTTTGTCTTACCCAAATTCTTAATATCACACACTGTTTTTTTTTTTTTACACAATCTCATACAATATAGGTCAAACAAGAACTTGTCCTCTCTGATATTTTCTGACCCTAGTCAGAAGTACAGAAGCCTCATTTTGATTACAGCTTTTCTATCATCATTTGGAACACTTCGAATCCACTCCTTTAATCCTTTCTCTGTCTCCCATTCTTTGCGATACTTCTTTCCATATTTTCCCCATTTACCTGACATTTTAGAATGCTGCTTGTTCATCCACGGACAACCGAACCGGCGCTTCTACAACCTCTACGACGCATGTGACATGATGATGCTTGATTTTGATTTTAAGTCAAAAACACATGTGGCACGTCTACTCGCCGCGCCGCAGCGGTTGTTGCCAAGTATTCATTCCCGGGGATCAATACCCAGTAATAAACGGCTCCCTTTTAATTTTTTCTTTGTCTACAATTTTTTTTTTTTTTTGTGGCCGCAGTACATAATAAATATTGCCCAAAAAACTCCAACCCGCGACTCCGTAATTTTTCCCGCGACTCCTTTTTTAAAATAGCCCAATTGTGTGGAAAACCGCTACCCTGGCAACATTGGCGTGGACAATCCCCAAACACACCGGACAGTGCTCGTGTGTATCATTTTCGGACAACAAGTTCCCACATGTCATTTGACATGGGTGAGAATTCTTGTTTTTAGACATTTTTTCCAGAGAAAAAGATTGATTAGCTTTTGTTAGCAATGCTAAACTTTATGCTTTTAACACTTTTCTCCGTTTGTGCCTTTGGACAGGAATCACCATCGTGGGTTTATCCTACGAAAACTGTGGCGTGATGGCGTTCTAGCAGCACGGTGAAGAGCTGAAGAACAAAGGGAATGACGCATACGACTGCATTTATATGCTGTGCGCAGGTAGTCGTGGTCATGCGCCATTAGCCTTTCAGGCGTGAATAAAGGGGTCTTCAGCAGATGGCGCTAGAGTGCGATATCCCATAGTAATGTGTTCTACCTCGAATTACTTTAAAGGTGCTCTAAGCGTTGTCGGGTGACGTCACTTCTTGTTGACGTTTAAAGTATTGTCAAACAAAACGGAGGCTAGCTAGACCCTCCCTCCTCCTCATCCGTGCACCAACCCCCCAAACCCCACCCCCAAATCCTTCTAGTCAGTTATTGGCTGGAACAGTTTGTTATATTTCGTGGTGCAGGTTAGCCCAGTTTGTTTTTGTTGCCGTTTGTGGAGCCTGGAGTGTCTGCAGAGACCGCGTTTTTTTACAGTGTGTTCAGGGGACAGGCAGCTAGCGGATAGTGAGGAGATGTTTGCTGTATGTGACAAAAAATGTTTTGGCCTAAAAAACGTGTGACATCGCTTAGAGCACCTTTAAATTAAGTAAAAAATCTCAAATGAAGATCTGTGAAGGTGGTTCCAGCTGCGGCTGGCATAATAACTAAAAGCAGACTCTCCTTGCTTTGAGTGAACCCTTGGTATTTCTAGCTGATGTAATCCTAATGATCTGATGGGTTTATATTCAGTGAGCATATCTGCAATGTATTGAGGTCCTAGGCCATTGAATGATTTATATACCAGTAATAATACTTTAAAATCAATCCTAAATGTAACTGGGAGCCAGTGTAAAGACCTGAGGACTGGTGTGATATGTTCATAATAGACTAAATCATGTAGGTGCACTCTAAATGTGCACGCGCGCTAGTCTAATCATCACGGAGACGTCTATTTGATGTGCGTGTTTACATCTGGAAGACGTATTTTTTAGAGTGTTTGCTCATCTGCAATACGTCTATAGGACGTTTCCTGTCAGATGTCAAATAGACGTTTAGAAAATGTCTTTAAGATGTAATGATTTAGACTATGTTAAACTGACATCTTAAGAATGTCTATCAGATGTTAGTAAACAGCAGATGCTTTCCAGATGAAGTGATCTTTAAAAGACATCTTGCAGACGTACGTGTGCTATCTACATACTTACTAACTTACATCAAGTAGTGTATGCATGTACTCAATGGGTGCGTTTTTGTTTGGTTTTTGTAATGTGAGCGACATACTTGATAATGTCAGATCGTTTAAATCAACAATTACGATATCATAGACGATATATATCGTACACCCCTACAGCACTGGCCCGATCAGGCAAGTGACAGTTCCCTCAACTGTCCTGAGCGTCGTTCACACTGGCTCCGGGCAATCCTTATTGTCGAGCCCTGTGTCGTCTCTCATCGTCTTGTCGTAGTCAGGGGAAAAAGCTTGTCAACTAACATTGTTCGTCGTAGTTTTCGTTAACGAAATTAACACTAAATGTTCCCTTCGCTAACGGTCTTGTGAAATGGCCCTTCTTGAAGGGACTCCGTTGTTCACTTTCATTTGGAACGGACCTATAAATGGTTACATTATCTTGGTTAAAAAGTATGTTTACATTTGTTGTCATGGTTACTCGTTGTTTCATTTATTTCACACACCTGATTCTCGTTTTGTTCATTGAGTTTACTCTGTATTGCTCTCAGTTGAGGTTGCTCATTGTCTGGTGTTGATTGTGCTCTAACACACTGTTTAGTTTACTCTTGTTTAGATAGCTCTCTTTTGTTTTGTTCAATTACTGCTGCATTTGGATCCAGAAAAAACTTTTCTTATTATTATCAATGTTGAAAACAGTTATGCTTCTTATTTTTCTGGAAACCGAGATACATCTTTTTTCAGGATTCTTTGTTGAAAGTTCAAAAGAACAGCATTTTTTAAAGGCACACTATGCAAGAATCGTACCTTAATATAACAGCTTCAAGGTCATTTCGGTGGTAAACAAACTCATAGTAGGACGAATCATCCTGGTAGTAAAGCTTGGGAGGGATGCCGCTGGAAAAAACAGCAATGCAAGTTTGAGAGGAGAGAATCACGATATGCTTTACGGCAACGACGTCACACAAATCAACAACAACATATGAAGCATTAAGACACTTGCGCGCATTTCAGACTTGATACTCGACGATGGAAAAAGCAAAGAAAACGCGGTCGGAAGAGACTAGGAAAAGGAAAAGATAATCTGACCACGTGAGGAACCGGACAAGACTCCCACTCGGTCAGGCTTTCACTGTTGAAGTTCATTCCTGTGATTATCATGAGAATAGTTGTCAATATCTCACATAATTATCAGGACATAAATAAGCCTAAACGTTGTAAATAGTGTAAACGAGCGCTAATTGCAAACTATTGTGATAAATTGCAATAATCATGTCTAACGACATCATAAGGGCCAATGTTATGAAATAATGCGACTTACATGTAACTTTATTGATGTCATCTTGCATTTTATAATGTTTACATTACACACAAAAAAAACGAATGAAATTATATAATAGACCTAGGCTATTTACTTATTTATTTAGCTGCAACCATGTAAAAACGTTATAAGCCATCAAACGAGGTAGGCTATACTTTAACGTTATTACTATAAAGTAGGCTAACGCTTGGCAAACTTATTATCCTTTTACCATCATCAGTAGTTCATCTTCGATAGCACAATATATACAATTATGCAGTAGCCTAATATTTGTATGAAATCGTGAAATATTACCTGGTCAATGGACATCTTCGGAGTCTAGGAGGGGGGATATCATACCGTGAGTGCAGAGACGCTCTGCATGAGTGGTATTAACGACAGTAACGTTAAATACAAGTACTCCACAGCGACTCTAGGGGTCGCTGTTTGACAAAAACGGAATTCCTGCATAGTGTGCCTTTAAATAGATTTTTTTGTAACATTATAAATGCATTTACATTCACTTTTAATCTAGCCTGTTTGTTAAAAATAAATGAACACGGCCCATGTTTTTGTTAGATACCCGCAAGTCACCGCAGGACCCAATGGACAAAGAAGCACAGAAATTTGAGTCTGTTTTTGAAATACAAAACAATCAATGTACCTATGATTTAATAATAATGTTCTACATATAGTCAGTCTGCACTTACTGGACACTGGTTTATGAATTCACTGAGAACAGAATGAGTCATTTGTGTAAGTGCACTCCATGATTTTCTCCAATTTCTACCTCTTTCATCATCTGAAAAGGACAAAATAAGGCACAATAATACTTGTCCCTTTAGTCGTTGTAAACTGCTCTGCGCAACTGTGTACATCTTGTTTTTGTTCTTTACTGCTGCATCTGATTTCAGTGTATTGATTACACACAGAAGGACTCATCTGCGTTACATTCTCGTAGCAATTATAACCTCTCATTTTCCCTCAGTTCAGGTGTGGGAGTGTTTGCTTTCCACCTTCTTCTCCATCTCAGAGCTTAGAGGCATGAGTATTCTGAATATATTTTATAGAAGCACAATCAAAATGTATGTAAAGTGGCGGATTCATTTCTAATGACTGAAATGCCACAAGCCAAAATTGTGTTCAGCTGAACTTATAAAAAACAGTTCTCCGAAATGAAAATCTCTCATTATTTACTCGTTTGCTTTCATGTTTATTTCCATAGAACAAAAAGATATTTTGAAGAATCATCACACACAAAAAAAAAAAAAAAAAAAAAAAAAACACCATAAAAGTGCCATAAAGTGTCGGTAACACTTTTCATTAAGGTTTCAATTGTTAATATTAGTTAACCTAAAGTTAACATGAATATGGCATTTATTAATCTTAGTTAATGTTAATGTCAATACATTTTAAGATCAAAAGTTGTATCTGTTAACATTAGTTAATGCATTGTGAACTAGCTAATATGATTTTTTTTTTATTAATAACATTAACAACAGTTAGAATATAATGCTTACTGTTAGTACATTTTTAGTTATAAAGTTTTACCAAAGTGTCAATATTACTATATTTTATAGAAGAAATCCCCCTTTTGTGTTACATGGGAAACAGAATATCATTCAAGTTTGGAATGACTGAAGCTGAATAAATAATGGGGGAATTTATTTTGGGGGAACTATTCTTTTAAAAGTGAAGAAAAATACAATAGAAACAGTAATGTTGTGAAATATTATAATAATTTTAAGATTACAGTTTTCTATTATTATAATATAAATGTATTCCTGGGATGGCAAAGCTGAATTTCAACAGCCAATCATTTCTCATTCCCATATAATAATCAACAAAAACAACTTCCAAACAAAAAGACCAAATACTTAAATTCCCAAACACTCTGCTTGTATTGTCTTTTGATTTTTTTTTTTTATAAGAATACATTATCATCTATAATTGGTTTTAAACAAATACATAAGATCGTGTAAGCTATATGTCTTGAACATATTTTTGGGAGGATGCACTTTCTTGCCACAATCAACAAAGAAATAACCAATGAAATGCAGAATTTCAGGACAAGTCTGTCGCGGACATGTTCCCTGCAATTAAGTCAAAGCAGAGACATATGGAGAATAAAGGGGAGGGAGAGCAGGAGAAAGTGTCACAGGGACTATAGTGAGTCATTAACAGACCATATGAAACCTGCTCATTATGCCCGTCTTAATTCACATGCTGTTTCTCAACAAAGAGCACCAGGGCAAGTCTCAACGCTTCTGCAGCTTACAATGTCAAAAGCTGTTTCTAACAAATTTTATTCAAATGCAAATTAGAGTAGAGCAAAGACTTCTTTTAGCCAAAATCAGCCATATTTTGGCCAGTATATCACTGATCAATAATAGTGTTCAAGCGGTTTAAATTGGAGGATATTATGGATATTCTATTTGAAGTTTGGTCACATGAGCTAATGAAGCAAGATTGATTAGTCCTCCATGATGGGCAGATCCCATATTAAAGACTAGGAGATATACAGCTAAAGTATACTTAACTCTTAACTCAGTCCTGGAGGGCCACTGTCCTGCAGAGTTCGGCTCCAACCCCAATTAAACACACCTGAACCAGCTAATCAAGGTTAATGCTAGAAACTTTCAGGTACTTGTGTTGAGGCAAGCTGGAGATAAATTCTGCAGGACCGAGTTTGGACACCCCTGAGCTACAGCATTTCAGGAACATGATACAAATGAAATCAAGAATGGATCAGGCACAGAAGATAAGCAAATGTTCACCCAAATGGCAACTTCTGTCAATGACTACGTTTACATGCAGCCAATAACCCGTTCAAAACCGGAATATTAGCAATAACCCGGTCACGCACGGCCATGTAAACACCGGCAAAAACCTGAATATGCTCATATCCCGGATTTAAAAAACCGGGATATGATACCTGATATCCCCATAATGATTTGTGTTCTGCGCATGTTCTATTCGCAAGGAATCTGGTCTTTTGAGTAGGGGAACTTCTCAGCGCATACAAAAACCCGCGTGCAGTATACCGAAAGTAAACATGGCGAGACGCAGCACAGCATACATTTGGAGCGAGGTCAGTACCAGCACCAAAGCGCAAAACAGGCGATCGCTATCTGCCCCGAACTATTAATTATCCGCGTGCTGCTGCTGTTGTTGTCTTTGGATACAGGAAGAAGAATCGGAAATGACACATATTGCGTCTTAAGGTTGACACTAACCGTGCGTCGCCCTTTACATCGGGATATTGCAATTCCATGTATACAGGAGTAACTCTCTCACGCATGTAAACGGGTTATTCCTAATGTTTCAGAAACCCGAATAGTGACCTTAACCCGACCATAACCCGAAAATTGGCTGCATGTAAACGTAGTCATTTACTCACCCTCATCCCATACCTCATGCTGTAGTTTTTCTGTGGAACACAGATTTCAAAACACCAAAAAGGACAATAAAAACACCATAAATGTACCATACAAGAAGTCCATGTAATAACTTTGTGTAAGGACAGAAAGAAATTTAACTTATTACTGATAACTGTTTATACCGTCAAAATTCTGACATTTATTTAGAGTTGCAAGATTAAAGTCAAAATTGACTTTTTTTTATGGAATATTGCAGTGTTTATTATGAATGATTTATCCAGACACATAATTTTTTAATTGAAAAATCATGTGTCATGATCTATATCAAAACAACTTCTCCCTCTCCTTCTCTGACACATGTACTGGTGTGAGGGTGAGACCTGTCACTCACATGATATCCACAAATAGCAAACCACATAACAACATATCAAAAGAAAGAACAGAGCCTTTGCTTATATATATATATAATTAATTCTAGCTTCATGAGGGTTGAATATGGGTCATTTTTATAAAAAAAAGAGCAAAAATTCAACAAAAAGTTGAGAAAATCGTGTTTCAGAAAAAAGCGACTACACCGTGCATAAGCAATGCTTTTATTGCTTATTTCTGCAGCTTTTTGCTTGTGTTTTGATTTGGAGATTTGGTACTCTTTCAGAATAAATGCATAATAGCGTACTCTACTCTAAAACAAAGAAAACCGGAAAATGCTGTCAATGGCAGGGATAAATGATGAAAAATGTCATCAATGGTGGGGAAAGAGTTAATGTAAAGACAGACTGCATATTTAGCCTTTTGGTATACTCTTAAAAAGCTTTCGAACAAGTGTTTTTGTAGTGACACCATAGAAGAACCAATTTTGGTTCCCCAAGAACCTTTAAAGAAGCCTTTTTTTTTTTTATAAAATTAAAGCAACATTTTTCCTCTATAAAGAGTTGGAATTGAAAAGTCCCATGGATGTTAAAAGGTTCTTTATGGAACCTAATGCCAATAAAGAACCACTATTTTTAAGAACGTCAGAGTTTGGTAAATCTTCTATTGATAAAGATAGATACTTCGAAGCTTTTCTGAAAAGAGTCTGCGTGGAAACATGATTTAAATGGATTGCGTTCAAAGAGATTTAATGGATTTAATTCAGCGATCCATATTGTTAGGAATCCTTTGAATTCAAATCAACAGCACTGAAATCATGGTCCGACTGGTCCAGTTCCTTACTCGTCTTCATAGAGGACTTCATCAATAAGAATATCATGTTCTCCCACTGGGACTTCGGCACACAGCTGCTCTTTGAAAGCCAAGGCAATGGTGTACGGCTTTCCCTTAGGGTGCGTCATACAGCGCTCCAGATACGTGTCATAGAAACCCTTTCCTCTGCCAAGCCGATTCCCCTTCTTATCAAATCCCAAACCAGGCATGAGGATAAGATCTAGTCCTCCTGTAACAAAATTAGAAAATAAAAAGACTAATTAAAAAAGATTATGTGGATTATGCAGATTTGTTTTTGGAGCTCAAATTACAACATTATAGCACAATACAGTGAATTTTAAGTTCTTAAGAACATGCAGGGAAGCCAAACATTCACTAAGTAGAAATTTACAGTACAGACTGTGACAACATCTGTGTGCTTACAGACAGGTGTTTGAAAGATACATGTGTTTTATAAAAACTTATTTTCATCCACTAGGGATGTGCACGAATATTAGAATTTTCAATTTGTAATTACTATTCGAAAAAATCAAATACTATTCGAATTATACTACGTTGCTTTGCTGGCCATTAATGCAGTGAATCCATGATAAATCCCAAGCACTAACTCGCAGTTATAATTAAATGCACTGGGTGACGCGGTGGAGCGTGTTTAAGTGGATGGTAGGCCTATTTGATCACATAACGTCGTCGTCTGCCTCGCGAAGTTTGGAATTATTGAGATGAAAATGATCTTTTAATGACCGACTGGTCCAGTTCATTGTATCCACGAGCATGTGGATATTATTGTTTTTCTCAACATGAACGTGAAACAATATAAACACGATGTACATATGCACTCGAGTCAGCATATGGTTGTTCTATACGATAACTGCGCAGTCTGCTTTATTTGGGTTTTTCTCCCGTTCGAGCTGCTTGAGCTTAAATGCTTTTATTCTTTATATTTTTTGTTTTCACATATTGTTTAATGTTTTCAACTAAAAGAAAACCTTAAGATATATAGTAAGCTTGATGTGTATATTGATTAATTGTAAGCTTGTTCAGAAATGGTGACAAAAACTATGCAAACATGTTCTGGTTATTTGTATGCATCATGCATGTTTCCTAATTGACAGATATAATAACCAATGCATGTCTATTTCTGACTTAGCTACTTGTTGCAGATGCAATGACAGCTAATTAGTGGATAATTATGGTATTATACAAAAATGTAGCAATAAAGACACTGCAAAATATGTATAAACTTTAATTTAAACTAAAATTTAATTCTGAAAAAGAATTAAATTTATTCTGACGTTATTCTGACCTCTTGATTTGAACCTCTCCAGGAAGAAAGTAGCTTGTTTTGCAGTCTATGCATTGCCAAAAAACATTCTACTTTCAAACTCACACAATGAGCCTCATGAAATGTGAGCAAATTTCTGTTAACTGTTCATATGTAAAAAGCTCAGTGCAAAGGTTTGCTTGTGTATAGATTTAACACTATACATTTCAAAATCACTCCTTGGGCCTCGATCAAGAAACAAACCAAACAAATTGTAGTTCAAATTATGCGTAAATCCATATGTACGCAAAGTATTTATTTACAAATGGATTCAAGCACTGATCATGTACCCAAAAACACTATACAGTTTAATTTCACAATTTTGGCCACAAGAACCATGAGTAGAACAAATGTGTAGGTAAATTGTTTGTAAACCAATTTGTTGCAAATGAAACGCAAGTGGAACCAGTTTCTATGCATATCATACATGCATTCATTATAGGGCTGGGGCGGTATGGAATTTTTCTAACCGCGGTTGAAAAGCAAGATTTTCCCGCGGTATGGCGGTAAACCGCTTTAAATAGCCAGCCCCCAACCCCCCCCCCAGAAGTCGTTTTTGCTAGACAGACTTTGCTAAATATTGTCACCTACATCCGAAAAAAAAACGAGCACAATTTGAAAGTCAAATTTTCATCAAGCAGTAATTTGGCATGAACCAATCACTAAATAGATTTCCTTATTTAACAATATTCTCAGATAGCCTACATTTGCATTGAATTCATCATTTTCAGGAGAATACATTATGATGTTCACATTGGAAATGAAAGAACACCTATTGCAACATTTCTTAATTACAAATATTATACTCCATATTTATGTTTACATAATATAGTGTTATTTTTTATTTAATCTATGTCGATTATATGAAGAGTGAACAGCATGAGTAAGATAGGATCATAAGATGGGTCAGACACGATTTTGACCACTTTCTTAAGTTTTGTTTTGTAGAAAGCCTTTCTTTAAATTAAATTTCGTTTTGTATAAATTGTACCTTAATTTTAATCACTGTTTCATTAAGGAATTGCCTGGAATTAAGAAATAAGAAGCAAATAGCAGACATATAATCACAGGGTTTATGCAGGAATCATAGAGATGAATTTACTACCTTTTACTACCTTTTTTACTACCTCCACAATAATTTTTTACTACCAACACGACATCAAGCAGCAGCCCTTTTTTGGGGGGTGTGGGAGGGGTATGCAAAGCACCACTTACTACTTACTATAAGGTATGGTGTGACACTGTCACAAACATCCTACATATTAGGTACACTAATGTTTAATTGTGATCATTACAAAAAAAAACATAATTGACAATGACAATATTAGTGTCGAGTTGAGTTTCAGTTGTCCTTATCTTAACCCTAGCCCTTGAGTTATCCTAACCATTACGTTAGCCCTTAGCCCTAATAAGGTGAATAATAACCTTGGCACTTCTTAAAAACAAATGACACTTAACAACAATAAACATTAATAAAGATTAATAATAAAGTGTGTCACATCACACACACTCACCCACAAACACACATTCTCACACACGCAGACTTAAGCAGTGAAATTACTATCCCAAAACAGCAATTTATTTCATCACATCTTTAAATGTGCTTCAACTATGGCACTGGTTTGCTGTTGAGGTGGTGCGACGACAGCTGACCTTAAGTTGGCATGATTTGCCGCGATCTGTGTAGTGCTGCTAGCATCGCAAAACAACGAAATAGGGAGCTGCTCCCCCCTCACGCGAACCCGTTAAATATTTTCGATTAGGGATGCACCGATACCACTTTTTGCAGAACGAGACCGATACCAATACTTTCATTTTTGGTACTCGCCGATATCGATACCGTAACCGATCCCTGAATTTTCACTGCATTTGTAATTTTAAAATGTATTAGTAGATAAACCAAAAGAATATAAATCATATTAGTTGGCTTAATTTGTTCATCAAATATATATTCAGATATTTTCATGCTTAATTAATCCTGCTAAAAAGCATGCTTCTGTTTCTGTCACTGTTCATTCTATTGCTCTATCATATTTTATCTTCATTGAATAGCACAGCACATTTAGAGCAGCTCCAGCAGGGTCAGTGCTGAGGATTGGGTCAGTGGTACAAATGTTTAGACACCAGTGAAATACCAATTATTTAATCCAATTTTGATACTACAACAAAAACTACCAGCCCAATTAATGTGAATTTAAAACATTATTAAAAGCAGTCAGTAACAAAATAAGAACAAATAATCGAATTACAAATAGGACAAATAAATACAATAGATCAAAGAAAAGCTACAAATGAAATAAACTGTTTTTAGAGTTTTTCGGGTAGATTGGTAAATACATTTGAATAAAGTAATCAAATGTGAAAAATTTGCATATTCATTGCTGTATAGCTAAATAAAATAGATGGATATTTTTGTAAAGTTGAAAAGGGTAGACTATTTAGTCAAGAGCAGTGAGTAATTTATTTGTCCTTTGTTTGATTAACATTAAAACACAGTAGCAGGTTTATGAAATTGCTGCCCCTTTAAGACAGAAGGCACGGGCCCCATTCGAACATGGCTACGTTCACTTGAGATATAACTGACTTTTGTTTACTAGGATACTCGTCAAGACGGGCGTTTTTACATTATTTTGTGACGTGAAAGATAATTTAATTGAGTATTCGCGCGCTGAGACGCTGGTTTGCGGCGCGCGCGCTTTGGATGTTTGCGTTCATGGAAATTCTTGATATGCACACGTCCAGTAATAATGTAGGTAACCACTCGTTATACATAAATCAGGTAACAGGTCATGTTTTACTTTACTTACATATACGATTTAGTTTTAATCCAAATAACACCTGCTGAGTGAACGATCAGGAGCATTCAACAGAAGTGCGCCCGCGCGCTCTCTCTCTCGTCAGTTAACGATAATAATAAGCTAGATGACTCGTTTTAATTTTCTTTGCCATTGACATCCGATTGAACTATAAACTTTCCACTGATGTCTGTTTGAAGGGATGTGCTCGACCAGCTCGCGCATCTGTGCCGCTGCGCGCTCAAACAACTGCGCGTTTCCAGTGCTCGCGCCCCACAGCTAAGTTGTGTTACTATATTGCGTTTAATATTCCACTAATAAGACATATTTACTTCATAGACAGCCTTATTTTTTGGGGAAAAAATGGAATCTCGTATATTGTCAATATTGAAAACCATATAGACCCAGTTAGATGGGGCTTCGAAAATTTACTACCTCGTCAAATGACGTTTACTACTTTTTACTACTTTTTACTGGCCTTAATTTGGCATAATTTAATTTACTACCTTTTACAACCCCGCGGAAACCCTGAATCAGGAGGACGTGGAAGCGCGGGTGCGATCTCTTGCGCGTGAACTGGAGCTTGTCTCATAAATGAACCGAAACTCGGCGTAGGCTGGGCCTAAATGTCTACTTTTAAACAAAATTCAAAACGAAATGATAACATTTTAGTCTACAGTAGCCTAGTCAGGTAAGGTCAGGTTTGCCGATGTGCGTTATAGGCTATTTACTTATTCATATTTATCCCTGGGCGCCGATCGGAGACGGAGTTCACTGCTGATATTCTGGGGATACAACACAGCCAATATACTAGGGACTTAGCCTTTAAATATCTTTGCTGCATTGGATCAGTGTTCTTTCTAGAACAGCCAAGAGCTTTCTAGCCTCGCGACAGCAGCGCCTCGCATTACTCATAGACCTTAAAACAGTCAGCGCCGCGGATGCGGTTTCGAAAATTGATCAAAAAACGTTGGTGCGGGTGGATGGCGGACAGATGATGAGTTTTGTGATGCGGTTGCGGATGAAATAATAATAGCCCATCCGCGCATCTCTAATACGAATGGAATGTTATTATACGTCATGGAACATTGCGCTCCTCAACTCGCGAAAGGTCGGATTTGCTCCATCTTTTGATGATAAGTTTTGTTTAGAAAACCTTGAATCCATGTAAGCCACAATATCATTAGACATAATCAATGTCATTAGAATCAATGAATACATGTCATTAGACACAACGTGCACACATGTGCAGGCCAAGGTTATATATTTATTTTTTTGCGGTGATGACGGTGACGAGCTCAGACCCGCGGTTGGAGTCACGTGACCGCGGTAATGCGGTAACCGTCCCAGCCCTAATCCATTAGTATGTAAACTGTCTTTGAACTGCATTCACCAAATTATGTACAAATGAATTTACTTTCTGCTCGTGTAGAGAAGCAAACAAACAATACATATTAAATTCAGACTAAAACACTCTGCTCCTAAAACACGAGCAGAGCGAATTCCTGCATTAATTGTTCATGAACCCACGTGTGCAGAAGTGTTGCATAAATGTAGCATAAAGGTTACATTCATTTCAATACAAATATATTTTTGTTCTGCTGCTATAGCCACAAGAACTCTACATTTCTAATGAGCACAATGGGCCTCATTCATGAATAATCAATGATTTTGTGCATTTTTGTAAATGCTTCTGTATGTAAATTGTACTTGATTTAAGTACAAAAGGATTTACGTTCTGTCTACATTCATGAATAAGGCCCATTGGATATAAAGGCTTTACAAATTTGCCCATTTTGAAGATAAAACAAATGTCAGTGGCGAGACAGTCTGATTTATGGTTTACATGAAATATGTTAGGAGTCTGAATTTCAAACACAAGCAAAACCATTAAATATTAATATCAATGATCTCACAATTGCAGCCTGCACCTCGTTCCATATTTCACTCTCGGCTCTGTTCTAATAAGCCTGTCTTCAACATTCATTAATAATGTATCTACGCAGAATTATTACATACACATTATTCAACTTGATATGATCATGCTGACAAATCGTAAACAGTCGATTTAAATAAAAAAAGTGTTATTAATGAGCCTGAACCAATTAGACCATCTCCAATATAAACAAGACAAGGTATTTAATGTACAAGACATCACAGATCCTATTCTTTTATCAGTTCTGCAAAACATGTTTCTCAGGCCTGCAGGCTTCATCTCAGAGCAACACCTAGGACTGTCCGGTACCTCCAAATCAATCCCTGATTTGTCGCCAAGTTGCTCAAGGTTTCAATCTGAAAGTGCATCAGTTCTTTGCAGGATTTCAAAAATTGTTCAGTCTTTTTATCTCTTCATCTCATCTATTTATCTGCCGATCCCAGTTCACGATCCTCTGGTGTAAAAGGTGAAGTAGAAAGGATCTGAAGAAACACAGGAGTTTGCCGATGGGGATTCCAGTTTTTTTTGTTTGTTTTTTACATTAGATGAAGAGCACACTTTTATGATTGCTTTCATTTTTTTTCAAATGATAAACCTTTAGTCATATTGTGCTGCTAAAAAAAGAAAAGAGATAAATTGAGAATATTCTGCTGCTCTTTTTGCTGTAAATACTTATACATATATATATATATATATAAATAAATAAATGTATTTTAAAATTAAAATTAGTACATTTAAATGCATTTTTTTTATAAACTATATACTATATAATTATATATCAGGGCCTGAATTTGGTTTTGGAAAATAGGGGGGAAATCCCCCTTCAGGGGGGGATTTTTTAATTTGAGGGGGGAGTTTTTTTGGACATTTTTTAAAAAATACGTTTAGCTAAATGTTTGCTCACTCATTGTATTTGTGTTTTTACAATGGGGTATTTTTTTTAATTTACACAACAAAAGGAAGCTTGATTTCAATCTTTGAATTAAATTGAAAAAAGTAGCACAAATAAATACATTAAATAAAGAGAAAAGTTTAGGTCTAACACTAGTATTCAGAAATACTACAGAAACGGAAAAAAGTAATCAAATGTAAAATAACACGGAATAGTCTTTTAGTCCTGTATAATTTTAATTCATAGGCTATTAATCCTGATTCCTTACAATTAATGCTATCTTTTGTTGTTTTATATACAATAATGACAGACACATTTTAGGCTACTCTCACTTTAAGAGCTAGTGCACGGATCCATTAGGGGCCGTTCACATGTTGCGTGTAAAGCGCAGTCCGCGCCACTTTCTCCTCTTTTAAAAAGGGCTCCCTGTTGCTAAGCAATCATGAGCCATGTTCTCCATGAAGACGAAGACGTTTTTCAGCAAAAGATGAGTGCGCAAAAGACGTAACGTGAACGGCCCATACTGTTTTCATTATAGTGTCACATGCATTTTCTTTTTGCATTATTTTTTTAAGACATAACCGATTGTTTGAGAGGATACTCCCCAAGACCGGAATTTAGACAATGTTATGTGCTTTTGACCGTTAAAGCGCTATAATTCGCGAAAAAGAGCTCAGTTTTGTTACTCACGAGCTGTTTGTTATGCGGTTTAAAATCGCTTGAATGTTTAAATAGGTAAGACTTAAAAAGACGCACAAATTATAAACATTAGTGACGATGCAATGGCCCGATTGTGCAAGTGACATTTCCATCAAATGTCCCGACTCCTGAAACGCGAGAGTCTAGAATCACCGCCTGCAGCTGCAGCGCGATTGGCTTGCCTTGTGCAACCCATTTTGAGAGAGAGAGAGAAGACGCGGCATTGGCAGAATCACTCACGCTGTTTGTGAAATTGCGTCTCACAGAAAGTTTTGAAATGACTGATTTGATCTTATAATGTGTTAGGTTAAATTTACTCATAGGCCTACATGCTAGATTGAATGAATGTTTGCGGGAATTTCCCGCATTATAAACGCAAGACCTGCGGGAATGATTAAAATGATGCGCAATACCCGCAATCCCGCACCGAAATTCGAGCCCTGTATATATACACTACCGATCAAAAGTCTAAAATAATTGGAACAATTACGATCTCAGACTCAACAAGGCTGCATATATTTGATCAAAAAAAACAGTGAACAGTAAAATGAATAATGGTTCTTATTATTATCAATATTGAAAACATTTGCTTAATATTTTTTTTTGTTGAAACTGTATGGAAGCTTGTTTCCGCCACAGAATGAAAAATAAAAAAGGTAATTGGGACTTTTTATCTTACAATTCTGACTTTATTTCTCAGAATTGCGAGATATAAAGTCAGAATTGTGTTATAACGTCAGAATTGCGAGATATAAATTCAGAATTGCGTGATATAAAGTCGCACTTGCATGTTATAAAGTCAGAATTGTGAGATATAAAGTCACAATTGTGTTATAAAGTCAGAATTGCGTGAAATAAAGTCGCAATTGCGTGTTATGAAGTCAGAATTGCGTGATATAAAGTCGCAATTGCGTGTTATAAAGTCAGAATTGAGAGATATAAAGTCAGAATTGCGTGATATAGTCGCAATTGCGTGTTATAAAGTCAGAATTGCGTGATATAAAGTCGCAATTGCGTGTTATAAAGTCAGAATTGTGAGATATAAAGTCGCAATTGTGTTTTAAAGTCAGAATTGCGTGATATAAAGTTGCAATTGCGTGTTATAATGTCAGAATTGCGAGATATAAAGTCAGAATTGCGTGATATAAAGTCGCAATTGCGTGTTATAAAGTAAGAATTGAGAGATATAAAGTCAGAATTGCGTGATATAAAGTTGCAATTGCGTGTTATAAAATCAGAATTGCGTGATATAAAGTCGCAATTGCGTGTTATAAAGTCAGAATTGTGAGATATAAACTATTCTGAGAGGAAAAAAGTATTTTTTCCCCCCACAGAATTGGACTTTATAACTCGCAATTGCGAGTTTATATCACGCAATTCTGACTTTATAACACGCAATTGTGACTTTATATCAAGCAATTGTGACTTTATATCTCACAATTCTGACTTTATAACACGCAATTGTGACTTTATATCAAGCAATTGTGACTTTATATCTCGCAATTGTGAGAAATAAAGTCAGAATTGTGAGATAAACAGTCGCAATTATTATTATTATTTATTTATTTAGTGGCGGAAACAAGCTTCCATAAAACTGTGATGCATTTGATCATTTGATGAATAAAGTTCAATGAACCGCATTTATTTGAAATAGAATTCCTTTTGTAACATGCCTTTACAGTCAATTTAAAGCAAACTTGATTATTTAAAAGTATTGATTTGTTCTTTTTTTAAATCTACTTACTACTTACTTGTGAATCGTAGTGTATCACGATGTCCACAAAAATATTAAGCAGCAATAAATTACATTTTAATTATTAAAAAAAAAATTGTAATAAAAAAAACGTAAAAAAAGTATTTTTGTAATATTGTGAAATATTATCAAATAAATGCAGCCTTGGTGAGCATTTTTTTTTTTAAATTAATGTTGAAAATGACCCCAAAATTTTGAACGGTGGTGCATTACAAAAATTAAATAACATTATATAAGTAATCCACAAATGGTAACTTACAACTAAAATTAATAAATACATTTTAAATCATAATACTACCTAAATAAATTATAAACTATTCATATATAAAATTATACACTTAAACCTAAAGGATATAATATTGATAGCAGTATTGTATCATTAGATTTTGATTTGAAACATCCCTTAACCCTAATTCAGCAGTAACGGTGTTTAATATCAGGAACTAGCTCGCTTCTAATAAACTATTACACACAGATACACACATTTTTCAACAGCCGCATTTGTGCAAGACTCATTTCATACATGATACTAACAGCTGCATCTATGAGATGGTTTTACAACTGCAAACGGAAATGTGAGAGTCATTTTAACCAGACAGCACAGTTCATTAAGTCCAAATGTTTGTTGGAATCTCATAAAAACTTGTTGATTTACAAGCGGGACGGTTTGACCTTAAGGGAAGACAGTGAGGTATGGAGTGTTATTGCGGGATTAAATGCTTTCGGAGCACCTCAATCAGACACACCAACAGATAGGCAATGAAGTGCACTTCGGTGGATTCAAACCATTCAGTCTTGTTAGCACTTAGTGTCACAGTGATGTACTACCAATACAACCGTGCAAAGATTGGTCAGTTTACACACACAGATTCAATGCTTGTCCCTCCTTCAAACACACACACCTGACATTTTCATCTAGTCTCAGCTCTCTTTCATTTCTTTTTGATGGCAACATTTAAAGTCAATGTCAATTTAATCATAATATTAACCTCAGGGAATTCCATTTTCTTTTCAAAATTCCATACTTTTCCAGAATCAAATATCCAAACCTATCTGTAGATTTTTCGGACCATATTTAACATGGTTCATATAGCATTATATTTGGTATATAGTACGGTCATCAGTAATATTTTTATTTTCTCTTTTTTCCCCCCATTGGTTTTCACGAAGTGATAACATGCGCTTACATGATGAGACGAAACCTAAAACGCTTTATAACCTGCATAATTATATATAACCTGCATGCAAGACAAATTTATTTTTAGTAGGCTAATTCTTAATTTTATATTTTAGAATACTGAATAGTCTTGCAACACAATATTTTTTCCATACTTATCCAGACCTTAGAAACTTATCCAGACCAGGAAATTACTCGAATCAAATTCCATACTTTTCCAAAGGAGCATTTGTCGTTTGCCACTTTAAATGCTCAAGCTCTTAAAGCAGGTTGAATTCTGATTGGCTGTCAATGTTTTTATCGTTTATCAACTGGGAAATTTTTTTTTCTCAAACTTGATTCCAACAATATTGTTATCGATATTGCGTCGTTATCATTATATAGACCTATAATTGTTGTGGTGTGGACTCTGCCATTCTTTTATATTTAGAAAGATTTTTAAAAATATATCTTTATTGTTATTGTGCTTGAACGGGCCTAGGAAAACAAATAAGGTCATTTTTTTTTATTTCATGTTGACTTCAAAGGCAAGTAGCATTAAAGTCCAAAGGATGTCCCAAGCTCAAGGTCACGGTTTCACTCTGCGGGAACAAAATGCACAAAAACACCCACCTTCCTCTCACACTGGCATAGTTCAGTGCGATTACACCCCTCCTCATGTGCATTTCCCATATCAACCCCCATTTCTATCGCTTTCTCCTGAATGGCTGTATTTTTCATCCGCTCCTCTCTCTCTTTAATGCACATATACACAAACACCCCATCAAATGTGTGTCTAAAACACACAGACTTTAATCTCAGAGTAATTACTTACTCAACAGGGGCGAGAGGCTTTGGCCTGCCTCTGTCGTCCTGTAACACCTGCTCAGTTCTGCCTAGTTTATATTCTCCACCACATTGATGGGGTGATTTCTTTCCTATTTGCTTTATAGAACAAGCATTTCTGCTAAACGTAAGATTAACATAAGCTATAATTAGCCTGATGATAAATTACAGAGATAAAGTAAACAGTACAGTTGTATAGATGAAAAATTAGGACGATTAGAAAAAAAGCACGTCTTTGGTGAACATAAACAGTCCTCAGTCACAAACCCCATAAATACTAGCTGTGTGCAGGAAACAGCATGATTTATGAATCATAATTCACTTACACCAAGTAAATGTGGGGGAATAAATTAAATATGATGGTAGGTTCCTGACTCAGGCACTATAACATAATATACAACACGAGTCTGACAATAAACAGCGTGTCAATTAGCCTACTAAATTACACATTAATGAAGAAATGATACACTCATTAAACCTCCTGCTAATGCTTGCATTTCAACATTAATTTTCTTAATACACATATCTGGCCTTATTGTGCATGATTCATTGGGGCATATTACTGAAAAGAAACTAATACACCATCTCTAACCACCTGATTCCCTTCTGGTATTACCCACTTTTCACCATCAATTTATGAAGCAATTTCTGCATTAATTGAAATATGCATGGAAGTGAAATTTGTTTATAAGTGCATTTCATGTTTGATAAATGACTCCAAATCACACATTAAGAGATAATATATTGGGATTACAGTAAAATTAGGTGTCGCTGTGGTCTTTTAGTCTATTTCTAAGCTGTAAACTTATAAGGGACTTTAAAAAACATGATTCGAGCAGTTTGGTGTAACTACTACTAGTCAGCATTTGTAGCCTACAATTCCTAAACACTGCAATGCAGTAACCCACCTTTTCTATCTTGGAAAGTGCAAATGCTCAACCACAAAATGCAATATTAAAGAATCAAACTAAAATAAATATTCTAATGTTAATGTTTAGATGCAAAATCTTGTGTTCTATTATACAAAACATCAAAATCTGATTATACTGTTAGTGAATATGAAGCCAAATGAACCTGTGGGGTGAGAGCACCATCTAATGGTACAATACATTTCCTTTTCAACACTACATACCTGTACAACACTTTCCTCACATTATAATAATATATAATATTATATGATATAATTATCAATTATAATAATAGCTTTGCAAATATGTGCTGTATTTTGAATTTATTTTTGCAGATTTTATTACAAGTACATTAAATAAGTTCAACAGGGAGAAGAGCTTGCACACATAATAATAGAAGATTTCTTACAAACAATACTTTATTTAGAGGCCAAATGCAATGACAAAGCGTTTGTGTATTATGTGTGTGAGCTCCTCGCCTTGTTGAACTTTGATGTGTTTTTTGAGCTTAAGCAAAGTCATTTATATACCAATTTTTTCAGTATTTGACACGGACCTTCAACGGCCTTTTGGCTGTTTTTGCTTTTTTTAAGTAAATTATATAACAAATAAATTCAGTCTGATGGGATAATTTCCCCTCGCCTCAATACATGTTACAAACTGTGTTTTAGACTAAATGAAATGCAATAAATCAGCTAATAGTTCCAACTAAATTATGATGAATTAGGTTGAGAATATTACTAGTCAACAACACAATATCTGGAAAAATGTGCAGCATTCGGCTGTTTTTTAAACATGCATTTTATTTTACCCGTAATTTTAAAAAATATTGTAAGAGGGTAGTATGGAAACTTGTTTCTGCCACAGAATAAAAAAATATATAAAAGGTAAGTGTTGCTTTCTATCTCACAATTTGGATTTCATATACTGACAATTGTGAGTTTATATCTTGCAATTCTGACTTTATAACTCGCAGTTCTTATTTTATCACAATTACAAGTTTATAGCTCGCAATTCTAACATTTTTCTCAGAATTGATATATAAACTTGCAATTAGAAAAGGTAACTGCGAATTTTAATCTTCCAATTCGGACTTTTCTCACCATTGCGGTTTATATCTCACAATCTAACTTTTTTCACGCAATTCAGACTTTATAACCCACAATTGCAAGTTTATATCTCAAAATTCTAACTTTATTTCTCACAATTGGAAGTTTATAACTCGTAATTCTAAATTGAGTTAAAAACCCTTTTTTCCCGTGACAGACACAAGCTTATATAGGGCAGGTCCATTGTCTAAATCTTCTGGTCTAACCCACCTGTATCTAGGGCTTCCTCTCTGTCACTGTCCTCGTCTGCTGGCTGCCGGATGTCCCAGGAAGTGAGGGGCAGCGTGTTCATGTCCTCCATGTCTTGAAGTCGTAACATGTCCATATGACTGCTCTTGGTGAAGTATCTGGGAATGAAGCACACTTTGCCCCTCTTGAAGATGTCCTTGATGATGTCCTCTGTGCGCACCTCATCATACATGTTCAGGAAGACAGCGACACGCTGGCTGGACAGGTATTTGGGATGCCTGAACAACTAGACATACGTTTGGATAGTAGTTAATAAACACAAACCATATTTAAAATCATTTATTTATTTTGTAACATGCTTAACATAAATGTTTTACTGCTACAGTATATATGATTACAGTAACATAGGCCGTGTTTCTTAGTTGTATTTTGCTCCATATAGGATACTGTATGTCATAATGTCTCTGTATGAAAATAGGTTAAAAATGCCTCAATAAGGGAGTAGTTCCGCAA
The DNA here is from genome assembly GCA_026230005.1 of Gila orcuttii. Classification (NCBI taxonomy): domain Eukaryota; kingdom Metazoa; phylum Chordata; class Actinopteri; order Cypriniformes; family Leuciscidae; genus Gila; species Gila orcuttii. The sequence continues at coordinate 16,864,514 of JAPDVR010000001.1, read as the reverse complement.
ATCTGATTAGGTTCATGAGAGAGTGTCTAACACATATACAGTCATGGTCAGAATTATTTGCACACTTGGTATATATGAAAATAAGTCTGTGCAAAAAAAAAAAAATCTTCATTGTTAATCCTTTTGACTCTTTTTTTTTTCAAAACAACAACAACAATTCTTTCATTGAAGTAAAATAATTGAAAATGTGGGGAAAATCTCTTTATGAAATAATGTTTTTCTCCAATACACATTGGCCACAATTAATGGAAACCATTTATTGAATACTTCTTGCAACTATTTGCCAAGGTAACAGCTCTGAGTTTTCTCCTATAATACCTGAAGAGATGAGAGACTCTCCTCTTCAGTTTTCTGTAGGGTTCAGCTCAAGGGACTGGGATGGTCATGGCAGAAGATTCATGTTGTGCTCAACGACCCATTTTTGTGATGATTTGATGTTTGTTTTGGATCATTGTCCTGATGGAAGATCCAACCACAGCCCATTATGAGATGGTAATGAGAACAGAGGATTTTTCTTGAAACCCTCCTAAACTTGTGATGTAGGTGCTGTTTGATATTTTTTAATGTTTTCTGACCCCAAGACTCCACTATTTTCTGCAATTCTGTGATCCCTAAAGAGTCTTTGGCCTGTCAAACTTTCCTCCTCACCGTGCATTAAGACAATATAGACACACGTCCTCTTCCTGGCAGATTCGTAACATTTCCTGTTGTTTGGAACTTCTTAATTATTGCCCTGATGGTAGAAATTTGGAATTTTCAATGCTTTAGCTATTTTCTTACAATTACTTTCTGTTTCGTGAAGCTCAACAATCTTTTGATGCACATCAGAACTACATTCTTTGGTTTTACTGTGATGGATGATAAAAGGAATTTGGCCTTTGTGTTTCCTCATATTTATACTCCTGTGAAACGACAATTTTATGTTCCTAGTCACCCTGATGGGCTAAAAACTGTAAATATGAAGAGGAAATATACTTTTACTCATATAAGACTTTACTCATAAGCATTTCTAGGGGTACCTAATTGTTGCCAACGTGTATTAAAGAAAAAGATTTATTTCATAATGTGATTTTCTCCCCACATTTATTAGTTTTACTTGAATGAAAGGTTAGATTTTTGTGATTTAAAAAAAAAAAAATTATGAAAGATCAAAAGGATAAACAATGCTGATTTATTTTCACAGCATTCATTGATTATATCGACCAAGGGCTCCAATAATTCTGACCATGTATGCGTGTATAAATATACATACATACATATATATATATATATATATATATATATATAAAATACACACACACAAAGTACTGTGCAAAAGTCTTAGGCACGTTAGTATTTTCACACACACAAAAAATGGTTTTAAGCCAGTTATTTATATCTTCTGCTGTAGTGTGTCAGTAGGAAATATCAGTTTACATTTCTAAACATAATCCATTTACGTTTACATTTCCAACCATTATAATCCAGTGAGATTTTTGTATGCACAAGGAGTCTGACAAAAGCTGGTATGATCCACACAGAGATCTGATCTCACCATCATCGAGTCCATCTGGCATTACATGAAGAAACAGAAAAAAACTAAGGCTAAATCCAGAAGAACTGTGGCAACGTCTCCAAGTCGCTTGAAGAAACCTACCTGTATTTATTTATTTAAATCTTATTTTTAAATGCATTTATTTTTTGTTTAAAAAAGAAAAATGTTTTTTGTAACATTTCCACCAACACCCCCAGCACTCCCTTGTGGCCCCCTGGACCAAAGTTTGAAAACCCCTGTGCTAAAACTGTCCATACAGGGACATTGTGCAAGAAAGGTACAGCCATTGAAAAAAAAGAAAAAAGACCAGGATGCAAAGAAACGTACTCGGTTACTAACGTAACCTCGGTTCTCTCTAGAGAAGGAACGAGTACTGCGTAATATCTTACGCTATGGGGAAAACCTCTTTTCCACGAGATATTGAAGCCAAAAATTATCCTTAATTTTGAATTAATGCAAAACGCTGTGCAGCAGCATGCAGACATAGGCAAGACGGCTTGCGTGCCTATTGGCTGCCCTGCGGCAACAGCAGCAGCCTATCGAGAGTGGCCCTGCGTGACACATACCCAATGGGGGCACTTCGCGCCCATTTCGTCACGTCCCGCCAGAAAGGGCGTGGTCCCGCCCTTGTAAATACGGCTCGATTAGGCTGGTATACTGGTTTTCATCGCCGAAGCGAACCAGAGCTGTGTATGCACGGCAAGATACGCAGTACTCGTTCCCTCTCTAGAGAGAACCGAGGTTACGTTAGTAACCGAGTACGTTCTCTTACGAGAGTATCTCTCGTACTGCGTAATATCTTACGCTATGGGGAACACAATGCAAAACGCCGTGCGTACTGGGATCCGACACCAAAGTCCCAAGGGCAGTAGCCCGGGGCTCATATAGTGCATAATCACCATAGACTCACAGAGAGTCGGAGAAGAGAGGCTGCAAGCATCATTCCCCATAAAATAGCATCCTACAGGAGCTAGTTATGTTAACAGTGTTTCACGCAGACAGGGTGAACGTGTTCAGCCTGAACTGGGTAATAGTACGGGTTATTCAACACCCAAGGGGCAGTTTCTATCGCTCAGTGAGCGATGCACAGGCAAACTCAGCATCTGGGCCGCACTGCGGGGCAGATAGCACTGAATTCTAAACCGACAGAAGCTTGGCTTGTAAGGCGGGAACCTCTAGGTTATAAAACCTTATAAATGTAGACGGCGAGGCCCAGCCCGCGGCCGTACAGATATCTTGCAAGGTAACCCCACTATACCACGCCCACGACGAGGCCACGCCTCTTGTGGAGTGCGCTCTGACACCCAAAGGACACTGCAGGCCCTTAGAAGTGTAAGCCAGTGCTATGGCGTCGACTACCCATCTGGATAGGCTCTGTTTTGATGCGGCCAGGCCCTTGGAGCGTCCGCCAAACAAAACAAAGAGCTGCTCGGTCTGTCTGAAGACAGACGAGCGGGACACATAAGCTCTCAGTGCCCTGACAGGGCAAAGGAGACTAGCATCTTTCTCCTCATCATGAACCGAGAGAGCGCACAGGGAAATGACCTGGGCCCTGAACGGTGTGTTGAGGGATTTGGGCACGTACCCGTGCCTTGGTTTGAGTATGACCTTAGAGTCATTAGGCCCAAACTCCATACATGACGCGCTTACAGAAAGCGCTTGTAAGTCCCCTATGCGCTTCACTGAAGCGAGAGCCAAAAGGAACACCGTTTTGAAAGACAGATGCTTCATGTCTGACAAATGGAGTGGCTCGAACGGGGCACCTTTCATGGCTTCCAAAACCGTAGAAAGGTCCCACACCGGGACTGAAGGAGGTCTGGGAGGGTTCAGCCTCCGAGCTCCCTTGAGGAATCGCACGACTAGGTCGTTCTTCCCCAGTGACTGGCCAGACACAGGTTTTATAAACGCTGCTATGGCCGCCACGTACACTTTGAGCGTGGATGGGGACCTGCCCTTATCCAGCAGCTCTTGAAGGAAGGAGAGTACTTCCGTGACCCCGCAGTCTACAGGTGAAAAGCGCTGAGCTTGACACCAAGCAGAGAACACAGACCATTTCGAGGAATAGAGCCGTCTAGTAGACAGGGCCCTTGCCTGCGTGATCGTGTTTAGCACTCCCTCCGGGAGGCTAGCGGGTACCCGTTGATGGCCCATGCATGTAGGGACCATAGTTCCGGGCGAGGATGCCAAATCGAGCCCTCGGCCTGAGAGAGGAGGTCTTTCCTCAACGGTACTGGCCACGGGGCAGTGCTGGTCAGCCGCATCAGGACTGGGAACCAAGTCTGGTTTGTCCAGAGCGGAGCCACAAGCAGCACTGGGCATCCATTTTCCCTGATTCGTTCCAGCACTTGAGGCAGGAGCGAGACGGGGGGAAAAGCATAGAGGGGACAGCGGGGCCAGACGTGGGCCAGCGCGTCCTTGCTCTTGGAGAAGTATTTCGGACAGTGAGCGTTCTCGTGGGACGCGAACAGGTCCATTTGCGCTCTGCCGAATGTCTCCCACAGCAGTTGGATCGTCTGCGGGTGCAGCGACCATTCCCCTGCTGGGACATTGTTTCTGGACAGTCTGTCTGGTCCCAGATTCAGGTGACCAGGCACGTGCGCCGCTCTCAGTGAAAGCAGGTTGTGCTGAGCCCAGACCAGGAGGCGTTCCGTTAGCCTGTAAAGGTTTCGGGACTTGGTGCCGCCCTGGCGATTTATGTATGCCACCACTGACATGTTGTCCGACCGGACCAAGACGTGGTGGCCCATTATCTGGGGACAGAAGCGCCGTAGCGCGTTGTCGACTGCCATCATTTCCAGACAGTTTATGTGTAGGAGCTTTTCCTGTTCTGACCACTGGCCAAAGAACGGTCTGCCCTCGAGCAGCGCTCCCCATCCCGAGGTGGAGGCGTCCGTGGACACCACCTTCACACTCGAGGGAGTCCCCAGACTCACACCTGACTGATACCAGTCGGTTATCTTCCAAGGTTCCAGAGCTGAAACGCATTTCAGATCGACCCGGAGGCGAAACCGACCAGCGGTCCATGCCCTGGGAGGAACTCGCGCTTTCAGCCACAGCTGCAGTGGGCGCATGCGAAGCAGACCCAGCTGGAGCACTGAAGCTGCTGAGGCCATGAGGCCCAGCATTTTCTGAAACCTTTTGAGCTGGACAACCGAGCCGCGGCGGAAGGATTTCGCGGCGCTCTGAATGTCCCGTTCGCGCTCTGGCGTCAGACGCGCTGTCATGGATAGCGAGTCCAGCACTGTTCCCAGAAAAGAAATTTTCTGGCTGGGAAACAGCGAGCTCTTCGCCCAATTGACTGTGAGACCCAGATTCTCGAGATGCTCGAGTAATGTGGCCCTGTGTTCTATGAGCTCTGATCGTGATCGAGCTAGAATCAGCCAATCGTCCAAGTAGTTCAAAATTCGCATGCCCTGGAGTCTCAGGGGTGCGAGAGCCGCGTCCATGCACTTCGTAAATGTACGGGGTGCCAGGGACAGGCCGAACGGCAGGACTTTGTATTGGTATGCCTGGCCCTCGAAGGCGAATCTCAAGAATTGCCTGTGACGTGACGCTATTTGTATTTGAAAATAGGCGTCTTTCAGATCTATTGACATAAACCAGTCTTCCCGGCGAACTTGCGCGAGGATTTTCCTGGTTGTAATCATTCTGAAGTGGCGCTTCGCGAGCGCTCTGTTCAGCTGTCGCAGATCTAGAATGGGTCTGAGACCCCCGTCTTTTTTGGGTACCAGAAAATACCTGCTGTATAAACCCCCTTCGCTCTGAGCCTGAGATAAAGGTTCTATCGCCCCTTTGCTCAGTAGTTTCGCTATCTCGGCTCGAAGTAGATGAGATACTTCGTTTTTTACCGTCGTTTCGACTCGCGCCGCACAACGGCGGGGGCGTCGAGCGAACTGCAGCGAATAGCCTCTTTTTATAGTGTTCAGCACCCATTCTGATACCCCGGGAAGCTTTGCCCACGCATGTGCGTGAATAGCTAGAGGTAGAATGAAATCTGGGCTCTGGCCGCGGCATAGCGGCGGCCGGAGAGCTCCGGTGTGCTGAGAAACAAACACTGTGTTTGCAATGCGCGAGGCGGGGGGTGCGCTGATCACAGCGGGCAGCCCGACCGCGCTCGGCTTCTCTCTGACAGATTGTGGAGAGAAGGCGAGCGGGACGAACCCCGTGGGCTTCGGCATGTCTGTGAGGGAATGTGGGCGCGGGATAGCGGGCACACTCACTGCACTGAGAACACTGTCGGCTCGCGCCGACTGAAAATGTGTTGGTTTCGTTTTTACAGAAACCGTGGGACATGCTTCGTGTAGTGTTTGTGGGCACTGTGTCGTGGGCACGTACACTACATTCATTGCACAATCGACATGAGTCGATTTTATTCGTTCTAGCCCTGTATTGTGGTGGGCTGTGTCTGCGTGTGGGAATGGGCACTGAGACGTGGGCATTCTTACAACACTCATAACACCATCGGCCGTGGCCGGAACACCAGAAAATACACTCTTTTGGGATTTATCTGGGTCGCCGTAAAAATGGCATTTGTGTGCAGGCAAGCGGGCTGTGGTGCCGGCTTGTTTACTGCGAAATACACTGGAACAGTCACATCGTTTGGAACTGAACGAGCGAGAAGTTTCGGTGGAGTCTGGCCGCGGCGAGACTTAAACACCGTGGGTTTTAGCTGACTGTATGTGTGTTGGTTTCGTTTTACAGAAAACGTGGCACATGCAGTGTGTAGTGTTTGTGGGCACTGGGTTGTGGGCACATTCACTACATTTAATGCACAATGACATGAGTCAATCTCATTTGTGCGTGCCCTGCACTGTGGCGGGCTGTGTTTGTGTGTAGAAATGAACACTGGGCTGTGGGCATTTTTATTACACTCATAACACCATCGGCTTTGGCCGGAATACCAGAAAATACACTGCTTATATGATTTTTCTGGGTCGCCGTGGAAACGGCATTTTTGTGCAGGCAAGCGGGCCATGGTACCGGCTTGTTTACTGCAAAATACACTGGAACAGTCACATTTTCTTGGAACTGAACGAGCGAAAAGTTTCGGTGCAAGTCTGGCCGCAGCGAGACTAAATTTTTATCTGCTGCGAGACCTGGGATCGAACACGGGTCTCCCGTGCGAAGGGCTTTGGGTTTCGCCACTGAGCCACAGGGGGAAATGACAAAAGCTTAAAACAGCTCGAGCAGATAAGAGAGCGTCATCACAGTTTGTGTGTGTTGGCGTTTGTTTGCAGGCGTGCGTGTTATACAACAGGCTCATTGCTGCAATATTGACATTTTCAGCCGCTCAAACTAAGAGGAGCTGAGAAATGTTTGAGAAATGGAGATTGGTCCGACCTCGGCGGGACTAAAAACACACTCTTTCCTCATTTCGCCGGTGACGCATGCCCACGGGGGGCGGGGGTGGGGTAGCTTTCTTATAACGTAAAGAAAGCTAGCCGCGGTTTTGAAGCTGGCCTTCTCTACAGATGCAGCTATCTCGTCGTCATAATGGCGGAAGCGGCGGCGCGCGGCGGCCGTTGTCCGTCAGCGAGCGACTCGAGTGAAGCTGGTGAAGCTGGCGGGCGAACCGGCGAGCTATCACGGGCTGGAGAAGGCTCGGGGCTGTTTCGTCGACCTCAATGGCGGAAGCGGCGGCAGACGGCGGCCGCTGTCCGTCGGTGAGGGACTCGAGCGATGCCGGCGAAGCTGGCGGGCGAACCGGCGAGCTTTGGCGGGCAGGAGAAGGCTCGAGGCCGCGCTGGGCACGGCGCTTTTTACGGCGCGGCGCTACAGCGGGTTGAAGTGCAGGCTCTGAGAATGATGCCAGGCGAGTCCTCAGAGTCACCATAGGCAATAGCTCACAGTGAGGGCATCCGCCGTCGACGAGAGCGAGAGCCGCGTGATCCTCACCCAGGCAGGAAACGCAGAATGGCGATCCTCTTCACTGAGTGTGGCTCGGCACGAGCCGCAGGATCTATGCATCTTGAAAAAGACGCAGCTCTTTTAGGAGAGAGAGAGACAGTGAAAAAATGTGTGTCGCAGCGGCGAACACACACACACACTTGCAATAAAAGGATATGACGCCGGAAAGCGTAGCAGGTACGGCGGCTAAAGGCGGCGATGCCAGCGACTTCAGACTCAAAGGCTCGTCCCGCTGTGTGCTTATCTCAGACGGCGCGGCTTCTCACTCCGGATCCAGCGATGCGTGATGCTTCGCTGAAGAGATGAAAATCAGTATACCAGCCTAATCGAGCCGTATTTACAAGGGCGGGACCACGCCCTTTCTGGCGGGACGTGACGAAATGGGCGCGAAGTGCCCCCATTGGGTATGTGTCACGCAGGGCCACTCTCGATAGGCTGCTGCTGTTGCCGCAGGGCAGCCAATAGGCACGCAAGCCGTCTTGCCTATGTCTGCATGCTGCTGCACAGCGTTTTGCATTAATTCAAAATTAAGGATAATTTTTGGCTTCAATATCTCGTGGAAAAGAGGTTTTCCCCATAGCGTAAGATATTACGCAGTACGAGAGATACTCTCGTAAGAGAACTCCTGAGTCATGTGCAGAAATACCTTTTACTGTCTATGAGAAACACGGCTTATTTTATATCCAAAATCTCAAAAGGAAATTTGTGGTAGCAAAAAAGTTGTCAATAACGTAAAAAAAGGTGAGACATTACATATTCAACATTATAAATAATCAAAAGTGAATGTAATTGTGCATATTTGCTATGCTCTAAAATATTTGCAACAAAATAATTTTTTTATGGTGGATATCAGGTAAAGTTTCTAACTACTAGCGTATATGTAGAGATCCTATGTGCAAAGTACAATCTAACTACTGTCCCGTATATTACAAGACCCCTGGAAGCTCGTGTCGCTCAACTGACACATCAATGATATTTACCTTTTGAGAGACAACTCGAGACTGTCTGAGTTTCTCCTGATCACTCACTGCAGCCACTCGACTCTTGATTTCTCTTCTTAAAGCTTGTTTTGCTGCACGCAAAGCTGCCATAATGAATCTGCACTGCTCAAATCCACTCAGACTGCAAACAGACACATTAAAATACAGATCGTTGTAATCATTGCAGCAGCTCAATTAATTATTAACTCGTGAGAAAGTGATAACATCAGTGGAGTCTGCACATGTGCGTGTAATCTATTCATACGGGATAGATTAGTCGTCCTGAGTTGGCGTGGCCAGTGTAAAAATGGATTAGCCATCCTGAGTGGGCGGAGTTAGTTTACAGCTCATGCCTTTCCAGGAATGATGAACATTCGAGGGAAAAGCCCAGGAAAAGCCTCACCCCCAAATTAAAAGTATTTTGAAAACCCACCCTCTTGTTGTTACAAACTCGATTTACTTTAATTTATTCCGTGGGAGACACAATAGGATTTTTGACCAACGTTTAAGGACTGACAGCCTGAGTTGCCCTTCTCTTTTACTTGGCATACATTACTTGGTCTTTTTTTGGCATACAATGAAAGTGAATGATCACAGACCATTTGCCTAACCTTTGGTGGGCTATGGTATTTATTTATTTATCCTTTATTTTACCAGGAAGGTCCCGTTGGGATACAAATCTCTTCTTCTAGGAAGTCCTGGCCAAGATGATTGTACCATAAGTTTCACATAAACACACAACACAAAATACACATTCAAATAATAAGGTATATGTGTTTGTAACAACATGAGGGTGACAGTGAGTACATGATGAGAGGATTTTATTATTATTGTATACAGACTAATGGTATGATTCATCATAATCATAATACAAAGCAATTTTGAGGGTTATGTTTATTAAGTCATTTTTCCTGGTAATAAATATATATATATTTTTAAATCACATGGAGGTTACATGCATGTTTGGATATCATACTTGGTTTTGTAACTTTAAAAGAATAGCAATACAATAACATTCTGGACTAAATATATAAAAAACAAAAAGAGTCCAAAATATGTTTTTATTTGGGGTTTCACAAACGAGTCCCATCATGACGTCACTGGGTAGGTTAAAGTGGGGGCTGGAGTGTCAAAACTAACAAACGGGCTGTTTCTCGGTGGGGGGAAGGGAAGCTGGTGAACGTCGAAAACACTTCGCAAACATTTTAATAGTGCAAGACAATAAACCAAACTCTTTTAACCCAGCGATATTGATATAGTAATCGTCAGGAGTCGGGAGGTGAGTGTAAATGCGAATGTTAGTCAATTGAATCAGTGAAACAGCTGCGGCGTTTTGTGATCTGCTAACCAACTTGACAAGAGCAAAACCTGTTGTTGTATAATAAGGTCGCGTGGCGAAAGCTACTTAATAATTACTTGTTTATTTATTCGTAAGAGAGCAAATAGTTGTTAGTTTAGAAAAGCTTTGTACATTTGTCACTAACAAGCTAATAGCGAGATCATTAGTTGGAAAAGTAAATAAACATTGGTGTAACAGTAACTGTTAGTACGTTGTCCATTTGCTGCCTTTTAGTTTACAAGGTCTGTGCAAAAAAATTGTCTCTGTTTACAAGAAATCTGCGTGCCAGATGTTTAAACTTCTGTTTATATCTTTAGGGAAGTAGCTGTGATGTCAATACATTTTTTACCATTTCCCATATATTGTGAGTTGTTCCTGCTAATCCGTAATGATCCCAAAATCGTCCACGACATCAATGAACATGCACCCTTCTTTAACTTTACGCGTAAATTAAAGAAAATAGCGATGACTGATTCGTAACGAATCGTTCTGCAGAGTCGAGTCCAATCAATGAATTGTTTAAACCAGTTCACAAAACGGTCTGAACGTTTCATTTACAAATCAGACCGAATTGACCTTTAAATTAACTGTTCAAATGAACCGATTCTCTAAAATGAATCGGACTTAACATGACTGGAAGACTATCGTGATGCGCGTGGGCGTGGCTTACAGTACGCAGCCAATAGCGTTTCAGTGGGCGTGTACGTAACCCTTTCTATTATTACTCAATGTGTTTTACGATGTCCAGCTTTCATTTAAACAGCTAGCGACGTTACTTACTAGATAAACAGAGGTGCTCACTATAAACCATTTTCCAGGTAAGGAAGGCAAACGTATCGACATATGAGCGAGATATTACGTTGAAATCTGCATCTTGTGGTGTTGTCATTTATAGTAACGTTATATGATTTTTTTAAACAAAGGACAGTGTAAATAGTGCAAGAGTTACCGTGGAAACCTGATTACCCCAGTTGCTCAGATCCGACTGTTACAAGTTTTATTTGTAGTCAGTCTAACGTTAATTGATAATGAAACAAACTCATTGTGATTTAAGAAGACTATAGGCATTGTCCTAAACATTGAGTATTTACATGCACACAATTCTCACTGCAAACCTATTACAATGTTGTTACATTTGTTTGAAAAATCCAGTTACACATAATTTGGACAATGTTTAGACCTGGCTTTATCGCATTTGTTATTGGATCACCTGAGACAGATGTCCATTCTAATTGTAAATGAGATGCGCTCAACTTCCCTGTTCCCGATGTAAAGTACAAGTAAATAATTTAAAGTGTGTGACAAGTTACACCCCAAAGTTTAATATTCAGTGTTAGTAGTTCATATTGAACTCGAGCAGTAATAATTATGATGGTCTTGGTTAGTGTTCTTGACTTCCTGTTGCGTGGGGCTGGAGTGAAACTGTCTTTATCTGACCTTTTGATCTAGTGCCAGGGCATGTCGCTTAATAACCTTCTCACAGGGCAACACATGTGAGCACACCGGCTTACTGTACACTAGCCAGACAGTGTAGGTTTGTCTGCATGTTGTTTTTGATTAGTATGATTTGAGTAATTAATTTTTTTGAAGCAACTTCAATTGCTTGGTGTCTTCAGTTTTTAACCATTACAACAGAATTAAGCTCTTTTTCATGCCTCCTGTCAGCACTAGGTCCAACTTAAACCTGTTTGAAAGTTGATTTAAAGCTGCTGTTTGGCTTAAACATTGACTGAACACTGATATGTTGAATCATTGCGTTTGGTTTCACTCTAGTGCTACTGAAATCTATTGAGTGTTTGTGTAACGCTAAACTCAACATGGAAGCAATATGACTGTATTTTATTTTTTTATGTTTCTAGTGTTATTTTGCATCTAAATGGAGTTGTACCTGTGTTAAACCAAAAGCATCCATCTAGTGTGATCCGATCTCAAGTGGGCAGGCAAGACAGATCAGTGTTTATACCTGGTTTGTTTGTTTATTTTATTTAATAATACTTTTATTAAAATGCATATTGTCTGTCTTTATATATCTGTCTGATTTTCTTTTTCTGTCTGTCTACCTGTCTGTCTGGATCTATCTGTCTGTCTCTCGCGCTGTCTATCTATCTATGTCTATCTGTCTGTTTCTCCTGGTCTAGCTATGATTGTCTGTCTCTCTTGGTCTATATGTCTGTCTGTCTCGGTCTGTCTGTCTCAATCTATCTGTCGGCCTGTCTGTCTATCTATCTTTCTGTATGTATCTTTCTATCTGTTTGTTTGTCTCGGTCTGTCTGTCTGGATCTATCTGTCTGTTTCTCTCGGTCTGTCTGTCTCTCTTGGTCTATCTGTCTGTCTCTCTAGGTCTATGTCTATCTGTATCTATCCATCTATTAATGCCCCCTTTCTCCCAACACAGCGAGGATATTTCCTGTACAGTATGAGTGTGAGACAGCTGTAGAGGTAGTCTTAGAAACAGACCCTTACAGGCAGGTGCAGGGAGACAGTTAGAACATGTCAGAGGACAATCAGATAAGTGTCTTATTCACTCAAACATCTGCACAAAGTGTAATTCAGCCATACACTCAGTATTCAAAGCACAGATCGTAGACTCAGAGCTCTTTTAAGGTGAAACAGACCATTCGTTTCTCATGCATGCAATTGTCTGTTGTTTAGCCCCAAAAAGGATAAATTCATGAATTATGGATTTTGTCGTCAAAGTAACTGTTACTCCAATGTGACCAATTTATAGGTGAAAAGATTTCTAAAATTGTACCACATACAATTGTGACTTTTTAATAGTAATCTCTTGTTTTGTTTTCCACAGGAAAGGGATATGGCTCAGGAGACCAATCAGACCCAAGTGCTTTGTTCTAATGGTTGCGGGTTTTATGGGAACCCACGTAATAACGGCATGTGCTCGGTCTGCTACAAAGACTCCTTACAGCGGCAGAACAACAGTGGCAGATCCAGTGATCCAGGTGAGTCAGAAGTCTCACAAAAATAGACTCCTTTCCAACTGTTCTGTGTTACCAAGTACTGTTTTACTTTTACCTATGTAAAAATACAATGGTATTTGATCATGTCAGGCAGTGGCATCAGTTCACCAAAAGCTAAGGTATGGAAAACGCTGATAATCATCAACTTTTACTCCCTCTACATGACAGTTCCACATATTTTCTTTCATTCCTGACCCTATACATGCTGATGCAGCAGCCATCCTCAAATATCACAACAACAAGTACTTCTACACGTATTGAAGCCATTTGACAAAATGAAATCCATGAAATTTAAATTCATGCAAAGGTATAGCTATAGCGGAGAGAAAAACAACCAAAATGCTGTTGACGAGAACACCAACCTTAAAATACGACAAGTGATGAATAGTTTTTTTTTTTGTAACATTATAGAGTAAAAGCCTTCTCTTACTTTTGATCAATTTAATGCATCCTTGATGAATAAATGGGTTAATTTCTTTTTCAAAAAAATAAACAATTTTACTCTTCCTGAAATTTTGAACTGCAGTGTGTCTATCGCCAACTCTGAGATTTTGTTCTAATTTAGTTCCTAATATTTAGTCTCATTATAGTCTTACGTGTGTGTGTTGTGCAACACCTCCCACAATGAAATATCATTGGACCAAAATCCTGCTTATCTACATCAAAAAGTTTGATAAGCTGTAATTTCATTATTCTCTACAGCATTTAACCTTCATTCAGGAATGCAATGCACTGAAAACTTGTAAGTTGTTCAGTCATGCCTAGTTGGGACACAGTGTCATACTGAAACGTGTCTCAAAAAACAAACCCTCACATAAGGAGAATTTAAAATGAGAGTGTTGACATTTTGGAATTCCTGCTCTTTTATTTCCTGCAGCGTCTTCCAGCATAAGCAGTAAAGGAGAATCTATGACTGTACAATCGACGTCACAGCATGAACAAAACAGGTACAACATCTTCCTCTTTACCACCCCTCCAAAATTTCTCATAGCAGTTGTGTAAGTTGTTGCAGTTGCGTAGGATCTAGTTTGTTTGTGCAACTTTTATATCAGAAGGGCTATTATATCAAAAGCTTGTTTCCAGCCCTATGTATCATTCTGCTCTACCATTTTATATGGGTTCCTACGCAGTTTGGAAAAGTATGGAAAATGTGGAATTAGATTATTTTCCAGGTGAATAAGTATGGAAAATATTTGTTTCCAGACTATCAACTCTATTCAGTTTACTAAAATATAAAATTAAGAATAAAAAAAAAAAAAATACATTTATCATACAACCAGAGTGTTTTCAAGGCAAAAATGTAGTGATCCTTTTGTGACTGTCGAACACAATTGAATAAATTCAAGGCACACTTTTATTATGCAAAGCTCTTTGTCTTGTACCATAAGCGAGCCTCTTTTGAACTTCACTAAATGAATGTGCGTGTGTCACTCAAACCAGCAGCAGATAAAGGAATGAACAATCATCTAAATCAGACTGTACTTTGCTGTTTGGTGATCATTCAACATCAAACCATGATTACAGTATCAAACCGATGTGAGGTGAATATATGCAGTTTATAAAGTGTTTTATGTTTTGGTTACACTTTATTTTAAGGTATTTAAGTACTGAGTAATAATAATTAACTACATGTACTTACTATCGGGTTAGGGTAAGGAATGGGGGTTGGTTTAGGGTTAATAGCATGTAATTATGCATAATTTATAGTAATTACTACAGTGACTATATATAACGTGTAACAATGATGACATTGTAAAATAAAATGTTACCTAGGTTTCTTCTCATCATGTAAGCGCATGTTATCAGTTCGAGAATATCAATGAAAAAAAACAAAAAAACGGGGAAATAAGAATATTTACAGATGACTGTCCTGCATACCAAATTTAATGCTGAAAATAATGCTGTATGAACCAACAAATATGGGCTGAAAAACCTACAGGTTTTGAAATTTGAGTGTGGAAAAGTATGGAATTTTGAAATGGAAAATGTGTAGGAAGTTTGGAACCCTGTATATAACAATAGATATATTTGTATGGTTATCAGTGGGCAGTTCTAAGGTTTTGATTCTTTTGTTAAACTCTGGTATTACATATTGCATAACGTGAAGCTGTATTTGCCCTGATGCCAGACTTGCTCATTTATAAACAGTCTTATTTTTTCATTTTCTGTCCATCGAGTTCCAATTAAGTTTACAAAATATGCCAATCAAATGAGTACCATTTATTTGTAATGTATTCAATTAACAGGATTATCCACAAATGGGCATTACAGCATGGTTATTAAAATATTTTCTCATTTAATTTCCGGCTGCAATATAAAATTATTCATGCTGTGATATAAGGTTTTGGTCATAGCACCCACTCCCACATGTTTTACACTGTTATGATGTATTTTCACTTATATAACATAATCTTTTCTCATCATCATCCTCTCCAGTCAGTGTTTCTCAACAACAGCAGCAGTAGCAGCAGTTACACATAAAGACGGTGCTTCAGTAGCAGCTCAATCAGGCCTGAAAATGCCAGGTACCATCCCTTTTTCACTTTGACCCGTTTATTATGTCACCCACCTCTCCAAAACCAGACATTGAACGGATTACCATGACACAGAAAGAGACAAAAGCTCTCCAAAATTCCATAGAAACAGCCAGACATCATCTTTCAAATGCATCTGATTGTTTGCTTTGAGACCAGGCTAGAAACTGTTCAAAGTTCACTTTTTACATTTGATTATGTCGTTGTCTTTTTTTCAGGGTTAAACAGGCATACATTTCTTTGTCTACTGATCATAAGACTCTTGTTTGTTACTTAATTAGGTAGAGTTGTTTATTAGAGAGATTAATACTGAAAGTCACTAAATAACAGAGCACACTGGTTTACCAAACTTAACTTTTGCCAGCAAACTAATGCTAGTTGAGTAGTTTCTTTTACATATGGGCTGTCCACATTTGAAATTGTTCATCGGGTCTAATCCCTCTGCTGCACTGTTTGCAACACTGACACTGTTATTGATCTGAATTGAATCAACATTGAACTGACTTGAGCTGAATAATGGCACCATTGTGGAAAAAAGAAAAAGAAAGTACACCCGTTTGAATTCTACGTATCGGGACTTAATGAAAAATCATTTGGTCATTTCTGATGTCTTTCCTCCTTGGCATTGTGTTAACACACACCTGAATGGTCCAGACCAGCAAACTGCCCAAACTTCTGCTTTTATAGAGTTGGCCACACTTGCTGATGATGATCAATTAATCAAAGGCATTTGATTAGCAGCGCCTGACTGCTATTTACCCTCTTAATTCCTATGGAAGCGGTAATGGTGTACTTCGTTTTTCACACATGGCTTTTCCATTTTGGCCTAGTTTTTGTTAAATAAACCATGACACGGTGTAATACGTCATGTGGTGTTGTTCATCTGAAGCTATATTTACCTAATTTTAAGACCTGCCAAGGACCAGATGTTTTTTTTTATTATGTCCTGATACGTAAAACCATAGAATTCAAAAGGGTGTACTTTCTTTTTCACATGACTGTAGCTCAATTAAACTCGTTTCATATTAGATGAACTTTGCAACATCAACACAGTTATTGAACTGAATTGAAACAATATTACTAAACTGACTGAACTGAATAATGACACCATTCTCTTCTGTAGAGCTGCTTTACAGCTGAAACGGACTTGACTAACATTTCTTATATTTATTTATATATATATATATATATATATATATATATATATATATATATATATATATATATGTATATATATATATATATGAATCAGAACATAGTAGTCATCAAGTTTAGTACTTCATGAATAAATATTATGTAAAACATTATTTAAACCAGGGCTTTATAACCCAGGGTTACATCGGTGTATACTAGTGTTAAGAGTCTTTGAGTTTATAGACCCTTCATGCAGATTCTTTAGGGAAAATGACTTGTGTGTTTGTTTGTATAGAAGTATCATGCAGTAAACTGGCGAGAAACGTTCAGGAATCCACCGCAGAAAAGCTGCTTACGGCAGGTAGCTCTTCACTGGAGGATTGCACATCGAGAGGAAAGAGAAAGTTAGATGAAACTTCTGAACCCACAGAAGCAGTGTCCGGTGAGTACAGAGTTCATAGTTATCGGTTTGATTCATGCTTGCCATAACTTCCTAGTTAGGAGAACATGCGCTCCTTCAGCACGTTTTAATCAGTAATATCTGAGGAAAAGTTTCAGACTCTAACGGGTGCCAACCAAGAATTGTTGATGTTTAGAATGTTCTTCTTGTTGGCAGCATTTCTAAATCTTTGCCACCTGTATTAAACTCTTAACAGCCTCAGAATTAGATGTCTCAGAGCAGACCTCGGATGTGCCAGAGCAATCCAAACCCAAGAAGAACCGCTGCTTCACCTGCCGCAAGAAAGTGGGGCTCACGGGTATGCAAAATTATATACTATACATTATTTTTACATTTATATTTATACCATGCTGTGTCTGAATACTCTATACTGATTGGCTGGAAGGTGTGCATTAAAACCTTTTGATGCACAGGTAGTTCCAGTCAGTTTAATCAGTATTCTATATTAATGCACTGCTATAATTGAAGTGAACACACACCTCTATCTATCTCTCTATCTATCTATCTATCTTTCTTTCTATCTATCTTTCTTTCTTTTTCTTTCTTTCTTTCTTTCTTTCTTTCTTTCTTTCTTTCTTTCTTTCTTTCTTTCTTTCTTTCTTTCTTTCTTTCTTTCTTTCTTTCTTTCTTTCTTTCTTTCTTTCTTTCTTTCTTTCTTTCTTTTAAATAAAGGTAATCTTACCGCTCTATCTCTGTGTCTGATTCAGAGCTGGCAGGATGCTAGATCTAACAAGCCGTAACTGATGAAAATAACTGTCATTTTTACACTTTTGGTCAAATTGCACAGCAAGCATCAATAACAGCTTTAACCTGTCAATGCTGGCAAATGATCATGGTATAAGATAAATAATTCATAGCTAGCTGTGTATTAACTGATTTGAATGCACTCCGCTTGGCGTCGGGTGGTTCTTTGCCTCCACATTGTGCATTAAAATCGTTTAATGCACAACTGGCCATGGATTATCCCTTACATATACACACAGGCTTTGTTACAAAACATTGTGAGCTACCTAAATGCTTTGCTGAGATTTTCCTTTTTTTTCCTGTATGAAGGTCTCTTGAGTTAATCTAACTTTTGTTTCTATCTAACAGGCTTTGACTGCCGGTGTGGACAGTTGTTTTGCAGTATGCACCGATACTCAGATGTTCACAACTGTAGCTTTGATTACAAGGCTGATGCAGCTGAGAAAATAAGGAAAGAAAACCCTCTTGTCGTTGGGGAGAAAATCAAGAAGATTTGAGCTGAAGATTGCAAAGATGTTTTTTTTACCCTCTTTTCCCCACAAACACCCTTTACAAGATCTTGAATTGTGCATGCTACAATGAAACATTTACGCAAAGTTTTGTCCCTTTGTTTCATTTTACACCTCAAATTTATTTACTTACAAAATATGTTGGTATGTAAACCGCAAAATATTTATATAATTGCAGTAATTTAATTTGCATTACTAAATGGGTTTAAGTTCTCATGTTAAGACTACTTTTCGGGGTGGCTGTGTATTTCTGGTGATGAACAAAGCTTGCATGTTAAAACCATTGCCAGAATGTGTCTTTAATTTTTATTTTCGTTTTTCTCAACAAGGATTGTTAGCAAGAAAATGAGACAAATTACTTAATATAAAAGAATACATGTTTTTAATATACAAGTTATGTGCGTGGCTGCGATCTCTGGTTTAACAGATTTTTTGCACTTCATTACAGACTGTGATTTACATTTTTCCTATAGTTCATTTATTCGAGTGAGTGAAAGGTGCGAGTGATATTATTTATGTTTGTGAATACACTGTGTTCATGTTGAATAAAGTTTTACACGTCACACTGTAGTAAGGGCTCTAGTGAATCAATTTAGCTTAGTATACATGCCCTGTTTTGTTTAATTACATTAAATTACATAAATCTGTGTATACTGTTAGTATTAAAAGTTATTGTAAGACTGTTGCTTAAACTTCTGAAAAATCTTGCCTTTGATTTTACGCTGCAGTGGTTTGCACATTGTGTAATATTGCCGTTTGGTTTCTGACAGTACGTTGAATGTAATCATTACGACATCTGTGATATAATTAGTAGCAATGGTACATCTTGTCAGTTGTAGATTATCAAACTTTTTAAAGATAAATGAAAAACAAACCCAGCATACGGAAAGGCTGAAATCACCTGCCAAAAAAACGTTTTAGTCTGAATGACGAGTAGAAAAGTGTGAAACATGACAAATTGTAATGTCTTACTTGCCTTGCGCATGCTGTAAATGATCATTTACATAGTGCATGCGTCTGTATGATTTTCACACTATGCGTAACTCTGGCTTGTATTTATGAACCATGAAACCCACCATTGCTAGGACATTAGAAATGAAAAAAGTAATGAGAACGTACATTCTTGGATGGGTGTTTATCAGTGTTGGGTAAGTTATTCCAAAAAAGCAATTAATTGCTAGCTACTATTTACATTTTCATCAGTACTGAATAATCTCTCTAAAAATTAGTGCCTTAATTACTTTCTAAATCTGATATCAACCTCCACCAGTTGAACAATACAAGGATAGAAATGAAACCAGTCTTAATTCCTTCAAATAAATATAATAAAATTGCATAAATTATTCTTGAACTGACCAACTTTTTAAAGGAAGGTTACATAAAAAAAACACATTTCAATATGCATTAAATGTTTGTAAAATCCATATTTTATATAGAATTGCTCTATAGTCTATATAGTATTTAATGCAATAACATCAGAAGTAACTAATTAAATTACAGAAAAAATGAAGAATACTTTTTTTAAGGGAAATGTAATTAAATTACAGTAATTAATTACTAAGTAATGCATTACACCCAACACTGGTGTTAATTGAATGTTATCTATCAATGGGAATGGTAGCTAATTCATGGTTATAAAAAAAATCAGCAGAAAACATTAGAAAACTTTGTTATTAGGTTGTAAGTAACACAAAAACTGTTTATGGTTAAAAAAAAAACATTCCTAAAACATTAGAGATTGGAAACCAGAATCCGCCCGAATGGACGTGGCTGATGCCTATATAAGCAGACCATTTTGCCATAGAATCAGGTTAAATCAACTGAAGCGACAGCACCTGAGCCAAGCGTAATAGCACGACAGGCTACGCAATACTCGTTCCCTACTCTCAGGAAACCGAGGTTACTTTAGTAACCGAGCACGTTCCCTTTCGAGAACGTTCCCTTTATGCAATGGGAACCCATTTTAAAATGCCGTGCTATTAGCTAGCGCCCTGAACCCTTACCTGGGGCTAAGTGGCCCGAGGTCAACAGTAAAGTTTGAATGTCACAATTCCCTCCAGGACCAGACAAAGGTCGAGCCCTTTATTAAGGTATAATGTTGCAGAGGCTTGGGGCCCCTGGGGCCGAGGACTTTAGGTAGAAAGTACCCGTGCTTGCAGAGCAGGGACCTCTAGGTCAGAGTCCTGCATGGGTTCGGGTACCCGCGGGTACAAATTTTGCTCAAACGGGTGAAAAATATCCAACTGTGTCGGATGCGGATCGGGTCGGACACGGGGAAACGCGGGTCTAAACACGGGTTCAAAACAGTCACGTGCAAATGTAAAAATAAATGCATATTTTTAGGAACACATCTACAAAACTATGCCTGCCCTGTATTTCAAGTTGATAAAATATTTGTTTTTAGTTTATTTGAGCCCGCGCCCTCCCATGAGTCTCTAGGCCTAACGTTACATTCACTTTTAAAAAATCACAACCACTCGAACTGCTGCATCAGTCGTCTAGATGGATAGTGAGGAGTTGAAAAAAAAAATAGCTAGAGGAGATTATAAAGTTGTCGACAATACTTCATCGAAACTCAAGTCAAGTGTGTGGGAGAAATTTGGAGTCATCTCTGATGAAGAAAGCAACATTGTGAAAGGCTTTGCTGCATGCAAAACCTGCCTTAATGTTTTCGTGTTCGATAGCCGAAAATATGGAACTTCGTCGCTGAGGAAGCACGCAGATACCTGCAGTAACAAACCGAACACCAGTTCTATCGAACAGTATCTTTTGTTACAGTACACTGTTGTTATTGTCTAATTTAAAACTGTTAAGTTGGCCTATGTGTGGTGTGAAATTGTCTGATGTGCTAGACGAAATTGCATTGTTTTGTGGTAACGTTAACCATGTTCTGTATAGGCTATCGGCTTTTTGACAGTTTTGGCTGTTGTCCTTGTCTTAAGGCAAGCCGCCAAAGGTAATACAAATTTGAAAAAAGTGTGTCTATAATGTGATTGGCTAAACTGATTTTATTTCGGGTGCGGGTCGGGTCTCGGTTCTATTTTAAGCGGGCCGGGTCGGGTTGCGCATTTTAATTAGTGCTGCTGTCGGAAAACGGGTCGGATGCGGTTTTAAGCACTGCGGGTACGGGCGGGTGCGGATTTACAAAATCGGACCCGTGCAGCTCTCTACTCTAGGTTATAGAATCTGAGGACCAGCCTGCCGCCGCACAGATGTCTTCGATTGGTACACCACTGGACCAAGCCCATGAGGAGGCCATGCCTCTAGTTGAATGAGCTCTAACACCTATGGGGCAATGAAGGCCCATAGAGGTGTAGGCTAGAGAGATACCATCTAGAAAGTCTCTGTTTTGTGACCGGCAGATCTTTAGTGCGGCCACTGAAACACACAAAGAGCTGTTCCGACTGTCTGAATGTGGTGGGGTGCTCCAGATAGATTCTGAGAGCCCTGACAGGGCACACCAGATTCAAATTATTATCATCTTCTGACGGGGGAAGAGCTGATAGCGATATCACCTGGGCTCTGAACGGTGTTGAGAGCACCTAAGGAACATAGCCGTGCCTCGGTCTGAGCACAACTCTGGAGTCGCCAGGCCCAAACTCAAGGCATGCAGCACTTATGGAAAGCGCTTGCAGGTCGCTTACTCTTTTGACTGACGCCAGCGCTAGCAGGAGTGCAGTTTTAAGTAAAAACGGTTTAAGGTCAGGAGCGGCTCAAACGGGGGTCCCCTAAGGGCCCTGAGGACCATAGATAGGTCCCAGGAGGGGACAGAGGGGGGCCGAGGCAAGTTGAGCCTCCTGGCCCCCTTGAGGAAACGAATGACCAGATCGCTTTTCCCAGTGGAATGGCTGGACACAGGGGCGTTAAAAAACGCTATGGCCGCCACATATACTTTGAGCGTGGAGAGGGTCCTGCCCGCGTCCAGCAGCTCCTGAAGAAAGGAAAGTACTAGAGGTACTTCACATTTGTGTGGGTCTACGTTTTGTGCTGTACACCAGCTTGCGAATGCTGACCACTTGAGGGCATAGAGGCATCTGGTAGACGCCACTAGATGCTGAATAGTGAGGGCGCGGTCTGGCGAGAGCCACACTCTCGTTTGTCTCGAGTCTATAACTGTTCCCGGGAAGACTGTATGCTGGCTGGAAAACAGCGTGCTCTTCGCGAGATTGATCCTGAAACCCAGGCATTCTAGATGGCTGAGGAGTCAGGATCTGTGGGTTAGCAACTCGCTCTCGTCGAGGTAGTTCAAGATGTGCATTCCCCGTTGTCTCATAGGACCGTATATTGATAAGCCCGCCCCTCAAAGGCGAATCTCAAGAATGGCCTGTGGTGATGGGCTATTTGGATATGAAAATAAGAATCTTTCAGATCCACTGACAAGAACCAATCCCCTGGGCGAATTTGCACGAGGATTTGTTTGGTTGTAAGCATCCTGAATGGCCGTTTCATAAGGGCCTTAGGTTCAGGTGTCTGAGATCTAGAATTGGTCTGAGGTTGCCGTCCTTCTTCGTAACGAGGAAGTAGCGACTGTAAAAGCCCGACTCGCTTAATGATGGGGGAACTGTCTCAACAGCTCCTTTCATTAGTAGGTTTGACACTTTGGTGCGAAGGACGTGAGCTACGTTGCTTCCCACCAATGTCTTGACTACTGCGCGAAAGTGCGGGGGTCTGCGAGCGAACTGGAGCGAGTAGCCTCGCTTTATTGTTTTCATTATCCAGTCTGATAGTCTGATACCCCTGATTATGGCCTTTTAGGCTTCGGCCTGCGTGGCTAGGGGTTGAATGAAATCTTGGGGTGGGGACCCGACCGCCCGAACGTTGAGAGCTAGAAAAATATTATTTTCGAGTGTGTTTGGGTTTGCTAAAAAGGCAGCTTTTGTTATCAGTGGCGTGTGCTTTGTAACAGGCCTGGTGACTGATTTTTTTACATTTCCAGCTGGCCGAACTGTAAGGGGGGCTGTTAGGTAAACACTCAGTTCTCGCTCTGTTTGAGCTGCTGCAAAACAGCAAACCGTCTTACAGCGGGCCCATTGACTGTAGTTAGAGGGGGGGTTGATAGAAAAGTGCTCTTTTTGTGCTTTATTTGGGTCGCTGTTAAAACAACTTTTGTTTGTAGGGGTGCGTGTTTTGTAACGGGCCCACTTACTACAGTTAGAACATATACAGTCACCTGAACTGAAGAGGGGACTAAGAGAAGTGCACAAGCTTTCTTCGAGGGATGTCCGGCCGCAGCGGGACCCTCTCTTTTCCCCCCTGTCGTTCGACTAGGACGGCTTCCGAGGCTCAGGGTCCAACATAAGCTTGGGTCCGGGGCCCTGACATACCGGGAACGGGTAGTGCTTTGCAGGCTTTAGGCGTCCATGAGCTTCAGCCGCTGGGCGGGGCTGAGAAGTCGGCGGTGCGGGCTTGGCTGGCTGAGGGGGCGGCGCTTTCTTAGCGCGCTCTGAAGCCAAACTTGAAAGCTTGGGCAGAAAGTGTCGCATGGCCTGCAACGATTTCTGCGCCTCAGTGAAGCGCTCAGAGATTCCCTTCCCCGCTGGACCGAAGAGGCCGGTTTTGGACATTGGGGCATCGAGGAAAGCGGTTCTGTCTGCGTCCTTAATCTCCGTAAGGTTCAGCCAGAGGTGGCGCTCCAGCACAACCAAACTGGCCAAACCTCTGCCGATCGCCTGGGCGGTGGTCTTGGTGGCGCGCAGGGCTAAGTCAGTGGCGCTGCGCAAGTCCCCAAAGGCCTCAGGGTCCAGGGCAGTCTCATCCATAGAGCGGAGGAGCTTGGCCTGAAACACTTGGAGGATTGCCATGGTGTGCAAAGCCGATGCAGCCTGGCCGGCGGCGGTGTAAGCGCGACCGGCGAGGGCTGATGTCGTTCTGCAGGGCTTGGATGGGTGGACCGCCTTGGTTCTCAATCTGCTAGAGGTGGGCGGGCAGAGATGCACGGCCACAGCTTCCTCTGGGGCGGGCAACGTGTTGTAGCAGCTTTAGTGAGGACGCGAATACGTTCAGCGTCCCCGCTCGCTCTAACGCCGTCTCAGTTGGCTTGGGATTAAGGGGCGGGGTCAACTGTCGAGCCCGCCCAGTCTTCTCCCTCAGATGCAGCCAGGGACAGGCTGTTGTTGCCATCTTCCTCAGATGTGCCAAACGAAACGAGTCCTGCCGCTTGAGAGGAGGGGCATAGATCTGTTTGCGAGAAAAGCACCAGTAAGGGGGTCTCACGAGGAGAGAGCGGGGTACGCGGGGACTGGGCCAGCGTGGGCTCGCTCGGTTCAGGCATCCTTTGGCCCCGTCGCTTCTTCCATCGTGGCTCGAGGAGGTAGCGAAGCGCGGGAGCGCGATGGGTGGGGTCGACTTCCAAAAGGAAAGCTAGACGCGAGCGCAAGATGGAGATGGGCAGGCTCTTGCAGTGCGGGCAGCTACCTTTGCTACCCTTACAGAAGTAGCAAAAAGGATATAAGGCTTCTCTCACCGGATAGCCGCAGGTTAACGGCGATTCAGGGGAAGGCGGAGCCGAGTTGAAGGTCGCTCGTTCCGCTGCAGGGGCTCGCCGATGGCGAAGTCTCAGAGATCAGCGAAGAAGGTGTTCACTGAAGGAGATTAAATCTGATTCTATGGTGAAATGGTCTGCTTATAAAGGCATCAGCCACGCCCATTCTGGTGGGTTCTGACGCGCCCTGGGTGCGAAGTGACCCAATTGGTTCGCGTCTCAGCCGCCTTGCAATAGGTTCGTGCAGTTGCTGCAGCACAGCCAATGAGCAAGCTAGACGCTCTGCTCTGTGCTCATTATGCAGCTGCACTGCGTTTTAAAATAATGGCTTCAATATTCTCGAGAAAAGGAGTTTTCCCACTGCGTATAGATATTGTTTTTAGTTTGTCATAAAAACATCTTACCAAAAAGTATGTTACTAGAACATTAGGAATTTGGGAATAATAGACTAGAGCTTAATTAATTGCAGAAAATTGTGAATTATGACAAATTGTAATTCAATATTTGCTTTGCAGGTGCTGTAAATTAATATTTAGCCCACATATTAGCCTTCAAGTATGATTTGCTTAACCCTGGCTTTTAAATTAAACATAAAAAGCAACATATTTAGAATGTTAGGAATTTAAATAAATAAATAAATAACAAGAATATACATTCAGTGTTGGATGGGTGTTTAGTCAATTCAGTCAATCAATCAAAAAAAAAAAAAAACTCTGTTACTTTCTTGGAACATTAGCTCGCCATTAGGTCGCCACATGAAAAACCGCTTATGATTGCTAAAATAAACGTTCCTACAACATTAGTAATTGTCTAAAAAATAATGAGAACCATTCACTAACGTTAGGGTAGCGTTCTGTGGTTGGTATTTTTCTGCTGAGTCACGTCGAATGAACGAAGAGGTCTTGACGTTGGGAGGATAGAAGGGGGCGTCTCTGATTGGCTCGCCGCTTCGACACGTGAGGCGGTAACTTTCATATGTCTCAACTGGGCATCTGGAAGAAGTTACTTGCGCTTTTGTTTACTCTGAGAAGTATTTCAGAGTACCATTTTACCTTCAAAATGTCTTTCGTAAAAGTTGAGGAGAAAAGTGACTTTTCATATCACAATTTGCCTTATGGAGTTTTTTCCACGCCAGATAATGTAAGTACAGATTTATTTATACAGTTTATTCAATCCTAAAAATGTCAGTATGTTTGGTCGAACCGAATTACTAAAGTCTTGTTATGCGATGAGAGTGTATTTAACATTATAAAACTAAATTATTATACTTAGAATATTATTACTTGCACTGCAATTCTGTCTGTGGACACAGTTGGTTTCAAGGGTCGGAACACATCGATAATCAGGATTCAGAATCTAAAGTAAACCCTCTCTGTCAACAAAGCTTTATTTGGCATGATTGTCAGCATTTAAAATATTGCCTAAGCATAGCATTTAAAGTATTAAAGTAGACAGTGCAAAATGATAATAACATTTGTGACCATGTAAACTCCTTTGTACACATGCTTCCACAGAAGCACAAGATGCTCGGAACATGCAGAAGAACATTATGATTGTTTTTTGTGCTGCTGTCATGAAAGCAAAAGAAAACCAAAGACATTCTGAAATTCATGCAGAAGTGTTCTAGTCACATGATGCTTTCTAACATGTATAACATATTTGGTTATAACAGCCCAGGCGCAGAATCGGAGTAGCCATTGGAGACCAAATTTTGGACCTTTGTGTTATCAAGCATCTTTTCAATGGACCGGTTCTTGGGGCCCACCAGGATGTTTTTGAACAGGTGAGCTTCATCAGTTTAGCTTTGTATTAAATATTATGTGTTATTCTGCATGCTTACACTTGTTTGTTCCCCCCATAAAAGCCCACACTCAATGCATTTATGGCTCTGGGTTATGACGCTTGGAGAGAAGCGAGAAAGTGCCTCCAGATGCTTCTGGCTGCAAATGAGTCCACGCTGCGTGATGACGTCAGTTTAAGAAGCAGGTAAATGTCCCTCCCACATTATGGAGTCCATTCATTAGTGTACTTTTTATTGCATATTATTTCTAAGTATGCACTGTATACTGCCTATAAATTAAAAAACAGTACACATTATGCAGCAACATTAAACATTTTAAATAGTATGCATTTTATTTGATTTATTTTTATCATTATTTATTTTTATTTTGTTTATTTAACATTTATGGCATTCATTATTTTGTGTGTGTGTGTGTGTGTGTGTGGGTGGGTGTGTGTGTGTGTGTGTGTGTGTGTGTGTGTGGTCCTGGTAAACCCTACGTTAATAAAGATACCAATATTCGAAATCCCTGTCCTTATGGGGACTTTTTTTCTGGTCCCCATGAGGAAAAAAACTCATAAATCATACATTATGTTTTTTGAAAATGTAAAAAATGCAGAGAGTTTTCTGTGATGGGTAAGTTTAGGGTTAGAGTTATAGTGAAGGGATAGAATATACAGTTTGTACAGTTTTAAAATCATTATTTCTAAGGGACGTCCCGGTAAAACTTGTGGTTTTGTGATCTCCAGGGCGTTTGTTCATCAGAGTTCAACAGTGATGCATATCCCGGCTGAGATAGGTGAGTGTGATGGCCTGTCTTATACTCAGACTTCATACTTCCATATCATAGAACCATATTTCATCTATTACTCATGAAATGCCTTTTGCAACTGTTTTACTTCAATTATCATTTGCATTTCAGAATAAAACAAAATAATAATCTAAAAAAAAAAAAACAATGATGGGCGGGACTTTATTTTATCCATAAGTAATTGATAGATCATCATGACATACCAGAATTAAGCATGGTGGTGAAGAATTAAAACAAAAGGGATTTGTCATGTCAGCCAAAAACTAAAGTTGTTTTAGAGGCAAAGCAAATAATTGAAGACATTAATTTTTACTTTGGAAGAACATACACTCATGAATAATACATAATCAACACTTTCATGCTGACTCTGAAGTTAAAACAGTCTTAAACAGTCTTTGACTACTTTATGAATTGGATAGTTTAGGATGCGTCATAAAACTAGTGTAATTTATGGTTATGTTCCATAATGACCACTAGAGTGCACTGTTCACTAACTATAGCTTTTAGAGCCATTCAGAAACCTTTTAAACCCTTTCTCATGCCATAGATAGATTACAGCCTTGTTATTTCTGTATTAGTTTGGTATATGTTTTCTATGTGTATTTAATAATCATATCATTTTCCTCAAACATTATGGTTAGGGTTTGTTCTAATAACTCTAACCTTAAGGATTAACTTGTGTAGTTACCTCAGCTTTAACTTTTATGTGTAAAATATGTACTGTTATTTATTTTAGTTTTTTGTAAACTTTATGCTTAATACTCCTGTAAGAAATGTAAGATTAAAGATCAGAATTCATCATTCATTAAAGCGGCAGACGATAGAACAGCAGCGCACACTTATAATAAACAGAACAATATCGTCTGCTGGTGTGGACGCTAATATAGTTGTTACAGTTTTTATAGTTACCGTTCTTGATGTGAACGGGCCTTTACATTGACAGAATGTTAATCAGATTCAAAATGTAATCAATAACGAGGTCGTCATATTATTTAAATACTGAATTCTTGATTGGTCTTTTCTTTCTTGCACTATTTACACATATAATTGTTTTGAGAGCACATTTCATTAATAAATAAGGGACCAGTAGCTGCAGATACATAGCCAAATTGAGTCCCATACAAATCAAAGATCTAGTGATTCTTGAAAAGAGATCAGAAGTTTCTGGATATGGGAAATTTGGAACCTTTTGTGAAAGGTGGTTTCATAATGGCTTGATAAAGGAGTTGCAGGGATGGTTCATACAAACATTAAAAGTTACTCATATATTTAATTCAGTGTAAATAATTTACTTTCTGTAAATTTTGTGCTTTCGTTCCGACCCTGAATTATTTTCTTTCTTTCATGAAACGTTCCTCTCCTGCAACGGAGCTCTCAAATCACTTTTAGGAACGTTGCATCAGAATTTGTATAATTTATACCACGTGTCATTAGTTATCAATTGTCACGTGACCAATTATAAACCTAAAATTGTGAATGAGATTTAAGACCGTGCGCGAGGTGGCGATTATAAGTGAACAACTAAAATAAATGGAAATTTCAGACTTAAGTATAAAATTCATTTTCTCACACAAAGCGATCATACATCTTTGAAAAAATGGATTTGTTATTAATAATAACTAAATAACATTTTTCAGTGTAGTGCACCGAAAACAGAACTGAATTCTAACAGATACATGGGGGGACAAATTATGATTTTTCACTCCTGTCACTACATGTGTTTATTCCTCATTTTCCATCATCTTTTATTCTCCGTTCTCTCCAACAGGCGACTACACAGACTTTTATTCATCAAAAGATCATGCCACCAACGTTGGAATAATGTTCCGTGGAAAAGAAAACGCCTTGATGCCCAACTGGTACGGGACAGGCCATTAATATTCCTCACCCTCTTAAATACTAACATCCGAAGCAATCGTGTTGCCGGAAACACATTCACATCATCACCAGCTCCTGCTGACTTCATATATTTCACTCATCTTTTGAGATAGCGTTCAAGTTTTAAAGACCCAGCAAGGTTCCTGTAAGTTATTCTCTTAAACAGTCTCTTTATTCTTTCCCAGCATACACCTGTCAGGCTAAATAATGCACCTGCGTATTTTCCAGCTCGCTGTGAAAAACGTCTTTTAGCAATAACTTTTCCCTCCAAAACAGAACTGTATTTCTTGTCACATTTTCACTTACAAGGCACAGAGAGGGGGTTATTCGCCTGGAGACAGAACAAGGACTCGTGTGGAAATGGAAAGGGAAGTTTTTTTTCTAATTTAATTTCAGTCACCTACCTGAAGTTCCCCTCGGCTCAGTCGATCTGTCACTGGGACTTTTCAAACGCGAGACACTTCTTCAGGAAGAAAATGAGAATTAGTTTACAAACGCGGGCCTGAGCTGGGGTTTTGTTTTCTGGGTGATTTTTGGAGTAGGATGAAATGTACAAGGTCACCCAGAAGTGTAAATTCTGTCAATATTTACTCACCCTCAAGTCACTACAAAACCCGTTTGCTGGGCATTTTTTCTGTGGAACAGAACAGATTTTTTATTTATTTAATTTATTTTTTTATATATTATTATTATTTTGCTCTTTTCCATACAACAAACCATGACTAAACTCAAAGGTGTCCTTTTTTTAGAAGAGGAGACAGATATTATGCATTTATGTTGGTTTTGTGCTTTTGTTGTTTCTTGTGGGTCTAATACAGTGAAATGGTTGTTTACACTTGACATTAAATTACAACTGAAACCATACAATACAATAATTTGGGGTGATCATCATACATAAAAAAACCTTATTAAATTCAAGTATTATCCTTACTGGAAAGGTATATACATTATTTTAAAAAACAAAAACTGGAATGATTTGAATTCGCCTGCATTGAAAGTATATCTGACCATTTTTATTTGTAAGAAAAAAATGACATGACATTGAATATTTAGAGAATGCTTTTTTTAAATGCTTACAATTTTATTTTTATAAGATTTTTATCTGAAAGCCTAAATACATAATGTTTAGGTAAGTGATGTGCCTTTACTCTGAAATTTAAAGAGGACTTTTATATAAAATGTTTGTGTAATAAAAATAAAACGCAACTGGTTCTGATTAGCTCAAATGTGAAGAATGATATTTAAGAGCAGAGAGGATGATTTTCAGTTAACAGCTGATATTTATAAAACTTGCAATATTTATGAAACCATAAATGCATCAAATAATAAAACGTTGAAAACTACACAACACTGGGCAGTTTTTCTAGATAACCCTTAGCTCTTTTACATTAAACAGATTATTTTACTTTACTTTCACGACCTATAGATGAGAGAGGTGTTGCTGGTCACATGTTGAGATTAGATAGTTACATGATTAAGAGAAAGAATGGTTATATAATTCACCCAAAAAGAAGATTTTTTTTCATTTTTTTTTTTCATTCACTGAATATTTTCTTTTGTGTTCTGGAGAGCGAAGAAAGTCATACAGTTTTGTATTGGAACAAAAGAAAGATGTGTTGATGTTAAAGGGAATGACATTTCATCCTGTCCTGTAGGCTGAGACTGCCAGTGGGGTATCATGGGAGAGCTTCCTCTGTGGTTGTCTCTGGAACACCAATCAGAAGACCTCAAGGACAGATGAGACCAGATGCAGGTAAACAAAAGACGTTGGACAAGCTGTGGACTTGTTAACAGAGGTTATTCAGCTGTAAAGTAGCTTAGAATTGATACAGTTGAAAATAAAAAGTATGGTTTCTGTTTGATTGCACATTAAAATGCCATTAAAAATCTTCACAATGACTTTTTTTTTATTGGTCCTAACTTACCCAGCTAACAGGGAACATCCTCAGAACTTTTGGCTAACGTTCTTGCAAGATTCTCTCAAAGTTCTGAAAAACATTTTCCCAGTAATGTTAATAGAATGTTCGTTTAAAATGATCTGGTCATTAATAACGTTCTTAAAACATTAGCACAAAAACAGTTTTCTTTGCAAAATAGTTTGTTTATTTTGGCAGTTAAATGCAAATTGAAATATTCTCTGTTTGAATAATGTGTTGTGTATTAACATACAGCACAGTCAGCACATTAACAAAACACAATATGTGCATTTTTTTATTTGCTTCATAGACATCATAGCAATGATTAATGGCATCATGTTTTATGAAGAACCTCCATGTGGATGATTGGGCTGTTTGGATATTTTCTCTTACGTTAAATGATTGCTTTCATTGGTCAGCAAACCCGTGCCGTTCATTATTACAACCTCACTTGAGAACTGATCTGACATCTTTAAGTGAGAACTATAAATTTGAGGTAAATTCAGTCTATAATGAACTGTGCTGATTTATCCGTTAAAACAGCTGTAAATCTGTTTGTTTCATAACTATATTTCTCTGTCTTTCTCTTTCAGCTCAGCCGCCCATCTTTGGACCTAGCAAACAGCTGGATATAGAGTTAGAGATGGTGAGTAAATGTTTTATGTGATATAGTTCATTAGTTTATTAGTTGAGCATGTTATCATAAGTTCTTGCTGATTCAGTCCTGTGCAGAAAATACTTATATAGATCTCATTCCTTCCCCATTGTTCATATAAACAAGGCACATAATCTCAGGAGAAGTGTCTTTACAATGAATGTACTTTCCGTGAAAATGTTCCCTAAATGGCACTCAATTGATTGATTTCTCCTTGCAGGTCTCAAAGTTTTGCAGCTGATGTTCGATATGCACTATATTGTATTTCCTCTGAAATGGCTCTAACTGATTTTCTATGCAACAATGAAACATTTGAAAATTGTGCTTTTATACACATTGCACCAGGTTCTGTGTTTTTCCTGTCACTTTTCCCCCTCTTAAATATAGTCTACAGTGGCTTTGCAATATTTTTGTGCATGTGGTGCAATATCTTATGCAAGTTTTAAGAAAGACGAATGAAGGATGTTTTTGTGTTTGTTTTTCAGGCGTTCTTTGTGGGAAAAGGGAACAATCTGGGAGAGCCCATCCCAGTGGAGAAGGCTCACGAGCACATCTTCGGCATGGTGCTTATGAACGACTGGAGTGGTGAGAACCAGCAATATGTTGTCTTCTGCAATACATATTCTCCCACATCATCTTATATGATTTTATATAAGCTTGAAGTGCTCTATTTATGCTTTTTCTGTTATTAACTTTGATGCAGTGTGGAATACAGCTGTTTGTGAATGTAAAAGGTCTACAAAGTTTCAAATATCAAAGTGCACAATAAATGGAGTTAGATTCTCCCAAAAGAATGAACCGATTCTGAACTACCTGAAAGGAGTCGAGTAATTGATCACAGAATTTTCACTTTTGGGTGAACAATCTCTTTAATGCCAGCCTATGGTTTTCATTGGATTCCCTCGAATAACATCTACTTTGACCCGCCCTCAAACACTAGTTGTAGCTGAAGCTTGGAAGAGTTTGGTTCGTGTTGTCAACATGTCAAGAAGACGCTGGTTTCTGTTCTGCAAGGAGAAATGCACTTTGCATGCACTTCCAAAGGATAATTACTCGCACTGGAATTGATATGGTAAAACAGACGCCATCGTTACTCATGTTATCAGTGTGCATCAGCTGAAATTCAGATATGGTAATGGCCGTTTCATTTCCAACAAGCGCTGTAAGCGGTAGACCAATTACAACAGACAGGGCCGTCTGACCAATCAGAGTAGAGTAGGCTTGTGGAAAGGAGGGGTTTAGAGAGACTGCGTAAATGCACCTATATTCCAAATCTTCTGATGCCATACGACAGCTTTGTATGAAAAATAGCAAAGGAGATTTGAGAGTGACTGAAGAACAGGATAAAATTTCATACAACAGTATTATCATGCACTGTACTAGTATGAAGGACTTGTAGAGAAGTTTCTGTCATAAAACCATATTGGTACTACTTGACTATCTGACAACCCCTCTCTTCCCAAACCTACAATGGTTCCTTTTTGAGAACACTAAACACATTGCATTTTTCTGAGTCGTTGAGCAGATTTCAAAAATGAGAAACACTTTTAGGCCGAGAAGGCCCTGGGTGATGCTTGGTGAAGCACGCAGACGTCCATTTACACAGCAGCCGCTTACCTGTTAAGTTTCCATTCACAGAATACTGTGTTTTGTAGCAGAGTGAGTAAAACATAAGCCTTTTGACTTTTTGGAATTTGTACCAATTGTTTTTTTTTGCAGTGAATATTGGCTGACATCAGTATGAAAGCATTAAAATCACAAGATGTTTGGAAATCAAATTTGTCAATTTTCAAGATATTTTTATATTTCCTATTATTTTGCACATGTATTACTGAATGTATCTGCTCTGTTCCAAAACAGTGAACTATTGTTACAAAACTGCTCTGAGACTTGGGGAAAGATCCAAATGTATTTTTATTTAAGGATAATCCATAAAGAACAGGCAAATGGTAAAAAACACACTGTAGTCAAAATAATCCATATAACATGGAACAAGTCCAAGAAACAGGCAAACAGGGCATTCCAAGAAACAGGCAAACAGGGCATTCCAGGACACAGGCAGAAGCTCAAAACCAAAGGACATGAATCCAAATTACAAGTGCTTAGAAATGCAATCAGACCAACAAGACTTTGCAAAGTGAGAGTCAAGACACAGGGCTTAAATAGGCAAGCATTTACAAGGTAATGACACTCAGCTGAACGTAATCACACCATAATGAGTACAGGTTTATGGGAAATAAAGTTCATGATGGGAAAGCAAAGGAGTCGGGAGGAGTGCCCTCTGGTGGATATCATGGGCACTCCAACTGGTGGATGTAGACTGTAGAGCAGGGGTGTCCAAACTCGGTCCTGGAGGGCCACTGTCCTGCAGAGTTTAGTTCCAACTTGCCTCAACAAACCTGCTTGTAAGTTTTTAGCATGCCTAATGACCTTCAACAGCTAATCAAGACCTTGATAAGCTGTTTCAGGTGTGTTTAATTGGGGTTGGAGCTAAACTCTGCAGGACAGTGGCCCTCCAGGACCGAGTTTGGACACCCCTGCTGTAGAGGAAATAAATACTGTAATATATACACATTTTTTCATATAAGAATGCATCATATAAGTTTTGCGTTTTAGTTGCAGTTTAAAAATGTATTAGTGCATTTTTAATGACAGTCTCAGGAATGCTGAAGACTTTTTATACTGCTTCATTCCAGATTTTACTTTACATTCAGTGTTTTTTTCCTTGCATTTTGTTTTTAGAAAACCTCTCTTTCATCTCCAAAGTTACTTCCTCACCAGCAGAAAGCATTCCTTAGAAATGCTACCTGTCTTCTAGTGAGATT
The DNA here is from genome assembly GCA_026230005.1 of Gila orcuttii. Classification (NCBI taxonomy): domain Eukaryota; kingdom Metazoa; phylum Chordata; class Actinopteri; order Cypriniformes; family Leuciscidae; genus Gila; species Gila orcuttii. Next base: position 16,830,052 of record JAPDVR010000001.1, on the reverse strand, counting down.
CTGTCAGAATTATGCAGAGGGTAGATATCTGTATTTTATATGAGTACAGCTCAGAATACTTTGTCCTGTTCGGAACAGATACTAGAAACTGTCACCTTCATTTATATAGCGCTTTTAACAATATGGACGGTTTCAAAGCAGCTTTACAGTGATAATAGGAAATTAAAGTAACAGAGATTGTTTTGGCTTTACAGCAGCTCTAGAATAAAGTTATTGTCCAGCTAAAGTTAGTTTTGATCGATTCACTTCCGTTGCAAAGATCATTAGTTATTAACTTAGGGGCCGCTTACACGACACCGTTCTAACAGAAAAACCCAACAGTGCCTGGTGGCTCGAGATTACAAATCTTGAAATAGGTTCCAAGTGTCACGGATGGGTGTAGGCAGGAAACACGAGGAGAAGAGGAATAACTACTAACAGGAATTTAATGATCAAAAAACTCAGGAGATGCAACACATACCATATAAACGAAACATATACAATAACCGACCAGGAGTGAGAGAGAACACTGGGTTTACATACACAGAGAACGGATCATGGGATCAAGACACAGCTGGGGCAAATCAACTCAACACAGGTGAATAAACTGAACACAAATGAGGAGCGGGAAAACTGGAACACCGGACTGAACCAAAAACACTAAGACAGGGGTAAACCAGATCACAAAACAGAACTAAACACACTGAAACGTGACAGTACCTCCCCCCTCCCCGAAGGCGCGTCCTCGCGCCGTATAACATCAATGGGGTGGGGGGGTTGGGCGCCCTGGAGGCTGACGAGGGTGTGGTTTCACAGGAATAGGAAGCCTCCAGGGCGGAGCTGGCAGCTCGGGGGACCAGGGCGGAACAGGCTGTGGGTCTTGCCAAGGGGGAGCTGGCTGTGGGCCGCTCCCAAGGTTCTGAGGTTCCGAAAGCTCCGCCGTGGCCACGTCCAGCTCCGCCTTGGCCACGGCGGAGCTTTCGGAACCTCGGGAGTCCAAGGCGGAGCTACCCCTTCAGTTGGCCATGGCGGTGCTGCTCCTTTGGGTGGCCATGACGGTGAGGTCTTTTCAGGCCTCCGTGGGTCTCTGGCCGGCCATAACGAAGGCGTATAGCCCCCCCAAAAAATTTTCTTGGGGAGAAGGACAGGTTCAGGCTGGACGGTCTCTGGCTGGACGGTCTCTGGCTGGACGGTCTCTGGCTGGACGGTCTCTGGCTGGACGGTCTCTGGCTGGACGGTCTCTGGCTGGACGTGGCTGACGTGAAGCACTGTGATGGACGGGACCAGCGGTGAAGGCTCGAGATCTGTGCTGGGCAAGACCAGCGGCGAAGGCTCGGGATCGGTGCTGGACGGGACCAGCGGCGGAAGCTCTGGATCGGGATCTGTGCTGGACGGGACCAGCGGCGGAAGCTCTGGCTCGGGATCTGTGCTGGACGGGACCAGCGGCGGAAGCTCTGGCTCGGGATCTGTGCTGGACGGGACCAGCGGCGGAAGCTCTGGCTCGGGATCTGTGCTGGACGGGACCAGCGGCGGAAGCTCTGGCTCGGGATCTGTGCTGGACGGGACCAGCGGCGGAAGCTCTGGCTCGGGATCTGTGCTGGACGGGACCAGCGGCGGAAGCTCTGGCTCGGGATCTGTGCTGGACGGGACCAGCGGCGGAAGCTCTGGCTCGGGATCTGTGCTGGACGGGAACAGCGGTGGAAGCTCTGGCTCGGGATCTGTGCTGGACGGGACCAGCGGTGAAGGCTCGGCCATCTTGGGTGAAGCAAGGGACACGGAGTTCTTGGAGAGGTATGCAGAGGGTTCCGGATCGAGGTGAACTGGGGCGCCGACATACTTCCGGATAGGGACTGAACGATGATTTTGACTATCTTCTGCATAGTCAACGAGGAAATCAGAACCATGTAATTCAAGGACATAATTAATAAAGTCCGGGACGGACTTATAACAATTATCCACGGAGATGAAACGGAATAAATTATCATCCAGTCCCATCCGGAAGCAGGCATTAATAGTGGAATTACCCCAGTTCACAAGATGGGAAACATCCAGGAACTCCTCAACATACCTCTCCCACGAACGGCCATTCTGCTGAATGTTGAAGAGTTTGTCCTCAGCCATCATGTTTGTTTTTTTAGGTCAGTTATTCTGTCACGGATGGGTGTAGGCAGGAAACACGAGGAGACGAGGAATAACTACTAACAGGAATTTAATGATAAAAAAACTCAGGAGATGCAACACATACCATATAAACGAAACATATACAATAACCAACCAGGAGTGAGGGAGAACACTGGGTTTACATACACAGAGAACGGATCATGGGAACAAGACACAGCTGGGGCAAATCAACTCAACACAGGTGAATAAACTGAACACAAACGAGGAGCGGGAAAACTGGAACACAGGACTGAACCAAAAACACTAAGACGGGTAAACCAGATCACATGACAGAACTAAACACACTGAAACGTGACACCAAGGTAAAAGCCTTGAAGGGAAAACAAAAAAAATTATATATATATATATATATATATATATAATTTATTTATTTATTTTCTCTGCGCAAGCTTTAAAAACGCAAACCTGTGAAAACGCTGACACCGTGCACATGCGTATTACGTGTTTAGTCTATAGGTATGCACATTTGGCAGGCATGTAGTCTTTCTTTCTTTCTTTCTGTGTCTGTGTACATGCTGTCTGTGTACATGCAGATGCAATGACATCTTGATGGTGCGTATTAGTGTCTCTTTGGTATCTGTTCTGCCAAAGGCCATGAAAAGTACTCTGATGCATCAATCTGGATGAGATTTCTGGGCTGTATCAATTTCAGATATATGAATGGATTTGAAACGCAATGAATAAATAAAGAACTGACACGGTAAAGAATATCAGTGTCGTGAGGCGGCAGACTTTATGAAAGCTTGCGGGTTATAAATTCAATAATATTGCTCAATGCGATCAAATTTATTTGTCTGGACAAAAGCTTTATAAGACTTAGTTACTTTGCCAAGAAATTTTGGGTTGTATAATTAAATTATATTGCACTATAATGCATTATGGTGAAATGCGAGAAATAATGCTGCAGCAAATTATTCCTTAAACAAATCAAATGTAGTTTTGGAGAGTTTATCACTAAGATAAGGCTCTCATGCTCTGCTGCAAAAATTGGTGAACTACATGGGCAGCATTTTAAGCGATCATATATGCACACATATGCCTATGTAGGCTGTAGACTGCAAGGCAGTTCACTAGGTTTGGAACACAGCTTGTTTGTGCCTCAGTAGGGATATGTACAGTGAATAATTGTACATTTTATTTGAAGAAACTAATTGAATTTAGTCGAGGAAGAGGAAATGCCACAAGTAATGATCCATCCATGCCCGTATTTAGGCAAACCACAGAAGAGATAAAGTGAAAAGACAAGCAGTGAGAAGGCTGTGTGCATGATCATTTCACTATAGAAATGCCATACAAGTTTCAAATGTAATGCATCTAGTTGTTCAGGACACATACATTTAAGATGTTTTCTTACAAAAAATAAAGGATAAAGGGGCCCAATAATATTTTTGCAGTTTTTGAAGAAAGTTTGAGTGGTGTTTTTCCCTGCAAACCTCACTTCCACAATGCCAGTGCATGATTTGTATGGATTTCTTGCTGTAGTGTCTTTTTCTCTCTGTTGTTGCAGCTCGGGATATCCAGGCTTGGGAATACGTTCCATTAGGTCCATTCCTGGGTAAGAATTTTGGGACCACCATCTCTCCCTGGGTTGTTCCCATGGAAGCATTGATGCCCTTTGTTGAACCCAATCCTGTCCAGGTAAATGGGGTTAATTGTATAAATATTCTGATAATGAAATGACACTGTAAATTCAGACAGTTATTTGTTAAAATGAGTTAAAAAAAATAACTCTGACATGCATTTCTTTTTATTTTGGCCAAGATTTGAGTATAGATGTATAAGGGCCATACCATCAACATAATTTTCATATAAATGCTTTTTTTAACCTTCTATTCCGCGAAGAATCCTGAAAAGAATGGATCACAGTTTCCACAAAATATATTAAGCAGCACAACCGTTTTCAACTTTGATGATAAAAAGAATTGTTTCTTGAGCAGCAATCATATTAGAATGATTTCTTGATCATCTGCCCCTAATAACTAGAGTAATGATGTTGAAAATTCAGATTTAAGTTAACATTTTAAAATATATTTGAATAGAAAACAGTTATTTTAAATTGTTCTAATATTTCACAATATTTCTGTTTTTACTGTATTTTTGATAAATAAATACAATCTTGGCGAGCATAAGAGACTTCTTTCAAAAATGAAAGCCTTTTCAAAAAGCCTCATAAGTGACTGATTTGGATCTCTCTACATATGCAACAGCTCTGTGTCACACAAACTGCCCTTCTTCATGCAAAATGGATGGGTGTCTTTAAAAGGCAGCATAATTATACTTACCCTTGGTAGCAGGCCTTTGCGATCATGCTTGTGTTGCCTTTGAAATGCTGCCTACATAGGCTTTTGACAAAGTACCCGATTAGCATCTCAGGAAGGGCCATTGCAAACCCATTATCTTTAAAAATGATAGGACTGTAAAGTTGAAAAAATTCAAACTATGACTTGTTACAGCTCTGAGGAACGGACAGGTCATCATCACAGACATCAGAGTACATATACATTGAGTACATTGCATATAAGCGGGAAATGAGACGTGCTAAAGGTCATTCTTTGAGTTAACTACTTTCTTCTTTCTGTAAAAAAACAAACCACTATAAGCGAATGAGGCAAAAACACATCTTTATTCTCTTTGATCAGTGATTCTCAGTCGGTGGGTCGCCACCCAAAAATGGCTTGCAGGTCTGTTCTGATGCTTATTTTCTAATGCCGTTCTTTTTAGGAGTTCAACATGGACTTTTTAACAGCAAATATTTCTTACAAAGACATTTTTCCTGCATAAGGATGTAGTTTCAGCATCTACAAGCAGGGCTACCTGGACCAAGCAAACCAGACAAAACCTTGACCTCTTGATGCAAACATTTAATTCGGATGAGTCTCCATATACTAGCCAAGATGTGCACTTAATGTTTGGTGGGATTTTTCTAATGTTGTTTTTTTTTTTAATATATGTATATAATTTTAGGACCCTGTGCCTCTTCCATACTTATGTCACGATGACCCCTACATGTTCAATATCAACCTTTTTGTCACTGTGAAAGGTGTGTGTCAGCATCTGTAACATCTATCTGTTATTGTGCTTCTTTTGCACATGTGACAATTTTTACCTTTAAGTGCTCAGTCTCGTTTTCTTCCTCATGAATTTCTCATCTGCCCAGGTGAGGAGATGCAAGAGGCCGCCACCATTTGCAAGTCTAATTTTAAGGTAAGAGATGTTTTGCATTTGTTTTGCATTTATATGTTGATGTTTCAAGAGTACTGAAAAGTATGGATGCACCAATACCACTTTTTTGCCTGAACTAGGCCGATACCAATACTTTTAATTTAGTACTTGCCTATACCGATACCTGTACAACTTTTAATTATATTAGGTAGAGAAAGCAAAATAATATGAATCAATTTCATTGGTTTAACTTGTTTAGCAAATAACAACGTTATTTGCATGCTTTATTATGCCTGTTAAAAGGTATTTGTTACTTTCACTGTTCATTCTATTGCTCTATTATATTTTATCTTTCATTTAATAGCACAGCACGTATTAAGAGCTGCTTCAGCAGGGTTCAATGCTAAGGATTTTTTTCTGCTGGCTAGGAAACTCGCCAAGACGGCGAGTTTTTACATAATTTTGTGTGAATTCATCAGTTAAAACGCAAGTAGATGTGAAAGAGAATTCAATTTAGCATTCAAGTACTTTTTCTGAGACACGGCTTTCTGGCCGCGTGCTTCGGATGTGTGCGCTCACTAAACTTCTTGTCCTGTAATAATATAGGGAATCACTCGTTATACATAAATCACGTAACAGTTCACGTTTTTATATGATTTAGTTTTAATCCAAATGACATGTGTGCTAAGTGAGCGATCCGCAATCAAGAGCATGCAACAGAAGTGCGCTTACTCGTTCTCTCTCTTTACCGTCAGTTAACGTTAGTAATATGTGATAAAAATATTTCCAGCGATGTCTGTGGAAAAGGGATGCGCTCGACAAACTTGTGGGTCTATGTCGCTGTGTGCTTAATCCACTCCACGAGTTTCGCTTTTCAGCTCGTGCACAGCAGCTATATAGGCCTAAATATTTAATTTGTTTACCATATTATTTATTCGATACATTTAATTCAGAGACATCCTTCTCTGATATATCAATTCTGCTCTCTATTTGCTCTGTTGTCTGTGTTTCTTTGTCACAAGCACGGTACTGTACACGCTGTGTTATATCAGTTGAGGCTATCGGAGCATTTTAATGAGTACGAGTATTGTACACGAGTGCAGTATCGGACCCTACTGCATCCTTACTGATAAGTGACAAGTTATTCTTACTGTATCCATATGATTATACATGAATTTCCCTGGAAAAACTCCAGCATAAGCCAGATGAAAAAAAATGCGTAGAGGAATTGCATAAGGTAATGATGACAATTATACTACACAAATATTCAGACTGGTTGGCAAACATATTGTAAGCATGTTGTCATGCTGGGGCAAGAAACTGCAAAGTACTGAAAACGTGGGTCAGAAAATATTTTAGCATTTTTATTTGATCACCCTTTCAACCCATTAGAGATTATTTTTATCCCAACTGGGATTGTTTTTGGTGTCTTTGTCTTTCCATAAATACATCTGTGTATGTGTGATTTTGCATCTGTTTGCCTCGCCATAAATTGCCCTGTGCAAGATTTGCAACTTTGCACCATTTCCTGATTTGCATAACTCCATTAGTGAATCAGGCATTAAAACAACACAGGCTGTGCAGTGCAAATAAACAAAGCAATTCATTCTTACTGAACCCCGCCTCTATCTCTCAGCGCCTGCTCCGTGTTGGGCTCCTTGTGCTATCAGTTCTTGGAAAAAACCCATTTTGTTGCAGCAGACAGGAGAGATTACGCCATTCTTTCACATACAGAGAAAGACATTTTCTTTATTTGTAATAGACACCAGCTGCTTGTAATGGGTTTTGTGTCTTCGCAGTACATGTACTGGTCCATGAAACAGCAGCTGGCACACCACACAGTCAACGGCTGCAACGTCAGAGCGGGCGACCTGCTGGCATCTGGCACCATCAGTGGACCGGTACGCGTGTGTGTGTGTGCGAGCATGTCATTGATGTAGAGTATATTAAAGAAATAGTTCACTCGAAAAAGAAAAGTCTGCTGTCTCATGATGGGCCTAAAGAGACAAATTTGTTATGTAATGACCTTTAAAAAAATTATTTTTAATTAATTAATTCAAGTAGACACACTTGAAACCACATTTATATATTTTTTTATTTCATCCTGTTAAATTAGTCGATTGTATAACGATTACCTTAAATTATTAAATATAACTATAAGTATTAATAATAATTTTAAATTAATATTTAAATCTGTTATATTAGTAAATTGTATAATAATTAACTTTAATTACTAAATTTAACTAATTATTAACAATAATTTAAAAATTGTTAATTTAAGTAACTACACCTGAGACAAGTTATATTTTCTTTATTTTAATCTGTTATATTCAGTAAATAATATAATAATTAACTATAATTATTAAATGTAATTATATTTATTAATAATAAATATCATTTCAATCTGTTAAATTCAGTGAATAATATAATAATTAACTAATTATAATTTTTTCTATAACTATTAATTATAATAATACAACTAATTTAAGTAAATAAACTGTAAGACACATTTATATTTTTTTATATTATTTCAATCTTTTAAATGTAGTAAATAATATAACTTCACTTATATAACTTAAATTATTCATTTTAACTATAATTGTTTATAATAATAATATGCCAAGCTTGTTTGTTTTCTGAAAAAAAAAGAAAAAAAAACTAACTAGCATATTTCTGCACAGAGCTGTATTATACAGTACTGACACTGTGTTTGTGTGCACAAAGGATCCAGAGAGTTTTGGCTCTATGCTGGAGCTCTCATGGAGGGGATCCAAGACTATTGACCTAGGCAATGGAGAGACAAGGACCTTTTTGAAGGATGGAGACGAGGTCACTCTCTCAGGTGGGCTTTTAGAGTCTGTGTGCGTGTGCATGTTTAAGGGTTTCTGTCACATCGATTTTACCTGTTGTTGAGTTGGAGAGCTATAAATTGATAGAAATGTGATCCCTATTGATATGAACTCTCTCTCTCTCTGTGCAGGTTATTGTGAGGGCAGTGGCTATAGAGTGGGATTCGGTCTGTGTGAAGGGAAGATCCTTCCTGCTCTGCAACAGTGAAGCACCTCTCTTGCTCTCCCTCCCTACTGTAAGCCATGGCATCTACAGTATTATTCATCCTCTAGTTTTCATAACCTGTTTAAAACCTATTTAAAGGTCTTTAGGACTTTTAAAAATTACATAAAACTCTTTTTACACCTGTAATCTGGTGAATTTCTGGGTGAAACAGGATTCATTAAGAAAAAATGCAGGACGGGACTTGATTTTGTCCATCAGAACTGGTTGGATTGTGAAAAGTGGGTGTTAAATATCACAATGGAGGAGCTGAAATGTATAAGTGATTGTCAAACGTTTTCTTTAGCTAACTTTTGTGATCTTGAGAAAATTATGGAAAAGCAGTCTTCATGGGCTTTAAAGCAATTCAGCTAGTTACTGCAGAAATGACACATGAAATGGTTTGTTATTCTGTGTTATTGAAAAATAATTCAATAAAGTTACTGATTCCTTTTAAAATGTCTTAAGTCATGCTTTTATTTTGTAACATAATGTCCATAAAACATATGCATGTTGCTGAGCTAATGACTCAATACAATAAAATGCATCGCACCACAAATACTGGGTAAAATACAAAAATAAATTTTAGTTTCTTTGTATTGTTTGAATGAATATATTGTATATAATCTATTATAACAAAATGTTATTGTTGTTGCGAACTCCATGACACATTAAATGCAACCTTAAAGTCTAGGATTCAACCAGCATTATTCTTGTTGGAGTTACAGGGCCTGGCTGTCAGAGACTCTCAAACAGGTACAGTGAAAAATGCTCCCAAACGGAGAGACTGACTGACAGGTCACTGCTTGAGTCCTTTGTCTTTGATTGTGGTTTTGACTAGGAACAGCACAGCATTAATGAGCCTTCTCAACTTTTGACTGAAGTGAATGTTTCTGTAATTACAGACGGAGCAGACCTGATGTGTGTATCGATGAACAATGCTCTCTAACTCACACTGTCAAATATTACCTGGAATATTTTACAGTAAATAGTGGTTCTAGTTAAAGTAGGCATTCACTGTTATTTGCTATTGCTCATATTTCAGGTTAAACATGTTTTTTGACAGTAATATTTTTTTGTACTATGATCTATTCCATGGTACTACCTTTTTTTTGTTTGTTTGTTTTGTTTCTTTGGACATGTACCATGCCAATAACACACACACACACACATATATATATATATAGTACCCCTCACATTTCAGCAAACATTTTTGTTTCTACAATACTATAGAAATGAAACTTGGATATATTTTAGAGTAGTCAATGTGCTGCTTGTATAGCAGTATATATTTACTGTCCTCTGAAAATAACTCCACATACAGCCATTATTGTCAAAATAGCTGGCAACAAAAGTGAGTACACCCTAAGTGATAATAGCTGTATGTCGCTGAACCATGCAAAGCCACGTCCTATTCATAATTTTCATGTTTTTGTCAGTTTGACAGGACCATACGCTAATTTATCCAAATTGACAGATTGCGTTAAAGATATAAAAGATTGGATGACGCGTAATTTTCTTTTATTAAATCCAGACAAGACAGAGGTAATACTTATCGGTTCTAAAAACCGTCCACAAAACCTTTCACAGCACGACTTTAACATAGTAGGATGCCCTGTTACTTTATCCGCTACAGTAAAAGACCTGGGTGTTACATTAGACTGCAACCTGTCTTTTGAAAAGCATATTTCATATGTTACAAAAACTGCCTTTTTCCACCTTAGAAACATTGCTAAGCTACGTAATATGCTATCAGTCTCTGATGCAGAAAAGTTAGTTCATGCATTCATGACCTCGAGACTAGATTACTGTAATGCTTTATTAGCTGGTTGTCCTGCATCTTCAATAAACAAGCTACAGTTAGTCCAAAATGCAGCCGCTAGAGTTCTTACTAGATCAAGAAAATATGATCATATAACACCGATTTTATCATCACTTCATTGGTTACCTATAAAGTTCCGTATTAAATACAAGGTATTGCTTTTGACTTATAAAGCTCTAAATGGTTTAGCTCCAGTCTATTTAACGGATTTTCTATCGCCTTACAATCCATCGCGCTCTTTAAGATCACTAAATTCGAGGCTTCTGGTCATACCTAGGATATCCAGATCCACCAAAGGAGGCAGAGCATTTTCACATTTAGCTCCGAAGCTCTGGAATAGCCTTCCTGATATTGTTCGTAGCTCAGACTCGCTCCCCCAGTTTAAAACTAGACTGAAGACGCATCTATTTAGCCAGGCATTCATATAAATTTTTTATCTTACAGTTACTGTAAATTCGGCCTCTAGTTCATAAACGCCAGAGGAGAACTGGCCCCCGACTGAGCCTGGGTTCTCCCAAGGTTTTTTTTTTTCTCCATTGGGTCATCTGATGGGGTGTTAGGACACCATTAGGTCACTGGATGGAGTTTTTCGGTTCCTTGCCACTGTTGCCTTTGGCTTGCTCAGTGGGGGATATTCAAATTAATTAACCAATCATACCATTGATCAGCTCTACCAAACTTGGATGTCTTTTTTCCAGTAATAAACAAACATTGTTAAGTTGTTTTGATTGATACTGTGAAGCAGCTTTGATACAATCTGTATTGTGAAAAGCGCTATATAAATATATTTGACTTGACTATTTGACTTGACTTGACCATACAAATTTTTCTTGTATTAGAGCAGATAAAATTTCAGCTTTGAGTACAATTCTCTCATAGTGACCATTGGATGTTCAACATGGCACCTCATGGCAAAGAACTCTCTAAGGATTTGAGGATTAGAATTGTTGCTCTCCACAAAGTTGACCTAGGCTATAAGAAGACTGGTAACACCCTGAAACTAAGTTACAGTACAGTAGCCAATGGTCATACAGAGGTTTTCCAAGACGGGTTCCACTTGAAACAGGCCTCGCAAGGGTCAATCAAAGAAGTTGAGTCCTCGTGCTGTGCGTCAGGTGCAGAAGCTGGCTTCAAAAAACAGACACATGAGTGCTGCCAGCATTGCTTTAGAGGTTGCAGAAGCGGAAGGCCAGCTTGTTTGTGCTCATACCATATACCGCACACCGCAACAAGTCGGTTTCCATGGCCGTCGTCCAGAAGGAAGCCTCTTCTGAAGCTGGCTCACAAGAAAGCCTGCAAACAGTTTGCTGAAAGCAACCTGCCCAAGAGGATGAATTACTGGAACCATGTCCAGTGGCCTGATGAGACTAAGATAAACTTATTTGGTGTCCAGCATGTGTGGCGACGCCCTGGTAAGGAGTACCAAGAAAATTGTGTCTTGCCTACAGTCAAGCATGGTGGTGGTAGCATCATGGTCTGGGGCTGCATGAGTGCTGCTGGTACTGGGGAGCTGAGCTTCATTGAGGGAAACATGGATTCGACATTCTGAAGCCCAAACACACCGCCAAGATGACAACTGCCTTGCTGAGGAAGCTGAAGGTGAAGGTGATGGAGTGGCCAAGTACGTCTCCAGACCTGAACCCTATTTGAGCACCTGTGGGGCATCCTCAAGCAGAAGGTGGAGAAGCACCATGTGTCTAACATCCAGCAGCTCTGTGATGTCATTATGGAGGAGTGGAAGAGGGTCTTAGCAACAACCTGTGCAGCTCTGGTGAACTCCATGGCCAGGAGGATTAAGGCAGTGCTAGGTAACAATGGTGCTCACACAAAATATCGACACTTTAGATACAGTTTTGACATGTTCACTTAGGGTGTACTCACTTTTGTTGCCAGCTATTTTGGCAATAATGACTGTATGTTGAGTTATTTTCAGAGGACAGTAAATATATACAGCTATACAAGCAACACATTGACTCCTCTAAAATCTATCCAAGTTTCATTTCTATAGTATTGTCCCTTGAGAAGTTATACTAAAATGTTTGCTGAAATGTGAGGGGTGTACTCACTTTTGTGAGATACTGTATAGTAGTCAACATTTGAAGTGGACCAAACAAGTTCATCAAAGTTGTCCTAAGACAAGAATGGGTATTGTTCAAAATTAATGTATAACTTTGATGAAAGGTTTTGATCCACTTCAAATGTTAACTACTGTATATATATTTATCATTTACTAGTGAGCAGTGAGAAAATTCTCCTCCTTGTGCGCCAGCCTGTCCGAAGCCTAGGAAAGGCCCTACACGGCTGACATTTCTGACCGACACATGGCTGCCACCGTGATATCTCAGTTCATAGATGGGCTGAACAAGATCGACCAAAGCTGCCTTCCAGGGAAGTTCAAGGTCTGGTGTTACCAATTTACTCTGTATAAGCATCTGATGTGGCCTCTGAAACTGTGGGACATTACCTCAACAACAGTCCTGAAAATGGACATAAAAACAAACAGCTATATTGAGAAATGGCTTGACCTCCCCATGGCCTTGCCAACATGGCACTGTTTGGGAGGAACATCTTAGAACTCCCACTGAAATCCATCAGCCTGGGCTACAAACAGGAGAAGGTGAGGGTGCTATTCGAGCTAAGAGACTCGCCCGATCCGCTTGTGAGAAACAACAAAGCCCAAATCCGCACAGGATGCAAGCATAGTGTGACCCAGACAGTGGAACAGGCCACCAACCGGCTAAAGCATCTGGAAATTGTTGGGTTTTCACAGCCAGGAAGGACAGGTCTTGGATGGGGATCTGCACCCAAAATGTGGTCCAAAGCATCCACAAAGGAAAGGAAAGACCTGGTCATCACTGAAGTGTCAAAGATGGAGGAGGAGTGCTACATGTGTCTACACCAGCAAGGCAGATGGACAACCTGGGACGTTATCAACAGCAACATCAATTGGGCTGGTATGTGGAAGATGCCCCAAGCAAGGCTTAGCTTCCTCATAAGGGCCACGTATGACGTCCTTCCCAGCCCCCAGAACCTACACTTGTGGTACGGATCGTAGGAGAACTGTCATCTCTGCTCCTCCCAGAATCCGAGCCGCCAGCACATCCTCTCTGGGTGCAAGGCAGAATTGATTCAGGGCCGCTACAGATGGTCCCATGACCAAGTCCTGAGCAAGTTTGCAGAAGTCCTGGAGATGCGCAGACTGGAGGCAAACGGGGCCCATTCAGCAACATCCCAGCAGCGGATTCACTTAGACAGGCAAGGGAAGTAAAGATCACCGAAACCTCATTACAGCCTGACATCGTCCTCTGTTCAACCCCTGTTAAGACAGTCATCATGGTTGAACTGACTGTCCCATGGGAGGAGGGGCTGGAGGCTGCCTTTGAGAGGAAGAAGGAGAGCAGCTGCATGCTCTCAAGCTGGGTGGAGGGCTCTTACCTTCCCGGTAGAAATCGGCTGTAGAGGCTACATAGGAGCATCTACCCAGCGGCTCCTGAAGTCTTTGGGTACCACTGGCCGTGAACAAAAGAGGGCACTCAGAGATCTGGCAGAGGAGGCAGCGGCACCGGCGGAGGTGCGTCAGGCAGCGATGCCCAGCAGGTAGGCATACCTGTGCTGACAATATCTAAATACCATTTACTGCCATGTTTTTTCCTCCTGGATGTACCTGCACCACCGTACTTTATTTTCTCTCTTATATTTTTGACATATGCACTATGTTTTTACCATGTCTTTTGGACTTTTTATTTATTTACCATATTTACCATTTTACAACACAGTTCTTTCTGGAAATGTACCTGCACCATGGTTTTACTTTTTTTCACACACATGTACTATGGTGCTACAATGTTTACCATGACAGTACCATGTTTTTATTTATTTTGCACATTTACCATTTTATTCCTCATTTGTCAGGACATGTACTTGTACCATGGTACTACTTTTTTGGCACATGTACCATAGTACAACCATGTATTTCGGATGTGCACCATGGCAATACAGTTTTTGTTTTTTTGTTTGTTTGTTTTTTGACAAGCTATTCACTGAATTATCTTTGATATTTTAAGTATTTATGGTATAGTATCTGATGCCATGGTATCACCACAGTAAGGGCAGGTGGCAGCGCTGCTCTGAACCACATTTAAACTGACAACTCAAACTGAAAAATTAATCATACGATGTGAAAAATGCTTATTATAAATAAATTGTTGTTACAGACCTTTTCATTAGGACTTCCTCTGCAATGAATAATTTCTGTTGTGTTCTCGTGTCCTGTTAACAGATGGTGCTGAGCGTTTAGAGCCATGCTGCTGGAGATCACGAGGGCCCGCCTGTGAGTCATTGAGACATCAGAGGTCAGATGGTCTGTGATTCTGTGCTGGCATCCACAACTCTTTCAGCGTATGTGTGAATGTGTGTTGGTTTGGAAACAGAGATGGAGGGATCTTCGTTTCACTCTTACTGTGTGTCTCTAGCCCTCTGTGATCAAACTTTTACTGATGTGTCTTGTCGGCCTCACAGATGCACTTTAGTGCTTTGACCTTTCACTTACTGAAGGAGAGGCAGGCGATAAATCTCTGAAAACAGTGTGTGTCCTGTATACTACCAATAAGACTGGTACTGTGAGATGGCGTTTTTATTACTCAACAATAGGTGAGTAAGGTATTTTATTGAACATATAAATAGCTATATGTAGCTCTCTAACAGAGTTCATTGTAAAGCATTTTCTATTGTGATTATGGTTGTTGTTGCACTGTGCTGGAATTTATTTTTGAAGGAAGTACCGTGTCTATTAATGGGTATAGCTACAGTAACGTCTTCAGCTAGTCAGTTTGAGATCCTTTCCATCTAAACTGGTGTTATCTCTTAAGCCTATAGTGCATGTTTTATGATCAGTAGGATACTGATAGGAACTCTTTTTGTTTTTTTTTAGTTATGAGAAAGAATCATATTCATCTGCAAAGTCACGCAGAGACAAAGCACAACCAAAATAATGTCCTTCCACAAAAAAATGCAGTTTTGTTTTTTAACCACTAGAGGACCAAAAGTTATATAGTGCACCTTTAAAATAAAAAACTTAAATGAAAAAAAAAAAAAAAACTTTGCCTTGGGCAACTAACTGAAATATATTGGTTACTGAAATATATTGGTTTAAATATATTAAGTACCAAAAATAAAATAAATATTAAAGCTAAATAGAACAAAACAAAAACATCAAAAGCAAATACAAAATTACTCATGGATTAATTAATTTATGAGTAAAAAATTACTCATAAAATGAACACTGGAAATGGTCTGGTATGGTTTAATACTATTTTGCGGTACTATACTCAAATTGTAATACTTTTATAGTGGGGTTGATTATTAAGCTGTGTGTGTGTGTGTGTGTGTGTGTGTGTGTGTGTGTGTGTGTGTGTGTGTGTTTGTTTGTGTGTGTGTGTGTGTGCATGCCTGCCTGCGTGTGTGTGTGTGTGTGTGTGTGTGTGTGTGTGTGTGTGTGTTTGTTTGTGTGTGTGTGTGTGTGTGTGCCTGCCTGCCTACGTGCGCGCACATGTGTGTGTGTGTGTGTGTGTGTGTGTGTGTGTGTGTGTGTGTGTGTGTGTGTGTGTGTGTGTGTGTGTGTGTGTGTGTGTGTGTGTGAAATGCTTTGAAATGCCACCAATCAATTGGGCCCCCTGGATCAGAGTGTTATAAATGAAATCCACGAGAGGCGTATTTAATCAATGCAGAAGTACATTATAAATGCAAAGGTACAAAACATGAATCATTTTCATTTCACACTGCACTTCAAAACATAATCACATCAGATTCCAAGCACACAAGTACGTTTAAAGATATACAAAGGGCTATAACAGGTGCTAACAGCATAGCTACACAGATACTTTTGAGACTTTGTTCCATTAAAATTGTAAGAAATTACCTTTATTATTATTATTATTATTATTATCATTGTTATCATTATTATTATTATTATTAGTAGTAGTAGTAGTAGTAGTAGTAGTATTTTAATTATTATTATATTTCAAATGATTTTCTGTTGAACTTTCTATTCATCAGCGAATCAAGCAGAAAATCTGCATATTAGAATTATTTATGAAGGGTCATGTGACACTGAAGAGGCGAGTAATGATGCTGAAAATTCAGCTTTGACATCACAGGAATAAATTACATATTTAAAACAAGATTCACATAAATGGTTATTTAAAAATATTCACAATATTACTGTTTTTACTGTATTTACCAGCCTTGGTGTGCATAAGAGATTTATTTCGAAAAATGGTACCTATCCTAATCTTTTGAATAATAGTGTACATCGGCCTCAACAGCAGCACATGATTACTGTTAGCATAATTCAGTTAGCTCTGCTGAGAGCTTTTACTCAGCTGCTGCCCCACATGAATCATGTCCCCATAGTTACTGTGCCTCTAAAGTTAATAGAAGTATTGATTTGTGTGTGTTCTGTGGCAAGTGGAGCAGTGCTGTTGCAGAGTGTGTGTGTGTGTGTGTGTGTGTGTGTGTGTGTGTGTGTGTGTGTGTGTGTGTGTGTGTGTGTGTGTGTGTGTGTGTGTGTGTGTGTGTGTGTGTGTGTGTGTGTGTGTGTGTGTGAGAAAGTTCAGTTAGTAGCGCACAGCTAATCTCAAAGCTTTCAAACAATTGCCTGAACACTGATGTAAAAACATTTACACTGATTGGAAATCAAATAATTCAAGTATTTATAGAATAAATGGTGACATACTGCACACTGTGCATGTTTTGGTAAGATGATCATTCCTACTATGCAGTACATTTTGATGTTCTTATCATATATTTAATTTCACTTTTTAAAGATGTGTTCTTTTATCATAATACCAGTTTAATATTTGTATATATTTCTGTCCTTTCTTCAAGCAACATGTTTTCTTAGGAATTGTGTTTTAATGAAAAATCAATTTACCATTATGTAAATCCCTTTTTGTTAATTTATTGGTTGGTTGGTTAAATAGTTAGTTTTAAATATTTTCAAATACCAGGGGTTCATAGGATAAACAGAAAAAAATCAAAATATAGAAATAAAAACAAAAAGTTAAATAAACTCAGACTTAATATTGTTTTAGGTATTGTTGAATTTGAAATCTTTCGAAATTTCTTCAAAATATTCCCCCATATTTACATATATGTATACAAAATTATAAAAATTCCAGATTAAAAAACAGATCAATATTATATATTATAATTATTAACAATGGATTTTATGAATTCTATGATGTGTTTTGTAGTTATATTGTGTAACTTTGAAATATTCAATCTGTTCTATAAAATTATAAAAAATATGTATGAAAATGGTTATAAAAATACAAAAATGGAAAACAACTGGAGCTGCCTCTCTGAAATTCACATTGGTCAACAAATGCATGTTTTTTTTTTTTTTTTTTTTTTTTACTATTTAACTTTTTAAATACATCCTCCTGGTCTTATTATGCAAAATCCATCAGTGTGTGAAAAAAAAACTGCAACTATGTTGACAATTTTAGGCTATGAAAACGTCTCAGGTTACGAATGTAACCCTGGTTCCCTGAGAATTTGTCCTTCATAAGCAAGTGAGATAGCCTCAACTACCCACTTGCTCATCATCTGTTTAGATGCAGGGCAACCTATCTTAGGTGACCCGAAGCAGACAAATAATTGTTCTGATATAAGCCACTGAGCAGCTCTGTGGACATATGCATCCAAAGCCCGGACAGGGCATAACAGATTAAGTTTTTCCTGATCTGGGGTATTAATGGTGGAGGACAGAAGGCCTGCAGCACAAATGACCCGCACATTCAGTAGGGACCTAGAGATACAACCTGACCTGGGGTGAAGAAATACTATCACCATACCAGGTGCAAATCCAAGTACGTGCAGGCCTCAGCCTCATGTACCACGGAGAAGACGAAATTAAGGATCTCTCCTCAGAGATAACCCAGCAAAGAAACATTCATTACAGAAATCAAGTACTGTACCAACAGGGCAGAAACAAGATTCAGAAGGCGTTCTCTGCACCAGTCAGAGAACGGTTTCCATATCAATGCATATTTAGTCTTCTCGTGGAGGGAGCACTAGACTGGAGTATGGTCTCCAAGACCTCGGTCGAGAGACCTGAGTCTATGAGCTGGGCCCCCTCAGAGGCCGAGCCCACAGTATCCAGAGCTCCCAGGAGCAAAGATATCGGGAAATGCGTACAGTTGTAGCGTGAACCACACCTAATACATCACATCCAGTCCAAGCGGAGCTGGATGCATGAGGGAGAACCACAAAGGGCAATGCATTGTACAAGCGATACGAAAGGTCGACTTGAGTTTGACCTAAGTTCTCCCTAAGAAGCTCCACCACCTCGGGGTGAAGTTTCCATTCCCCGGGCCACAGCCCCTGCCTCAACAGGATATCTGCTCTGATATACGAGACCATCAGTGTGTTGTCCGGACCCTTCACCGAGCAACCACTCATGATTGCCCCCGACTTGTGAGGGAAGCATCCGTCGATAGCATTATGCGTCGACAAGAAGCCCCCAACACTGGGCCTGGGCGAGGAACCAAGGTTCTTCCACATGACCGAGGCACGAAGGCATAGCCGCGTGACCTTGATCATGCGAAAACGGATTTCCCCTCGGAGAAAACCCCTTGGTCCTGAGGCACCACTGCAGGGGTCTCATGTACAGAAGGCCAAAGGTAACTACGTTGGACGCAACTGCCATGAGCCCCAACCAAAGGCCTTTCACCGAACGGCCACTCATGACCGCCCCCCATCCTGTGAGGGAAGCATCCGTCGATAGCGTGACGCGTCGACAAGAAGCCCCCAGCACTGGGCCCTGGGCGAGGAACCAAGGTTTCTTCCACATGACCGAGGCACGAAGGCATAGCCGCGTGACCTTGACCATGCGAAAACGGATTTCCCCTCGGAGAAAACCCCTTGGTCCCGAGCCACCACTGCAGGGGTCTCATGTACAAAAGGCCAAAAGTAACTACGTTGGACGCAACTACCATGAGCCCCAACAGTCTCAGAGACTGTTTGCAGTGAGTGACTGACCTAGTTTTAAATTCCTTTACGGCTGTGAGAATCGCAGAAATACGTGCAGGAGACAGACGTGCTTGCATTGTTGTCGAATCCCATAATACACCTAGAAAAGTGGTCCTCTGAGCTGGGAGGAGTACACTCTTTTGGTGTTGAGCCGCAACCCCAACCTCCTTATGTGGGACAGAACGACATCTCGATGTTGAACTGCCAAAAGCTCGGACTGAGCTAAAATCAACCAATCGTCGATTTAATTTAATACGCGAATGCCCTGGAATCTCAGAGGAGCCAGAGCTGCATCCACGCATATTGTAAAAGGTGCGGGGTGATAACCTAGGCCGAATGGAAGAACCCGATACTGGTATGCTTCGCCCCTGAAAGCAAACCTCAGGAACCTCCTGTGATGAGGATGGATAGATAAGTAAGCGTCCTTTAAGTCTATTGTGACAAACCAGTCCTCGGACTGAGTCTGTGACACAATCATATTTAGCGTAAGCATACTTTGAACTTAAGATTCTGAGACCTGCTGTTTAATTGACGCAGGTCTAGAGTAGGACGCAATCCCTCATCCTCTTTCGGAACAATGAAGTAATGGCAGTAAAACCCTGACTGTCTGCCGGGAGGAGGAACCCCTTCTACAGCTCCTTTTGCAGAAGTGTCAGTACTTCCTGCTCCATAACCAAAGCCTGCTCGGGGTACACCACAGTGGGGAGGACCCCTAGAAATCTGTGTGGACAAGAACTGAATTCTGAACCCCTTTTCTTTAGTGTGCAGGACCCACCGAGAAATATGTGGCAGTAGTTTCCACGCTGCCAGAAATTCTACTAGGGGAACCAGTCTCTCAAGACTGGCCTCTGGATTTGGTTGAACAGTCACTACGGTGCCCTGAAGCGGCGAACCGGCAGGGAACAACCGAACTGACCGTTCTACGACCCTCCTCGGAGGATCGTATGGGGACGCTGACACCTCGGTGCCCTGAACGGCGAACCGGCAGGGAACAACCGAACTGGCAGCGCTGCGACCCTCCTCAGAGAGTCGCACCCCAGAGGGCGCCGAGGAGAAACGGTTTCTCAAAACGGTCCCTGCCCCGGAGGAGCCCTCAGAAGCCTGATAGCCTCGTTTTTTTTTTTTTTTTTACGACAGGACTTCCTGTCTAAACTTTATTAGAGATGACGACAGTCCTCAGATCTTGCCTACCTCTAAATAACTTAGTTCCTACGACCCTCCTCGGAGGATCATTGGAAAAAGCAGGCACCTCGGCACCCTGAAACGGCGAACCGGCAGGGAAACCGAACTGACTGCTCTACGACCCCCCTCGGAGGATCGTTTGGGGACACTGACACCTTGGTGCCCTGAACGGCGAACCGGCAGGAAAACCGAACTGGCAGTGCTGCGACCCTCCTCAGAGAGTCGCACCCCAGAGGGCGCCGAGGAGAAACGATTTCTCAAAACCATCCCTACCCCCGGAGGGGACCACCCTTTAGAAGCCTGATAGCCTCGGCGTCAGGGCTTCCTATTTGTCCAAGCTTTTTTTAGAGATAAAAACGTCCTCAGATCTTGCATATCTCTAACTGGCTAGACTGCTACCACCACCCAAGTCCCCCGATTGTGGAGGAGCCCAAATGGCGATGCTCGTTTGCACTCAGTGCTGCGAGGAGCTTAGTAGACCGAGACTGCTCCGCCCAGCAGTCTCAGGAACATTAGATTGGTGAGGAAGAAACCTCTGGAACGCCGCTGAATGGTTTATTTCTTTGTTTTTTCTTTATTTTTAAATCAGAAATACGTATGTATATATATATATATATATATATATATATATATATATATATATATATCACTCCGTGGCCACCAGCAGGAAAACAACCGAACTGGCCGTGCTGCGACCCTCCTCAGAGAGTCGCCCCCCAGAGGACGCAGAGGAGAAACGATTTCTCGAAACCGTCCCTCCCAGTATAGTTTATCTCTTTCTTTGTTTTTGCACGACGCAATTCTCGAATAGCGTCAGTGCTGACAACCTCACATTCATCCATGTCCTTATAATTTACCCACCAGCGCTGGGTAACGTCGGGGTTAAAAATAATGACGCCGACTCGGGAGAGAGAAAGCTAGTAAGCGTCTCTTTAACCCGAGGCACTGTCATACCATGATACTTAATACCCATAGCCTTACTATAGTTAGACGTTTGGGCATTAAACACATAAAATAGAAACCGGCTTATTCCACGATCTCGACACCTCAGTGTGGTGTGGAGATAGGGAAAAAACGGCAGTCCCCGACGAGGAGGCTGAGATACCGAGTTTTTCTGTTTTTAGATATATTTCATCTAATAAACTCTTATACTCTCATAATGTTCAGCTGGCCAGAAAATATTTAACTAGCAACAGCACTAGATAAACCTCCTTTTAAAGCTCCTCTTTATTCAACAGAGTTATGAGCTGACTTATTTATTCATTTATTGAAAACTCAAACATCTGCCTTTTTCTAATATCTTTATTTGTTTTGTTCTCTTTTTCTAAACAAAACACTAACGATACCAATTCCTCGGAACTGGAAATCGCCAGCACTGGATCTGGCAGGTGAAAGCTGAGATAGGGCGGGGCCCGTCCCAACTCTCGCTGTCAGATCCGTTTGCGAACCCCAAAATGCGAGTCGCCGCCGTGCATCGGCAACAGCGGGACCCGCACGGGGAGCGCGAACCGAAACGTCCTCCTCGAAGAACGCCCGGCGGGAGCGGAGCGTCCTCACGGACAGCTTCTCGCAATGCTCACAGTCAGCCCCCTCGAGAACTGACTGTGGCATGCTCCACTCCCCATTAGTAACAAAAAGCTGATGTGTGTGTCCCCACCCGTGATATAACGTGGGCAGGGAACAACACAAAGCTGCTTGCTCTCTTTTGCCATAATATATATATATATTGCAACTTGACAGACAACAATAAATATGACAAGGACAGAATACACAGAACGCTTGCTGAAGGCGCAGAAGCTGTCGCGGTCTGTTTTCAGGGGTGCTTTATAGCTTCCTGGTCTATGTCGTCACCCGCCTATGACGTCTAGCTCTTCCATTGGACTGATTATACACGTGCTTCCCGACGCAATCACGCAGAGCGTTCCCACCGCGTCTCAACGCAGCTCGAGTTCCCTTGAAAGGGAACCAGGTCTAATGCATTAGACACATTGCCTATGTTGAAGTACTGTGTACAAGACCTCAAAACAACAATGATCTTCTCATTTGATTACTAAATGCTCCATTTAGTTTCATACTGGAAGTTGGACATTATTGTGAAAAAAAAAAAAGGTGACCAAACATTGGGCTATTGATGAATATTTCCATTTGGCGAATATAATCTTAATGAAATAATTATATTGAACGTAATTGAACCCTTGAAAGTGCTGCTTGATCATTTCCAAAATGTTTTTTTTTGCATCATTAACCACCTGTTCTAGGGCAGTAATAATGTCTTGTTGTATTTCAAATCTGAACTCCAGTTTAAAACTCTGTCATGAATCGCCCCCCACCAAACCAAAAAAAAGAAAAACCTAAAATGCAATTCTAACGTTGATAAGAGTTAAGTAACATGTTGGCCACACTGCCAGGAAATTTATTTGTAGCATTTAAATGAATTGAACCGCAATTAAAAAGCTGAGGTATTCTTAGCTTGATCGATCGCCCATATGGCTAAATAAATACATTGAGAGGAAAGAAACTTGTGGTTCTTATGGACAACAAATGCTCTCACTATCACTGTGCTGAATCATCGGGTCATTTTGTAGGCTACGAGATAAGGAGTTATGCGAGGGAAAAACATAAATCAGTTTTTAATGAAAGAGATCATAACGCAGCACTAAAACAGAAGTGATGTCACGCTCCTCAATGCTGCTGTATGTGTATTTACAGCATATACAATCTGTTACTGTAATGCTTTATTTTGTTATAAACTCAACATGAGAAAAGTAAAAAATCACCAACCAAAACACTTCTGGGTGTCTAGATAAAACCTTCACAGATAAATGTCTTTAGGCGCTCTGCCGACGTACTTTGATTCGTTGTGTCAGTGAGGCTTCTATCAGTGGATGACATATAGTCAAACCAATCAGTTTTGAATGGATTTTTTCAGTAACTCTGCTTCGTATTTAGTTCACCCAAAAATGAAGATTCTGTCACCATTTAATCACCCTTAAGTTGTTCTAAACCTGTATGAATTTCTTTCTTTTGCTGAACACAAAAGAAGATATTTTGAAGAATGTCAGTAACCAAACAGTTGTGGGGCACTATTGACTTCTATTTTGTTTCCAAACTATGGAAATAAACGGTGCCCCACAACTGTTTGGTTTATTCAAACTATCTTCTTTTGTGTTCAGCAGAAGAAAGTAATTCATACAGGTTTGGAATAACTTGAGGGTGAGACAATGACAGAATTGTCATTTTTGGGTGAACTTTCCCTTTAATGCAACACTGAGGTCGTATGCATATTTGACAGAAAAATGTATCGGTGAGTAAGTGAATTGTTCATTCTGCTTATCGAGTAGCCTATCTACTTCGAGTTACTATCGAGTCGAGTATGTTTGGTTCAAGTAACATTCTTGGTTTTAGGAGTTGTGCTCGTCTTGCACTGATTCATTATGAGTGACTGAAATGTTACACCGAGAGTTACGAATTCAGAAAAATATTTATTCAGATAACTAAATAAAAGATAGGTGCACTGTTGGTAAACTTTGGAGCGAGCGCGCTATGAAGGAAGATAACATGTTAGAAAGGTAAAAGTTCTCAGACTAACTATGGCATCGACTGACATCATATCATGTGAGTAATCTATTCATATTTATTCAATAGGCCTATATTCATTGAGACTATAGACTATATAGATCTGGCTATATGAGACTATTTTGAATTAATCACTTTTTTCTTTGTATGACACATTGACATTACAGTACAGAATGGCTCTTTCGGTATTATTCTAAATGTTGTATAGGCTAAGCATTCATTCCATGTGTCATTGAAGGTTCTTAGGAGTGCACGTTAATGTCACATCCTTTGGATTGTCCCGGTAAAAACGTCACATGTCCTTCACATAAAAATCAGTTTACAGGCTTTCATAGACAACCTAGGAAATCGAGGAAGGCCTCGTTTAAGTTTTGTTACAAGCTGTTCATTGGCATTACAAAAAAAGCAATGAATAATATTCTTACATGTAGCCCCTTTTAAGATTTCCAGTGAGAAGATTTGCAGTGTATTCACCAATGATTGCTGATGATTTACCAGAAATATTGGAATCAATATAATCTTTATTGTGGTTCAGAACAGACATGTAGCACAATTGCATTTTCTCATCAGACAGGACACATTGGCATTTTTTTTTTTGTGCCCATGAATGAAAGATACATTCATTACATAATTTTTATGACTTCAGCTGAGGCACTTGACATCATGCAGTGCAGACTATAGCTCTCTGCAAATGCGTACACTTCATCAAAGACAACAAAATCAAACCACATCAGGGAATCAGACAGATGCTCTTGTAAAAACAACATTAAGATGAATGAAACAGTTTGTGGTGTTTTTCATCTTAAGTATTTTGCCCCAAGGCATTCAGTCAAGGTTTTGTCGTCTTGCAAAAATATAATCACAATTAAGACCAAAAACAATGTAAATGTGAATGCTTCATCATTGAACTGCAAGTATGCAGTTCCATTGTACAAACTGTACTTGTAGGGGTGATTACAAAGTACTCAAGGGGGCGATAGAGTTAACTGCAAATGTGAATGTCTAAATAAACATGTTTACTGTTTACTAACTTTGCTCCACCATAAGTAAGAGAAGATTGACAGTAGAAGAAAGTTCATGTCTGCTATTGCACCCCTCATGGCAATGCTAAGAATGCAGCTTTGTTGGCATACAAAATTTAGCTTGCGTAGCTAGAAGTGTGTTCAGGTGTGTATATCATTATGTAATATAAAAATATAAATTTGCTCCCATGTATCTTATTATAAATTCAGGATGCATTGGTTGTGAGAACAGAGCATCAGGTTAGTGTGGTTTAGAATTGTCTGATTTTGGTTTGTTTGGTCTGGTTCTCTGGCCTTGTGCGCTTTCGGTTTTGGAGTGGTTTCATTGGGTGTCATTTCAGGATTCATGCCTTCTTGTTTGATAAGAGTTACTTGCAAAGAATTAAATTCAGTTTCCTTAAAGATGTCTTCAGCTTAGGAAACTTTGTGATCCTTAAAGCAGAAGATGACTAGCAGCTTAAATATCCAATAGTAATCTTGTACTGGTTGAAAACATGGTGTTGGTGCAGACTCGTATCTGTTAATCGTCCAAGTGCTGCTCCTCCCAGGTGGACGTGGGAATGGCGCTGTAGGGGTCCATGATGACTTTGGCACAGCGGATGATCATTGCCACCAGCAGTAGACAGAGGAAGGCGATGCATGCCAGGGTCAGACCCTGGTCCACATCCACAAAAGCAGGGTCTGGTGTTGTCTCCTCCATCGCTTTGGTCTGTCCTCATCAGTCCAGGCCTCTGCTACCATCCTGATCACTTATCTGAGGGTGGGAAGATTGAGAGACAAGTAAATCTCTGCCTGCCAGAAAGTCCAATAAAATGAGCTGGTTTAACCAATCTGCATAAAGGATTTTAGGTTCAGTATATTTTAGGTTAGCTTAAAGTCCATCAACAGCATCTGTGGCCTGTTGTCGAATTACCACAGATAATCTTGTAGTAAAATCTGTATTTGAGCTGTAAAGGGGCCATTCGCTCAGGATGTGTTAGTTTTTACATTCTGTCTGAGCTATTTATCAATTGTTTGACTTTTAAAAGACTTTTCAGTGACTCTATGTGGAGTGAGAGAGGAGTAATTTGTGCATATGATTGTAGAACTGTAGAATTGAGAAACCAACAACTATATTTAGCTCTTATGTGTACATGGTTTTGAACTACAAACTTGTGACTAACAGCCCTAACCCTTGCCAAACTGATTTTAAATGGCCACAATTATCAGCCGATGCTGATAACTTTAAAATGGCCAGATACCAGGGGATAAGTTTGCCTTTTTGGCACATTAACAGTAATTTCCAAAAAATCCAACATTCCAACAGTCTTGTCAATGGATAGAGCAGGATAGAGCTTATTTGTGTACATTGTATTAAATGTTATTAAATTGTATTGTTTATATATATTAAATTGCATGATATAAATTATACCTGGTTAGAAATCAAAAGTTTGGGGTCAGATTTTATTTTTTTTACATTAATACTTATATTAAGCGTAATGCATTAAATTTAAACACATTTACAGTGTTATTAAGAGGCACAACTGTTGATAATAATCAACAACGATAATAATAAGAAATGTTTCTTGAGCAGCAAATCAGCATATTAGAATGATTAGTAATGATGGTGAAAATTCAACTAACAAATTACTTTATTAAATATTTATTAAAATAGAGAACAGTTATTGTTAAATTGTAATATTTCATATTACTGTATGTTTGATGTGTGTGTGTAATAAAGTGCATTGAAAACGAGCTTGAACCCAAATGCAGTATTTAACAAACGTGTACAAAATAAACCGACACGAACAGTGGTTACACGAACAAAGCTGGACAAAGACAATGGGAACATGAGGGCTAATTATACACGTGGACTAATCACTAAACAAGGAACACCTGAACACAATGAACCAAATGAACCAATACAAGGAAACAGAACTGAAGAACCGCATGACTAAACAAACCAATGAGAACAACACAACACATGAACCAAGGGAAGCACATGACAGAACAAGTAATCACATGACAAACAGGAACCATAACTATGACTTAACTTCAAAATTAAAGACATGCAAGCAAGAATGAACAAAACCTAACGTGGAGCAGAAGCAGGCAGGGGTCATGGAGCAGTGGCCAGCCTTGTCTATGGACCTTGGTACATACGATGCAAACGATGAACCACTGAACAGCAAAGCATAGTGGAAGCAAAGATGGAATTCGGCTAAAGAAAAATGGATTTTCCCTCCAGGCATCCGGGAACAAATGGGTTTGATCAAAAAATATCTTAAAGCCACATCATTAAAGTCCACCATATAACAGAGTCCACAAAATTCCTGGTAAGACCTGACTGCTGTCCAGAAGGCCATCATTGACACCCTCAAGCAAGAGGGTAAGACACAGAAAGAAATTTCTGAACAAATAGGCTGTTCCCAGAGAGCTGTATCAAGGCACCTCAGTGGGAAGTCTGTGGGAAGGAAAAAGTGTGGCAAAAAACGCTGCACAACGAGAAGAGGTGACCGGACCCTGAGGAAGATTGTGGAGAAGGACCGATTCCAGACCTTGGGGGACCTGCGGAAGCAGTGGACTGAGTCTGGAGTAGAAACATCCAGAGCCACCGTGCACAGGCGTGTGCAGGAAATGGGCTACAGGTGCCGCATTCCCCAGGTCAAGCCACTTTTGAACCAGAAACAGCGGCAGAAGCGCCTGACCTGGGCTACAGAGAAGCAGCACTGGACAGTTGCTCAGTGGTCCAAAGTACTTTTTTCGGATGAAAGCAAATTTTGCATGTCATTCGGAAATCAAGGTGCCAGAGTCTGGAGGAAGACTGGGGAGAAGGAAATGCCAAAATGCCTGAAGTCCAGTGTCAAGTACCCACAGTCAGTGATGGTCTGGGGTGCCATGTCAGCTGCTGGTGTTGGTCCACTGTGTTTTATCAAGGGCAGGGTCAATGCAGCTAGCTATCAGGAGATTTTGGAGCACTTCATGCTTCCATCTGATTTAATTTTTCAGCACGACCTGGCACCTGCTCACAGTGCCAAAACCACTGGTAAATGGTTTACTGACCATGGTATTACTGTGCTCAATTGGCCTGCCAACTCTCCTGACCTGAACCCCATAGAGAATCTGTGGGATATTGTGAAGAGAAAGTTGAGAGACGCAAGACCCAACACTCTGGATGAGCTTAAGGCCGCTATCGCAGAATCCTGGGCCTCCATAACACCTCAGCAGTGCCACAGGCTGATTGCCTCCATGCCACGCCGCATTGAAGCAGTAATTTCTGCAAAAGGATTCCCGACCAAGTATTGAGTGCATAACTGAACATAATTATTTGAAGGTTGACTTTTTTTGTATTAAAAACACTTCTTTTATTGGTTGGATGAAATATGCTAATTTTTTGAGATAGGAATTTTGGGTTTTTATGAGCTGTATGCCAAAATCATCAGTATTAAAACAATAAAAGACCTGAAATATTTCAGTTGGTGTGCAATGAATCTAAAATATATGAAAGTTTAATTTTTATCATTACATTATGGAAAATAATTAACTTTATCACAATATGCAAATTTTTTGAGAAGGACCTGTATATATATATATATATATATATATATATATATATATATATATATATATATATAGAGAGAGAGAGAGAGAGAGAGAGAGAGAGAGAGAGAGAGAGAGACCTTAAACACACGTTTATTTATAATTACACTGTATAGACCTTCCTCATAAACATCTATTTTCTCAAAATGTACATAGATACACATATACCCACTCAAAAACTAGCAAATTATTGAATAAAATGTACAAATCCTCATTTAAACAATTCACAAAAACAGAAAATTCACAAAAGTCACAAAAACTCATACATTTAATACCAGCTCATTTTCATAATCCACTGTGCACAAAACATCATTCAAAGCCCAAATTTCAGTAAATTTGTCCATATTATTCATTAGTTTAAAATTTGAAAACTCTGCCTTGATTCTAGTTGCTATAAGAGCCACCCCAGGACCTCTCCTTTCAATTTCCATTTCTGTGTTGGCCATCTTTGCTCCTCCAACCACAAAATTAATGAACAAGATTTTTTTCCTGTCTGAATATTTTGGTCCAAAAATGAAAAAACTACCCCCAAATCTCTAACCCACCCATCTAAGATCTGAAACAATCCTCTTAACCTTAAACAATTTAAAAACAAATGATCTATTGACTCTTCAGTGCCACAAAAAGGACATTCTTTCCCTACAGTGGGGTCAATGTGTGCCAAGTCTGTTTGTAGCTACCGCCCAGTGAACAACCCTCCATTGGAGATCCGCAGTGAGTTTCTCTATAGAAGGTGTGTACAGGGACCTCCAGCAGCCCCTAGGGGACGAGTCTGGCCCGAACAAATATGACCACTTTGTCTCTTTGCAATCTTTGAGTACGTTGTAGTGAGACACTTTCACACACATATTATTGCCTTTTTAGAGACAGTCTCAAAACCTTACAGCACAGTCCTGAAATTTAGAAGAGAACCTTCCTCTGGCTCTTCATCCACCGCTGCTGAAATTTCCACTTGGGGAAAATGACTCCCTCTGTTCTGTTCAGGTACTTCATTTTCCTCTTAGCTTTGTCTGAAGACAGGTAATGCTGAAACAATTCCATCCATTATTCTCTTTTAATCCTTGTAGACTTGATGCCTGTCTTGTTGCAGATTTCCTCTGGACTTTTCCAGTTTTCGCCAGTCTTTAATTAGGTCAGCAATTCTTGTACACCCCGCTCTTGCCATTACATTCTGAATGCTCCTGGGCTCCAGTGCCTGTGCTGGTATCAGCGGGTTATTAAAGAGAGGTTCATTCTTTGTCCAAAGTCCAATATTTGAGAGAACCATCTTAACCTTACAAACTGAAGTCCATGCTCTCAAAACCGCTTTGTAGAATGGGGAAACATCCCTCAAGTCCAATTTGATCAAAAACAATTGCACATCATACTTGAAAACATTAATTTTCCTCAACACAGCATGCGCTGTATCACCCCAGCACGGTTCCGCATACAATAATCTTTATGCTGCTTGAAGTCGGAATGTTTTATTCTGTTTTTAATGTCCATCAGGTCTTGTCCTCCCTCTTGAATAGGTAGTAAGTACAGCAGATTTTTTCCAATGCTGCCAATCCCAGAAAAAGTCAATTAGCTTTCTTTGTAGCCAGGGCCGGCGCTAGCCATTTGGGTGCCCTAAGCACAAATGCTTGGTGGTGCCCCCCCAATCTCCCACCCACTCACCCCACCCCCCCACCCAAGGAATAACAACCATTCAGAATTTCTTAGTTAGGTTATCTTTACTTCCAAAATAACTGCTGCAAATAAATAATTTTACATTAACAATGGCACCAAATATGAAAAGTAATAAATAATATAAAGGTCTACATGAATGATATATGTGTGTGTACTGTGTATAATTATTTTGTATATATATAAATACACATTTGCATGTATGTATTTAAGAAATATTTGTTATTTATATATAAAATATTTAAATTTATATATAATATAAATTATATATAAATATATACAGTATATATATGCAAATATTTCTTAAATATAATACGTGCATATGTGTGTGTATTTATATATACAAAATAATTATACACAGTAGGCCTACACACAAATATATCATGTAGACACAAACTTTTATTTTGGATGCGATTAATATTTTCCCAGCCCTAATAATTTGACAACTCTGTGAATATGAAAATATACAAACACTGAGATTGTGGGGGTTTTTTTTTTTTTGGGCACCAGAGGGAGACCGGCACAGGAGATTCACCTTTTTCTCGACTAATTTGATCTAGGCCTATATTACTTTTGTATATTAACATGCTTTAGACATATTTTATTTGTTATTTATACTAGTAGCCTATTGTGATGATTTTTCACGACGCAGATTTTTTGGTGCCCCCCCCCCCAAGCACTTGGTGCCCTACGCGCAGTGCGTGATGTGCGTGTGCGGAGCGCCGGCCCTGTTTGTAGCTCTTCAACCACACTTTCTGGAGGATCCAGAACATTCATTTTATGCCATAATGCAGATGCAGCCAGATTATTCTTGACCAATTACCTACCCCTATACGATAGTTGAGGCAGCACCCACGACCATCGAGACAACCGGTCACACTTTTTCTTCACCATATCCTCCCAGTTCTTCTGCCTATATTGATCTGTTCCTAAAAACACTCCCAACATTGTTCTTTTTGGCTCACAATACCAGAGGCGGACAGAGTACACAGCTTCATTACTTGAGTAAAAGTACAGATACCCCTTGCTAAATTTTACTCAAGTACAAGTAAAAGTACTACAGTCAGATGTCTACTTAAGTAAAAGTACTGAAGTACTTGTTTTTAAAAGTACTTGAGTATCAAGAGTACATTTTCTAAATATTGCATTACTACTGCCACAGTGCTTACATTTACTGTATGTACAGAAACATCCTACATGGAGTTATGAAAAATGTTAATGTTAATACCTTGGAGAATGTAAAAGGAATTGAAAGTAAAATCAAGTCATTTTCATATTTTTACCATGTTGCTTTATTTAACACTTAAGAAAATTCCGAAAATGTAAATAGTCTGGCGAGGTGGGCCACGGGCTGGCACATTCCCAGGATGGACCCGCTGCGTCTTCATCCATGGTTTCGTCTCTTATCTAAATCTGACCATGGAGTTGACTTTGTGACCATGGAGTTGACTTTGGCGGAAAGCTGAAGGTGATTGCTGATAGGCTGTCCCAATCAGTGGCGCCTGCACAATCCAATCACGTTTGAGAGGGAAACAACAAATTGAGGGTCTCCGAGATTTTTCCTTTTTCCTTTTTTTTTTTTTTTTTTAGAATAGTATAACGGGTACTCACGGTTATGGATAGAAATGCAGTGGAGTAAAGAGTACAATATTTGCCTCTCAAATGTACTTGAGTAAAGTCATGAGTACTCCCCAAAAATGATACTCGAGTAAAGTACAGATCCCTCAAAAAAGTACTGTACTCAAGTAAATGTACTCCGTTACTGTCCGGCTCCGCACAATACCTATGAGAAAATCTAAAAACATCAAGTATATCATCTTTTATAAGAGTCCAGAATTGCTTATAGAATTCAGAAGGAAGTCCATCAATGCCAGGAGACCGACCATTAGAAAGTTTCCTTACCGCCTCTGATATTTCGACCAATTGAATATCGGCATCAAGCCATTGTCTCTGATCATTTGTGAGTTTTGGCAAATCTCTTAGTAGGTCGTCCATGCAAGTAATGTCACAGTCTCTTGCTTTGAATAAATCAGCATAGAAGTTCTTTGCATGGTTTCTCATTTCTTTTGTATTAGTTGTTAAAGTCCCATCTGGTAGTTTCAAATGTAACATAAGTTTTCTTTCTCCTCCTTTTCGCTCCAAGTTAAAAAAATATGAGCTTCTATTTCTCGCATTGAAGAAAAACGGGCTCCTTTTGCTCTTTCATTGAACAGAGACGCCAAAACAGTCTTTTTTTTCTTTTAATTGTTCCACTTCTTCTGAATTTTCTTCAGTAATTTCTTCTTCAATTTCAATTATTTCTCTCTCAAGTATTTAAATACTGTTCTTTACAAGTCTATTAGTGTGGGCTGTACAGTTTTGGCAAAACATTCTTATTTGTGCTTTTCCAACCTCCCACCATTGCACTAAATCTTTGTAGTCACCTTTTTGTTCTTGCCACTTAGACCAAAATAACCCAAACTTTTCACAATATATAGAGTCATGTAATAGTTTCAAATTAAAATGCCAATAATAACTAGAACGCTGTGACTTTTTTAAACTCTTTTCAATCATGCACAAATCATGATCAGTAAAACCATTTGGAAAAATATTAGCTTTTAAAACTCTATTAGAATTATTTTTACTTGCATAAAACCTATCCAACCTCGCAGCACTAACATGATCATGAGAGGCTTTAACCCATGTATATTGTTTCACTGTTGGGTGTTTCTCCCTCCATACATCAGATAAGTCATATTTCCTTATAATACTGCTCACTTAATTAGCAGACTTGGGATACGGTTCTTCACCATTTTGGTCTAGTGTCAAATCTAAGGTACAATACCAGTCACCCCCAAGGAACATATATGCATTATCAAAAAAATTAAATTCACTAGATAATTTTCTAAAAAATTCTACCCTTTCTGCTCCATTATTTGGTGATTAAACATTCATGAAAAGAAATGGAAACCCCATTAATATTTATTGTCCCTATTTTTATGCTCTCCATAAAAAGAGAAAAAAGAGAAAGACAAACAATCAGAAGAGAACAGAAAGAAAAAAACACCCTTTGTGGCTTAACCATGACGTATATTGCTTTTTAACCCATTCTTTCCTTTTTCGTAATTTTGTCAATTTTTTTCACTCTATGAATCCCATTTCTCTGTCTTACCCCTTCCCCTTCCCCTACCCCTTCGTCTTACCCCTAGCCCTTGTCCCTCGAAACCGAGTGGTAAGCGCTAGGGGTGAAAACATACCCCTATGAAATGAGACACCACTTGGTTACGGTTACGTAATCATACATCGTCACTAGCTGGCTGCTACGTCACCAGAGGCGACAAGTTTTGATCCGTCTGCAAGTGTATGTCGATTGAGTGGGTTTTAGAGATGTTTTTGCGATTGTCTGCAACAAATCGCAGAAATCAAGGGAGAAGAAGAGGTGTACGACACCTACAAATGCTGGTGGATCAGCTTATGGTATGTATGTATTGGTTGCAAACAACGTTATGTTGCATTTAACATTTACCGAACTAACCAACACAGTAGCTGAGCTGGACGCGTAAATTTCATGGACTTGTATTATATTGAAATACGAACCCAGTAAAGATCTATGTGTACAAGTAATATTTTGTAATGACTGTTAGCTATAGGTTTTTTTGTCCCAGTCCAGCCCTGCTATGTGCTTTGTTCTTGGGGAGGGGAGACAACTAGGGTTGCCCACTGTCCCGTATTAGCCGGGACGTCACGCATTTTGGGCATAATTGATTTGTCCCATATGTGATCTCCCTTTTCCTGTTTATTGACTGCTACGCTGATCTAAACACTGACTGATACAGCAGCAGTGCTGATCACAACACTTGAGAATGATCAACGACACCTTTTATCATCCAATCAATAATAATATAAATCACTCTTTTGGGACAAATCATTGTTTGATTTGCAAACTGCAGCTTCAAAAACCGCTTCAAGTGGGATTATTGATTATTGAATCCAACATCCAGCCACGCAAGAAAACATGCGACCTACCTGAGGAAATAATATGCTGATTTTTCTGCTCAATAAACATTACTGATTATTATCAATGTAGAAAACATGGATTCTCCAGGATTCTTTGATGAATAGAACGTTTCAGAGTTTTCTGAAATGGGAAGCTTTTGTAACATATATACTGTCACTTTTGATCAATTGAATGCATCCTTGCTGAATAAAAGTAGGCTATTACTTTTCTTAATTTCTTTCAAAAAAAAAAAAATTCTTACTGACCCCAAACTTTTGAACAGTAGTGTATAATGTTACAAAAGCTTTCTATTTCAGATAAATGCTGTTCTTTTGAACGATGGTTTGTGTGTAACGTGACATTTTTTTGTATGACATTAATACAATTCTTTTTAGAATTAATTGTACACAAATAGGTTAAGCAAAACAATGTGTTTATGTCTGAGAACCAACACATACTTAACTGCAGACACTAAAATGACATAGGCTACACTGTGAGGTAGCCTACAGTACAAATATTTTGAGTGTAAACAGTTTAAAGTAGTTTGAAGTGGCAAATTTTTTTCCAACTCACCCCATTAATGGTGTGAAATGGTTTTCTTTTCCAAACTGGTGCTCCAATAAGATACTGTGCCATAAACCCCAACATGCCTATACTGCGCATGTGGTTCGATGTTGTCGAGATTGAGCTGAGGCAGGATTTCTGACTCAGTAAAACAGCGATGCACAGCTTAGGCTACAGAGCCTTTTGCAAAGGGCGCAGGACCATGGCTGAGAAGTAATGTCAGACATTTCTGAAAGACTATCATCATCACCCATCTCCTCCATTTCATCATCCCTATCAGCAACCTCAACAGCACCTTTATGATCATTCCTGTATCCAGTTTCATCTTCATATTGAGAAACATTCACCTCCGTTTCCTCAACTCTCTCACCTCTGTTTCCTCTACTCTCTCACCACCAGTACCACAATTTTTTACATTTTTTTCTTCACAGCTTACATCCTGATTATTCAACACAATCTCATGAAAGTGTGTATCTATACCACGAATGTTATTTCTCTGGCTATTTATTGCGTGCATCCGCACTGAAAACCCCTTGGTTAGGATTAGGGGGTGGGGAGTTTGTGCGTATTACACACCATAAAGTGCGTATATATGCACGCGAAAACTGCGTAGGCTATCATATACACGCAAAAAAGTTTCATCTAAATTCCTTCCTACACTGTCCTCACGAATCTCACCATCTGTCAGGTACAAAACACAGGATCCAATAGCGAGTGAACAAAGCTTTAATTAGAAGTAGCAAAGTACAAGGCAGGCTGGAGAATGTCTCGGATCGGCAGTTTGGCTCTTGGTAGCGCAGAGACTGCAGTGGGCTGGAATATCCAAGAAGACAGGAAAGGTGCACGAAAACAATGACGAACCCAACCGGCCACAAGTCCAACTCTGGAACATACGAGGAAAATAATCCGGTAGACAGGAAACTGGAACCGGGCGAACTGCACAGACAGCGAGACAGGGATAACCAGAACAACGATCTGACAATAAACATGACAAACACAAGACTACATATAGGATTCATAAATGAGACACACCTGTGGCTGATCTGATTGCTAGTCAGCAACAGCTGACACTGATAGGCAATCAGACCAGAACAGTACATTCAGAATGAACAGACAAACCTGCGAACCGTGACATTACCCCACCCCCTAGGAGCGTCACCTGACACTCTCAGAGGGTCCTACCTGGCGATTGAAATCATCGATAAGGGAATGATCCAATATGTCCCGGGCAGGAACCCAACTCCTCTCCTCCGGACCGTAACCCTCCCAGTCCACCAAATACTGGAATCCTCGTTCCCTCCGCCTTGAGTCCAGAATACGATTAACCGAATAAACTGGCTCCCCCTCTACGATTCGCGGCGGTGGGGGAACTGGGGTCGACGGATTAATAGCAGAACGAATAAGGGGCTTAATCTTTGAAACATGGAAGACGGGATGACTTCGGATTCCAGGCTAGGAAAAATTGGTGGCTGGTACCCTAAACTACACTCAAACGGAGACAGGCCCGTAGACGACACTGGTAAAGAGTTATGAGCGTACTCAACCCATGAGATGTGCTGGCTCCAAGAGGACGGATTCTGTGACACCAAACATCGCAACCCTCGTTCCAAATCTTGGTTGGCCCTCTCCATCTGGCCGTTGCTCTGGGGATGAAACCCAGAGGAAAGACTGAGATTCGCCCCCAGCAATCGACAAAACTCTCTCCAAAATTTGGATATAAACTGGGGACCCCTGTCAGAGACCACGTCTGTCGGGAGGCCATGAATACGAAAAACGTGGTCTATGACAGCCACCGCTGTCTCTCTGGCAGAGGGTAATTTGGGCAGAGGAATGAAGTGAGTAGCCTTCGAGAACCTGTCCACCACGGTTAAAACCACCATGTTACCCTGTGAGGCAGGGAGGCCTGTAACGAAATCTAGCGCAATGTGTGACCAGGGTCTCGAAGGCACTGACAACGGTTGAAGGAGCCCAGCAGGGGGTCGAGTAGAAGTCTTACAACTGGCAGAGACCGAGCAGGCCAAAACAAAATGACGAGTGTCCCGAGCTATAGTTTGCCACCAGAACCGTTGCTTAATGAGAAAAATAGTATGACTTACTCCTGGATGACAAGCCACCTTGGAACAATGACCCCACCGAATAACATTGGACCGTAATCTCTCTGGCACGAATAACCGGCCCGGTGGGAAAAATCAAATCGACCGAAAAAAAGTGCCCACCGAGCCTGCCTAGAGTTAAGTCGTTTAGCGGACCTGATGTATTCAAGGTTCTTGTGGTCGGTCCAAACAATGAAAGGCACCCCCGAGCCCTCCAACCAATGGCGCCACTCCTCCAAGGCTAGCTTGACTGCCAACAATTCCCTATTACCAATGTCGCAATTGGGTTCGGTGGGTGACAAACGATGAGAAAAATAGGCGCAAGGATGTACCTTGCCGTCTGCGGAGGATCGCTGGGAGAGAACCGCACCTACCCCCACCTCTGACGCGTCGACCTCCACCACAAACTGACGAGAGGAATCAGGGGCGACAAGAATGGGGGCTGAAACAAAGCAGTCCTTGAGTTTAGTAAATGCAGTCTCAGCTGCATTACACCACCTGAACGTCGTCATGGTGGAGGTCAAGGCAGTCAGAGGCGCGGCTAGTTGGCTATAGTTGCGAATAAAACGCCGGTAAAAATTGGCAAAAGCCAGAAACCTCTGTAGGGCCTCACGGGAATCTGGAGTTGGCCAATCCACCACTGCCTGAATCTTGTCGGGATCCATGCGTACCCCCTCAGACGACACAATGTATCCTAAAAAGGGGACAGACTGTGCATGAAAAACGCATTTCTCCGCCTTGACATAAAGCCCATTCTCTAGCAGCCTCTGAAGCACTTGTCTGACATGCTGAACGTGTTCCTGGAGAGACGAAGAAAAAATCAATATGTCGTCCAGGTAAACATATGAACTGATCGACCATGTCTCTCAGCAAGTCATTGACGAGTGCCTGGAAAACCGCGGGGGAGTTGGACAGCCCGAAGGGCATGACCAAGTATTCAAAGTGCCCCCTGGGGGTGTTAAAAGCAGTTTTCCACTCATCCCCCTCCCTGATGCGGACCAAATGATAGGCGTTACGAAGGTCCAACTTTGTGAATAAGGAAGCGCCCTGCAGTCTCTCGAAAGCCAAAGACATCAGCGGCAAAGGGTAAGTATTCTTTACCGTGATGTTGTTCAGTCCTCGATAATCAATACAAGGACGCAGGGAACCGTCTTTCTTACCCACAAAAAAGATTTCCACCCCTGCAGGAGAGTAGGAAGGGCGGATGAGTTTGGCTGTTAGAGAATCAGAAATATATTTCTCCATGGCCTCCCTCTCCGGAGAGGAAAGTGAGTATAATCTGCCCTTAGGCGGAGACGTACCTGGCAATAAGTCTATGGCACAGTCATAGGGACGATGTGGAGGAAGAGAAGCAGCCCGAGACTTACTGAACACTTCCTTCAGGTCGAAGTACTCCCCGGGCACGTTAGACAGGTCCGCCCGTTCATCCTGCAACACAGAACAAGACAGAAGAACAAGCAGACACCAAACAAGACGCATGACAACTTTCACTCCAAGACATGATCGTGTTCTGACGCCAGTTAATGTGAGGGTTATGGAGGGTGAGCCAGGGGTGCCCCAAAACCACAGGAGCAAAAGCAGAGTCAATAAGCAGGAACTGTATCTCCTCAACGTGATTGCCCGACGTGACAAGACTCACCGGTCCAGTAGAGTGTGTGACGGACGACAAGAGTTGGCCACCTAAGGCGTTGACGGAGATGGGCTGAGAGATGGGAAGAGTCGGAATACCGAGCTTGTGCGCCAGGTCTCGGTCCAATGAAGCTGCCCTCTGCCCCTGAGTCCACTAAGGCGTTGCACCGATGATGTGACGCAGCCCATTGCAGTCTGACCGGGAGAAGCGTGGCCTCATGGGAGGATTCGCCCAAGGAAATACCACCCGTCAGTAACCTCCTTCCTACTGACGGGCTCTGACTTTTACCGGGCACTTGACTGCAAAGTGTCCCAAGGCTCCACAATAGAGACAAAGTCCCTGTGCTCTTCTCTGCTCCTTCTCCTCCCGGGAGAGGCGAGCTCTGCCCACCTGCATGGGTTCAGGATCAAATGAGGGGCCGACCGTATCGCAGGGAGGGATGTAAGTGGCGATTTCGACGCTGCAGACGTGCATCAACTCGAATCGCCAGGTCAATCAATCCGTCCAACGTTGTGGGTAAGTCCAGTGTGTAAACCTCGTTCTGGATACGGTCGGCCAACCCATACAGAAACAGGTCCCACTGCGCTTCGCTGTTCCACTTACACTCCGCGGCCAGCATCCGAAACTCGATGGAGTAATCTGCCACCGACCTGTTGTCCTGCCGTAAATCCGCCAACACTCTGGCCGCTTCTCTGCCCGACACAGCACGATCGAACACCTTCCTGAGCTCATCACTGAATGTCGCGAATGACTCAAGGTACTGATGTCCTTGTTCCCATACTGCTGTTGCCCATAGCCCCGCTCGTCCAGACAGTAGCGTGATTACAAATGCTACCCTGGACTCCTCAGTGGGAAAAGCCGAAGGCTGTAAGGCAAAAAACAGTGAACACTTCGTCAGAAATGCACAACATAGTTGGGGCTCACCCGAGTACGCAGCAGGGGGTGGCAGACGAGGTTTCGTGCTGTTGGTGGATCGGTCCGTGGATGGAACAGCAGGTGGTGAGTTGAGCGCAGCGGGTGCGTGGGCAGGCTTGACTCTCAGATGTTGAAGCTGGTTGGTAAGTTCCGAGACCTGCGCTACCAAGGCCTGAACTGCTCGACCGGTCGCCATAATCTGCTCATCCTGGATATCAAAACGAGCGTTGTTGTTCCTCAAGATGTCTCTAAATTCAGTCACATTCGCTGGATCCATAACGGTCAGATTGTTATGTCAGGTACAAAACACAGGATCCAATAGAGAGTGAACAAAGCTTTAATTAGAAGTAGAAAAGTACAAGGCAGGCTGGAGAATGTCTCGGATCGGCAGTTCGGCTCTTGGTAGCGCAGAGACTGCAGTGGGCTGGAATATCCAAGAAGACAGGAAAGGTGCACAAAAAAACAATGACGAACCCAACTGGCCACAAGTCCAACTCTGGAACATACAAGGAAAATAATCGGGTAGACAGGAAACTGGAACCAGGCGAACTGCACAGACAGCGAGACAGGGATAACCAGAACAACGATCTGACAATGAACATGACAAACACACGACTACATATAGCATTCATAAACGAGACACACCTGTAGCTGATCTGATTGCTAGTCAGCAACAACTGACACTGATAGGCAATCAGACCAGAATAGTACACTCAGAATGAACAGACAAACCTGCGAACCATGACACCATCATTCTATTTTGACCCACTTGGCCCAGCCATTTCATTTGACCCACTCGGTCCTGCTATTTAATTGTCCAACTCATTATTTTCAGTGTTCCTTTTACGAGGGCACGCATTTTTTGTGTCATATTTCACCGCATTCAAAACATTTTAAACTCCCAGTACTTGCATAAAGCATGTAGGACTTGCCTTTATACAGGACTTAAAGGGAAATGCCAAGAGCCGTTGAATCTAAAAACATAAACACTTGTTTCAGTGACTCGTTTTTACATCCCAGTGGAACCGTTTTAATTCCACCAGCTATTTTCCCAAAACTCAACAATTCCTTTTCTATAGCCCTA
Organism: Gila orcuttii; assembly: GCA_026230005.1. NCBI lineage: Eukaryota > Metazoa > Chordata > Actinopteri > Cypriniformes > Leuciscidae > Gila > Gila orcuttii. The sequence continues at coordinate 16,789,538 of JAPDVR010000001.1, read as the reverse complement.
TTCTCACTGGATTAGTATTATCTGGAAACCTCGTGTGATTTAGAAATTACCCCTTCACATCTGAATTTCGTGTGGCACATTCGCACGGGATAAGCGAAGCCTGTGATTTTACTCGAATTTACTGACTTATCTCCCGGATATGATGTCAATAGGCTATTGCTTGGAAATGTGTATGTATTATTTGATCAAACAGACAGTAAACAGTAATAGTATGAAATATTATTACAATTTAACAGAACTGTTCTCTATTTTAATAAATATTTTATAAAATAATTTTCAGCAGTTTGACTGTTTTAATTTTGACTGCATTATGCACACATCTAAAGACTATTCTCTTTGCATTGCATCACTTTTCATGTTACTTTCTACTTGTTTTTTTTCTTCCTTTCATCATGTTCTATTCTCTATTAAACAAATAACCGTAAATGTTTATTTGTCATCTGCTGTTGTACCATAATGTGATTTATAGTTTGTAATCATGTAGTGTGCTGCATTTTTCAGCAGTTTAACATGAATCATAGATGAGATCATTAAACAGGTATTATGAATGTGATGTTCAGCCATAATAGTGCCATATTAGTAATTCAAAAGAAGTGCATGCATAGTGATGAAAATGTTTTGCATGATAAGAGTGCACACAAAACACGCATTAGTCCCCTTTGTTAGAGTCACGTTTAGTTCAGTACAGATGGCTGATGTAACTGATGATTACTCACTAAACAACATTAATTCAGATTCATCATTGAGCGAAGATGCCAAGTACAATTTTATAATGATTTTATTTCCTCTTATTTATGTCTAGATATGAAGACAGGAGTATAATCGATTCCTTTTCTATTAGTTGCGGGTTGCATGTCAATATCTGCCGCATCAGTCAATTTCATTGTCTGCACACAAAAAGGAAATAAGTACTGTTGCTAATGCATTTCTTAGAAGCATTGATTGTCTTTTTACCATCCTTTGATTATGACTGGCTGTGAAGTGGATCTGGTAATGGTTACTGACTCTAGTATATGTTGCATAAACTTCATCTGTTTAAGGACGCTTTGCTCACCAACAGGAGGTAGTTAAATATATTTACAGAAACATATTTAAAACATTAAATATACAACAAATGCATTCAGATGGGTGTAGCTTTTTAAGGGAGTCTTATTTCCTCATGATCTCAAGATAATAATAATAATGCAAGGCCTCTTAGGGGTTCCATACTACATTTCATTCAGATATAAGTTAGGAAAGTTCTTTATACGGAGATAAATCAAACTTCAAACTCAAAAATAAAAAGTTATTTACATGACCCTAAAATTACAGGGGTTTTTTTATTTATTCAAGGTTTGTAATGTAGTGATTCATCTCAGAGCTGGTTGTGTTGGTTTCATGGATCAGAACTCTTTATTGAAGATTTTTTTTCATCTCTGTGGAAATAAAAGAATGGGGAAATACTTCTGAAACCAGGAGTGCTGAAAAGGTCACCGTTGCACTCCATTAGTCCTGCAGTTCTGCTGGGTAAGTATGTTCTTTTGTAGACAACAATACTGAACATGTACAGACATTGTCTGAGGTCATTTTAAGTGACATTATGTGAAGTTAATGGGGGAACACTGAAAGGATTTAAACGTCACTCTAAGCCCAAAACCTTCACAGTCTTTCTCTCTCTCTCTCTCAAAGGTTTGTGGATGTTCATTTTTGTACTTGAATTAAATGAGGTTTAAACCAGTAATGTTCTACAGAACATATCTCATTTATCAAAGTGGATCCCAAATTCAATATATGATGCTTCACCGAATCTTCACAAGGAGGCATGAGGATGGATATGTCATTATGATTATAAAGCGCCATTTCAAACAAATTAATTGCCCCCATTTTAACTAAAACAATCTCAATGAACACCAAGAATGGATCACATTCAGAAAGTACCTTTAACCCTTAAATGCATGAATGTTTCACCAATCATTATTACATATTCGGGTCTTTAGCGACCCGGATCTATACACAGATGGATCTCTACCTGTTGCGACATTATAAAACTCTCCTCTCCTATTCTTTTGTTTTCTGCCTGCGGTAACTATGAGTGGAACGTCCCTTCATCATTGTATATCAGACATTGCCACCTTGTGGAATAAAGGTGAATTGCACTTATTCAGTCAAAAAAAAGAAAAACATATACTTACACTGTTACATATGTAACCCCTTTCACCCGGGTCCCACTCGACCCGCTCCGACCTGGCCTCGAACCCGGGTCTCCGGCATGAGAGTCAGGCGCTCTAACAAGGAGGCTAAAGACCGCAGCCCCTAGCATCTGTCGCTAGAGCGCCTATTGAGATCAGAGGAGTGAGGTTTACTTGCACAGCAACTACTAGCTGGCTTCCGTTACACTCACCCCCCTATACCTCACTCCCATCCGGGTCACGGCACCAATGTAACCCCTTTCACCCGGGTCCCACTCGACCCGCTCCGAGCGGGCCTCGAACCCGGGTCTCCGGCGTGAGAGTCAGGCGCTCTAAAAAGGTGGCTAAAGACCGGAGCCCCTAGCATCTGTCGCTCGAGCGCCTATTGAGATCAGAGGAGTGAGGTTTACTTGCACAGCAACTACTAGCTGGCTTCCGTTACACTCACCCCCCTATACCTCACTCCCATCCGGGTCACGGCACCAATGTAACCCCTTTCACCCGGGTCCCACTTGACCCGCTCCGAGCGGGCCTCGAACCCGGGTCTCCGGCGTGAGAGTCAGGCGCTCTAAAAAGGTGGCTAAAGACCGGAGCCCCTAGCATCTGTCGCTCGAGCGCCTATTGAGATCAGAGGAGTGAGGTTTACTTGCACAGCAACTACTAGCTGGCCTCCGTTACACAGACCTCAGTTCGCATACTTTAAAAACAACAAACAATTTTTATAATGAATTGACTGAGAAATGGCTAACTTTAAAAAATGAATGAGGAGTGAGTTACGTCCTGGAGCACCACTGCTACAATTTTCTATATCATAATCATTTGTTATCAAACACGTATTCATTACTTTAATGAGCTTATTGTTTCTGCCTTAAATTATTACATTGTTTAAATTAATATTTTTTTTTCTGAAAAATTACATTTCTGAAATAGGACATAACTTAGACAGTTACCTCTGATAACAGATCACTCTAAATTGTAATGTGGACTCATGCATTTTCTGTAAAGCTGCTTTGAAACGATGTGTATTGTGAAAAGCGCTATACAAATAAATGTGAATTGAAATGTGAATTGAACTAAAGACCCGATGGATGTGTTAAAGGGATAGTTCACCCAAAAATGAAAATTCTGTCAGTATTTACTCACCCTCATGTTGTTCCAACCCCGTAAGACCTTCGTTCATCTTCGGAAACACGAATTAAGATATTTTTGATGAAATCTGAGAGCTGGATCACTCCTCCATAGGCTTCTAAGGGATTGACACTTGCCGGCTCCGAAAAGTTATTAAAGACATCGTTAAAATAGTCCAAGTGACTACAGTGGCTCAATCTTAAGTTTATCAAACGACGAGAATACTTTTTGTGCGAAAAAAAAAAAAAAGACTTTATTTCAACAATTCATTTCCTTCTCTGTGGTCGAGTCAGTTCACGTAGTGTAATAGCGTAGTGCTTCTGTGTTGTACGTCACACGTAGGCTCACTATTGGCCGACGCTGGTCATGTGTGTAATGCGTGTGACATACAACAACAGAAGCGTACGCTATTACACTAGTGAACTGACTTGAGGCCCACAGAGAAGGAAATGAATATTTGAAATAAAGTCGTTATTTTTGAGTTTTTTTGCGCACAAAAAGTATTCTCGTCGTTTGATAAACTTAGGATTGAGCCACTGTAGTCACTTGGACTATTTTAACGATGTCTTTAATAACTTTTCGGGGAACAAGTGTCAATCCCTTAAGAAGCCTATGAAGGCGTGATCCAGCTCTCAGATTTAATCAAAAATATCTTAATTCGTGTTCCGAAGATGAACGAAGATTCTTACGGGGTTGGAACAACATGAGGGTGAGTAAATACTGACAGAATTTTCATTTTTGGGTGAACTATCCCTTTAAAGACTTAACCATAGATTACCAAATAGGCTGGTAAGTAATTTTATATTAAATTATTATGTTGATAAAGTTGTTTAGTAGTGTGTAGTTTTAGATAATTCAGTTAATTAATTGAGTCTCATTTGATAGTTGTTGTTTTTTTCACTTGGAACTTGATGGACACAAAATAAGAAGATTTAATAAATAATATTGATTTATTTATAAGGTTTTTACAGTACGTGCACTTACATGTACTTACAGTGTTACAACTACATGAGTTAAGGTTAGGTTTAGGGGTAGGTTCAGGGTTAATGCCTAGTTATTACCCAGTTATTGTAATAACTATTATAAGTACATAGTATGTACAGTACATGGGGAACAGGACTGTAAAATAAAGTGCTACTATTTATAATTTTAAATTGTTAAATGGATACTTCCAATTCTAAATTCTGATTGGATGAGCCATGTTCAAAGCTCATATTTACACATGCATTCACACATTAGTTGAATCCTATATTAATGTGAGTTGTAACATTAGCTACCCTGTAAATGTTTGTTTGTAAGCTCTTCCTCATCTTGACATGTCTCACTCTGTATTTTTGTTACTCAATGTTTTGGCATCACTTTTGCGAGTAAATAATGTAAAGCAGTACTGAACAGCCTGATATCCTTTCAGTCGATATCCTGTCTCATTTATATGACCCTTAGCGCTATTGAAAAGAAATCTACTGTAATAATGAAACAAATATCCAATCTGAGAGGCCTTGTCTGGAAGAACTGTACCACATTCCACCTCTGTCAGCAGGTTTGTGGATTATCCCTGCATTCATCAAGTCCACGAGCCCTTTCACGTCTTCGGTGAGGTCTGCTCTTTAAGCGGACATGCTGTTTGGGAACAGTAATTAGTGTTCACTCAAGGACGCAGGGAACTGTAACCATGGCAACGACATTAGCAATTTAATAGAGAATTACTGCTGTCCCCTCCGACCAGGAAACCTTTCATCTCCGAATTAACCCCGGTGTGGACACGGGCTGCGGCTTTGAAAAAAGAATCCCTAAATCATTTAGAAACCGCTTTGTTTGGGGAATAAAGCGCAAACATAGACAGTATGAAGCTAAAAGTGTCTGCTCAGAGATTATCTCCGATAACCAGCTAATGACTTCTCCATTTATCTATTCGGTCCACTTCTGGAATGGTCACATTTGAAAGGAGATGAAAAGCTGACAAATTGGTTTACTTTTTCTGTTTTCTACTGAGAATCAAAAGCAATTATTGACAAGCTGATAAAAAAAAAAAAAAAAAAAAAAAACACCTTCAATATGGTGCATCAAGCAACTCTGAGAATATATCAAACAGACTAAGGCAAACTTTAGTCTGATTAATTAAAAGCCAAAAGGAGACAACACAGAAACCCTGAGAGCAATTCATAGAGACTACTGTCTAAAACCCAGAAATTAGCATTTTTGCACTTCATACAAATGCCTAAAATAGGCCTGTGGTTGAAACAAGCTCAAAATATTTTTACATTGTAAAAGTGGCTAAATGGGACTACAGAGGTCAGGGACATTAAAGGAATAGTTCACCCATAAATTCTGTCATTGTTTACTCACTCTCAAGTTGTTCCAAACCTGTATGAGTTTCTTTCTTCTGCTGAGCACAAAATAAGATATTTTTAAAAATGTGGGTAACCAAACAGTTCTTGGGCCCCATTGACTTCCATTGTATATTTATATATAAAAAAAAATAAAAATACAATGGAAGTCAATGAGGCCCATCAACTGTTTGGTTACCCACATTCTTCATAATATCTTTTTTTTTGTGTGTTCAGCAGAAGAAAGAAATTCATACAATTTTGGAACAACTTGAGGGTGTTTAATCTTCCTGTGCTTTAAAAATTCTCACAAGTTGTTAACTCCATCTCTGTCAAGAGATGTCAATCTCTGTCCGTTAAATGCGAGGTCGTTGGTGAATAAATCTTTCATTTTAAATGATTATTGTTCATCAAAAATTTTGGTCTTCCTTTTTGTAATTGAAACGTGGTTTGAAGATTTGGACCTAAGTCCTTTATCGTAACTTTCTCACTTTAATTATTTTGTTTATTAACTCTCCTAGAACTTCTGGGCGAGGTGAAGGAGTTGCAACAGTGTACAAAAATAATTTTGTCATTTTGTCAATGTTGTCAGCTGCCATCTGGGACTTATACCAGCTTTGAAATGCAATTATTTAGGGTTGACTCTGCCTCTTCGATATGTGCACTTATTTATAGGCCTCCAAGGTACAATAAGGAATTTATTAATGCATTTTCAGAGTTTTTGTCTGTCACAGTTCCTGTCACCTGTGATCATTTTCTTATTCGTGGTGATTTTAATAAACATGTGTGTTGTCCTTCTAAACCATTGGTTAGTGAATTTTTGCAGTTTGTTATATCCTTCCTCGGCTGTTGTTAAATTTGTTTGATCTTTTAGGTACTACTTCTATCTCTTTTTAATAGTAGCTTGATCAATGAAAATGTTCCTGTTTTAAACATGAAGTATGCAGCCACTTTATAAGAAACCTAATTTAGATCGTACAGTCTTAAGTAACTACGGACCTATATCGAAATTACCTTTTTTATCTAACATTTTAGAAAAGGTTGTTTTATCACAACTTGTTCCATACTTAGATGCAAATGCTGCTATATATATATGTTCCAGTCAGGTTTTAGGTCCCTTCATAGTACAGAATCGGCCCTCCTTAAGATTTGTAATGATATTTTATTTGCAGTTGTTTCTGGAAAGGTAGTTGCCCTTATTCTACTAGATCTCACGGCCGCCTTTGATACCATTGATTATGATATTTTATTGCGCTGTTTGGAAGATATTGGAATTAAGAGTACCTCCTGGTTAACATTGTGGTGTGCAACAGGGTTCCATACTTGAGCCTATTTTATTTTCTTTGTACATGTGCCCTTTATAGGCTCAATTTTTCCTAAATATTATGTATCATTTATATTCAGACAGCATTCAGTTATATATTCCAATAGATCTGAAAGGCTCTCAATCTTTCGATGCAGTTGTACGGTGCTTATGTGAGATTGAAGCCTGGTTGGCAAGCAATTTTCTTCATCTTAATACCAATAAGACTGAGTGTGTTGTCTTTGGACCCTTTTCTGCCTCTATGGAAATAATAGGTTGGACTTATGTCGACAAGTGTTTCAGATCATGTCAAGATTTTTTTAGAGAAACAGGTCACTAGTGTTGTTAAGGCTGGTTTTTATCAACTCCGAACTATTAAGCTGAAACCAATTCTCTCCTTTAAGGACCTGGAGTCTGTTATTCTTGCATTCGTATCATCATGCACTGATTACTGTAATTCTTTATGTATATCTGACAGGGTCAATTATCTCATCTACAATTAGTGAAAAATACTGAAGCCAGACTTTTGACTCGTACAAAGAAGAGAAAGAGAGAATTACCCCAGTTTTGCTTTCTTTACTCTGGCTGCTTGTAAAATTCATCTAGGTAAACTCATCTACTCACTAATCCACTTTCACACCTTCAATGTGTTTATAATCACACTCTTGCAAATTATTCTAACTCAAACTTTCCAACTTGTAGATTTCAAATAAAGATTGAAAAGTTGTCAAAGCTTAATGCTGGTGACGTTAAAGTTATGAAACTAATGGTGAAGATCATTTATTGCCTAACTTTAGCTTTTTACTTCTGGTGATTGTATTTATAGGCTTCAAAGTTCATAAAAGTAATCCAAAAGTCATTGGAAAAATCCTATTGGTTTTGGTTAAGAGAACAAGGTTGAAGTTATTTTCTGGGTTGACCTACAAAAATATATCATCACTTCAGCTTTCTATTAAAGTGTGCTTCACAAATGGAAGGCTGCATATCTCGGTTGCCATGTCATCAAGCGCCGCCGAAGGCCGTCTCAATTCAAAGGATCCTTGGAAGGCAGCCTTTGCTTTGCATCCTTCATTCAGTTAATTTTGAAGGATGGATCAAGTGAATCCTTCACATCCTTCAATCACCTACAATCCTTTGCACACATTCCAATTTGCGGAAAAGAACTGAGCTTGTCTGAGTTCATTACAAAATGTAAGACAAAAAGGCTTAATTCCTGTATCAGGTTGTTACAAAATAAACCAGTGGCGGCAAACCTTGACCCATTGGTTTTGGCAAATTTTGACCCACTCATTTTCTGCAAGGACATTATCCGTTAAGTTTACAGACATTTCATTTAACTCTAAAAAACAAAACAATGCAATGCTTAATTCAAAATGCAAGTAAAAAAAGATCAATAAGGAAAATTCCTTAAAGGTGCAATGTGTAATATTTCTGAGGATCTATTGACAGAAATGCAATATAAGATCCATAACTATGTTTTCAGTGGTGTATAAGGACCTTGCATAATGAACCATTATGTTTTTATTACCTTAGAATGAGATATTTATATCTCCATAACCGCGGGCACCCCCTTCTATGGAGGTCTATATTGTGTCTAGCGTAGCCCTAAACGGACAAACGTGTTTCGTTACTATGTTGCTCTTCGTGCAAGGAAGCAAACTTAGTTCAGCGAATAAAACATTGACACAATGATGAACAAGTAACAATAATATTTGCAATTACATATAGTTTTACTGAATAATTAGGTAAACATAATTTTTTAATTGATCCTTGTAAAGAAACCTCATTGCTGAACTGGCTACTCTCTGCTGTCTCAGACGATGACATATTTTCCTGTCGGCCACCGTAACTTTTGTTGGTTGTAATTCATAACCTCACCACTAGATGCCGCTAAAAATCACACACTGCACCTTTAACAGTACATTGTGAACTTACACTCTGTATGATTTTACTCTTATTCCAACTTCATGTTTCTATAAGAAATAAAGAAAGACATTTGCATTCAGCAAACTATTTAATTTGGTCTGGTTTTAATAAAAAAACATTCAGCATTTAAAAAGCACCAGCTGCTCATTTCAGTAGCACAAATGGCTTCTGATGGGTTATACTTAGAAGTTTGAACAAATTAACAGCCTAACTATGAGCAATAGTTTTAGTGATGATTGACATTTTGAATCACAACTTGATTAGCCCTATTAAACACTGCATATATTTTAGCATAATTATGAAACAACAATGCTAAAGATTTTAATTGTCAATAAATCTCAACATTCAGGTGTGAGAGTTATTAGTTAATACAAACGCTATGCAATTCTTTAGAGAAATCTACCATGGCAGTTTAGTTTTTGGCCAAAATACCATACTCTAGTTTTAATTAAAAAAGTAAAACTGTGGTAACTGTGGTCTGAAACTTTAAAGGGATATTTACCCCAAAATTAAAATTCTTTAATTTCATGTCGTTCCAAACCCGTAAGACTTTCGTTCATCTTCAGAACACAAACGAAGATCTTTGTGATGAAATCTGAGAGCTTTCTGTCCCTCCATTGACTACGTAACTACCACTTTGACACTTCAAAAAGTTCATAAAGAGATCGTAAAACTAATCCATATGAATTGGTCGGATTAAACAGATTAACAGATCAAATTTAGGCTTTTACATATACAAATGTATCAACTCACATATCAGTTGTGGTAAACGGAAGCTCAAGCAAGTTCGCTTGACGTCGAAGAACCGAGGTTCATTCTCGTGTTACGCAGCACGTTTGAGCTTCCTCAAGAACCAATGAGGTTCATTCTTGTGTTACGCAGCAAGTTTGAGCTTCCTCAAGAACCAATGAGGTTCATTCTCGTGTTACGCAGCAAGTTGAGCTTCCTCAAGAACCAATGAGGTTAATTCTCGTGTTACGCAGCAAGTTTGAGCTTCCTCAAGAACCAATGAGGTTCATTCTCGTGTTACGCAGCACGTTTGAGCTTCCTCAAGAACCAATGAGGTTCATTCTCGTGTTATGCAGCACGTTTGAGCTTCAGCAAGAACTAATGAGGTTAATTCTCGTGTTATGCAGCAGGCTTGAGCTTCAGCAAGAACTAATGAGGTTCATTCTTTGCGTGTTACACAGCACGTTTGAGCTGGTGAACTATCCCTTTAAGGCAAGTATGCGAATGAAAGCACTACTATGAAATTTTTCATACCGCAATTCATAATGCAACCTTGGTACTAGCATAAACTGTGTTCATCTTCAGTCAGTTTTCTCTTTCAGGCCAACTACTGTCATAGCAGAGCAACAGTCTGAAGAGAATCTTACTAAACAAGTAGGTTAAAGTTAAACCGTCAACATATTACAGCTGCCTGAATAAAAAAAAAAACATTGTGTCACAGACATTATCACCACAGCAATGCAAGAGAGCATGTGAGTATATTCAATGCACACTTTCAATGTGTTGGCCAAGCATCCAGGTACTTTCATCCAGAATGTTTCTGGCCTTAGTTGAGTCTTTTACCAACATGTTTTGGTGGTTAAAGGGTCTAAAAGCTGTCGCTGGAGATAAATTATTTTCCAGACTGTTATCATTTAAGCTGTGATAGTGTATGACATTTGCAGTATTTTGATAATTGCATGCTATGATTAACGACTGAGGGTGAGGGTGTTAAGCTGTCGAAGCTGGGATGGGAGATAACGTGTGTGTGTGTGTGTGTGAGAGAGAGAGAGAGAGAGAGAGAGAGAGAGAGAGAGAGAGAGAGAGGGAGAGAGAGAGAGAGAAACTACAGTGCCACTCAGGCCTGACATGAAGAACAACTCAATTTCCGAGTGACTAGAGGGTAAATACGTTCTTGGACTTCTTTAGACACTCTTGTGTATGAGCCTTTGTGTTTTGAGTTGTGTTGCATGAAAAAATGGAAGCTAGCAGCTAATAATATCATTTATCATGGCAAGGGATGGGAATCAGAGGGAATTTAACAATTATTCTGACTCGGATTACATTTACATTTCAAGTCAAGTCAAGTCAAATATATTTATATAGCGCTTTTCACAATACAGATTGTATCAAAGCTGCTTCACAGTATCAATCAAAACAACTTAACAATGTTTGTTTATTACTGGAAAAAAGACATCCAAGTTTGGTAGAGCTGATCAATGGTATGATTGGTTAATTAATTTGAATATCCCCAACTGAGCAAGCCAAAGGCAACAGTGGCAAGGAACCGAAAAACTCCATCCAGTGACCTAATGGTGTCCTAACACCCCATCAGATGACCCAATGGAGAAAAAAAAACCTTGGGAGAACCCAGGCTCAGTCGGGGGCCAGTTCTCCTCTTGCGTTTATGAACTAGATGCCGAATTTACAGTAACTGTAAGATAAAAAAATTATATGAATGCCTGGCTAAATAGATGCGTCTTCAGTCTAGTTTTAAACTGGGAGAGCGAGTCTGAGCTACGAACAATATCAGGAAGGCTATTCCAGAGCTTCGGAGCTAAATGTGAAAATGCTCTGCCTCCTTTGGTGGATCTGGATATCCTAGGAATGACCAGAAGCCTCGAATTTAGTGATCTTAAAGAGCGCGATGGATTGTAAGGCGATAGAAGATCCGTTAAATAGACTGGAGCTAAACCATTTAGAGCTTTATAAGTCAAAAGCAATACCTTGTATTTAATACGGAACTTTATAGGTAACCAATGAAGTGATGATAAAATCTGTGTTATATGATCATATTTTCTTGATCTAGTAAGAACTCTAGCGGCTGCATTTTGGACTAACTGTAGCTTGTTTATTGAAGATGCAGGACAACCAGCTAATAAAGCATTACAGTAATCTAGTCTCGAGGTCATGAATGCATGAACTAACTTTTCTGCATCAGAGACTGATAGCATATTACGTAGCTTAGCAATGTTTCTAAAGTGGAAAAAGGCAGTTTTTGTAACATATGAAATATGCTTTTCAAAAGACAGGTTGCAGTCTAATGTAACACCCAGGTCTTTTACTGTAGCGGATAAAGTAACAGGGCATCCTACTATGTTAAAGTTGTGCTGTGAAAGGTTTTGTGGACGGTTTTTAGAACCGATAAGTATTACCTCTGTCTTGTCTGGATTTAATAAAAGAAAATTATGTGTCATCCAATCTTTTATATCTTTAACACAATCTGTCAATTTGGATAATTTAGCGTATTCATCTGGCCGTGATGAAATATATATTTGAGTGTCATCAGCATAACAATGGAAACTAATTCCATGTTTCCTTAGAATATTAGAATCCTTAGATCGACTGCTTTTGTCAGCCTCGTTACCCGCTGTGAGTTTGTTTGTTTGCGTTTGCTTGTTTGCGCAAATACGGTTTGAACATTGGTTGTTGGTCGTAGAGCGAGACACCGCTTCACTGCTGCTCGCCCTGCGATCGACTGCTTTTGTCAGCCTCGTTGCCTGCTGTGAGTTTGTTTGTTTTCCCGTCTATCCTGCGTCTATATTACACCCATACCACTAAAAAGACGGTTATACCCAAGACTTGAGTCATAAATTAGTATAAATATTAATAGCATCACTGGTTGCATCATTGCTAACTTACTGTCCATCTGTTAAAATGGCGAATATATCAGGTGTATGTTATCTACCTTTTGGTGCAGATGAGAACAAATCTGAATTGCTTGCGGTGCAGTCTGAATTAGAAGCTGTAGAAAAGCAGATCCTTGACCTTCTAGAGAGACAAGCTGAGCTGAGAGACCGGCGTTTAGCTCTTGAAACATCACGCGCTGATGCACACGGATCAGTGATTAACGTTAGTAACCCGCTGACGCTGACCTCGTCTACTCCGCGCGTTTCTCAGCATTGGTCCCGAGCGTCCAGGTCACGATCAGCCATGATTTCATTCACTCCGGCTCCAACACACCACCACGAAGCCTGGGTGGTTCCGCGGAAGCCGCGAGCCAGGACAAGAATCTTTTCGCCCCTCCCGGTTTTCGAGATCTCCACTCAGAACCGCTTCTCCCCTCTTCGCGAAACGGAACGCGATGCTGTGATCATCGGCGATTCCACCGTCCGACACGTCCATGCTACGTTAGGTAAAAGTAAGGTGCACAGTCACTGCTTTCCTGGTGCTCGTGTTCTCGATATCACTGCGCGGGTAACTGAGATCTTGAACGGTGACGAGCGCGTCGGAGCTGTTGTGCTGCATGCGGGAGCTAACGACACTAGGCTGCGACAGACGGAGGTTCTGAAGAAAGACTTCAGGAGCCTTATCGATACGGTACGCAGCACATCGCCTGAAACATCGATTATTGTGTCTGGACCGCTTCCTACGTACCGACGAGGGCATGAAAAGTTCAGTAGATTATTCGCTCTAAATGAATGGTTATTGTCATGGTGCAATGAGCAGAAATTGATTTTTGTAAATAATTGGAATCTGTTTTGGGAGCGACCAAGGCTCTTCCGCGCTGATGGCTTACACCCAAGTAGAATCGGGGCAGATCTTCTGTCGGATAACATCTCCAAGATGTTAAATACCATTTGACTAGTAACCAAAAATCCAAATCACAGTCTCTACTGCACCAATTTAATTGATATTAATACTAGTGTAGAACATTGCATAGAAACTGTGTCTATTCCTCGTTTACTAAGATCAAATAATAAATCTACTGCAGGATCTAGAAAAAATCTAATTGTTATTAAAACAAAAAATCTCGCTATTAGTGAACAAAAACAATTTCTAAAGCTAGGTCTTCTAAACATTAGATCGCTCACACCTAAGGCGGTTATTGTAAATGAAATGGTCACAGATAATAATTTCGATGTTCTGTGCCTTACTGAAACCTGGCTTAAACCAAATGATTATTTCGGTCTAAATGAGTCTACTCCGCCAGGATACTGTTATAAGCATGAGCCCCGTCTGATCGGTCGTGGCGGCGGTGTTGCAACAATCTACAGAGATATCCTGAATGTTACTAAGAAAACTCGTCATAGGTTTAATTCGTTTGAAGTACTTGTGCTAAATGTTACGCTCTTAGATGTAAGAAAAAAATCCCTATTATCTCTAGCATTGGCTACCGTATATAGACCTCCAGGGCCTTACGCCAATTTCCTAAAAGAGTTTGCTGACTTTCTATCAGATCTTTTGGTCAACGTCGATAAAGCATTAATTGTTGGAGATTTTAACATACACGTAGATAATTTAAATGATGCGTTAGGGGCTGCGTTTACAGATTTATTAAACTCCTTCGGGGTCAAGCAAAACGTCACCGGACCAACTCATCGTCTTAATCATACACTCGATTTAATTATATCATATGGAACCAATCCAACCGATATAGATATTGTTCCACAAAGTGATGATGTCACTGACCACTACTTGGTAACTTGCATATTACGCACTGCTGTAATATGTCATGCTGCGCCACGTTATCGACCAGGTAGAACAATTCGTCCATCCACCATAGATCATTTCTCAAATAGCTTATCTGATCTGTCTCAGCTGCTGTCTGAACCCAAACAAACAGATGAATTAGACGAACTAACTAGCACTATGAGCACCATTCTCTCTAGAACATTGGATATTGTTGCACCCATTAGATTAAAAAAGGTCAGAGAAAAAAGTATAGCACCATGGTACAATAATACTACGTATGTTTTAAAGAGAGAAATCCGTAATTTAGAGCGTAAATGGAAAAAAACTAATTTAGAGGTCTTTAGAATCGCGTGGAAAGACAGTATGTCACTTTATAAAAAGGCACTTAAAACGGCCAGGGCTGAGCACCTCAGCAAATTAATAGAAAACAACCGAAATAATCCAAGGTTTTTATTTAATACCGTGGCTAGACTAACAAATAAACAGACGTCGTCTGAACAAAATACCTCGTTACAGTTTAGTAGTAATGATTTCATGAACTTCTTCACCGAGAAAATTGAAAGCATCAGAATCAAAATCGTAAACGTTCGATCTTTGCTCGCGCCTTATAATTCGGCCGCAATTATCACCCCGCAAGAACAATTACAATGCTTTACAACCATAGAACAAAAAGAGTTAAATAAACTTATCACTTCATCTAAAACAACAACATGTTTATTAGATCCTATACCAACTGAACTACTGAAAGAAGTGTTACCTGTAGTGGAAGAGCCTCTTCTCAATATTATTAACTCATCTTTATCTTTAGGTCATGTTCCAAGAACGTTCAAGCTGGCAGTTATAAAACCTCTTATTAAGAAACCACAATTAGATCCAAATAACCTAGCAAATTACAGACCCATTTCGAATCTTCCATTTATGTCAAAAATATTAGAAAAAGTTGTGTCCGCTCAACTCGGCTCTTTCTTGCAAGAAAACGACATCTATGAAAAGTTTCAGTCTGGATTCAGGCCACATCATAGCACTGAAACTGCGCTTGTTAGAATCACAAATGATTTACTTTTAGCTTCGGACCAAGGCTGTATCTCAGTACTAGTTTTACTTGATCTTAGTGCTGCGTTCGATACTATAGATCACACAATACTCTTAGATCGACTACAAAATTACACTGGTGTTCAAGGACAAGCATTAAGCTGGTTCAGGTCATACTTATCTGACCGCTACCATTTCGTCTACTTAAATGGAGAAAAATCGATTATAACTTCGGCAAACTATGGAGTGCCGCAGGGATCTGTGTTAGGCCCTTTATTATTCTCAATATATATGCTGCCACTTGGTAATATTCTAAGGAAACATGGAATTAGTTTCCATTGTTATGCTGATGACACTCAAATATATATTTCCTCACGGCCAGATGAATACGCTAAATTATCCAAATTGACAGATTGTGTTAAAGATATAAAAGATTGGATGACGCATAATTTTCTTTTATTAAATCCAGACAAGACAGAGGTAATACTTATCGGTTCTAAAAACCATCCACAAAACCTTTCACAGCACGACTTTAACATGGTAGGATGCCCTTTTACTCTATCCGCTACAGTAAAAGACCTGGGTGTTACATTAGACTGCAACCTGTCTTTTGAAAAGCATATTTCATATGTTACAAAAACAGCCTTTTTCCACCTTAGAAACATTGCTAAGCTACGTAATATGCTATCAGTCTCTGATGCAGAAAAGTTAGTTCATGCATTCATGACCTCGAGACTAGATTACTGTAATGCTTTATTAGCTGGTTGTCCTGCATCTTCAATAAACAAGCTACAGTTAGTCCAAAATGCAGCCGCTAGAGTTCTTACTAGATCAAGAAAATATGATCATATAACACCGATTTTATCGTCACTTCATTGGTTACCTATAAAGTTCCGTATTAATTACAAGGTATTGCTTTTGACCTATAAAGCTCTAAATGGTTTAGCTCCAGTCTATTTAACGGATCTTCTATCGCCTTACAATCCATCGCGCTCTTTAAGATCACTAGATTCGAGGTTTCTGGTCATTCCTAGGATATCCAGATCCACCAAAGGAGGCAGAGCATTTTCACATTTAGCTCCGAAGCTCTGGAATAGCCTTCCTGATATTGTTCGTTGCTCAGACTCGCTCTCCCAGTTTAAAACTAGACTGAAGACGCATCTATTTAGCCAGGCATTCATATAAATTTTTTATCTTACAGTTACTGTAAATTCGGCCTCTAGTTCATAAACGCCAGAGGAGAACTGGCCCCCGACTGAGCCTGGGTTCTCCCAAGGTTTTTTTTTTCTCCATTGGGTCATCTGATGGGGTGTTAGGACACCATTAGGTCACTGGATGGAGTTTTTCGGTTCCTTGCCACTGTTGCCTTAGGCTTGCTCAGTTGGGGATATTCAAATTAATTAACCAATCATACCATTGATCAGCTCTACCAAACTTGGATGTCTTTTTTTCCAGTAATAAACAAACATTAAGTTGTTTTGATTGATACTGTGAAGCAGCTTTGATACAATCTATATTGTGAAAAGCGCTATATAAATATATTTGACTTGACTTGACTATTACCAAGTGGCAGCATATATATTGAGAATAATAAAGGGCCTAACACAGATCCCTGCGGCACTCCATAGTTTGCCGAAGTTATAATTGATTTTTCTCCATTTAAGTAGACGAAATGGTAGCGGTCAGATAAGTATGACCTGAACCAGCTTAATGTTTGTCCTTGAACACCAGTGTAATTTTGTAGTCGATCTAAGAGTATTGTGTGATCTATAGTATCGAACGCAGCACTAAGATCAAGTAAAACTAGTACTGAGATACAGCCTTGGTCCGAAGCTAAAAGTAAATCATTTGTGATTCTAACAAGTGCAGTTTCAGTGCTATGATGTGGCCTGAATCCAGACTGAAACTTTTCATAGATATCGTTTTCTTGCAAGAAAGAGCCGAGTTGAGCGGACACAACTTTTTCTAATATTTTTGACATAAATGGAAGATTCGAAATGGGTCTGTAATTTGCTAGGTTATTTGGATCTAATTGTGGTTTCTTAATAAGAGGTTTTATAACTGCCAGCTTGAACGTTCTTGGAACATGACCTAAAGATAAAGATGAGTTAATAATATTGAGAAGAGGTTCTTCCACTATAGGTAACACTTCTTTCAGTAGTTTAGTTGGTATAGGATCTAATAAACATGTTGTTGTTTTAGATGAAGTGATAAGTTTATTTAACTCTTTTTGTTCTATGGTTGTAAAGCATTGTAATTTTTCTTGCGGGGTGATAATTGCGGCCGAATTATAAGGCGCGAGCAAAGATCGAACGTTTACGATTTTGATTCTGATGCTTTCAATTTTCTCGGTGAAGAAGTTCATGAAATCATTACTACTAAACTGTAACAAGGTATTTTGTTCAGACGACGTCTGTTTATTTGTTAGTCTAGCCACGGTATTGAATAAAAACCTTGGATTATTTCGGTTGTTTTCTATTAATTTGCTAAGGTGCTCAGCCCTGGCCGTTTTAAGTGCCTTTTTATAAAGTGACATACTGTCTTTCCACGCGATTCTAAAGACCTCTAAATTAGTTTTTTTTTCCATTTACGCTCTAAATTACGGGTTTCTCTCTTTAAAACATACGTAGTATTATTGTACCATGGTGCTATACTTTTTTCTCTGACCTTTTTTAATCTAATGGGTGCAACAATATCCAATGTTCTAGAGAGAATGGTGCTCATAGTGCTAGTAAGTTCGTCTAATTCATCTGTTTGTTTGGGTTCAGGCAGCAGCTGAGACAGATCAGATAAGCTATTTGAGAAATGATCTATGGTGGATGGACGAATTGTTCTACCTGGTCGATAACGTGGCGCAGCATGACATATTACAGCAGTGCGTAATATGCAAGTTACCAAGTAGTGGTCAATGACATCATCACTTTGTGTAATGATATCTATATCGGTTGGATCGGTTCCATATGATATAATTAAATCGAGTGTATGATTAAGACGATGAGTTGGTCCGGTGATGTTTTGCTTGACCCCGAAGGAGTTTAATAAATCTGTAAACGCAGCCCCTAACGCATCATTTAAATTATCTATGTGTATGTTAAAATCTCCAACAATTAATGCTTTATCGACGTTGACCAAAAGATCTGATAGAAAGTCAGCAAACTCTTTTAGGAAATTGGCGTAAGGCCCTGGAGGTCTACACGGTAGCCAATGCTAGAGATAATAGGGATTTTTTTCTTACATCTAAGAGCATAACATTTAGCACTTCAAACGAATTAAACCTATGACGAGTTTTCTGAGTAACATTAAGGATATCTCTGTAGATTGTTGCAACACCGCCGCCAACACCGATCAGACGGGGCTCATGCTTATAACAGTATCCTGGCGGAGTAGACTCATTTAGACCGAAATAATCATTTGGTTTAAGCCAGGTTTCAGTAAGGCACAGAACATAGAAATTATTATCTGTGACCATTTCATTTACAATAACCGCCTTAGGTGTGAGCGATCTAATGTTTAGAAGACCTAGCTTTAGAAATTGTTTTTGTTCACTAATAGCGAAATTTTTTGTTTTAATAACAATTAGATTTTTTCTAGATCCCGCAGTAGATTTATTATTTGATCTTAGTAAACGAGGAATAGACACAGTTTCTATGCAATGTTCTACACTAGTATTAATATCAATTAAATTGGTGCAGTAGAGACTGTGATTTGGATTTGGATTTAATTACATTACATTACAATTTTTTAATTACATTTAAAAAACTATTCCCTATAACAATTCCATTATCCATTTTTTTTAAAGGAAAATTTTGTGCAATATTTATAAATAAGTGTCCTGAACAAAACGACTGTAAAAAATAATAATAATGAATATAAATATTAATAATTTTTATTAATTAATTCCATTATTCATTTTAATGTATTGTCTTTTTTACCTGTTTTCCAGTAATATCTTTAAATCCTTAAAAAAAACACATATATTGTTCGAGCAGCAACACTGCATGAATAAAAGATTAAAAGCATAATACAAATTTAATACATCCAACAATATGAAAAAGATAAATATAAACAGATATCTCAGCAATTTCAGGGTGATTCATGAGTTTTTCTGACTGATTCAAGAAAAATAATTCAAGACTGCATGCTTAAACATAATTTATTTTGTTGTTTGGTTGTGGATTCAGTCATCCTGCTGTAAACACAGAGTATATTTTAAACCTTGTGCTGTGTTGTAAACCCTGTAAAACCTTTTGTGTTTCTGGTCAAAAATGACCAGCCTTTTAAAAATTGCTTGTAAAACGTTTGTTATGCTGTATTATCACAACATATTGGATTCAATCTTTTTGTCAACTTGTTTTCTTTCAATTAGGTGACTTTGTGCCATTTTGTAAAAGCATTTCAAAACAAACTTCATGGTTAAACATTAAAGCACACTAGTGTGATAAATTGTTACAGATTTTTTTATTTGATTCAATATTGCCAAAATTACCCACAAATAATGCTTTTTTTTGGTCAAACATTTAGGTGCATAAGCTCAGATAAAGGAGGATCAATCAGATTCAAAAAGAAATACAAAAGTTGACAAAAAGATTGAATCCATTTGGTGATAATATAGAGTAATGAGAGAATTATAAGCAGTTTCTGTAGGCCGGTAAGCAACACAAGTGTAACAAGGTGGGGAAAACTCACCCACCTAAAAAATTAGCATATTGTGATAAAGTTCATTATTTTCCATAATGTAATGATAAAAATTAAACTTTCATATATTTTAGATTCATTACACACCAACTGAAATATTTCAGGTCTTTTATTGTTTTAATACTGATGATTTTGGCATACAGCTCATGAAAACGACTCGGTTACTAACGTAACCTCGGTTCCCTGAGAGGAGGGAACGAGTATTGCGTAAGTAGCTTACGCTATGGGAAAACTCCTTTTCTCGAGAATATTGAAGTCTTTATGTAAAACGCATTGCAGCTGCACAGCTGACAGCAATGAACCAAGGAACTCGGTCATTGGCTGTGCTGCGGCAACTTGCTCGAACCAATGACGGGGCGACTCTGAATGCGCGACCAATGAGCGCGCTTCGCGCCCGCGCGCGTCAGAGCCCGCCAAGATGGGCGTGGCCAAGCTATATATTGGGCGCCCCGGCATGAGAGTTCTTTAGGTTAAAACGACTGAAGCGAACTAACCAAGCACAAGCACGGCAGCTTACGCAATACTCGTTCCCTCCTCTCAGGGAACCGAGGTTACGTTAGTAACCGAGTCATTCCCTTTCGAGAGGTCTCTCCTATTGCGTAAGTAGCTTACGCTATGGGAACACCATGCAAAACGCCGTGCGTGCTGAGCTTCGCCTTATGATAGCCAGAGGCAGGTGCCTGAGCTAAAAAGCAAAGTTATCATCCAACTAGCCGGCAGAGGCGAGCTTTATATGTGGGAAAAAATACAGAGCGGCTAGAAGGCGCTCAGTGTGACACAAGCACATACATAATCTAGATACGAACTCGCAGTTCAACTAGCATTATGCTGATAGCACATTGGAATGCAATGTCGGGACCTGTAGGTTGTAGAATCTGATAAATGTGGACGGTGAGGCCCAGCCTGCCGCCGTACAAATATCCTCGATCGGTATCCCGCTCGACCATGCCCAGGAAGAAGCCACACTCCTGGTGGAGTGTGCTTTGACTCCCCAGGGGCATTGAAGTCCCTTAGCTTCATAAGCCAGCGCTATAGCTTCGACTATCCAGTGAGAGATTCTCTGCTTTGAAACGGCGGAACCTTTCGTACGGCCGCCAAAGCATACAAACAGTTGTTCTGTCTGTCTGAATAGGGCAGAACGCTCCAAATACACTCTGAGAGCCCTAACGGGGCAGAGTAGATTAGCGTCGTGTTCGTCTGCTGGAGACGAAAGCGCAGTTAGGGAGATAACCTGTGCTCTGAAGGGAGTGGTGAGCACTTTAGGAATATACCCATGTTTCGGTCTAAGGACGACCCTGCAGTCGTTAGGTCCGAATTCTAGGCAGGCAGCGCTTGTTGAAAGCGCGTGCAGGTCGCCCACTCTCTTGACCGAGGCGAGTGCCAGCAAGAGCGCCGTCTTGAGCGAGAGCTGTTTAAGGTGCACGGTTCGGAGTGGTTCGAACGGGGGCCCTTTAAGAGCGTCTAGGACCGTAGCTAGGTCCCAGATCGGCACTGAGGGGGGGCGTGAAGGGTTCATCCTCCTGGCGCCCCTTAGGAAACGAATAATTAGGTCGTTTCTTCCCAATGGACGTTCCATTACAAGGTCGTGTGACGCTGTGATGGCACACGCTCGTGCTAGCTAGCGTCGACGGGCGGGGTCGAGAGTGGAGCCCGGCCAGTCGTCCGATGCAGCGTCGATGGACAAGCTGTCGTCCATTCCCCCGTCGTCCTCGGACACGCCGAAAGTCACAAGGCCCACCGCTCTGCTAGAGGGGTGTGGGTCCGGCTGGGTGAACTGAACCGGCGGTGGGGAAGGCAAGAGCGGCGGTGAAGCACGCGGAGACTGGCTCGGCGTGACGTCACTGAGCTCAGGTTCAGGAAGCCTCGGTGAACGGCGCTTTTTCTTAGTGCGCGGCTCAAACAGAGGGGTGGCGATGGGCTCGCTCACGGCGAAAGCGGCGAGGCGAGCCCGTAGTGCGGAGAGACCCAGGTCATCACATTCCGGGCATCCGCCCTTGGCCAATGCAGCTTCTGCGTGGTCACGGCCCAGGCAGCGAGCGCAGATGATGTGACGATCCCCGTCCGGGAGAAGGTCTCTGCACGACGCGCAGGAAGGCATTTGAAACAACGCCTTATTGGAAAATTGCTCTTTCACAAATGTCGCGGGGCGGACAGATGTAAAATACTTGCGTATATGGCGCGCCGGATGGCTCAGTAGGAGGTGCTTGAAGGCGGCTGAAGGTGCCGACGTCCTCGTAGCAATCCCGCTGGTATGCTTTTCCACGGCGGCGAAGGCTTCCAATAATCCGGAGGATCCAGCGAAGAAGGTGTTCGCTGAAGGAGATTAAATCTAAAGAACTCTCATGACGGGGCGCCCAATATATAG
Source organism: Gila orcuttii (assembly GCA_026230005.1). Lineage (NCBI taxonomy): Eukaryota > Metazoa > Chordata > Actinopteri > Cypriniformes > Leuciscidae > Gila > Gila orcuttii. Next base: position 16,767,191 of record JAPDVR010000001.1, on the reverse strand, counting down.
CTTGGCCACGCCCATCTTGGCGGGCTCTGACGCGCGCGGGCGCGAAGCGCGCTCATTGGTCGCGCATTCAGAGTCGCCCCGTCATTGGTTCGAGCAAGTTGCCGCAGCACAGCCAATGACCGAGTTCCTTTGTTCATTGCTGTCAGCTGTGCAGCTGCAATGCGTTTTACATAAAGACTTCAATATTCTCGAGAAAAGGAGTTTTCCCATAGCGTAAGCTACTTACGCAATAGGAGAGACCTCTCGAAAGGGAACCCAAAATTCCTGTCTCAAAAAATTAGCATATCATGAAAAGGTTCTCTAAACAAGCTATTAACCTAATCATCTGAATCAACTAATTAACTCTAAACACCTGCAAAAGATTCCTGAGGCTTTTAAAAACTCCCAGCCTGTTTCATTACTCAAAACCGCAATCATGGGTAAGACTGCCGACCTGACTGCTGTCCAGAAGGCCATCATTGACACCCTCAAGCAAGAGGGTAAGACACAGAAAGAAATTTCTGAACAAATAGGCTGTTCCCAGAGTGCTGTATCAAGGCACCTCAGTGGGAAGTCTGTGGGAAGGAAAAAGTGTGGCAAAAAACACTGCACAACGATAAGAGGTGACCGGACCCTGAGGAAGATTGTGGAGAAGGACCGATTCCAGACCTTGGGGGACCTGCGGAAGCAGTGGACTGAGTTTGGAGTAGAAACATCCAGAGCCACCGTGCACAGGCGTGTGCAGGAAATGGGCTACAGGTGCCGCATTCCCCAGATCAAGCCACTTTTGAACCAGAAACAGCGGCAGAAGCGCCTGACCTGGGCTACAGAGAAGCAGCACTGGACTGTTGCTCAGTGGTCCAAAGTACTTTTTTCGGATGAAAGCAAATTTTGCATGTCATTCGGAAATCAAGGTGCCAGAGTCTGGAGGAAGACTGGGGAGAAGGAAATGCCAAAATGCCTGAAGTCCAGTGTCAAGTACCCACAGTCAGTGATGGTCTGGGGTGCCATGTCAGCTGCTGGTGTTGGTCCACTGTGTTTTATCAAGGGCAGGGTCAATGCAGCTAGCTATCAGGAGATTTTGGAGCACTTCATGCTTCCATCTGCTGAAAAGCTTTATGGAGATGAAGATTTCATTTTTCAGCACGACCTGGCACCTGCTCACAGTGCCAAAACCACTGGTAAATGGTTTACTGACCATGGTATTACTGTGCACAATTGGCCTGCCAACTCTCCTGACCTGAACCCCATAGAGAATCTGTGGGATATTGTGAAGAGAAAGTTGAGAGACGCAAGACCCAACACTCTGGATGAGCTTAAGGCCGCTATCGAAGCATCCTGGGCCTCCATAACACCTTAGCAGTGCCACAGGCTGATTGCCTCCATGCCACACCGCATTGAAGCAGTCATTTCTGCAAAAGGATTCCCGACCAAGTATTGAGTGCATAACTGAACATAATTATTTGAAGGTTGACTTTTTTTGTATTAAAAACACTTATTTTATTTGTCGGATGAAATATGCTAATTTTTTTAGATAGGAATTTTGGGTTTTCATGAGCTGTATGCCAAAATCATCAGTATTAAAACAATAAAAGACCTGAAATATTTCAGTTGGTGTGCAATGAATCTAAAATATATGAAAGTTTAATTTTTATCATTACATTAGGGAAAATAATGAACTTTATCACAATATGCAAATTTTTTTAGAAGGACCTGTATTACAGAAAGTAGGCCTATTTATACCCTGGGTGTGAGTAAAGTCAGTAAGTTTTAGTGCAATGCGATCATTTTAACTAGCATTTTTGGGATAAAGAAAATCCTTTCCGAGTCAAAATGACCCGAACACAAATACAGTGTTCTGTGCGCTTTGGCAGCAGATACAGACGTTCAAAACTGTTAATCAAACTGAAAGTCATGGAAATCATTCGGTTCCATTACTTTTTAACAAATGCAACTGCTTTCCAATTCCCAGCTGTAATCACGACCATCTGTCAGAGATGAAGACCATAGAGAGAGCATCTGTTCGGGCCAATCCTGCAGCATGAATACGCACTCACACTTTCTTTAGGGTGGATTGTTCATAATCTCTGAACGCTACAGTCCTGTTCGATGGAGATTAGATACCTTTCACACTGACAAGCAGTCCCTCTATTACAGTCAGTGCTCGAAGTGTGCCGGTAGGCTACTGCTTGCCACTTTTAATCAGTTGCGTAACCTAACTTTTTCTTGCCTACCGGCACTTCTCACATGTTGCCGGTACTCTGAGCGCACACACCGAAACATAGAACCAAGCTATTAATTAATTATATTTATCGCGCGTTCGGAGCTTTTATAAGCTGTACGAACTGAACTGATGAGTCTGACTGAAGCCCATTGTTTCATTTTGCATGAGTGGCGCGCGAATCACCATAGACGCGTTCACCAGCGCGTTCCAAAAGTGTGATAAAATTTGCACAAGCCGTTCCTGCAACGCTGATGATAAATGTGCAACCCCTTTGAATTATATTAAGAATATAGTAAAACGCTACAGAGAAAGTCAAACATGATCTAAAACAGCCACTAAAAAGGCTGATGAAAACATGCACCAACACAAATTAGAAAGCTTTTTCTACTGTATTTACTGTGGTAAATTTTGACTAGTTGTAGAATTTATATTAGATATTCTGTTAAGGGAATAGATTTTTCACTAAGGATTTTATATTACAACTGTGGCATGTTGTAGCTAGTCTCTAAATGCATTTGTTGCTATTTTTCATTACAAATTCTATAGATAAAAACGAAAGAAAAAAGTTTGGCCTAAGGATGAGAAGCCATCAATAGTCTTACTTGTAATTAAATCATTATTGTAACAAATGATATAGTTAAACAATTACAAGAACTATGTTACTTTTAAGGCTGAGCATAAGATAGAAAGAGCTTTGAAATATGGACCTTCTTAAATTAAAGACAAACAATTGGCTTTCCCCATGTGTAAAATGTCTTCTGCTAATAATGATATAGGAAAAACCTGCTTTCAGATATTCAAATGAGATGACAGGAAATTAACATGTTTAGTATAAGAACATTTTAATTGAAGATAGTTTGACTTCCCATTGCACTTTGTAAACAAGTGATTGTTAACTGTGGGTTACTTTATTGCAGTTATGTCATCAATCAATTTGCATGCTTGGACCATTTTGTAAAAGACCATTTTGTGAGTACCGGCTTTATTTTTCCCACTTCAAGCACTGATTACAGTTCTGTTTGTTGGTGTGTTTGCATTTAACTCCAGGGAACACTTCTCTTGCTATACCGCACACTTTTCCCTTCACCCTCCCCCTTTTCCTCTTTATTATGTTCAATCTTCTCTCTATTCCCACTTTTTTCTCCCTCACATTCTTTCCTCTTTCCACGGGATATTTGTCTTTTAAAAGTACTGCATCATCATGTGGTTCCAAACTCATTTATTTTTAATGTAGAGCACAATAGGAGAATTTTATGAGCAATTTTATGTTAAAATTCTGGGTCCAATAGTTGTTACGAGTCAAATTGATCCTAACTGAATTCAATACAATTCAACAAAAATCCCACTATGAACATAAAAAAAAAAAAAAAAAAAAAGTTGTGTAAAACAGTGAACCTTGCGCATTAATTAATCACACACATTACAAAAAATTTAAACATGAGAACATATGCTTTTTAAAACTGTATTTAACAACAGTTTTTAAACATTTGTTTTTCACAAAATGAATAATGTTAAAAAAAGTAAAACATTTAATATTATTAATGTGTGCTTTCCTAAAGCTTAAACAGTAGAGTGTGGCGCTAACAATGCCAAGATCAAGGGTTTGATTCCAAACAAATTTTGGGTGTCTTTAAAATTTGCGGATCAACATCACAACATACAGAAATAACATCACAATCGTAATAGACATTTTGTATGCACATTCCACATTTTGTATGACATTTTGTATTGCACATTCAGAGTATCGGAAATTTGAAAGCATGACACCTATAAGAACACAATTTTCCAACAACTCTGCGGGTCAAATTGACCGAGAACATAATATAAGGGTTAGAACAATGTTCCTGATTCATGCATGTGAACATGCTCATGATGCTCTGACACAGTCAACATAAGATGTAAGACACAACCGAACACTGGTCTTCTAACACTTCACAGCTTCCGATCATTTGATTTCACATGCTTCTCTGGATCAAATAAATGGAGGCAACTGAGTTGATGTGATGGGTTTTAGCAGAGTGAATGGGGAATCCAGCCAAAAGGCCTTAAATCAATTCCTCCACAATTCCAATGGCAATAAGCCCACATGAGTTCACTTTTTCTCACTTTCCTGCTGCTCATCAGGATAAGCGAGCCTACGGTACTATTCTTCTGACACAGAAAAGCCTACAAATCAAACAAACGGCTTCATATTAGTGTCAGGTGTAGATGTTTAATATAACATCATTTCTGAGTGAATTCCCAGATGGACGATGGGATTTGTATACTGATTTGTTAACTTGTAAGTCACTGATTCAAGTCATTTAAGGTCTAAGGAAATATTTAGCTAAATGTTGCTACCTGTTTTTAAATTGCGTTCAGTATAATCTTGTTTGTTCAAATTGAAATGTTCTTAATTGAGATCATGTTTATTCGTTCAAGAAAAAAAAGCAGAAAAAAACCTTACCAGAAAATACTGTTCATTGTTTTGGGTCGGTAAGATTTTTAAAATTAAGTCTCTTATGCTCACCCAGGCTGAATTTATTAAATCAAAAATACAGTAAAACAGTAACATTGTGAATTATTATTACAATTTGAAATAACTTTTTCATATACAAAATAAAGTTTTCAATTTGAATATATTTTAAAATGTAATTTGTTCCTGTGATGCAAAGCTGAATTTTCAGCATCATTACTGCAGTTTTCAGTGTCACATCATGATCCTTCATTTGCTGCTCAAGAAACATTTCTTATTATTATCAATGTTGAAAACAGGTGTGCTGCTTAATATTTTTGTGGAAACCATGATACATTTTTTGGAATTATTATTATTTTTATTTTTTTTCTCTCCCCTGAGCCAGCAGAGATTCTTAATATTGACACAGGAGTCTTTACCCTTTAAAAATTATTGGCTTTTATGCCAGAAATATTTTTATGCAAGTACACAAACACAGACACAATCTCCCGTTTTTCACCTTATTTTGCATAATCTGTTTTTGTTTGTGTCTTCGCAGGTTTTAAGAGGTTATTGTTTAGTTGTGGCACAATAGGAGGCTAGTTGACATTTCAAGTAAAGCACACATACTTCATTTTAATTTTAGTCATTTTTATGTGCTTTTGTCATTTTTTTAAATATCTCTATTTAGCATGTTGTGTTTTCATGTTTTATGGGGACTCTCCAGACATAATGATTTTTATACTGAACAAACTGTATATTCTATCTCCCCAAACTAACCCTACCCCTAAACCTATCCATCACAGACAATTTTCAGCAATTTTACTATTTTCAAAAATATTAGATTTTGGATATTGCCATCTCTGTGTAATGTACAACTCATAATGAACACACCCACACACAGGCACGCACGCACGCACGCACGCACGCACGCACGCACGCACACACACACACACACACACACACACACACACACACACACACACACACACACACACACACACACACACACACACACACACACACACACACACACACACACTAATTGGTGTGTTTCCAGAAGAGCATTGATCAATGTCACATCTGTTTCCACCTAGTGCTTATTCCAGATAAATAACATGCCAATATTGATGCGTTTAATCATTTCTAAATAGCAGATGGAGTCTGATACAGATCCTCCCATTGCCAGTCCAACGGTTTCATTCATTATTAAAGCTGCAGTGGGTTTTACTGCATCCACCAAACAGAAAATACCTTTTTAGCTGCAAATAATAGGATAAAAAAAAAAAAAAAACGTGATACCTTATTCTTTATCAATTGCATTGGTCGTATTGTCATCTAAATGACCTGCCTCTGTTTCCAATCATTGCAGGAATGTCAAAACAAAGGAAAAATTGGTTATGCTATTCAACTTGATGAAAGTACACATTTTATAGTTTCAAGAGTGTGCATGTGTAAATGCAAAAATACAATATAAGTGCAATGCAAGCTAAAGAAAAGCTATACAAAAAAGGGATAATGCAAGCAACATAAGACACTTATATTTTAATGAATTACTGATGTTTTCTAGTGACAAATTTAGTTTTAGAGGCTCTTAAAAGCATGAAATGGACTTTTCATTTAATTTGTATCTGCCATTGAGATGAATAAGAATGCTAACATTTCTTTCCAGATATAATAGACTTTAAGGTCATTTAAACAAACACTTTCTCTCTATCCTAGTGAAAAAAAAACTATACCAAAATGTATTTAAAATACATTATTTCATACTAAGTACCATTAACATATTTACTGACATAATGCTTGAGGCTTACTGATAAAAATATTATAATTAAACTTTATTTGGAGTACTTCTTTATTGCACAATACACATTTCTTAATATTAAGCCTAAAGTGTGTTTTGATATCACTACTAGTATGATAGTAGTAAGATAGTATGATCTCTGTCTAATATAAGTCTTTAAAATTCAAGATACTTAAAGTGTACCTAAAGTATAACAAAAGAAAATTAGTTGTTCCAATTTAGCAGACTTTAAGTATACAATTTAATAATACGATTGCAGGGTATTTATATTAAGTAGGCTACATAATATGTAAATGTATTTGTAGTATACTTTGCAGAAAATAAATGTATTTCAAATACATTTTGATATATTTATTTTTAGGGTCCTGCTCTTATTCTTCCATTCATTCTCTTATACATTATCTATCTCTCTCTCCTACCTTTTTCTTCAGATCTCTCTGACAGGATAGTTCATATCTTGGTGCCCAGAAAATATTCTGCAAATTAATTTCCTGTATGACCTCCATTCACCCCAATAAACCTCAGGTCCAAACTGGAGAGTTTAAAGCGCAATTTCAATTTTATCATCATTGCTAAAGTCTGCTGACTATAAGGGTCTTTACTTCCACAGGTTTAAAAGACCAAGAGTTTTATTTTGAGGAAGGAGAACATTGCTGATTTAAAATTTCTAATGAGATTATTAGCAAAAACCATCAAAGTGGGAGTTCAAAAGAAGGAGGCAACACTTTGATCTAGAGGGGAAATAGTGAAGGCAAAAATTATTAAGCTATGGTTTAATAAATCATATTCGTCACGATTCCAGGCACAAATCGATGAAGTGTGTTTGCCAGTATAATCTTTCATCTTTAATAGTCTGGCACCAACACACATTCTCTATGAGGAACATTGTTGTCAATATAGGCTCTCTGAAAACTGTAAGAAAATGGTGCTTTGTTGTGGTTATTTCATGCAATAACAGAGTAAATGTTTCATATTAGCAGCTATTAGTGGAATTTCGCCTCAGTGTGCTTTTTCTTTGACCGTTAAGTCTCGTAAAGACAGTGACATAAGATTATTTCTGTTATCCTTCATTATGTTGCCATTCACATTCAATTTAAAGTCAAGAGCATTTTTATTTCCATAACTTGATCTATTTTCTGATACAGAATAATGAAGGACTGGATATTTTTTCTGATTGGATTGTGAAATGTGTCTTTTTTGACAGGTGGTTGGAGGGGAGGTGGAAAGTTGTTTCAGAGTTGTTTCACCGGTGTGATCATACACGCGAAAGGGATAATGAAGATCAAATGAAGATCTTTTTCATTAAATTTTTCTGTACTCTCCATATTAGACAGCTACACAACTACCACTTTGACCCTAAAAAAAGTTCATAAAGAAGAGACACAATCGCTTTTATATGATGAACAGATTGAATTTAGGCTGTTATTCGAAGGCTATAGAATTATAGAATCAAAATAAGGATTAGATATAGATGGTAAGATTGAATTCAATAAAAAAGTTGTAAAGTAAGTAAAGTTGCTAATAAATTTAATCTTTTTTTTTTTCATCAATTGCAAAGAGCTTAGTGGATAAGCTCCCTTTGTCTAAGGGGCTGTATGGAATAGATTTTGTTAAGAGTTTTTACTTAAAAAAGGGGATAGTACGTAACTCTTTTGTTTTTACTTTACAGTTACAGTAGGCTAGATGAAATTACTAAGATGTTAGAAGAACTTCAGGTGTCCAAGTCCACTGGGCTAGATGGTATTCCAGCGAGACTTTTAAGAGATGCTGGAGATACTATAGCTCCAATTATTCCATTTATTGTGAATCTTTCTTTAGAAAAGGGTATAGTTCCATCTGACATGAAAATAGCCAAAATCATTCCATTGTACAAGAAAGGCAATAGATATGATCCTGGAAATTACCATCCGGTTTCCATTCTTAGTGTGGCATCAAAAATTTTAGAAAAGTTAGTGCACAAACTGATGTATCAATATGGATGTAAGAATGGTTTAATTTATGAATTTCAATCAGGTTTTAGAAGATCTTATTCGACTGATACTTCTTTACTTTATTTAACAGACTTTATTAGAAAGCAGATTGATGGAGGTAAAATATGTGGAATGGTACTCATCTTCAAAAAGTTTTCGACAGTGAACCATACAATATTGCTAGATAAATTAAGTTTAATGGTCTTTTCAAGTATGGTCATAGCCTGGTTGAACTCTTATTGAACTGGGAGAATTCAAAGGGTAGAAATTGATGGGATACTCTCTGAAGAGACAAATATTGATAATGGAGTTCCTCAGGGAAGTGTCCTAGGCCCCCTTCTATTTCTCTTATACATAAATGACAGGCAAGCTGTTTGTGACTGTAATTTGTTTTTTTATGCTGATGACTTATGGGATCAAATTCCCGCCAAATGTATGCGGCCACGGATCAAAATATAATAAGCGTGAATCAAAAAATAACAAGCATGAAAAAAAAACTTTAAACACATTAAAAAATATTTTTTACAAAACTTAAACTTGTGTTCATGCTTTCTTTAAAATTATGTTTTCCTTGGTTTTATTACTCTGTACTTTGTGCTCTCTTTCATTTTCTGCTCATAATTTATTTTTTTGTACGCTTGCGCTGTTTTTCTCTTTGCTCTTCTTTCCATGTTCTGCGCTTGCTCTTCCAAATGTTGCAGTTCGAGTTTCATGTAAATTAGGGCGGGCTTAAGCGTCACCATTGGTCCACTAGTTCTAGACTGACAGCTCCTCCTCTAGCCAATCAAACGAAGAGGGGAGTTGACGTCACTCCTATGCGACTTGCGCTACTGATGTTCTCTCTTAGCTACAGGTGAAGATAACCATTAGCTCAGCTGGCAAAAATCTTTCCGTGGCAGGACACCGTTAAACTGTATGTGTGCCTGCAACTCGACCTGTTACGTCTACCTGGCGATCCGTTATCGTTAAATTCGTCACCCTAACAACGACGACCTGTTTTGTCGTCAGTTGACAGTTGTGCCTGTCTGACGATCCATCATATTCACCTTTAATGCTTCTGGACCTTGCACTGTGAGCGTCGATCTCCTGCGAGCCACACAACAGTGTTTCATTAAAGAATTCCTGATTTGAACGAGAAGTTTGAATGAATGACTCACTCATAAAGACAGTAACTTGCCACCACCTACTGGCCGTTTTACTTTCATATTTAATCTATGACATGGAAGGGCAATGTCGGTCCTCCTGGGTGCAGAGTTTAGCTCCTCCAACCCTAATCAAACACACCGAAACCAGCTAATCATCATCTTTAGGATTATTAATACTGCTAGGTTTTATCGGAGTTGACGCTAAATTCTGCAGGACAGTGGCACTCCAGAAACGACGTTACCTATCCCTGATCTTTTCAATAATTTTCATGTTGCTGTATTAAAAATTGAAGCTATATAAAACATTAATCCTAAAGTAATATGCAATTATGTAGCTATGTAAATGAACACAATAACTATAATAAATCACTGCATATCAAATCCACCTGGTTTCTGTAATCTCCTCTGTACACTATCATTTTCATTAATCTTTTGTCAAATGGTACATCTAGTCTAGAATTAATTTACCAGGCTAGGCTATATGATCACTTAACAACAACAATTAAGAAAATATTTCAGGATGGCATATTTAACTGTAACGGATCACCAGGTAGGCTGTGCGTTTTTTTTTTTTTTTCCTTTTACAAAGGCTACAGGTTTATTTTAAATTTTAGTTGTTGTTGTTCTTTGTTTTACATACTCTGAACTGAACCACAAATGCCTTTGTATTTGTCTTGTACGTTTTGCACTGTATGCCTTGTCTGTAATGGAACTAAATAATATATATATAAATATATATATATATATATATATATATATATATATATATATATATATATATATATATATAAAGGTAGGCTGTGTGTAGCGTTGAAAGGTCAAAGTCCTAAATTCTTCAGACGGGTAAAATGGCCGTTTTTAACTTAATTTTTGCAAAGAAATGTAGTGTTTCAAAACTGCATGATGTTTCAGAGCTGCCTTAGCATATTAACATCATGAGCCAAGTATTGTTTAACACCAATTACCAGTGTGCCCATTAAAATGTAGGCTACCTCAAAAAAGAGGAATTTAATTATTTGTAAATGTTCAGAAAGCTTTACTGCTTAAAAGTCCTTGTAAAGTTTAAAAAAAACCTGCTGTATTCCCCTGTACAAGTGAGCATCAGTAGCCTGAGTCGCATTGGAGTGACGTCAACTCCCCTCTTGATTGATTGGCTAGAGATGGAGCTGTCAATCTAGAACTAGTGGACCAATGGTGACGCTTAAACCCGCCCTAATTTACATGAAACTCGAACCGCAACATTTGGAAGAGCAAGCGCAGAACATGGAAAGAAGAGCGAAGAGAAAAACAGCACAAGCGTACAAAAAAATAAATTATGAGCAGAAAATGAAAGAGAGCGCAAAGTACAGAGTAATAAAACCAAGGAAAACATAATTTTAAAGAAAGCTTGAACACAAGTTAAAGTTTTGTGAAAAATATTGTTTAATGTGTTTAAAGTTTTTATTCATACTTGTTATTTTTTGATTCACGCTTATTATATTTTGATCCGTGGCCGCAATACATTTGGCGGGAATTTGATCCCATAATGACTTTGCTCTACTGGTTTCAGATAAGGATGTTTCCAAAATACAAGTGATATTAGGTGAGGAGCTTTGCAGGGTAAGAGACTGGCTCTCTGATAACAAACTTTTATTGTATCTAGGAAAAACTGAATCCATATTATTTGGGTCGAGAAGTAAACTGATCAAAGCTCCTAACTTGTCTATCAAGGTAGGGGATTATGTAATATCACATAGAACTACTGTTAATTATCTTGGATGTGTTTTGGACAATGATTTAAGTGGTACGAGTATGGCTATGAAAATTCTAGGGAAGGTTAATTATAGGACAAAATTTCTTGCCAGATGTGTTGGTTTTTTGGATAAGCAAAATTTAAAAATGTGACCCTGGATCACAAAACCAGTCTTAAGTAGCACGGGTATATTTGTGGGAATAGCCAACAATACATTGTATGGGTCAAAATTATAAATTTTTCTTTTATGTCAAAAATCATTAGGATATTAAGTAAAGATCATGCTCCATGAAGATATTTTGTAAATTTCCTACCGTAAATGTATAAAACATTTATTTTTGTGAGCGAATGCAGCACAATCGCAAACATAAATGGACAACTTTAAAGGCGATTTTCTCAATGTTTCGATTTTTTTGGACCCTCAGATTCCAGATTTTCAAATAGTTGTATCTCGACCAAACATTGTCCTATCCTAACAAACATTACATCAATGGAAAGCTTATTTATTCAGCTTTCATGTGATGTATAAATCTCAATTTCAAAAAAATCACCCATGTGACTGGTTTTGTCATCCAGGGTCACAAATACTGGCATCATGTTTAGTCCTATGTCATCTGGAGTACGGATGCATTTCTTGGATGTCCGATTTGTCTCGTTTTTGGCTGGTTAAGTTACAGAGATCTCAAAATAAATTGATATGGTTGGTTTTAGGTTTTAATAGCTTTACACATGTTGATGCTTCCCATTTTAGACTTATTAAGTGGTTACCCATTATAGAAAGCAGAGTTGTGCTCTTTAAATTAAAGATGGTACACAAGATAATTAATAAAAGAGCTCCTACTTATTTTAATATCTCTAGGGTAAGTGAGAAACACTGTTATAATACCAGGCAGAGTCAAAATGGATATTACATTATGTCGTTTTAAAACAATGTACGGTCGAAGGTCTTTTGAATACTCAGGGGCCCAGGAATGGAATAAGCTGTCTCTAAGAGTATGTCAAATACGGTTGGTTTTAGTATGAAAGTCAAAAGTTGGCAATTTGATAAGTTGTTTTAGTGATTCATTTGTATTCATGTTTTTGGGTGGATGTTTAACCCTTGAGTGTCACCGTCCCACAGGTGGGACGTTTGCCATTATATATTTAAAACAATAATATCTTAGTAAAAACCTAAAGTAATATTGACAAACTATATATTATCTGAAAGCTTAAAATCTCTAGTTGTCATATTTGGTGGCTGTTTTCTAAAATAAATTACAGAGGAAAAGTAAATTATCAATTTGCAACAAGAATATTTCATATTCATTAGGAGTATTTAGGCCTTTATTTTGAATTATTTTGAAACATGAACAATTATGAAAGATTGGTAGAAACCTCAGTTTGTTTTCATGCCAAGAGTTCAAAAGATAACACCAATTCCATTTTATGAGAAAAAAAAGTTCTGAAAATGTTTTAAATATAAAGAAAAATATTATGGATTCTTGATTTATGATGCGGCTGCGAGCTATAAAGCTATAACGCACATTATGTGTTTTTTTATGCATTTGTTGAATTCAAATCAAATACTGCCAAACCACCCATACTACTTCTGAATAAAAATTATGGAAATACATGGTTCAGATCACTCAAAACATATAAGAAAATGGAAGCGCTCTTATATGGGCAGTAATGGAGTCTGGTGTTCACCTAGTGAAAAAGTTTGGTACTGGCCTGAATAAAATCTTACTGAAAGCTCATTGTTCAATTATGGAAATACATGGTTCAGATCACTCAAAACATATAAGAAAATGGAAGCGCTCTTATATGGGCAGTAATGGAGTCTGGTGTTCACCTAGTGAAAAAGTTTGGTACTGGCCTGAATAAAATCTTACTGAAAGCTCATTTTTTAAGATATCCACCTGTTTCCCCATACTGCCTTGCGCGCAGCACGATTTTATTCACGCTGCTAGGCAGCCTGGATTCCATGGACCAGATTTTCGCCTCAGCGAGGGGACCAATCACAGAACGGGGAGGGAGCAGCAACTATGGATCCAACATGGCAGGAGACGCGAAGTTACCTTTTGATGCAGCCTTAGATATTGTTCAAAGTAGTTTAGTTAAATCTCTGACCCATCGTCCTCTTTCTCGTCTCATTTCTGACGCTCTACATACGTCATCTGGTATAATTGAAACGATTGGCTATGAGCTACGTACAGGCGCATTTGATAGACATTGGTAGCACCCAATAAATGGCTCTGGGCATTCGTAAACCACGCCTCAAATACGTGAAAATAGGCTTGTTTGAGATGAGCAAAATCTGCGCAGAACCGATCACTGGTGATCAGCGCGTAAGGCATGCCGGTTAGAAATGTGTCCGAGTGCGGTCCGCCTTGCTCTGATGTCATGCTTACGTGTGTCAAAAAGCTATCGCGAGCGCAAGGCGCACGTGTCGGATTCTGTAGTCGCGCGCAGTTGCTCTCCACCGACTGCGCTGATCAAAAGCATGATGGGAAACGACTTGCTGACGACACAGCTTAATGTTGATTGGTTTAAACAACCGTAATGTCTTGTTCTCTTTTAAAATGTTTGATTTTAAAACTCGGATATCATGTTTTATGTGTATATGTTATGTGTGAATATTCCCAAACTCTCGGACAGTGCAATCTCTATGGGTTATGCAATTTCATTCTATTATACTATATATAAAAAAACACATAGCCTATGTCTGTATTAAAGAAAAAATGATTGATAAACACTTATTTGGAATGGAAATAAATAACAAGTACTTTGGGTGTCTTGTTCATTATATATTTTCATATAAAAGCAACAGAACTTAAATTACATCCAGTTTATTAGCAACACTGTGCACGAGCGTGAATCCCGTGAATCCCGCGATATCCATCATTGATCTCACAGGTGTCAGATCCACTGCGAGAAGCGAGAACCGTCCGGCTTGCCTGCGCTTTTTTCACTCCTCCTTTCACTGCAGCCGCCTACTCTCGCCTACATTTCAGGCGAGGCAAGGCGCATCTCAAACAAGCCTAATGAACATGTGGTTCCCAGACCGACGTCTCAATGAGACTCGGTCTGACGTTAGCCAGGCTAATATCAACCTACAATTTGGAACACAACTTGTTCAGATTTTTGGCTTTCATTTTCTTGCAGTTTTAGAGTAAAATATATTTTGTAATATATATATTTTATATAAAATATAAATAATTATATTTTTACATTGCACATGTTCATAAACTAAAACTTATATAATTTTTTTTCTGTTTCATTTTTAATAATTTCTACACTTCTACAATAATTTGGAAAATGTCTTCTTTAAAACAAAGACCAACCATAGGTCTATATTCCAAAGCATTTTTGAATTACAACCATTTAAGTTTGGATAGTGATTTTTATGTCAATGTGAAAAAAAGGGGGGGTGACAGTCAAAGTATGATGTCCATTTTGATGACGTGTGTTCTTATTGTAGTGTTGTAACTACAATCATGCAGTGCCAGGATAACCTGTCTCTAGGAGTGAAGTTGTGCTTTACATTAAGGACCACAATGGAAACAAGTTTTTTGTTAAACTTTATTGTGTTATCCTTGACAAATGAGTGTATTTTTCACTATTATTTTGTCTAATAAATCAAATCAATTCAAAATTTACATATTAACATTGATCAGCGAAAACACAAACAGAAGCTCAGAACCTGCTTGACGCGGAGACCAAACCTTTTGCTGAAGCTCAAACATGCTGCGTAACACAAGAATGAACCTCATTAGTTCTTGCTGAAGCTCAAACGTGCTGCGTAACACGAGAATTAACCCTTATTGGTTCTTGCAGAAGCTCAAATGTGCTGCGTAACACGAGAATGAACCTCATTGGTTCTTGCTGAAGCTCAAACGTGCTGCGTAACACAAGAATGAACCTCATTGGTTCTTGCTGAAGCTCAAACGTGCTGCGTAACACAAGAATGAACCTCATTGGTTCTTGCTGAAGCTCAAACGTGCTGCGTAACACAAGAATGAACCTCACTGGTTCTTGCAGAAGCTCAAATGTGCTGCCTAACACGAGAATGAACCTCATTGGTTCTTGCTGAAGCTCAAACGTGCTGCGTAACACAAGAATGAACCTCATTGGTTCTTGCTGAAGCTCAAACGTGCTGCGTAACACAAGAATGAACCTCATTGGTTCTTGCTGAAGCTCAAACGTGCTGCGTAACACGAGAATGAACCTCATTGGTTGTTGCTGAAGCTCAAACGTGCTGCGTAACACGAGAATGAACCTCATTGGTTCTAGCTGAAGCTCAAACGTGCTGCGTAACACGAGAATTAACCTCATTGGTTCTTGCTGAAGCTCAAACGTGCTGCGTAACACGAGAATTAACCTCATTGGTTCTTGCAAAAGCTCAAACTTGCTGCCTAACACGAGAATGAACCTCATTGGTTCTTGCTGAAGCTCAAACGTGCTGCGTAACACAAGAATGAACCTCATTGGTTCTTGCTGAAGCTCAAACGTGCTGCGTAACACAAGAATGAACCTCATTGGTTCTTGCTGAAGCTCAAACGTGCTGCGTAACACGAGAATGAACCTCATTGGTTCTAGCTGAAGCTCAAACGTGCTGCGTAACACGTGAATTAACCTCATTGGTTCTTGCTGAAGCTCAAACGTGCTGCGTAACACGAGAATTAACCTCATTGGTTCTTGCAAAAGCTCAAACTTGCTGCCTAACACGAGAATGAACCTCATTGGTTCTTGCTGAAGCTCAAACGTGCTGCGTAACACAAGAATGAACCTCATTGGTTCTTGCTGAAGCTCAAACGTGCTGCGTAACACGAGAATGAACCTCATTGGTTCTTGCTGAAGCTCAAACGTGCTGCGTAACACAAGAATGAACCTCATTGGTTCTTGCTGAAGCTCAAACGTGCTGCGTAACACGAGAATGAACCTCATTGGTTGTTGCTGAAGCTCAAACGTGCTGCGTAACACGAGAATGAACCTCATTGGTTCTTGCTGAAGCTCAAACGTGCTGCGTAACACAAGAATGAACCTCATTGGTTCTTGCTGAAGCTCAAACGTGCTGCGTAACACAAGAATGAACCTCATTGGTTCTTGCTGAAGCTCAAACGTGCTGCGTAACACAAGAATGAACCTCACTGGTTCTTGCAGAAGCTCAAATGTGCTGCCTAACACGAGAATGAACCTCATTGGTTCTTGCTGAAGCTCAAACGTGCTGCGTAACACAAGAATGAACCTCATTGGTTCTTGCTGAAGCTCAAACGTGCTGCGTAACACAAGAATGAACCTCATTGGTTCTTGCTGAAGCTCAAACGTGCTGCGTAACACGAGAATGAACCTCATTGGTTGTTGCTGAAGCTCAAACGTGCTGCGTAACACGAGAATGAACCTCATTGGTTCTAGCTGAAGCTCAAACGTGCTGCGTAACACGAGAATTAACCTCATTGGTTCTTGCTGAAGCTCAAACGTGCTGCGTAACACGAGAATTAACCTCATTGGTTCTTGCAAAAGCTCAAACTTGCTGCCTAACACGAGAATGAACCTCATTGGTTCTTGCTGAAGCTCAAACGTGCTGCGTAACACAAGAATGAACCTCATTGGTTCTTGCTGAAGCTCAAACGTGCTGCGTAACACAAGAATGAACCTCATTGGTTCTTGCTGAAGCTCAAACGTGCTGCGTAACACGAGAATGAACCTCATTGGTTCTAGCTGAAGCTCAAACGTGCTGCGTAACACGAGAATTAACCTCATTGGTTCTTGCTGAAGCTCAAACGTGCTGCGTAACACGAGAATTAACCTCATTGGTTCTTGCAAAAGCTCAAACTTGCTGCCTAACACGAGAATGAACCTCATTGGTTCTTGCTGAAGCTCAAACGTGCTGCGTAACACAAGAATGAACCTCATTGGTTCTTGCTGAAGCTCAAACGTGCTGCGTAACACAAGAATGAACCTCATTGGTTCTTGCTGAAGCTCAAACGTGCTGCGTAACACAAGAATGAACCTCATTGGTTCTTGCTGAAGCTCAAACGTGCTGCGTAACACAAGAATGAACCTCATTGGTTCTTGCTGAAGCTCAAACGAGCTGCGTAACACGAGAATGAACCTCATTGGTTCTTGCTGAAGCTCAAACGTGCTGCGTAACACAAGAATGAACCTCATTGGTTCTTGCTGAAGCTCAAACGTGCTGCGTAACACGAGAATGAACCTCATTGGTTGTTGCTGAAGCTCAAACGTGCTGCGTAACACGAGAATGAACCTCATTGGTTCTTGCTGAAGCTCAAACGTGCTGCGTAACACAAGATTGAACCTCATTGGTTCTTGCTGAAGCTCAAACTTGCTGCGTAACACGAGAATTAACCTCATTGGTTCTTGAGGAAGCTCAAGAGAAGAGAAGAAGGAAGCTCTCAGATTTCATCAAAAAGATCTTCATCTGTGTTCCAAAGGTGATCAAAAGTCTTACAGGTTTGGAACGACATGAGGGTGAGTAATTAATGACAGAATTTTTCATATCTTTGTGAAATATCCCTTTAAGTACAAACATTTAATTCTCTTAAATAATGTGTACATTTTTATTTTATGACAAGTTTATTAAACTCATCAAGGTTATTAAAGTTAACTGAAATGAAAACTAAAACCATAAAAACATATTTTTGTTGTTTGAAATACAATAAATGTTAATTGAAATAAAATAAAATATAAAACAATTAACTTATTTTATTTTAGCTAGTTGCTAAGGCAACATTTCTCATTTTCATTTAGTTTAACATGACATACAAAAATAACTAAATCTAAAGTTAAAACTTAAATAAAATTAAGAAAAAATTATATAAACGTAAAAAACGAATAAAAGTGACAAGAACACATAAAACAATTACTAATACTAACTTAAATAAGAATGAAAATGGGAAATATACAAATAAAACTAATTAAAAAAATTATAAAAAATATAATATGAGTTATATTCTCAATGAGTATCATGATGATTTTAATAGCTTATCTAATTAACTGTCTAATCTAGTTATCTACAATTTTGAAGATGATAGTTGCTTTTAGAAAATGTATTAATATGTAATTTGATGTATTCATCAAAAAGATTTATTTATTTACTATAAATATATCTTCAGTGTGTGTGTGTGTGTGTCTGTGTGTGTGTGTGCGTGTGTGTGTGTGTGTACGTACATGAAATGCCTTTTTCATTTGATTGATAAGTTCTAAAAACGATCTGCAGTATAACGTAGATGTTTTTTGTCTTCTCAGCGCATTTTCAGCATGCTTATGTCACTAATTCTATGCTATATGTGATCATTAATACAGCACACCTTGAAAATGTTGACAGTCGCCTGAGAGAATCAGTCATAAATGATTTCAGTGATTCAGATTCTGCTTGATCATGCAGGACTGAATGATATGAATCAATAGCTGGGATAAGAGACACGCTTCATTTAGCTTCACTTTACCTTCTTCGTTACAGTGCTATTCAAATATTTAAATTGAGAAAGATTAGCCTATCATAATTTAGAGGTTAATAGTAAGTCATGCGCTCTGATTGACTTATTTTTAATGCCAGAATAATGTGTTTAAAGCAGAAGTCTATGAGAGACATATAATAGTTCAAGATATTTTAAAGATTCATTCTTTTAAATCAGTCATGCAATTTTTATTTCAAAACTTGTGTTATAATTGTCCTCAAAATCACAGCCATCAGAAGCTATCAGCAACAGTTAGCATGTATTGTAATAACAAAAGATAAAATAAACAGTACAGAAGTTTAAACTCAGACAGGAGAAGAAACATCCTGAAAAAATAAAATTTATACCTAAAAATTACTATAAATTTCTCACAGAGTGATAAAGTCACAGTTCATTTTCTCAGACAGAAAGATATTATGATAAATTGTGAAATTTAAACGGTTACAAATGCCTCTGGTCTGACTGAACAATTTTTTTTTATGGCGATTGCATGAAAGACTGAACGATTCACAGGCAAAAGCATCACAGTGTGCTTTTTTAATCCTCATCTTAAAGATTACAAAAACTTTCTGCATTCCCTTGGCCATGAAAGACAACTCAGTTATTAAAACAAGATGAAGTCGTCAATCCTCAACATCATTATCCAGCTTTAAACAGGTAAAAGTGCTCAAACCACCTCTCATTCAATGAAACATGCAACAATTATTTGGTTCTCTTGGAACAAGACAAGAGACACTGTGACCAGACTCTTCGTTCTGGCTTCCCAAGGCGGATACGAGGGATCGGGAGCAGCAGAGAGACATGACAGAAGAAGAGAAAGGATATGGTCCTACCTGAACTCACATCCCGTGGAGCAGAAAGTATGGATGAAGTGTTTCCTGATGCATGCTGCAGAGCGTCTGACACTGAGGCTGTGGATCCTGCTGCAGCTCAGAGCTCACTCGTACTGCATTGCTTCTTAAAACAGACTGAGAGAGAGAGAGAGAGAGAGAGAGAGAGAGAGAGAGAGAGAGAGAAAGAAAGAGAGAGAGAGAGTGTGTAAGAGCATGAGTATTTGGAAATGGAAGTGAGGGACTCTCACTCCACGTACTGCATACACTCACAGACAACATTCTGGTTGTGACCAACGTTTGATCATATTTATCTGACTGTCTTGACGTCTGTCTGTCTATCCATCATTCTATCTGTCTATCCGTCCGTCTCTTTGTATGTATCCATCCATCCATTCATCTGTCTACAGTAGTTATCTATCTATCTATCTATCTATCTATCTATCTATCTATCTATCTATCTATCTATCTATCTATCCATCCATCCATCCATCCATCCATCCATCCATCCATCCATCCATCCATCCATCCATCCATCCATCCATCCATCCATCCATCCATCCATCCATCCATCCATCCATCCATCCATCCATCCATCCATCCATCCATCCATCCATCCATCCATCCATCTATCTATCTATCTATCTATCTATCTATCTATCTATCTATCTATCTATCTATCTATCTATCTATCTATTAGGGCTGTCAAAAGATTAATCGCGATTAATCGCATCCAAAATAAAAGTTTGTGTTTACATAATATGTGTGTGCACTTTGTATAATTATTTTGTATATATAAATACACACACATGCATGTATACATTTAAGATAAATTTATTTATTTTATTTATATATAAAATATATAATTATATATATTTATCTATCTATCTATCTATCTATCCATCCATCCATCCATCCATCCATCCATCCATCCATCCATCCATCCATCCATCCATCCATCCATCCATCCATCCATCCATCCATCCATCCATCCATCCATCCATCCATCCATCCATCCATCCATCCATCCATCTATCTATCTATCTATCTATCTATCTATCTATCTATCTATCTATCTATCTATCTATCTATCTATCTATCTATCTATCTATCTATCTATCTATCTATCTATCTATCTATCTATCTATCTATCTATCTATCTATCTATCTATCTATCTATCTATCTGTTTGTCTACAGTATTTATCAATATGTCCATCTATCTATCTATCTATCTATCTATCTATCTATCTATCTATCTATCTATCTATCTATCTATCTATCTATCTATCTATCTATCTATCTATCTATCTATCTATCTATCTATCTATCTATCTATCTACAGTATTTATCCGTCTGTCTGTCTGTCTACAGTATCATCCATCTGTCTGTCTGTCTGTCTGTCTACAGTATCCATCCGTCTGTCTGTCTGTCAACAGTATTTCTCCATCTGTCTTTCTTTCTTTCTTTCATTCTTTCTTTCATTCTTTCTTTCTTTCTTTCTTTCTTACTTTCTTTCTTTCTTTCTTTCTTTCTTTCTTTCTTTCTTTCTTTCTTTCTTTCTTTCTTTCTTTCTATTTTTCTGTCTGTCTCTGACTTCCCACCCACAAGGTAACTAAACACCTACACAAGTGTTTAGTCTTTCACTCTCTTTATCATCCATTCAAAAAGGGAAAACTTTAATTTTGTACTGTAATGTAAACATGGACTATGTAACATATTCTGCAGTGAACCATAAGCAGTAGAGAGTGTCATTCTCGTTTTGTAAAGAAAGTTTACAAAAGAAATATAGTTATAGTATAATGCTAAATATACTATAATGCTACCTGATGTTAGAGTTTTAGTGTGTTTGAAAACTTTGCTAGTGTTATGAAAGAATGGCTTGATTTGAGTGTTTTGGCAGTAACTGCCAGTAACTGTTTTAGTGCATTTTTAATGTGAAAGTAACTGCTGTACCAAGTTGAAAATTGGTGAGGAGAACTGTTTGAAGAGTTTTGGGGAAAAATACCCAAGTATTGAGAAATGTGTCTTAGCGATTGTAAAAAAAAAAAAAAAAAAAAAGAAAACTGTAATATTGATCTTATGTAGCGATATTTGAAGAAAATTTACTGCAAAACCAGTGGAAAATCACACTGACATATACATAAGCAAATACTTAACCTCAGAGCTCATGGCAGGTCATAAGATGTTTACACGGTCATTTACACATTATCACTAAAAATCAGTTTGTCTATGGAGAAGGTGGATGTGATTGTGACTGCTGTGGTCTATTAAGCCCACTGAACATGAGGTTATGAGCGGTCACATGTATCAGTGAGAGGCCTGTGATGCTAATGGATCAGACAAGCAGAGGCACTCTCACCGTCCTCCTGCATTCTGGATGCTCCTGTCAGCAGTTAGTGCTGTCGGTACAGGTGCGCCACTCTGTCTGCCTGTCCCATAAACATGCTCCCTAACAAGGACAAACAAGAGAGCTTTGAGCAAGTGAAGTTGGTGCAGTGTAGAAGATCATTTAAATGCACTTTGTCATTTGCTGGGTATCTCGATCTCATGCTGAACAGTGTAAACAGAAACTTGCACTTAGTCAATATCTTTATGGAAACTTGCACTTA
The DNA here is from genome assembly GCA_026230005.1 of Gila orcuttii. Lineage (NCBI taxonomy): Eukaryota > Metazoa > Chordata > Actinopteri > Cypriniformes > Leuciscidae > Gila > Gila orcuttii. The sequence goes on along the minus strand of JAPDVR010000001.1, from coordinate 16,745,003 downwards.
GTCAATATCTTTATATCGACATTCAGAGCTCAATTTGCTACCTGACATTATTCAAAATTGCAAATGTGCTTCAGGGACTTTTCAACATTGCTGTTTTCATATATTCCAAACTGATGCATAAAAATGCACCCCCCCCCCCCCCCCCATAGCAATGACATTGAATGTTGACTTTTGCTGCTTTCTCAGTGAGATCAGAGTTGATGCCAAAGTATAAAGTCTCAATATAAACTCAAACATTTCTCATCAAATAAAACCTTTTCTCATCTTCCAAAAGGGGCTGGTGAGATGACGACATTGATGGCTGATGTAACAACATGCAGTAGAGAATTTCAGTTTTGAAGTTTACAGGGCTCAAACTTTGTTCTGACTGCTGAATATTAAAATTCAATGAACACCCCTCTTTTAGTTTGGCTTTTCTGTTTGATCTGTCAACCCTGTCTGTTGTTAAAGCACAGACTAATTTTTCTTTGCCCGGAAAGCATGTTTAATAAAGTAGAGGTCAGCAAAACATCTTATGCAGGTGTCTGCAGTGCAAGAGCTTATTAAACCAGGTCAGAGCAGCACTGCAGAGAAACCAGAGGAGGAACACTGGCACAAATCTAAACACAGCTGCAGAACACATCTATCTATCTATCTATCTATCTATCTATCTATCTATCTATCTATCTATCTATCTATCTATCTATCTATCTATCTATCTATCTATCTATCTATCTATCTATCTATCTATCTATCTATCTATCTATCTACCTACCTACCCATCCATCCATCCATCCATCCATCCATCCATCCATCCATCCATCCATCCATCCATCCATCCATCCATCCATCCATCCATCCATCCATCCATCCATCCATCCGCAATTCCGTTTCCATGTAATTGTTTACACGGCCGTCGAGGCTGGCCAGACAATCTGGTGTGTTATTGTCGTGTTCTGGTAGTTTATTGTGGGCAGCCACGCCTTCAGTTTCAAAAGTCTCCGTTTGGGTCCATTTACACTGAAATGCAACCCTGGAGTTTCCAAACTAAAACGGGGTCTGCAGTGTTTCCAAAAGTCTCAGTTTCCGAGGGTCGAAAACTCAGAAGTAGTGTGGACACACCAGGCGTAACCGTAGCAAAAGTTATACCTTTTTAAAATAAAAACTCACTAGTGTAAACAGGGTCTTAGCAACACCCTAGGAACATCATAGCGATCACTCAGAACTCCATAGCAACCACCTAGCAACTGTCTTGCAACCACTTGGAAAATGCCTAGCAACGCTCCCAAGTAACCATATCGAACACCTTAGCATCTGACACTCTCTAGAAAATAATCACAACATTCTAGTAACTGTATCAATCGCATCTCTTTATTGTATTACCTTCAAACTTCAAGCTTTTATAATGTTCAGACCAGGCTTTGACAAGCATTACAATTTTACCTTGACAAACTTTTCTTTTTCTCATATGAAAAGACTGTATATATAATTAATCTAAAAGAGTCAAGCATTGTGTCATCATAGTGTGTGTATATGTGTGTGTGCATTTCTTGAAAGTCCCCATAAGAACATCCCGACCTCCTCCAGTGTGGATCACTCATTTGACCCACACTTCATCTTGAGGGAAATTGTTTTTTGCTCCATCATAAATCATCAAAAGAGTTACTGTACTGGAAAACTGGAAGATGTTTTCACTGTGTTTGTGTTTCATCATCTTTATATAAAAATATGGTGTGTGTTATGTGTCAGGGTAAGAAATGTGTATAACAAGATGGAGTCGACTGAGAGCTGTTTCAGTCCAAAACAATGAGCACTACTGTACCTCACCTCTGTTCTGATAAAGGAACCTGTGTTTTAAAGACACTAACTTTGATTTAGGATTTAGGATCCTATTCAGACTAACTTGCATTGAACAATTTGTGATGATAAATGATTAAGGAGGAGTGTGGTATGAGAGGTCACTGTATGACATAATTTTAAAGCCAGGGGATTCCTTGGAAACTTGACCTCAATAGAAATCTATTCACGGAATTCATAACCAGATCGTCTCCAGGCACATTATTAATCAGGTAAATCCCTATGAAAATAATACTAAAATTATATTACACTCTTGGTGTTCTGATCCCTGTCACGATTTAGCTCAATTACAAAAACTAGATCATGTGACAAACAGAATTACAGTTTTTTAAAAATGCTTATACACTAAGAGTGGTCCTTGAGGCCCAATTAGTGAAATCATTCACGTATCTAATTTTTAGACCAAGTCTGCAAAACTGCAAGCACATTATCTGCTTTACACTAATTTTGAAATTTTGTGAAACAAACCTTTTTCAAAATTCTAAACACAGTTCTAGACACATAATTCAAAACTACCAGCTCTTGTGTTTCATTTGGAAATCACTGCAATTTAAATGCCACAATCGTTTACTGATTACCTACACCCAGTGATCATGTGTGTAAACATTTGTACCTATTTGCTCACTTAAAAAAAAAAATCAAAACTCAATGTTTTGAGAAATAAATATTTTTTTTACCCAAGTGCATTTCTGTTTATAGTGTAAATATACATAATTTGATCACTTAGAAATCAAAACTCAAAAGTTTTGAGAGACAAATAAAATGTTCACCCTTGCATTTCTGTTTATTTTGTAAATACATGCATACAAGTCAAGTCACCTTTATGTAGCATTGTTCACAATACAGATTGTTTTAAAGCAGCTTTACAATAGTAACAAATTCAAATCCTGCCTCAAAGCAGCTCTAACAAGTGTCATTATGCAGGTCAAGTCAGTTGTGTTGATTTAGTTCAGTTCAATAACTGAAAGTTTTATCAACTGTGCATACCTACTGTAAATATAGTGTAAATATAGTTTATAATTTGTGGAAATACATGTACACTTATAAATTATCTGATCAAAAACAACAAATGTTTTTACATTGCTCATCAAAATAAGTTATACAATATTCAACTAATTTTTTTACGTCAGTTTAATGCAATAAAAGTTTCAATTTCAAATGATTTAAATATCCAAGTTGATTGTACTTACAAATTAAAGGCAGCAACTTTTGTATACACTCAAAAATGTATTCAAGCTATTTCCTCAGTTTATTAAATAAAATCAGTTGAAACAACAAAGATCTTTAGTTTTTTTACTTAATTGTCATTTGCACTAAATTCTATTACGTTAAATTAAATGAAATTTGTAAAATGTTAAGTTAACTCAAACCATTTGTGTTGGGACTACATGAATCATTTGTGTAGCATTTACTGAAACTGGGCAGTGGATTTCTAGTTCCCAGGAATAGATAACTGTTGTTCTCAATTAACTGTAACTGTGCTAATGCCTGTAACTTGATCATAACTTTTATGCAATGGAAATGCCATTTAGCATATGAACAAGAGTTGCGTTGGCTATTTGTTTTTAAATAAATAAATAAATAAAATAGTTAGAGAACATGTGTACATTGTCACACTCCTCCCAATCAAAAGATAATGAACAATGTTTACACCACAGCTAACAACCTAAGCAACAGCACTCCTCTTCACCATGATGGTAAGTAACCAAATATATAAATATATTTTTAATTATTATTTCATGTTCTATAAACTCTTTCAAATGTTCAAAATAACAAAATATTAAACACTTAAACTCTAACAAGTCTTTCAATTTTCTTAAAAACACAGAAAACTCAAGCAAATCTGCACAAGGGCACCAGTCTGAACAGCTACTGGTTGGCTCAACAAGAGTGAATTATATTTAGGAAACATTCACAGAATACGTCAAATTAAACTGGTGTGATCTCATACACTTAGGATAAATTTTACTCATCAGTGCAATTAACCTAGTTTAAGTACAAATAAATTAGTTAAACTGTGTGGAAATAGGTGTGATAATTGTATTAAGTTAGACCAACAAGCTATTTTTGAAGTGTATAGTGTAGGCTACCTGTGAGTGATATGACAAACTCCTGTACACTCGACTGCACACTGAACAAACAAAAGACACAAGATAGTGGTGTTTTACATTTACACATCCGTGCATTTGGGATGTAAGTGACTAATCATTTAATGGTTTGTGTGTAGAGTTACAAAAACACAATTTTTAGAAGAGTTAAAATAGTTTTGAATTAAGTGTTTGCTTTTGCAAGAGATGTGTGACGTTTTGCATCTTGTGTGCGTGTTTTGCGTATAGAGTTTTGAGAAATGGAGCCATGGTTTCAGAAATTGGGTGTAAGGAATTGAAAAAAAAAAGTAAAAACTGTAAGGGAAATTCAAGACCATTAGACCATATTAAACACTGCAATATAGAAATTTAATTGATGCAAATGATTTTACATAAACAGAATATGAAATATGATTTTTTTTTCTTTTAATGATGGCAAACATTTAACACTTTATACATAAATGAGGAAAACTGGGGCTATCTCACGGTGGCTTTATTTTATAAATCACATTATAGACACAAGTCTAAAAGGCTTGACAAAACAAACTATGAGACAGCATCATTGTTGCCCAGGAAAAAAGATATAGCCGAGTTCATTGAACACACACTGACCATTTTCACAATGGAATAATAGGCTAATGATGGATTCATAATTAATGGATTTTTATTTAAACAATAAAACGATTATGAAACTAATTAAAATGGTTAGAAAAACAAATACGTTACACTTTTAGTTTGGAAGACATAATTCGCAAAAAATATTAACTAATTTTCTAATAAACTCATGGTTTTTAACTGAGTCTGAAACCATAGCCTACACAAAAGAGAAAACTCTACATTTGACTATTACGGATCTCAGAACAGGCAGTGATGTCTAAGCGCACACGGCCATAGCAAAGCAACAACGCACGAGTGTATTAGCCCGTTCTGAAGTTCTTGGAGGACAGAAAGGCGCCGAAGCTGCTGCTTGGATCCTGCATTCATTAATTCAGTGAAGTCTCGCGGTGTTCACGCAACCTCTCAGACATCTTGCGTTTGTCAGACGAACTGCTACATGCACGAACATAAACGCAGTAAAATCTCATCCAGCATCGCTCGAACGCCATCACCTCTTCACATGCGGGACTGAACTGAGTTTGCGCGTTTGAGACACTCGGAGAGGATTTGCGTACGGCGTTATTTTCGTATTGTGCGTCATTTCTGCATTTCTGCGTTTCCACCCAGGCAATATGGCAACACCCGCCGCTGTAAACCCATCGGGTGAGTAGGGATTTTATCGTTGTGCTTTTAAGTATATTGTGTGTGGTGTTTAAAGGGAAACCGGACGTCGGGGTTTTACCCAATATTGTGTTTTCGCCGTAACAAAAGAAACCGCGACGGTTTAAACGCACGCGAGCACCCCCTCCCCCCTGCACAAGTAACAACAGCGATATTTAGAATAAACATTTTAAAATGCTACTGTATCACGGCTATAGCCTATCGTTAATATAACGTTCATTCTTTCGTGACTATAGAACATCGCGCGACTGTATTGTGACGTCAGAACGAAATGTATCACATTTGGCGTTATTCTGCCGTGGCTTGTTGCTAATGCAAATTAGATGCTGAATAAATTTCCCCAAGCCAGTACGTGATTTGATTTCGTTGATACGCACCTAGTGAATCTGAAACGTTGCTTATGGGACTGTAATGGTTGATGTGAGGTTATTTGTTATGAGCTTGAGTATGTAACACGCATAACAGCTTTACTTCCTCAGCCTGTTGATTCCGTAGCCTGTTAACCAAATAGTCAAGTTTCTGTCAACTGGCAAACATGATAGGCTAATGTACAAATAGCAATAAAATAGGAGCAAGAATATGAGACGAAACGGTAAAGTGACAGTGCGAGATGTAAACACGAGCACTGGATTGTTGTGCAAGACTGTCCTGAGCTAAGTTTGCATGGATGTGTGAAATTTTTAGTTTGTCACTGAATATTTAATGGTGCTAGAGTTTAAACTGTCGTGCCACCAGAGTCACATATTCGTGACAGGTAGCAGTTGAGACACCACAGAATGTTTCAGGTTTAGTTGTTGACTCCATAGCTGGATGAAAAGATGTAGAAGGCCAAATTATTAAATTAGCAGGACTGCACAGATATAGAAATGTTGCTGCAAGTGAAATCAGCATCAAATTTTAACCATTGAGGAGGAAAAAAACACCTCAGTGTTATTCAGAGGCCCAAACTGAGCAAACATATGCAATTTGGTGCAGATATTATTTATATGGCCAAACAGATGTAATTCTAATACCTTGTTGTAATGTAACTATCAGAATTCTTACAACAGACAGCTTACACAATATGCATATATACATATCAGTTGTCCATATCTCAAAATAATATAATATTTAAATGCTTAGTTTTATGATCAAGGTTCTGTAGTTTTTATTGTGGTGGCAAAACATATAATGCAATGCAATACAATTATGAGCCAGAGATGTGCATTCCTCAAAAGCCTGATATGTGATACATTTTCACAATTATACTAAAAGGGATTTTACTTGCTAAAAACTGTCAATCAAGTGACTGAATGCATGTAGTAGTCATGTTGATAATTTATAGGCCCTAAAAGTTCATATAACAAATTTTTTTTTTAGGCTACATACAATAAAAATTGTCTGAATTGGAAAAAATAAGCAATATTATCTCTTGCCTGATAAAACTGATAATATGATAAAAAAAACTCCTACATCTAGTAAACTTCATGCAACAAACTTGCTGTACAAATCAAACAAACTGGGTTAGTGATTGATAGAAGCATGTCACAGAAACCCACTGCTGCTCAATTTATTCAGTCTGCACTTGCTAAAGTAAATTGCGCTCCATGACTCCATTTCTTCCATGAACACTCTTTTTCCCCCCCCAGCGGGCAATTCCTTTCCCGCCACCTCATTGTAAATGCAAATGGGGTGAAATGAATAAAGAATGTGTGCGTTATTAGCACCTGGTTGACACACAGAGCTGCCAAGCGCGCTTTAAAATGCAAGAGAGCATTCTGAGCTGAAGTCACATCACTGTAGTTGAACTCAAGGGCACTTTGTTTTAATGTCAGCTTGCTTTTATTTTGCTTGGTTAAGAAATATGTAGGCCATCTGTACTTTTACCGTTATGCCCACAATGCTTAACAAAAGGCCCTGGTTGCAGCATGGCTGCGATAAGAACGTGTTTCGTACAAATAGCAGTTGCCTTTTGTCAATGGGGATCACAGGCACAGTTGATTAGCAACAGTTCAGACTGTTTGCCGACCTCTTGTGTTTGTGAAGGAAGCCTTTCTATTGAGAGGAGGGATGGATAACAGGGCTGACGTGTACCATTGCTAAGAAAGACTTGTGTGTTTCTAGAGCGGTGTGCTACATCAGGATTGACTTTATTTTCTTGATAGAAAGGGCTGAGCTTGAATATATGATGTATGTAATGTGAGACTGTAGAAGTGTTAACCTGTAGATAGTTTGCTGTACCATTTATAACACATTCAACTGATGTTTGTCCCAGGTGTGTGTACACCACTGTTCAACAGTTTGGGCTCAGTAAGATTCTTTTTTTATAGAAATTCATACTTCTATTCAGCAAAGACACATTAAATTACTCAAAAGTGACAGTAAAGACATAATGTTACAAACTTTGTCTGTTTCAAATAAATGCTGTTTTCAATATTGATATAATAATAAGAAATGTTTCTCGAGTAGCAAATCAGCATATTAGAATGATTTCTGAAGGATCATGTGACTGATGCTGAAAATTCAGCGTTTGAAAAAATTGCATAATAAATATTTTCAAACAGAAATCAGTTCACAATATTGTGGTTTTACTGTTTTTGATCAAATAAATGCAGCCTTGGTGAGAATAAGACACTTCTTTCAAAAACATTTAAAAAAAAATCTTACCGACCCCAAATGTTTTAACGGTAGTTATTGACTGCTTTTTATAGTCAGAACTACTCTTTTTATAATATTAGTTTCACTGTTTTGAGTCTTTTGTGTTTAGCTCAAATGTTTCATAACGTATGTCTTAAGCGTCAGCCACGCTTAAGGAAAGTGAGTGAGAAAACACACAAACACACAATTTTATCAAATCGTACATCATCAATATCGGTTCACTTCTGCGATTTAGTTGTGTTCATATCAGCAGTAAACCGTGCTGGAGTTCATATGAACCGTACCTCCAGACCAGTCTTTTATGTGGACTCGGGTACGGTTCGCAGGTGCGCACCCGAGTTCGGTAAACAAGTTCACATCATCCAAATGAACCGATCTATGGCGTCATTCGAACCCAGCTGCGCACCAACTGTAAAAGCACTCTAAGAGTGTGTAATTGTAGTCCACTCGTAGTCCAGCTCTTTTGGTCCGGACCATAAAAGAAAAAAATACATTTAGTCCTGCTGTGTTTAGTGTTCACACTGTCATTTTAAGAGGAAGCATGCACTTCCAGAAGATTTTTTTTTTAAATAACCCCTTAAACCAGTGTTTCTCAACCTCTCCTGCAGGGACCCCCTGACAGGACATGTTTTTGTTTTAACCCTGAAATGGCACACCTGATTCAATTAGTCAGCTACACATTAAGCCTTTGAGCCTTTAATTAATTGAATCAGGTGTGCCATTTCAGGGTTAAAACAAAAACATCTCCTGTCAGGGGGTCCCTGCAGGAGAGGTTGAGAAACACTGCCTTAAACCATGACTTCTGGCAAGTTTTGTGGATAGAAATGGACATTTTGAGAAAAACAAATATGACATACCATCAACAGATTCAAGGCATGATATTGCAGCACGTACCTTGAACTGGTCACAAACAGAAACCTTCATTTTATAATTTTAGACAGGATTATTCACGTTTTTGCTTTTGTGTTCATTTTCAGAATTGTTTAGGGGAAAAATGAAACGGCACAACCCAGAAAAAGATTATTTACAATTTATTGAAAATTTTATCTTAATGGCAAAGGCCACACCCAATCTGTGAGCACTTAATTTTTCTGGGCTTTTCATAGAAGGTCTCTAAGGCTCTTTGGTAATTGAATGCTATTGTGGGGGTATTTTTTGTATATTTTGTCTTATGCTCATCTAGCCTGCATTTATTTAATCAAAAATACAGAAAAAACTATTGTGAAATATTATTACATGATGTTTTTTTTTACTTTTTATTAATCAAAGAATCTTTAAAAAAAAAAAGAGCATCACATATCATCATATTAGAATGATTTCTGAAGGACACAAACCAGTTTAGTAGACTCATCTGAAAAATTAAATATGATTTACCTATCAGGACTATGAGCAGTAGGTGATACTTCCTCGTCCTAATGCATATCTATGGTCCTAATGGAGAGCGCAGTTCGTACCGCTTTCTCCTTTCCACAAGCGCTTGCTCTCCCGTGGCATCTGTCGTTGCTATGCAACCATGAACAGAGGCGCGCTTGGAAAAACGTGCGAGCCGCATCGCTTCTATTATGAGCACGCTTGAAATAACGAATTTGCACACGCACAAAACACGCTATGTGAACGGCCCCTTATGGCAACGTGACATTAGCCTAATCGAAAATATTTCCATATGTGGCTCTTTCCTCCTTGTTAACAAGTGGATTTAGAGCCACCGCATGCAGCGCCGCCGGTCGCCATGTCTCAGTGTTTTTAGGTGTGTAAGTGAATAAAGTGAATGTCGTGATATTACTGATCATAGAAAGATTTTGCAGTGGCCGCTGCTGAATACATTGTAGGGGAAACACTGCCTTCGTTCATCTTCGGAACACGAATTAAGATATTTTTGATGAAATCTGAGAGCTGGATCGCTCCTCCATAGGCTTCTAAGGGTTTGAAACTTGCCAGCCCCGAAAAGTTATTAAAGACATCGTTAAAATTAACGTAGTGTGATTGCGTAGTGCTACGTCACACGTAGGCTCACTATTGGCCGACGCTGGTCATGTGTGTGATGCGTGTGACGTACAACAACAGAAGCCTACGCTATTACACTAGTGAACTGACTCGAGGCCCACAGAGAAGGAAATGAATAGTTGAAATAAAGTCGATATTTTTGTTGTTTTTTTGCGCACAAAAAGTATTCTCGTCGCTTAAACTTAAGATTGAGTCACTGCTGTCACTTGGACTATTTTAACGATGTCTTTAATAACTTTTCGGGGCTGGCAAGTTTCAATCCCTTAGAAGCCTATGGAGGAGTGATCCAGCTCTCAGATTTCATCAAAAATATCTTAATTCGTGTTCCGAAGATGAACGAAGGTCTTACGAGGTTGGAACAAATGAGGGTGAGTAATTACTGACAGAATTTTCATTTTTGGGTGAACTATCCCTTTAATGAACATCCAAAACAATGCTGTGTTCAGGACTAAATGCACTCATTGCATGTGCGTACATATGATGGTATTTTGACCAACTGATGGAGAACTCATGAAGAGTTTGTAAAATGTGTAAAGGAGTCAAAACAGCGGCAGGAATTCTTCTGTTGCACAAAAACAAAGACCTGCTGCAAGGAGACGGCGTTTCTGACGCCTGTGCCGAACTGTAATGGGCAACATAGCTCGTATGACGGGGAAAAAAGGTGCTTCTGAATTTTGGTTCATTTAGATGTCTTTGGTCTGTTTTGCGTTCAGTCAAACCGCACCAGAGTTTGTTTGGAAGCGGATCGAGACCCATCTTTTCAGGGGACTGTGTCCGCTTGTTTGTTGCGAACCAGGGTTTGGATGGCAGCGTTCACACTTAATCAAATGAACCGCACTAGCAGAGTAATCACACCAGAGTTTGTTTTAATTGAACCAAACCTGCCAAGTGTGAACACACCCTAAGACTTCTATGTAAATGTCTGTCTGTGATGAAAGACAGCAGTACTTTAACTTGCATTTTTATGTGCTGCAAGTCCAATATAGAATTTTTTAACAGCTCCATTCTTCAATAACAGCCTATTTGTAAAGCTGCATGACATTGTGACAGATTCCTAGAACAACTTGTTCTGAAATATGCGAGTATCTATATTTCCTCTTCTTTATGTGGGTGAACCAAGTTTCTGATTACCCAGGCATTGTTGACTTATGTTGTTTGTTAATATATTGATTTACCTGACATCAGAAAGTTGGATTCAGAACAAGTCGTTTTTGCAGCTTAGTTTCAGTAAATGCCTTTTCAAAGTTTTTAGCTCTGAAAGTTACAGTATGTTTTCATAGTATATAGAACTCTTTGAAAATGTACATTTTCATTATGCGGCCCCTTTATGAATTCGCTTATGAATGCTGAGTCCATTCTTGCATGAAACCTTAATGGATTGGAGTTTTGATGTTTTTTTTTTACTTCTGTCAAGAAATACAGCATTCATTTCTGTAAACTCTTGAAATTAGAATAAAGCTAAAAACGTTACTGAGGTCAATTGCACATGCGTGCACGCATGCATTATTGAAGTATCTCAGCATGTTTTCGATTTTTCTGCTGATCATCATGTCTTAAATATTTAGAACTTTTGGCAGCATGAACTTTCTTTGGCTGTGTAACAATAGACCAGAAGAGAAGAGTCATTGTTCTTGACATATTTGTGCACATTTTTGACATATTTTTCATCAGAAAAAAGGATTTGATCATGTTAATTAAATCATTTGTAGATTCTCCCTTTAAACTTGTTACTTTCTGATCAATTCCTGCTCTGTATCACTGAATTGAGAAACTCTTTTCTGCATGGAAATAGGCCAAGTGTCCCTTCAACCTCATCTACACCCTGAAATCATAATGCTTCAGCTGCACTGAATCGCCCTTTTCACTCTCTTTTTAGTGCTGGTAGAGAATGGGAACTAAGGGGCCGTTTAGACGAGACAACTTTTTATGCGTTTTGGCCTCTCATTTACACATCAACGGCATTTTGGTGCAAGTTTTTGAAAACGATACCGTTATTATCTCTGTGTAAACTACAAAAACAGGAATCTGTGAAAATGGTGAATGCATGTGTATTACGTGTTCAGTCTATAGGCGCGTAGTCTTTCTTTACAAAGTTACATTGCCAATTTCTGGCCTGCAGCATAATAATGCAGCATTTTTAGTCGTTTTCACGGAACCATGTGAACAGGGCAGGGGCGCTGCTAGAAATTTTGGGCCCTATGAAAGAATATAAGGTTGGGCCCCCTACCGCACCCATTCCATTAATAAAATCGATCTCTGGGGGCCCCAAAAGTGTGTGGGCCCTTAGAATCATCCTAACTTTTCCCCCCTTAGCGGCGCCCCTGGAACAGGGATCGTTTTGACATCTTTGTCATCATCTGTACAAAGAAAAAACGTTTCTTTTTTTTGTACATAGTTGTTGTGTAAACGTACCCTAAATGCTTTGCTACCAAACCTTCCGAGTGAAAGAGGTTGAACAATTTAGCTATTATATTCACAGTTTTTAAGTCCATTCTTAAGTCAATTCAGACTTTCATTGAGCTGTAAAATTTCTATTTTTAGCTCATATTAAAATAATATACAGGGCTGAAAACTCAAAGAACACAAAAAAAACTTTTGCTCACCAAGGCTGCATTTATTTGACAAAAAATACTGTGAAAACAGTAATATTGTGAAATTTATTCCTGTGAAGGCAAAGCTGAGTTTTCAGCTTCATTACCCCAGACTTCAGAGACACGTGATCCTTCAGAAATCATTCTAATCTGCTGATTTGCATATGACAAAGCAAGTTTATGTATGTAACATTTCATACACTATGGTAATTCAAAGTGCTTTACAGAAAATAATCACAAAATAAAAGCAAGGAAAATTAAGACAGTTATAAAATAAATTAAGAGATATATGATACTGTTATAAAATGAATTAAGTTTTCTTACTGTGAGATTTTCCCATGTGAATTGTACTGTGTCTGTGGTAGGGCTGTGCGATATGGACAAAAAAAAACTATCACGATTTTTTTTTCGATTTCGATTTTAATCACGATTTTGACACAAACAGACATGCTTTGCAGTTTTAATGCATTCTGTGTGAATTTGAAACATATTTCCAAAGGAAACCAATTACAGCTTTATCGTGTAGCACTAGATCTGGTAAAACGTTACACATTGCTCTTTGTATTGTTGTAAAATACATTCATGAAAAACAAGATAACAAAAATCAAAAAGATCAATTATTTTATATATAGTCTACTATAAAATTAAGACATATATTAAGTATAGCACAGCTGTTTAATGAGGCAACAACATATGATAGATAGGACAGAACAAAAAAGGCTATTAATAATCTTTCATTGCACAAAAGTATTATGATATGATTATGAAAGACTCCAATACAGTGCAGCACACAGCGCTTATGCGCATCCCGAGCGCAGAATGATGCGCTTGAAGCAACACAGAGTCACAGCGCGCAGCTCTTCGAGTCCGCATTGAAAAGTTCAAAGCACAAAGGAAAGAGTCAAGACATATCGATGCATAGTGTATTATACAGTATCTATCTATGCAACAGTTTATTGAGCCTTTTCTTTTAACAGTTTTTAATTTCAGTTACTGTGCGCGTGAAGAACAATTATAGACAGTGCTCTCCAGTGTTGCGATCCAACAGACACACGGTAGAAACGAACATGATTAAGGTACAGTCCAGCAAGATAGTCTTTTAATGCGAAACCATAGAGCTTTATCTACAGATCAAGTATAATAATATTAACATTGAATCATCTTGGAGAGAGTTTCCTCGTTGACTGTCGTAACGTTAACCCAACGCGACGCGCTGTTTGAACGCTGAATGGAGAATGACTGACAGCCGCAGCGGAGGGAACTACTTGTAAACCAATCAGGTAATGGTATTCCCTTACGTTCCCAAAAGAAAGAAACTTGGTGAGGCAAGCCCCTTTGCGCTAATATTTCCATGCACTGGCGCTCCCTTCTGGCACGCGCACCTGTTCGCAGTTCACTGATGCTGCGTCCCAATTCGCATACTATCCGTCCTAAATAGTATTCGAAAATAGCATTAGTACGTCCCAAATCGTAGTATGTTTAAATGAGTGTTCCAAAGAGACCCGGATGGTCTACTATTTCCGGTCAGAATCCGAAGTGTAGATCGATGCACACTCTAACGGCTGGTATTGCCCACAACCCATCGCGCGTTGGACGAGGATTCGGTTAGAACTACAAACACGAGTGAAAAGTGTTAAAAAAACGACAGACATGGAGGACGCGCGCGAGTCCGGCGGTTATGTAGAGTGGTTTAGATAAAGGGGTTTGAGTGATTAATTATCAGTATCTAACCTGACGAAAATGTATTTATTCAATTGGCTACATTATATTGCATCTGCAGCAGCATTGTGAACTTTTGTAAAGCGTTTAGCCATTAACTTTTAAATGCATCATTATATTCAAATTGCAAACACACGAGGAGAGTCTCCGCATGAAAGACCCACGACTGGCAGGTGAACGTGCTACAACATTTCTCTCCGAAACGGTAAGAAATTAAATTAGATTGAATGGAGGATTTTAACTGTGACAAGATGATTGACAGGGCGGCAGTTTACGGTGACAGATGCTCGCGACTGAGCTGTCCGTTAAAGATGACGAAGTAGTATGTCCCAAAGCTTGCCTACTCTTTTGCTACACACTCAAAAGTATGTACTTTCTCTTCTCAAAAAGAGTACATACTTTTAGGGCGTAGTATAAGTAGGCGAATTGGGATGCAGCATGAATCTCTGGTACCCGCCCGGTCTGTTCTGTTCTCGCGCTCAATTTAGGCGCGCTGCATTCTGATTGATAGCATACTGGGAGGTTGGAGTCAGGAGCGCGGAAAAAAATCGTGCTATGAAGCGATTTAGAAATCGCGCATGCTCAATTCGCGATTTTATTACGATTTCGATTAATCGCACAGGCCTAGTCTGTGGTGTTCTTTCGACGCGCCCAAAAAATCTATTTGTACGTCTCCAATAGACCCGATTTTCCCCTAAAATCGGACAGGAGGAGCTCTAGGACTGACTCACAGGGTAACCTCGGGTTCACTGCCCCATCAGTCCTCAACCCAAAAACCCACTTTCAAAAAATATGAAACAGTTCTTATTTTCAATGTTAAAAACAGCTTATGTGTGGAAACCATGATACATTTTTCAGGATTCTTTGATGAATAGAAAGTCCAAAAGAACATAATTTATTTTTTTAATGTTACAAGTGTCTTGTCACTTTTGATAAATTTAATTCATCCTTGCAGAATAAATGTATTAATACTTTTAAAGCTCTCCAGCATCAGCTATTGTAACACCAAAATCGACTGAAACTGCCGCATACCCACAATCCTGTGCTGAACTGATAGTACTGATACTGATAATCCAGACCTGAATCATTCCTTCAAAGGATCAATTTATCTAAGTTTATCTGTCACAGCATAGATCCGTAAAGATGGCCCGTGGTGTTCTGGGAAGCTTTTCTCTACACTTTGACTGAAGAATTTGTTCATTTGGCCTGTTTTTGTCTCGATGGAGTTCACTTCTCACGCAAAACACATATGAGGCGTGCTGCACATTTCTAAAGGGATCAGAAATTACAGGCGGGATCCCAATGGACGGGTGCCATGTCGATGTTTTGTTTTGGGGCAGATCTGGATGGAAAACGGTCCTCTGACATTAGAATGAATGAGTCAGAGGAGAGAAAAGAGAGGGAGAGAGAGAGAGAGAGAGAGGAGCACGTAAGCTGTTGAGTCGTGATTTAAAATGAGAAACAGCAGCATCCTATCTGTCTTCTGTCCTTCACTCCATCCCATGAGACAGATTAATTAGTTTGACCTGAGGGCTTTCTGAGAGACAATGACTGGATGAGGGACCTTTAGAAAGTTCTGGAAAGCAGTAAGGCATCTATAATGGAGATATTTTGAAGAAGGATCACACAGCTTTTGCTATGTTGCAAACTTTTGCATATGTTAACAATAGTTAAATATCATTGTTGATACATCAGGCTTTTTTGGCTCATGTAGTGTTATGGCTTTTTTGGCTCATGTAGTGTTATAGCTTTTTTGGCTCAATATAGAGCTCATAATAGAGGAGGAGAAAAATCCACAGATCCAAACTGTGCAAAAATCTGTGATTTGGTGAAGTTTCTGATATTTATGTGGCCAAAAAGTCAGATGAAATTCTGACAATTCAATTTGTAACTCTGTTGCCCAATAGCCTAATATGATATTTAAATGCTTATTTTTATGATCAAAGCTTTAGTGTTTAGTGTGGGGGGCAAAACATATAATGCAATGCAATACAATGATGATTGAGAGATGAAAAAATAAACATTCCTCAAAAGTCTGATGTATCATATTTGATACTCACATTTTAACACAATTTTTCGAAACAAAAATGTACTGATAATTACGTAAACAAGTTTCTTCAGGCTAGTAAATGTTCATCTTAATTGTCTTCATCAAGCGTTCAATATTATGAACTGTTTAAAAGTAATTTTTATATTTACTTCATAAAAATCAGTAAAGATTTCACAGCAACAAGACATGTACCACAACCTCAAAGGCAATGTTTTTACAATTATTCTAAAAGGCCTTCAAATGTGATACCGTAGGCTTTATTAGGGTTTCACTACATCATTAAAGTAGTCAAAAATGTGTGCACTATAGTTCAAGTCTTTCAATTGCTCATTATTCGCTGAAAATCCCACTGCTGCGATCATCTCTTTCAATTTTGGTCTTTTCATTTCAAAGCTTTCATATGTCTTCAGAAGACATTTGTGCACAAGTATAGTTGGTTTATGATACTTGTTTTATGCTCAGATAAAGTTTCTGTATTATTTACTGATAAACAAAAGTCTAGTTATGGGGCTAATTTAATTCAAGGGTTAGTTCACCCAAAAATAAATATTCTGTAATTTATGCTGCGTTCACGTGCTATTGTAAACTTCCTACTCCCACTTCTGAAGTCTTGATTACGAGCTCGTCAAATTCAAATTTTGACTTGAGAGGGCATTCATGTCTAATTGTTTTAACTAGGAAACTAGTATTTATGATAATTGTGATAGCACGTGAAGGCAGCATAATTTCTCACCCTCATGTCGTTCCAAACTCGCATCTTCGGTACACAAATGAAGATCTTTTTGATGAAATCTGATAGCTACACAACTGAAACTCTGACGCTTCAAAAAGTTCGTAAAGAGATAGTAAAACTAATCCATATTAATTAAGCGGTTTAGACTTCATTTTCTGAAGAGACTTGATCGCTTAATATGATGTACAGATTGAATTTAGTCTTTTATTCACATATAAACATTGATCAGCGAAAACAAACAGAAGCTCAACCTATAAAGCTTGACGCGCGAATCAAACCTTTTGTGGAAGCAAAAACGTGCTGCGTAACACAAGAATGAACCTCATTGGTTCTCGATCGAGTCTCTTCAAAAAATTTTTTGTAAACTGCTCAATTTTACATTCTCTTTATGAACTTTTTAAAGCTTCTGAATAGGTTGCATAGCTGTGAATGGAGGCCGGGACAGAAAGGTCTCAGATTTCATCAAAAAGATCTTCGTTTGTGTTCTGAAGAGGAACAAAAGTCTTACGGGTTTGGAACGACATGCATACAATTTTATGCAAATATGTGGAAAAACACTGTTAAATGAACTTAAAGGGGATAGTTCACACAAAAATTAAAATTCTATCATTACTCACCCTCATGTCGTTCCTAATACACCAAACACAATTATACCTGATGCACCAATTAAACAGCATCAGTAAATGTAACACACCATCTCAGACTAACATCGCCAGCAGCATCTGACTAAGAAAATGAACACATACTGACACGTTTAGCATTTATAATATTAATAATTGATAAAGTCTGCCTTCCACTTTTCCTGTACTCTAGAGCTGAGCAGAGCTTTTCAGTCAGTTTTCATTAATTCATTTATGAGGTTTACAAACTTACACCTGATTTCAAACCTTAGTTCATATGAAGGTACAAGTGAAACCGTGAATCCAAAGAGCAGATTCAGGTGGCCAAAAAACTATTTAAGGTTGCCAAACATTAAATTTAATGTTAAAATTTTATGCAAATATGTGGAAAAAAGCTGTTAAATGTACTTAAATGACCAGAAACACACAAATACAATATTTTGAGCTATTACTTTTATTTAATTGGGATACATTAAATGAATCAAAAGTGACAGTAAAGACACTTATAATGTTACAAATGGTTTTGATTTCAGATAAATGCTGTTATTTCTATTCATTAAAGAATCCTGAATGTTTCATGGTTTCCACAAAAATATTTATCAGCACAACTGTTTTCAACATTGATAATATTAAGAAATGTTTCTTGAGAAGCAAATCAGCATATTATAATTAAATTAAATTCACATATATTTTTATAGCGCTTTTCACAATACACATCGTTTCAGAATGATTTCTGAAGGATCATGTGATACTGAAGACTGGAGTAATGATGCTGAAAATTCAGCTTTGCATTACAGGAATAAAACATATTAAAATAGAAAACAATTATTTAAAATTAATTAATTTTCACAATATTTCTGTTTCACTGTGTTTTGCTCAAATAAACGGTCAAAATTAAATGCCTTGGTGAAAATAAGAGACTTCTTTCAAAAACATAAAAAATCTTACCGTTCCCAAACTTTTGAACATGTTTGTACTATGCTTGGATTTTCTGATGGAGCTGACTTCACTTTCATTTAAATGAATGAAGGAGAGTGGGAACATAGAGTGGGTATGCATGCGTAAAAGTTTTAAGTTTGGTCTACTTTAAAAGATTTATATAGCAAATATGCGTCTGACAAAGAATACAAACAATATATAAAGACTAGGTGGTATATTTACCATTTATTTGAAATACATTACTGTTTGTGATTTTATTTGTGGGTTCATTTCATATGCTTAAAGCCTAACATGACTACAGTTTATTGCATTTATACACCAGCTGAATGTATGTGTAGTCAGTATTTCACGTTGTTGATTGTGAAGATGTTTTTGGCCTTTTCAGAAATGGGCACGGATCTGCCGGGTTCGGTAGCCATGCCAGGCGCTGTGGGCGCGGGCCAGGTCAGGATGGCGGGTACCATGCCAGGGCGAGGAGGCAAGCGGAGATCAACGGGGTGAGTTATTTTGCTAAACAGCGTATTATTTTCATATTTACAGATTCTCTGTTCAATATATCAGTTCAAAGTTCAATTTGGTTTTTGCAAATAAAAAAAATATTCTTACAATGTCACAATTATCCATTTTCAGCTGTGTGGTTTAGTTGTTTGAGGGGGATGGGGGTAAGGTTGTGCCGATAGACTATAGGATTGTGCATCGACAATAGTTAGAGATATCGCCGATGGCAGATGCATTTGATGATATCAATACGATAATTGGCTCATTTTACCATTAATGTATTCAATTATTATTATTATTATTATTATAAAGCTAGTATTGTTATTAAATTAGTATTAGGAACTACAGTTAATTTGCCGTGCCTACATTCATAACGACATCACCACATAGCCTAATACTTGCGACAACACCGACACGTGTGTATGAGAACTCCTCTAAGAAAATGTTTTTAAAATAGACTAAAAAACTACATCCCACATCAAAATTGAATTGGAAGGTGATCCATTCACAAATTGTCAAGAGTGCTTGTTTTAACAGACGCATCATTCTTATACAGATCCAAGATGAAAGCGGCATCGTTGTTCCTCAGTATTTTGATACCATAGCACATTTACAAAACGTTTAATGACACTAATAACACTAAAAACAATACAATTACTAAATATTAATAATAATAATAATAATATCACTAAAATCATATACGCCTAATAACAGTCTTTAGGTCACGAACACAGCACAACTCTGCCATCTGTGACAATCAAAAGCAGCTTCAAACACTTGTTTAACAAGAAATATTCTTCTAATTTTTACACTGCATGTCATTAATGTAGGTCCACAAGAGAAATATTAAGCCAGTTAATTAAGACAGTCACTATACCGTTATTCCATCATCGCCTCTGAGAGAATGCGGCATTAATACAGCGACAGATGCCGAAAGCTCAGTCCGTTTTTACTTTCACTTTCAGGGAATGAGCACGTTTACATGCACGTTCTTAACCCGATTATGCTGAATAAACTGACAATGCATATGGTCATGTAAACGCATTAACCCGCTTTCCTTTATCGGAGTCAAGTCATAAGTTTATGTATTAACCGATCGACTCAGCTACATTTTTGCCCCATACTCTTGATTTCTCCCGGCATTTAAAACACATTAACCCGCGTTCTTTGGGCTTATTGAAGTGCGCATATGTGAAGTGCATCGAGACAGAGAGAGCTCTGGTAGGAGGACATATATCGCAAACTCTGGCTCTTTCTTGACTTAAGAAATTATTAAAAAGTGTTTTCATCTCGTGCAGAAGTACAGTCAAAATGCTGCATCTGTAACGGCATGAGAGGATAATGTGTGTCCGTAAATTTCCCGCTGACATGTTGAAATACTCGGAGTCAGATACAAGAATGATTAGGATCTTTTTTTTTCACTATAACCTTAACCTCGGCAAATAACCTTATCCAGCCTATTAATAAACACTCCACCTTTGCTAGCAAAATAGAAAAAGATTCTCATATATAAAACGAAGTAATAAAACAAGCAAATTAATGAATAATCAAGTTAATAATCATATAAGTAAGCCCCACCCTCCTCACGATAATATCGTGTATCGCCGATCTCACAGGCTGACGATAGGACGACATCAAAATGGAGCATATCGCCCCAACACTAGATGGGGGTGGTGGGGAGAGATATAATAAAACTTATTTTTTATGAAAAATCAAATGTGAAAAATATCCCATCATTACAACATAATGTGTAAGAGAGAGAGAGATAAATAATTAATGCGTCATCCATTTACACATTCTGAATTTCGACTATTAGACTGTTATTATTATTATTATTATTGTTGTTATTACTGAATGAATAAATTATGAAATGATTATTCATTCAGACAGTCAGTTTCCCTTAGGGAAATGAAACTCCTTTATATACCTTTTATCTTTATCTTTTTTATAAATTTATAAATTATAAATCTTTGTTTATAATTTCTATGTACGTAATTTCTCATTGAATAAAATAAAATGTGTAATGCTAGCTTTAATGTGAAAGCTGCACATTAAAGCTCACATTACACACTTTAGCTGCATTCACTTTTTTAATGTGAAAATGATTGTCTCAGTGCCATTTATGAAAGAGGAGGACTCATTTGTTTTCATCACGTAAGACTTCATTACTTTTTTGTTGTTGAAGAGGTGTTCAAGTGGTAATGAAAGGAAATAAAAAGCATAATTTCATTTACTGATGCACCTTGATGAGTCTCAAGTATGGGTGTTACTTTTGAATGTTTTATTAGCATAAAATTGCTCTCATACTTTTTAGAATATTAAACAATTTTACACAGCGTTTAATTGTATTTACATGAGTTTTATTCTGTGCCAATTATTTCATTATTTGAGTGAGATATTGATTATTGTATATTATTGCTTCCTATTTTTAATTCTTTATTAGACAATAGTATACACTTTTATAGGGCCCATTGTATAGCTGCACAATGGACTACTTGCACAACTACTTCCGTGTTCTAGTTAGTACATATGGGGAGTTTCCGGTTAGAGCGTTCAGCGCACCTACATACATGAGAATGCAGATTATCACTATGTTTTATGGCTGCCAATTGATTAAAACAATGAATAATGATCTCTGTATTATTTATCTTGAGCCTGCTGAAATGTTCCTATAAATATATTTTCTTTCCAACTGTGCATTCTGAGTAATAAATAGGCTAAATGTATTTATCCACTAAGCTGCAGCAGTCCTATATGTCTTCTCATTAACAGTTTTTTTCTCTTTCTGACATTTCATACCTGTTGGGTTTACATTTTTAAATTAAATTGACTATTAAAAGGATTGCTTGTGTGTGCTGGTGTTTATTCCAGTCTTTTAAAATAGTTGAATAAATCATGCTCGCGAGGTGCCTGTAACAATGTTAAATAGGCTAGGCAATTTAATTAATAATGTACACAGCGTAGAGGGGAATGACAGTCAACTACTTTGAATATTATTATATTATTTTGGGCATAAACATGTAAATAGTCAAAAGATTGACATTGAAAAGTGACACAGAATGATTAAAATATTTAATCCAAATAAATAAATGTTTGTGGTTCGTAGAGATGTTATTCATCTGTTCTCACACACTTCAGCGTCGCGGTCACTAGTTTAGTTGAACACTGACACCCTGTGCTGAAATAATGGCGTATTTTTAACACCCGCTGCTTTCTCAGATCGGCTTGGGTTGGATTAAAACTTCATGTTCCGATAAGTTTGGAAAATTCTGCACACAGTAAACATCAGAATATACCTTCTCCTGTCAATTAAAATTGCCAAATTTTTAAATCGTATAGCGGAAACTCATTTTAGCTGGCGTTTGTTCAACTCTTTGACCCCAGTACATTAAAAGTATAACCGGAAATAAGTGAGACGTACTATTTCCAAACGGAAGTGCGTCACGAAGCTCAGTGCAAGTGGTCCGTTAACAGTAGAATAGCAGCACATGATAATTCATCTCAGTAGGGAACAGTGGCATCTGTGTTGCTGGAGGCAGGACTACAGTACCCAGAATGAACCACAGCATTAATAAATCATGCAAACTACTTCTCAGTTCTTTATTAACTGTGTAGTATGTACATCATTGTAATAGTTTGAGTCTAAAATGAAGAACGTATGGTCTTTTTTTTTTTTTTTTTAGGGTTTCATATTAGAAAAATTACACACACACACACACATATATAGCCTTTATTATGACAGGACAATGAAGTAGTTTTTGTCCACAAGGCTATGGCTTTGAATGTTTCTTTTTGCAAATTGGCCTACTATAAATGTAATTAAATTAAAATCTGATAAAAATGGTTTTATATGTATGATATACACTCACCTAAAGGATTATTAGGAACTCCATACTAATACTGTGTTTGACCCCCTTTCGCCTTCAGAACTGCCTTAATTCTACGTGGCATTGATTCAACGAGGTGCTGAAAGCATTCTTTAGAAATGTTGGCCCATAATGATAGGATAGCATCTTGCAGTTGATGGAGATTTGTGGGATGCACATCCAGGGCATGAAGCTCCCGTTCCACCACATCCCAAAGATGCTCTATTGGGTTGAGATCTGGTGACTGTGGGGGCCATTTTAGTACAGTGAACTCATTGTCATGTTCATGAAACCAATTTGAAATGATTCGAGCTTTGTGACATGGTGCATTATCCTGCTGGAAGTAGCCATCAGAGGATGGGTACATGGTGGCCATAAAGGGATGGACATGATCAGAAACAATGCTCAGGTAGGCCGTGGCATTTAAACGATGTCCAATTGGCACTTAGGGGCCTAAAGTGTGCCAAGAAAACATCCCCCACACCATTACACCACCACCACCAGCCTGCACAGTGGTAACAAGGCATGATGGATCCATGTTCTCATTCTGTTTACGCCAAATTCTGACTCTACCATCTGAATGTCTCAACAGAAATCGAGACTCATCAGACCAGGCAACATTTTCCAGTCTTCAACTGTATATATTATATAATATATAAAGTTTTTCTCATGCCTAGTTATTAACCCATTTGTGCCCAATTTTTTCTGAATGGTTTCATGCATATAGTTGTTAATAGCTACTCTGTGAACATGTTCTTCATTTATTTTCCCCAGTTTTTTTTTTTCTTTTCTTGAAAATCGTATTTGAATGTGCGGCAAATATGTTGTATTCACCCCTCCAATGTCAAATTTGAATAGGAGGAGAACATTTGGCATCTAACTCAAAATAACTGCTTTCAACAGATCAATCTTTATTCATAAACACATTTATTATGTATAACAGTCAAAGAACATTCGATGCGAACCCCAAAAAAACTGCATCTAGCTTATAATCTCTTTTGTATGATAAACAAAACAAACAACAAATACATTTGTCTTAAAGTGGTGGAACATAGTGCAGAACAAAGTGCAGCCATTAAGTTGCCCCAACAGGGCATTGTGTATCAAAAATAAAAAATAAAGTGAATGAAAAAAAATAATAAAAATAAATCAATAAAAATAAGTTTTATACTATATTTAGCCCTCTCCTTTCAGCAAACTTGATGGTAGGCGCATGTAATCGCACAACTGACTCTGGCACAACTGTTACATTACAGACATTTGCAGGGGGATTATCTGCATCAAGAAAATCCAAAAGCTCTGCCAAGGTATACCTGAAAGAAAATTGTGCTTTTTTTTAGGCCCATTGCATTAAATGGCTGAATGTAGTATAGGTGATTTCATATAATAATGTAAAAGTAAACTCATTACTTGTCTGAATTTCAACATTATAATGGAATCATAAGCTGCTAGTCATAAAAAGAATTAAGGTCCTTTACTGATTAGAATGAAACGCATCCAAACTGGATGAAGGGGCCTTAATATTTTGTCCCTTACAAGACATAATATCATAAAAGGGAGAAAAAGATCATCTACAGCAATTAATCCCATGCTTTAACTCTTTATCTTTCATTGACTGACTGAAGTTTGGAAACTGCTGCTGTCACTTGAAAACTGGAAAGCCCATCCCCCCATAGCAACAGCAGACACAGGGGTGGGCCAGTAGAGCGGTGGAAAGATTGCTTTCTCATCTCCTCCTTTTGACAGTTTTAGTCCCTATCAAATTAAGGTCTACTGGACAGTAGAGATGTTAGTTAAAGGGTTTTAGGTAGGATATTATGAAAGCAAAAAGCACTAAACAAGACCAATGACCTTGATTTACTAACCTATAAACACAGTATACCCCATTTCCCCATGATACATGTACTTAAAAGGCATTTGCCCACCGGCAACTATAGTTGCCACTTGGACTTTTGACTAAGTATACAAAAAACTATAGATCTCTTGTAAGATTTGTTTTGTTTGGATGATTCTAGAGACCTTCATGATTATGTAGATATATGTGTCAACCAAAAATACTTCTTAATAAAATGAAAATTACCTTTCTTTGGGAGGGTTTGCCTTTGCCATGTTTCTTGAAAGAAGAGGTAAGAAGTTAAACAGCCTCATGTGCCTGGAAGGAAATAAATAATTTTTTTTCCCCCTTTATTTGGTTGTTTGCTTGCATGTCATTGAGAAATAAAACATGGATGACATTAAAAAAAAATCTTAAAAAAGGAAAATGACAACTATACACTGCGGTAACTATAGTTGCTCAAAACAATTTATTTCAAAATAGTGAAATATTTCAATACCTGGCTTATTCACAAATAAAAGAGGAACTACTGTGGAAACTGATAGATACTGATTTCAAAAATAGAATTAAATGCCGCCTAATTTTTAGGTGATGGTCGTGATCGACCTTCTAAAGTGCTGCTTTGAGTTCGGTGCACATCAATATATAGTCCACTAACATGATGTGGTTTTACTAGAAAACTCCTTGACCTGCCCACACAACAACATCAGACAGGTTTCGTTCTGAGATTGTGCTACTTTATAAAACCTCTCTCATAGTTTATGACTATACGCCTTGGTCAGATTAGATGCCATATTTAATTTATTAGTAATGAAAGTATAAAAACCTGTTGACTTTCACATAAAAAAATAAAGCAAAATATGGTTCCAGAACCTCCTTTCTGATATTGGACAACAAGATATCTACAGTATGTTGATCGTATTTTATATAACTGACTGTAGAAGTTTCAGTGTTACTAGCTTTTGTAATAATCTGCTTTTTTGTTGTCGTTTTATGATTGGCTGCTGTTAGCCTATCTGTATTTGTTTGATTGCCTTTTCTGTTTTCTGTGTTTAGCCTCTCTGTTCTATTGTTAGATTTACTTTGTCTATTTAAATGTAACAAATTATTATTATTATTTACTTTAAGTATATGAAGCAGTTTTTCTGTTGTATAACCTGCATATATTTTCTTTTATTGATTTAGATGTCTTTTTTTCTTGTACTATGATGGATGTATACCACAATATCAGCCCTGCTATGCAAAATTTATTTACAAATTCACGTTTTTTTTTTTTTTAGGATGGAATTTGATGACGAGGACGGAGAGGGACCCAGCAAATTTTCAAGGTAAACTTTTCACATGTTTACAAGCTTTTTTCAGACAAACGAGTTAGTCCATGCACCATGTCCTTTCTTTTATATTTTCTATTGTTTGACCATGTCTTTCAGCTGTGCCACAGAGTTTGTGCCATTTCAAGACATCTCTCATGTTTTGTTGCCCTCAACTTATGGTTTCCTTTCAGTTCATGTTCTTTTTAAAGGAGCCGTACCCATAGTTGCGCTGCGACTGACGGTAAAGATGCTTCACTGTTAGCTGTAGCATTAGAGTGGAGACACTGACTCCTGCTGGAGAGATACAAAAAAACACTCCAGCTATTTCCACCTTGAGGAATGGTCTTACTAAAAAATAAATAAAATGCTGTCTTTATTTACTAAAACGTTACCATTATCTTGTTCCAAACCAATATGCAACTCTTTTTTTTTTTTTTTTGTACAATTGAACGGACCAAAACAACGCAGAAAAGTAATTCCCACATGTGCACTATATTTCTAGGACTGAAATTTATGTTGTCAATGACCAAGAACTTTGATTGACATCAAATCTCATAAAAAACAACACATATTTGGAACAACATGAGGGTGATTTAAAGGATGACATAATATTCATTTTTGAGTGAGCTATTAAAAGCAGTTAAAAATTATGGCCATATATATTTGATATGTAGTCTTTTAGGTTGTTTGAAATGTACTAGAAATGTGTCCCTTATTAAGTGGCATAGTTACAGACATTTTTTTCTTAATCTCTTTCATTTTTCAAATTTCTTAAATACGAAGGTGCCAAAAAGTATTTTCTGCAAACTAGCTTTAATATTGTATGCAATGCAATGTATTTTTTTTTTTTTGTATATAATGCAATACATATAGATTTTTAAGTGTGATTGAAGCAGGGTTATTATAGTGTTAACTGAAATAAAATTACAAGCAACATTTCTCATTTTCATTTAGTTTAACTTGATAACAAACTATAAAAAATAACAAAAAACCTAAATAACAACTACTAGAAACTAAATGGACATATATAAAAAAATATTTAGTAAAAATGACAAACATAATTACTAAAACTTTAACTAGAATAAAAACGGGAAAATACAAAAATAAAACGTATAGAAAAATGATATATATATACACTTTGTAATAGTCTCTCAATGATACTATAATAATACTTCTTCGAGACACTTTTTTCAAGCAATTTAGGCAAGATTAGTTTATATTCTGGGATACAGACACCTCAGATTGTTTAGTTTGTCTTTTTGTTTTGTTTTTCATTATCCAGGGATCTCAGTTCATTATTATATTACCATATTCACACACTATCTTTAAGTCAAGCCATTCAACATTAATAAATATGGTTCATAATCATTTCATTTTAGCCAAAGTCATAAAATATAAAAAATGATGTGACATTTTCAGGCTCTTTTTTATTTTTTAATTTGAATCTTCTTCTTTTTTTCTCCCATCAGGTATGACGATGATCAAATTCCTGGTGATAAGGAGCGTTATGCCAGGTAGGGCTGTCTCGGGGAAGTTCCCTCAGGATAGCTTGAAATCAGGCCCCTGCTGCTGTCAGGACCAACCTCGTTCTCTCAACCTCAAGCGAGCGCCTCTGTTTAGATCTAATCTTAAATTAATATTTAATTAGACTCTGCTGACATTCTCTTCTGAAATTGTCACGTTACTTTGAGCCATTGCACTGTGGAGTAATACAGCGTCCTGGCTTCCGAAGATTGGTTCTCATCTGTCAGCGTTCAGTTTATTACCGAAGTCTCAGCTAAATCACAAGAATGAAGTGAAAAAGTCTTTTATTATACTCTCTGGAACTTTTTTTAAATGAATGTTTCGGGTGAAGAAGTGTTGCAGTAGATCAACCCAAGGAACTTTTAGCGAAGTTTGACAAGAAAGCACATGTATTTGTATTTCTGTATATTGAAAGTAGAGTCCTGAACGCCTCCTTTACAATAATTCTTAATTATTTATTTATCAATCAAAGTTAATGACAATGCATTTAGGTACGTAGGTGGCATTTAGTGAAATTTTACAATTGTAATTCCACAAGTGAAAGAATGATCTCAAAAATGCTGCATACACTCAAAAATGCTTTTATTTTTACAATAAATGTAATATAAATTATAAAACAAAGCTGTCGTTTTTTTTTTTAAATAAATCACAAGCTGAAGTGAATTAATATTTATTTTTCAAATAATAATAAAAAAAAATAGTGAATGTTTTATGTAGTAGTGCGGTTATATTTAGTATATAATTTTAAAAGATATATTTATATATATATATATAAACATGTATAACAAGAATAAATATATAAAATAATAAGTATTATAATATATATAGAAATTGTTAATGTTATATTTTAAAATCATACATTTATATAAGTTATTTTTTATTATTTATATATTAATAAAATTTTTAAAAACAAATGATGGTAATTATCCAGTACCCGTGGTCCAAACATAGTTGTAAAAATGTGCTGTGCGTCTCTCATTACATGCTAATGATGGCAGTTTTGTCCTTCTCTCCATCCAGAGAGAACCACAGTGAGATTGAGCGTCGCCGGCGTAATAAGATGACCCAGTACATCACAGAGCTGTCGGACATGGTGCCCACCTGCAGCGCTCTAGCGAGGAAACCAGACAAGCTCACCATCCTGCGCATGGCCGTCTCACACATGAAGTCCATGAGGGGAACGGGGAACACGTCAACCGACGGCGCATACAAACCCTCCTTCCTGACTGAACAGGTGACGAATTACTTGTGTGAAACATTTGATAGACATCAGTGGATCTCAAAAGCTTAGTTTCATTTTTTTTTATTTAACACTCAACACAGGACTAAATCAAATATTAGCATTTATTAACCCCTATAATGCTTATTGTATCGTAATTGATACGTACATTTCTAAAGCTGCTAAATTTATATATACATGATCAAATTTGCTGAAAAAGCTATCATAATTTCATCTTTATGGCCATATAAATAACAACATATGTTTGGGCCTCTGAATAAAACAGGCTTTTTTCCTCCTCGAGTATGAGCTCCGTGTCCTCACTTTATCATACTATATTAGCCATAAAAGCCTGATGTATCAAATATGATACTCAACAAAAAACACAAGCAAACTTTTAAAAAATATTTATATTTAAAAAAGAAATCATTTATTTTTTTCTGACTATTTTTAGTTTATGTCAGGCTGTACAGGGTTAATATTACCATGAACTGCATAGACTCAAATATATACAAAATGTGCAACAAAACACTGTTTAAATAGGAAAATTCAGGCACTGTAGATACTCTAAATGTCTCTTGAATGTCCTGTAGATGTCATTTGAAACTCTATTTACTGTCACAGGAACTGAAGCACTTGATTCTGGAGGCGGCAGACGGCTTCTTGTTCGTGGTGGCGGCTGAGACGGGTCGTGTCATCTACGTGTCGGATTCTGTCACTCCTGTTCTGAACCATCCGCAGGCCGAGTGGTTTGGCAGCACGCTCTATGAGCAGGTCCATCCAGATGACGTGGACAAATTGAGGGAACAGCTGAGCACATCTGAGAATTCAATGACAGGTGAGAGACAGACACTTGTTACTGAAAGATACTTGGGAACAGGAAATTATTGGGCTTCTCTCGGTTCAGTGCCACAGCTCAACATGTCCGGAGCACGAGCACTAACTGCTAGACAATGGCTACTATAAATGTCGAGCTTTAGTCATGGTGTCAGACTCAGCAGTTTGGAATTAGCTGATCCAACACATTTCCATCCCAGTCTGGGTGAATTCCAATTCATATTTTTGGTGCCTACAACCTGTGAGTTGTCATTTGCAATTTACTACCTACTGTCTTTACTATAACTTTTGATCAATTCAGTGCATCCTTGCTGAATAAAAGTAAAAATTTTTTATCTTACTAACCACAACATTTTAAATGGTTGGTGTGTGTCTGTGTGTGTGTCCACAAAGATAGCAATATCCAAAATCCTTGTCCTTGTGGGGACTTTTTTTTTTGTCCCCATGAGGAAAAAAGCTTATAAATCATATAGAATGATGTTCTTTGAAAATGTAAAAATGCAGAAAGTTATCTGTGATGGTTCTGTTTAGGGGTTAGGAGATAGAATATACAGTTTGTACAGTATAAAAATCATTATGTCTATGGAGAGTCCCCATAAAACATGGAAACCCAACGTGTGTGTGTTTTCACATATATATATACAGTTGTCGTCTACTACTCATACTCTGTGTGTGTCATTATATATTGTTTTTATCTGCCTCAGATCAGTAAAAAGTGGCCACATTGTTTTAAGTCTGAAGTGTAATTGGCTTATGATATGGAGATCATCAATATACTGTAAGTAACAGGGTTGAGAATTCCCAGCGATGCTTGTGAGTTAAAGTAGCAACAAGACACACAAGGCTAGAAGTAAATTATGACCATTTTATTATTTTTGATGCAAGAAGCATTTTAAGTGTACATCAAAGATGTCCACTTATTCAGCAAGTGCTGAATATGTCCTCTTTAATATTTCTCCGCAGGGAACATTCAGACGCCTCATTAGTATTTGAGGCGAGAGCGAGTCAGCGGTAACTTTAATCAACTGTGAGATTTTCTAACTAACCGCTGCTTGTTTATGACAATTTGCATTCAAAATTTTAACAAACAGTCGGAAATCGAGCTAATGAACTTTGTATTAAAACATAACTGAAAAAGTTTGCTTTTCATTTTAAGTTTTTTTTTTTTTTTAATAAAACAAAAACAAGTGCTTACATGATCAGAATCCTAAAATGAGTTTAGTGCCAAAGTATTCAGTGAACTTAAATGTATGAAAGGCATTCTAGACTAACAATGTTGAGGTAAATGGATGATCGCATGCAGATGTTGTACTGTAATGTTCAAGTACAGATTATTTGGGGGCACAAACAAAATGGTTTGTTTGTGTAGAATTTGCTTTGCTTTAATCTCATCACAGAAGTCAGGACTTTGACTTTGGCACTCTGTTAATGATAAATATCATAGCGAGGTTGGACGACCCATCTTTTTTTTGTTGTTGTTGATTTTAATCATAGACAGATGCTTAGACATTTTGCTGCTGGATTTGCTGGCAGAATTACATATTCCCTCTCCGTTAAACACCATGCTTTGCAGTTCCAGTGAGGTTTTGGTGTTGGAATCCCCTGATTTATTTTGTGACAAATCTTTTTTTTATCACAATTCCGAGTTTATATTTTACAATTCTGACTTTTTTTTCTTGTAATTTAAACTCAAAACTGTGAGGGAAAAAGTCAGATTTGTGAGATAAAAAGTCTCAATTACTTTCCATAAATTACTTTTTAGAAAGCAGTTTATATTGTTTTTCATTATAGAACCAATTAAACATAATGTATCTTCAAGTTGAACATTTAGTTGGCTTTGATTAAAAATGTACTGTTTTTATTGGAGTGTCCAAATGATTGTTGTTATTAGATGGAGATTAGATCAGATTTTTTTGGGCAGATGCATACGTTTAGATATTTGTTTTTCTACTCTGTACTCAGTGAGGTTTGAACAATTTCCCATTTCCCAACCACACAAGGAGTTGTATAACATCAAGAGAAAGCCATCCATCAGCATTACCATTCATCTTAATTGCAGTTGAAGACCTCTCATGCAAATTTATTCACAGGCAAAGAGTGTTTCTGTTTGGGCGGACCGCTCTCCTTGCTCTTTTTGTTGATTACAGAGGCTAGTGATTTCTCAAGACAGCTTTTTCCATGATATCTGTCAGATAGATGGGACATTTTCTCCATGGTAGTCTCCGAAACTGCTTGCAGCACCTTTAATGCTAGTTATTTTCAAACTTTCAAACTACACTGTCTTTGTATATTATAGGAAGATCAGGCTTCACCTCCGTGCAAAAACAGATACATGCTTGTTGAATCAAGCACATGTCCTCAAAAACTCTAAATAAGTTGAACTTGGCCACAGTAAATGTTCCTCCACTAGATGGCGCTACATACATACCGCAAACACCCACGTTTTTTTTATAAACCACAAGATGAATTATTCTCCTCAGATACAGAAAAAAAACATTTTTACTGTGGGAAATCTTTCCATCTCGTCCTCATTGAAATGCGGATGAATATTTTGAGGGACTCGTGTAATTTTAAATGCATAATCTGTGAGATATTCCTCTAAACATCAGAAATGCAATGGGAAGGTTATTGTAGCGTTGCCTTTTGGTTTTTATTTTTAATAGTATTTTCAGGTTTAAGATTCAGAATAGATTCAGAAATGGCTTTGTTAGTCTCAGTTCAGCTTTTATATAAAAGACAAATTTATATATTAACAATTTTTTAACTTTTATGCATTGGAAGACACTGTTATCCTAAGTGACATACATTACATTCAAGGTGTGCATTTCATCAGTTCAGGCATTCCCTCATTGTATATTTTTTCTATTATATTTATTTTAGTTTCAGTTTTAGTGTTGTAGTGTGTGTGTGTGTATATATATATATATATATATATATATATATATATATATATATATATATATATATATATATATATATATATAATATTAAGAAATATTATGTAGAAATAGGAAATATTTGTAGAGATCAAATGAGTCAAAATCGAGGCTGAAATTGTTTTCCATTAGTTCATTGGAAATGGACCATCAAGTTGAGTGCATTGAATTGTGGGAAACAGTTTTCTCCCCACATAGTGCTTTGTTGTACTCCAAATTTTGTATAGTTCATCCAGGTATTCCATTCATACAGAACAGTTGCATACTGTACACATAATAACTTCAGAAATTGTATGTTTCATTCATAGTTTTACATAAAATATATTTTTTAGTTTTAGTATACGATAATTACCCTGAAACTCTGACCTCCTGAAGCATGCAATGACTTTATAATTTAATTATAGTGATAGTTGGAATGATCCAGTGTGGTCTCGGTCTCTCACAGCCCTTTTTTATCGTTCTTGTCTGATATTCCCTTTATTAAAAAGTTTCAGTAAGCCGTATGATAATATCCACCTAAGTAATAAAATGTCTCTACAGTCAGACAAGGTGCGATCAGGGCATTGTCACAGTTCATTATGCCAACCAGTCGTGAGATGATGATTATTTTGAGAGGACCAGTCGTTGATGTGGCTCGGACCACATTTAAATAAGACCCGGGGTCAAAGTGTCTGCTGTTACTCGCCACAGTAATATGAGCGCTGTCAGAACTCGGGGGATTCACTTTAAATGCAAAGAGGCATCTGTATTCATCTCTTTATGATTTTAGTTGTGTAATTGTATTCAGCACATCTAACTTCCTGTGGTTTGGCTGTGACATGAAACACACCAATGTAATATTAAAATGATCATGTTCCCGGTACCTATTTAGTTGGAGCCGAAAATCTGAGACCACCTTGGAAAACTAAGATTTCTTTCATTTTAATATGTAAATGTAACACTGTTTGAAATGTTTTTGACAGAAGTGTCTAATGCTCACCAGAACTGCATTTGTTTGATCAAAAATAGTTATAAACAGTAATTTTAATATGTAAATGTAACACTTTTTGAAATGTTTTTGACAGAAGTGTCTAATGCTCACCAGAACTGCATTTGTTTGATCAAAAATAGTTATAAACAGTAATATTATTATTAACAGTATATTGTATATTACAATTTAAAACGCCTTTTTTATTTTATTTATGTAATCTATTCCTGTGATGCAAAGCAATATTTTCAGCATCATTACTTCAGTCTTTAGTGTCACATGATCCTTCAGAAATCATTCTAATATGCTGTTTTTCTGCTCAAGTAAGATTTATTATTATCAATGTTGAAAACACTTCATATATTTGTGGAAACTGTTTGATGGATAGAAAGAGCAGCATTTATTTGAATTAGAAATCTTTTCCAACATTACAAATGTATTTACTGTCACTTTTAATCAACTTAATGCATCCTTGCTGAATAAAAGTATTAAAGGGATAGTTCACCCAAAGATCATCATTTACTCACCCCATGTTGTTTTAAACCTGTATGATTCCTTGTGCTTCTTTCTTCTGTTGAAAACAAAAAAAGATATTTTGAAGAATGTTGGTAACCAGACAGTTGACGGTAGCCATTGACTTCCAATACTATTTTTTTTTTTTTTTGTCCTTCTATGGAAGTCAATGGCTTCTGTCAACTGTCTGGTTACCAACATTCTTCAAAATATCTTCTTTTTAGTTTCTTCTAAGAAAGAAACTCCTACAGGTTTGTAACAACTTAAGGGTGAGTAAATGTTGATATAATTTTCATTTTTGAGTGAACTTCTATAAAAAACTGTTTTAAAAAAATGTAATATATATATATATATATATTGCCCCCAAACCTTTGAATGGTAATTTGAAATGAATATTTGTGTCATTTTTGTTGATCTCAGACGTTTGGAAGCTACTATACATCATGTACAAATGTGTACATCTCCAGAAAAGGGTTGTTAGGAATTTCCTCTTCCATCAAAGAAACCTGCAAGTTTAGAAGGAATTCCGTTCTTGCAGAAGGTCCAGATAAAATATTGCAGTTAAAATATGGCGCTCTTGATGAGGTTTTGATAACCTCATATGTTTTAGTGATAAAGTGATCAAATGAAGCGGCCAAGGGAGATATTTTCCACGTCTCCTCAAACTATGCTCCACTAATGTGTTCTCTGTGCTGGAATGTTTAGGGTTGGCTCTGCATACATAATTGATTAAGAGTGATTTTGGCTTGTGTGTGTGTGTGTGTGTGTGTGTGTGTGTGTGTGTGTGTGTGTGTGTGTGTGTGTGTGTGTGTGTGTGTGTGTGTGTGTGTGTGTTTCCCCCTGAAGTGGGAAATGATGGCTGGAGACATCAGTGAGATCTTGCACACCATCCATCAGACCACACAACACACCTGTGTGAAACTACACAATCTGTTCTTGTCTCATATACATATTCATGGAAAGCTTTACATGAAGCCTGCATATGTAATACATCAAAATACTATTCTTTATGCATTGTGATTTTATAAACAACACATTATATGTTTCGTAATCACTGTCAAAATGCATTATAACCCATTAATGGTTATGCTTTTAAAGAGTGTTCGGAATTGCAAAACATAAAATAATATAAATAACACATGAGACATCATATTAAGTGTTGCTCTTAATGCATTATACTATTTAAAGCCGTAACTATTAATAGAAAAGTATCACCATGTTTCACTGGCACATAAAACTCATCCTAATGTGTATAATAAAGCATAATGAATGGCCCAAGGAAGGCATTTCTGCCATTTAGAGCCATTTTTACATGATATTAGTTATGCACATAATGCCATGAGTCACAAATTCTGTTGAACTATCAGAACTTTTACAATGCAATTCATCTTCATGGTGACACAATGAAATATTTTCTCATCAATTATTAAAGCGAGCATTGCGACATGCAAAGAATGCTCAAATTTGTTTTTGTTGCCCGTAGCCTACGTATCTAACCTGTTTACAGGTTTTGTGAGCTATGAGCTGTAACATGGCATGAAAACGAATGATTAATCTTAAGACAATAACTGCAAATATACGAGAAAGCGGCTGATTTGAATAATAATATATGTATTATTGTTTGTAAAGCATGGTGCAAGCGTTTGCCAACATCACAGTGTTGATTCCCAGGGAATGCATGGATTGATGGAATGATGGTTGAATATAAATGAAAGAATAACAGAATACAGCTTTCCTTAAGGTTACAGATTCAAGCAACAGCCCCACCTGAAATTCTCTGTGGAAATTAAATACGATTGCCAAATTTAAAAACCATTTCAGTGCCTTCATACAGTGTAACTGGACTTCAACTCAAAAGAGCATTCTTTAGTCGATGACTAAACTGACCCATTTTTCCTCGGTTTATTTTTATAAACATACTTTGCTGTTGAAGATAACGTTCTCATTACGTGCTTAAATTTCCACTCGGATACATCCTTGAAGGGCAGCTATTATTTCACTGGCAACACTATTTGTTTGTCCTTCCATCTACGACAGTCTTGTCGATGGCGGCTGCCGCCTAAATATTTAGCTTGGCTGTGGTTGGTGGCCTGGGATATTTGCCATTTTTTGTTGCTTTGTTCATTTTTAGAATAATAATGATACACTTGCCCACAGAGGAGAAACGATGGAGTTTGTGTGGCAAAACTGGGATATATATGTGCGGCGCGGCCCTTTATGCGTTCTGTAATGCTAATGAAACGGGCCTTTGCCCAGATTCCACATTGTGCCTTTTTCTTCTCAGAGGATTTGGGGATTTTGCTTGGAACTCCTTGTGGTTCTTGGACCGATCTGGCTAACATTTCCTCGTTCCTCCAAGTGTTGTCCTTAGATCCCCTTCAGGTGGTCACGGAGTTCAAGTTGGAGGAGTCATGCTCGTCTGGAGGTGATGTTCCCATGCCTGCTGTTGAATTTCTTCAGAGATCAACCAAAGTTCTCCGTTGTAGAACCGTCCAGGGAACCTGCTCCAAAGCAAACGCCACCTGCTGAGTTCTGCTTTGGGAAGCAGGAGGCTGAGGAACGGTCATCCAAACCCACGCCGGTCTTCAAAACAGCAAATCACCATGCATATATGACTAGCACTTACTCATACCAGTGCAAACAATAAGATTGATTGAGATGCGATTAAAGAGAATTACTGTAAAACCGGTCAATGGCTTTTATGAGGTCATGGCTTGAATAAGTTACTGTTACCAGGTTGTTGGTGGGGCCGCATGTAACTTGAATGTGGCTTCTGGTGTCATTCTCTTCCAGTTATTTTACCTGTACAAAACTGTACCTGTACTTAAATTTTCTGGGCTAATCTACTTGCCTGTATAAACCTTATTTTGCAATGCAGAAGTAAGCTATTTTCAGTGAATGTGCGAGACTTTCGATTCATTAGCCACTATATACCTAGAAGAATATCAAAGTGCAGTAAACGGTAAAACTATTTGCACTACAAACTATTGTGTTTTGTAATTACGACAATATTTGAAGTGTGTGAGCCTTTTACCCAAGACAAATTTTTATCACTAGCTGATTATTTTTTTGAACCTTTGAATCTTGAATACCAGTTTTCAATATTAAGCTGCATAATAGACTTTTTGTACAGCTAAAATAACTGGAAGCAAATTATACTGGAAGCCAGACACGTTAAAAATGGCCACACCCACTCTTAAAATAAAAATAAGGTGAAAATACACATGGTGCCTTGATGTTTCGTTACTTTCCTGTGTTATCTTGAAGCATTCAGTGCCAAACTTAGTGTTGGCACTTTATCACAATTTCTTGTCATCCTACATGACACAAAATTTGACCCATTTTGACCGCTAGAAGTCAGAAAGTCAAAAAAAAGTTTAACGTTGGGGAGGCCTAGAGGTCAGAGTGATTGTGGAAAAATTCCTGTCGAATTTGACTTCACTAAAAAACTTGCCTTGAAAAACCTTTTAGTGTTTGAAATATTTTTTCCCATTTCCAGCGAGGTTTGCCTCGTTGAAAGGCTGATATTACAGCATGTCTGGCCTATTCTGTGTTATTGGGTTGTTGGTAGCAGCGTGCGGCTGTACTCAGGGCAGTGGGTCGCCATCTGGATGATTTACGATCATAGTCCAGCTTCGTTTATCATCTCCATCTGGTTTTTCACCCAATTGTTTGTACAACAACAACTACCAAGGGCCTCTTTCTTGATGTTCTTGAACTTATTGAGTGGTTGTGTTGTTATCCGTCTTGGAGAAGAGTATTAATAGCTTTTAAATGCTTCCAACGTTCTTGGCGTCTGTCCTTCAGACTGGAAAGACTTCCCGACAATTAGATCTGCTCCTGAGGGCTTTCGCAGCTGTCACTGGATCAGTTCGGAGACCGCTTCTTCTCTGCTGAAAGGCATGTCAGCTAATTTGTTTATGGAAATAACTTCAGGCTTCAATAATCCTGAGCTTTTGTCCTATAGGTATCAGCATTCCGAGAAGTATAGCTCATGCTTTGAATATTGTTGTGGGTGTTTTGCTAAGCCAATAACATTTTTTGGCTGCTTTGGATTGTGTTCCTCCCTTATTCTAGCTGTGCTGGATGGGGAAAAACAACTTTAAAATTGTTGTGATTTGATTATTTTAGCCAGTCTTCTGTGCCGTATAATGGAGCAGATGTTGTAGCAGTGAACGAGATGGTCATAACATTTACCGTGCATCTGTGGGTGTTTGTGGGCACATTTGTTGTTTGTTATGGGGTGCATCAGGATTGAAAGGCCCCTGAAATGCACTTCTGTGAACTGTTACTGCAGTATCTTAGAAACGTATTTTGCAACTTGAGGCCATCATGGTAATGATTTAAACTAAGAATGTGTACAAGTAGTCAAGTAAAAACTCTAAAGCTTTTCCTTTGTTTCCTACGGCAGGCAAATACACAATAAAATATAGCCCAGCTAAATAGCTCACAAAAATCTTTAACACTAAATGTGGTGGGTGGCATTGTGGATGCATGATGTTGAAGTCATATGAGTTTATAGCAGGTGCATCCAGTGATAAAGGCATATTAGCCGCAACACGTTGGTGTGTGGATATATGTAAATGTTTTTAAAAATGTTATAGCGATGAATAAATAAAGGCTTTTTATTTTTTACAAGTTCTCGAGTGCCTCGGCCTTATATGATTTTTGCAGGTTGTGTAGCAATATTTTGATTTGCATTGGTATATGTGGTCCTTGATATAATCATGTATCCCAATGGATGATGATACACCTTAATGGTTGAAAGAACATGTGTATGAAACCAAAAATGTGGTAACCTTTTTACATGTGCATAACCCTAGTGGCATCTACATCTAATTTTCAGTACCTCCTGGAGTGTATCTTTTTATTTATTAGTATGAATTGTTACATTTTTTTATTAAAAAATATTTTTGATTATTTATATTTTTTTTAAAGAAGTCTCTTATACTCGCCTGCAAGGCTGCATTCACTTGATGAAAAATGCCGTAATAAACTATAAAATAATGTGAAATGTTTTCAAATAAATCTTTTCTATTTAAATATGTTTTTAAATGTAATTTATTCCTGTGAGACAAAGCTGAATTTTCAGCAGCCATTGCTCCAGTTTTCAGTGTCATGTGATTTGCTGCTCAAAAAAAAAATTCTTATTATTATTAATACTGAAAACAGTTGTGCTGCTTTATGTTTTTGTGGAAACCGTAATACACTACCATTCAAAATTTTGGGTAAGTAAGTTAAAAAAAGAAAGAAAGAAATTTACACTTTCATTCAGCAAGGACGCATTAAATTGATCAAAAGTGACAGTAAAGACATTTATAATGTTACAAAAGACTTCTATTTAGGGCTGGATGATTAATCGAAAAATAATCGAAACCGAAATTCAGAGCCTATAACCGACGTAATTTTACCATGTCGGTTATTTCGTTTTTTTAATCCTATTAATATTTCCGCCCACTGTGTGTTAATGTATTTTCCCCTTAAAACATATTACCGCGTAATATGTAATATTACCGACATAGTAACATTGCCGTGTTCAGTCCCGGAACGCGCGCTGTGTGAACAAAAGCCGTAATCAATGCCGTGTCGTAATGATGGCACTTAAGCCGGGATCGTTTGCCAGCGTGAAACAGAAAAAAAATGCACAAGCGGGGTTTCTCGAGAGAGAAATCGCAGCTCATAAGCAAACCATAGACGCCGCTGAGACATGTCACGTGTCTTTACTGGTTGTGTTTGAACGCACTCTCTGATTCCGGAAAACCACTGGCAGTGTGAATGAACCAAAGTCAAATGAACCCGGGTCAAATTTTCCGGAATCTCTGTGTGAAAGGGAACTCAAACACTGAGTCAACTCAGCAACAGGAGCCGCTTGTACCAAAGAAATAGCGAAAAAAGAAAGAGACTGACAAACGCCCAGCAACAAGTGCCTCCACAAAGCAGGTTTCGATAACACAAGCATTTACAAATGCTACACAATGTGAAAAGGATTAGTTTTTTAGTTTTATACAAGTTATATTTTACTTTTAAGATGGGAATATTTACTATGATTTATTTTGTTTACAAAAAGAACTATTTTTTAAGTATTTTTAAAGAACTATTTTTATAGTTCTTTATTTTCTACATTTTTAGGAAACTTTCTTTTTACATTAAAACTTGACTTTTTTATAACACGTTTTTATTTCAAGCATTGTATGCTTTGTTTGATTCAATTGTTTGAAATATTTAATAAATAAGCATTAAAAGCTATCTGTGTGTTTCCTTATTTTAGAATCACAAAGATAGGATTATGCACTCTTTCATTAGAAAAAATAACCGTGAACATTACAGTATAAGCCTTGCCAGTGATATATGGAAACATTTTTTTAAAAAATAATCGTTCAATAATCGTAATCGAGGTAACTTGTTCGATTAATCGCAATTATGATTTTAGCCAAAATCGTCCAGCCCTACTTCTATTTCAAATAAATGCTGTTCATTTCTATTCATCAAAGAATCCTGACAGTAAAATGTATCATGGTTTTATAATATTAAGCACAGTCTAAAATATAAGCTTTTGAACATTGATAATAATTAAAAAATAATATACCAAACACAAGTAGTGTATATAAATATTTGAGTTATCTTATTGACGATGTAACATTTGTAAATGAAACATAAAAATGTTCAGGTAATTCAAGTGATTTTGTTAGAGTACTGTACCACAATATATGCCATTTGAAATGACCATTTCTAATTTAATCTATTTCGTGCTGTCTCTTTTTTTTTTTTTTTTTTTTCGTGTGTTTATAAATTTTGATGCATATCCAGGGCGTATTCTGGACCTAAAGACGGGGACGGTGAAGAAGGAAGGACAGCAGTCGTCTATGAGAATGTGTATGGGATCCAGACGTTCCTTCATCTGCAGAATGAGGTACAGTTAGTCTCAATGAGCTCACAGATCTCATAATCACATGGGGTGGTATGGTGTCATGGTTAAAGTCAGCATGACTTCAAGGACGGTGCAATAGTCTTTTCTTCCCAATTTGATGATTATCTGAGTGAAACGACTTCTCGAACAAGAAAAAATGTTGGGCGGGACTTCATTTTGTCCATGGGGAATTGATTGGATGGTTGTGTTTTGCTATTGGTGGATCACATGTGAGTGACAGGTTGTCCCGCCCTCACACAAGTAAACGCATCATTAGAGAAGAGATGTCACTGCAAAAGGGAGGGGAAGTTATTTTGATAAAAAAAATTACTTGTGAAAAAAAAAATTGCACGGATGAATTATTTATAGTAAATACTGCAATATTCCATAAATATAAGGATTGTCAGTTTTAATTTCATGGTGACTTTAAGAATCAGGACTTGTTATGGAAGAGTTCACTCTTCTCAAGAAACGATGTGCCCTTTTCTTTCTTACTTTCTTTTTAGTTATTCAGATACCTTTTAGAACTTTTATCAGGTTGGACTATTTTTTGTGGTGTGCCGTTAACATTTATACCACTGCTTATAAATAAATCCACACATATGTTTATTTCGGCGTGAAATTACTCTCTACTCGAACAAAAATGTTGTGGAATCACTATTATCAATCTGCACAACATTAATAGACTGTCTGCATGTTTCTCTTGTAAAATGCTCTTCAATTATGTTTTGTGTTGATCCTTTATGACATATTTCCCTGTTTATCCAAATGTTTGTTCATCTGTTATTCTGATCATAACAATATAATTTTGCTGTTACAGTTTAAAGCCTGCATGACTTTCACGACAACAAAATGCATTCATAATAGGATTTCTTAGCAGTGAGGCAAATAGAAACCAAGACTGTTGTTGTTGCTGAAAATTCCTGTCCTTCCTGCATTATGTTTAAAAGGTGTTTTCAATCATAATGTTGTTTTGAAACGGTCTATATTCAACAACAGATGGAAACATGCATTTCCCGAATTGGTTACGAATGTCCTTGCTAGTTCAAGATATAAACCATGACGAGCAAATTTCGACATAACGTATGATTAAGCCTCATATGTCTTTGTGCTACATTCAGCACATAAATATGAGAGTTGGCAACATCAAGAATGTGTTCGTGTTTAATGTTTTCTATTTTTAGCTGTCTTACAAATTGAACCTGCATGTTAGCGGATGAGCACATTTGTTAAGTGTGTGTAAAAACACTTGAGATAAACAGAACCCCTTAAAAACATGATCGTCATTCTTAAAAGTTTTTACGCAATAGTTTATCTGAGCACTATTAGACATCATGACTCCACTCTGAAGGATGTTTACTTTCTTGTTGTGATCGAAAAATGCATGTGCTCTTTATTTGCATACCTTGCATCCATGAATACTTGACAAACTATTTGACAAAGACCTGAGAGACAACAGACTCTGTCATGCCAGGTCTAATGGAAATGATTGTGGAGGATAAACAGCTCAAGTTAAAACAGATGTGAACTATTTTCCCCAGTGTCAAGAGATCTCAGGTCACTCGTATTGTCTTTACTCGCTGGATTCACAAGATAACAGTAGATAGATATGGTCCTAATAGACGTCTATGGTTATTAGAATATTAGATATCTTTGTAACACTTTATAGTAAGGATTCATTTGTTAACATTAGTCAACTACATTAGTAAACATGAACTAAGAATAAACAAAACTTTTATAGCATTTGTTACATTAGTTAATGTTAATCTCAACATTTACTACTACATTTTATGTATCTGTTAACAGTAGTTACTGTGAACTAACATGATTTTTTTTAATAACAGACATTAACAAAGGTTAATAAATACTGTAAAAAATATATTGCTCATTGATAAAACTAATTTAAATGAGACCTTATTGTAAAGTACCAATATATTATATTCTATCTAAAAAAAATCTATATTATAGTCCTAATAATGAACTGGGTTGTAAAAATCACAAACATTTTTGCCTTTCTTTTTAAATGTGTTAAATTACTTTCTGGTTAATGCAAACTATACATATTGAACTGATATTGAACTGATAACTAATACATATTATTTAATCTGAATCTTCTTTACTGATTGTCACATTTGAATTTTATATTTGATCTTTTTTTAAATCTTTTTTATTAACATACAAATGTTAAAATCTTTTTTTAATTCTAAGTGATAATTTGTGCCATAGCGTATCATAATTATGTCTAATTTGTTAAATTAATTTCCAGTTTTTCAGTTTTTCTCTGAGTACATATTATTTAAAATGAATCTTCTTTGCTGATAGTACCACACTTTGATCTTTTTATGTATATTTTTTACATAAAAGTTAATAATTAAGTTGAGGTTTCCAAACTTTAATGTTTAACAAAAATGTATTTGTGTTCTTTTTCATTTATGATGAGAAATTAACTGTTTTTAAATGTTTCTCTAGGTGTGGCAGTGCACCGTTGGATCATATCTCACTGAATCGGTTGTCTAGCATGAGAAAGAGATACAGGTATGAATCTCTCTTTTTCCAATGGAGTTTTCGAATCTTAAATTTGCACCCAATTCTGCAGTTATTCAACCCTACTGTATTAACCAACATCTTCTAATTCAAAATAGAACTCATGCAGTAGTACTTAGCATTACTAATCCAATTGTTATGTTTGGCCTTACTCTTATTTGTTTTTTAAGGACAATGCATGTTAATGAACATCAGTATAAAATACAAATGTAAACATGCCGGATTATAACAAAATTGCTAATTTACATCCATAGTCCCAGGCAGGTAAAACAAAGACATTACCAGAGACCATACAATACATGGATGACAACATAAAATTCCAAATACCCAAGTTCATGAAAGAAACACCTGGTCACTTCATACATTTCCTCTGATCGGATAGCTATCCGATCGTGAAAATACCAAGTGTAAATGCCCTCCGAAACGCTTTCGAGACTGATTTAAATCCAATCACTCAAACCGCTTCAGGAAGTGGTCTGAGACGCATTCCAGACGAAACTGGACACTTAAATGCAAGGTGTATATGACATGTTATAGCCAGATATGACAGCGCTACTGCAACACACATCACTGCAGATGAGTAGCTGAGGATCTCTTCAGTAAACCAAGGCGCAAATGAAACTGAAATTAAGTCGCAGACGCTCAACACACAATCGTCTTCATTAAACATAGTGAGACTAAATGATCTTACCAGTGCTGATGCCGCTCTTTCTCCTATTGCGTTCTTTGATCTTGAAATTAGCTGATAAAAAATACAATGAAGAGCATATCTGTTGCTTTCATTGCGTGAACGTAAATTTAGCGCGGGAATTGAATCGGATTTATATTCGTTTTGCAGAGACACATTTATTTGGCCAAGCGTAAATGGAACCGTTTTAACAAATCAGATATCTATCCAAACAGTAAAAATACATTAAGTGACCAGGTGTAAACAGGCCCAATTATGGAAAATCTTATCTGGGAATCACAATTTTGCTTGCGGCACTTTTTGCTGTCAGTTTGTCAACTAGGACAGTTGGCATTACATTCTTAGGAACGACTTCTAGGAATTTTGTTTCTTCAAGAAATTTCCTAGAATTTGTTCCTGAGAATGTAACGCCAATGTTCCTATTCATTCCTCCAGAAATTCGCCCTTTGACCCCTGATGTTGAACCCACTGCCCTCCTCTCCACAGCAGGCATGCTGTGTGTTTTGCGGGCCATAACAGCTCTGGAATGCAGGAATTACCTCTTCCAGGAACATCTATGAGAAAAGTACATATCAGATGTCTAAATGATAAATGGCATACGTGTGTCAAGCTTTTATGCAAAAATGAATAAGGGCTGTCGTACAGTTCACAAAAAACACAGAGGTGAGAAGTGCCAAGTTAGATGAGGGATGTTGTTG
Organism: Gila orcuttii; assembly: GCA_026230005.1. NCBI lineage: Eukaryota > Metazoa > Chordata > Actinopteri > Cypriniformes > Leuciscidae > Gila > Gila orcuttii. The sequence continues at coordinate 16,700,165 of JAPDVR010000001.1, read as the reverse complement.
GATAATAAATCTTAAACAAAAGAAATATTGAATATTTCAATTCACCCATTTTGCAGATGCTTTATCCAAACTGACTTGGATTGTGCATTCAAAGAATACACCTTATCATTATGTTTTCCCTGGGAATCGAACCCATGATCTGGTGTTGCTTGCGCAATGCTCAACCAGTTGAACAAAAATTAAGTAATTAATTCAAGGTAAATGTCATGGCGTAGCTAGCACCATGCTCTGCTAGTTGAGCTAATTAAACAGAAATAAATGAGTTATAGCAAATTAAATGGAATAGCTAAGACTAATCTTGGCTGATTTGACAGGGGGATGGGGTTGTGCACAGAGCGCATGATGAACATTATGAGAAAGGCACACAAAGTTCTTTGTTTTAATGGATTGAGTAAAAAAAAGTCTGACTCTGGGTTTATGGATATTGTGAAAATTTGGTTTCCCCTTGCTTTTTTAATATCTCCTAAGCTCAGAAGCGCAGAGTGAATATTTCTGGAAATGTTATTTTGGTTCCTCAGGAGATTGCTCAGGTGAATTGTATGTATATACCCACCATTAAGGTCCAGACCTCTGTATTTTTCTGAGGAGTATATAGTATGACTGAAATAATTGGCCAGTATTAACTCTACTTTAGTGCTGCAAGAATATTGCACAACGCCAAGATAACTACCCTTCTCACCTGAGCTGCCTCAGCAGTCAGATAGTGCTCGTCAATGTCAAGATGTTTGAGATGACAAATCAAATGAAAGTAGGCGGGCTTTATGTTAACAGAAGCTTCTGAGCGCAAATTCCAGCGCGATGCTTCAGTTCATAAAAGTGTGAGATAAGATGCAAGTAGCTAAACTAAAAATTTAATACTTGACAGATGTTTTACAATTGAAATTTTAAACGATCAACAGAAATAATCAAACTTTTGTCTAATATCACCATTCTAAATTTATAATATACTGTATAATTTACATTAATCGTATAATGTAATTCGTAACTGTCAGTGTGACGGGACAAGAAACATTAACAAAGCTGTTTTCATCATATTAGGCGTAACATTATAATGAATTTGCACATATTGTGAATTCATTTAATAAGTTACTTAATTTTGCCATACATTTTGGTACCTCTTTATAAATGTATGAAAAAACATTTATAAAAATACATTTTCAATTTTAAAAATGCATAAAATTCAATGTCAGTACTACAATTCATTGCAGTTTTTTTGAACGTTCTATTCATCAGAGGATCCTGAAAAAATGTATCACAGTTTTCACAAAAATATAAAATGTTTCTTGAGCAGCAAATCAGCATATTAGAATTATTTCTGAAGGAGCATGTGATTCTGAAGACTGAAATAATGATGCTGAAAATTTTTAAAATATATTAAAATAGAAAACGGTTATTTGAAATTGTGATAATATTTCATGATATTACTGTTTTTACTGTATTTGTGATCAAATAAATGCAACCATAGTGAGCAAAAGAGACTTTTCGAAAACATTAAAAAAAAATCTTACCGACCCCAAACTTTACAACGAAAGTGATTTGAAGATGGTATTAAAATACAAACTTTGGAAAAGCAAAACTGAAATAATCTTGATGTTTGCAGATAGCCATGTTGTTGTGCTTCTGTGTTATATTTTGATGTGAAACGCTAAAGGGAACATTTTTGGTGAGGTTCGTGCCAGCTTTCCAAATCAGATCCTGCAGACCTTAATCCTAATATGACCCGAATGCCAACTTTAATGTACCAAACACAAGTACCAGACATGTTTTGTTTGTTTTATTTCTCTTTGTCTCTCTCTTTGTTTCGCAGAAATGGTCTTGGCCCCTCTAAGGAGGGGGAGGCCCAGTACTCTGTTGTGCACTGTACTGGCTACATCAAGGCCTGGCCGCCAGCGGGTACGTACACAAACACGCTCACATCTCTTTCAGTTCAAAGCCACTAAATCAGAGAGAAACTAACAAATATACAAACAATTCTGAGAGACACAAACAAATACTCATAAGTATTATGGTGTTGTGGAGTAACTAGCTAAAAGAACCCATGAAATCAATTGATGCTAATCTATGCTAGTGTACTTATTTTAAAATGTCTTTTATTCTATTGAAATTATTATTATTTTTTATTTTTTTTTAACATGAGTAACACTTGACAACAAGATCCTGTTACTTAATATTAGGTAATGCATTAACTAAAAATGAGCAATACATTCAATACAATACAATGGTTAAAATTGCTAATTTCTCTGGATTTAACCAGTGTAACGTCCCTCCTCAATGCATCGACTATCAATGCCATCATGTCTGCTTGATCCTCTGTTTCCGCTTTTACTGCCGTAGAAACCATGGCAACACAGTGTTGCTGCATCCAAAATCGAATACTTCCCTACTATATAGTTTGAGAAAAATAGTATGCCAAAAGAGTAGCATGTCCAAATGCATAGTATTTGAAAAACAGTTGGTGAAAAGTCCCCAGATGACTTACTACTTCCGGCAAGATTGTGAAGTGCGCATTTAATGGACCATTTACTATCCTGTGAGGCCACAGAAGGGGATTTATGAATGGAAGTAAAGCAACACAAATGATGCTGGTAGGTCACGTGACAGTGACAACATGGCGGATGTAGTACGTCTGAATTTCATTCATGCTACCCAGATTCATACTATATAGAGCATACTTTTTTAATGGTCATGAAATAAATTCAAATTCAAATGTAGTACCTACTCAGACAGTATGCGACTTCGGACGCAGCATGAGTCTCATGAAAAAAATGCATAAGCAGTAGTTATAGCATCTAGCACATCATTCTGTTTTGAATATACAACCTCTAGTGGTGAAAATTACATACTGTGCCTTTAATGGGGAACTTTGCAACTATTTCAACTTAATAAAACCGTTTTGAAATCATTTGGATGTTTAAATAATCTGTCCCGGTGAAAATGGTGACTTTCCCCACTCCCCCCAACGTTCCCAGGCGGAAAAAAAACAACCTTGCAACATGGGGACTGACGTCCCGGTCGTTAAGTTGGAAATAGGAAGTCTCGTGAGAAGCGAGAACGAGCAAGAAGCACAAAGTGCTTTACCGCAGTGCGACATAAACACACACGTGTATGATGTATTACCCACCTCGGTAGACAAAGCTCCACACAATAAAGTTGGCCGGCTCCGATAATAACAAATGCACATGAGCAGCGGTAGAAAGGGGGAGGAGGGTGCCACAAGTCAGTTTTTTTACGACAGTGTTGTGAAATAAACGCCCCACAGCTGTAGGGAGAGCTCATTGAGAAAACATGCGACAACAAAAGTGAAAATCAGCGAAGAAATGGCTAGAATTGCCAAGTTCCCCTTTAAATGTTAGTTTATGTTAGCTCGGGTCCATTAAATAATATTAACAGATACAGCTTTTAATTTAAAAAATGTGTAATGCTTTAATTTAGGGTTCAATTCTCACTATCATAGCCCGAATTCCTGCGGGCAGTGTTTCCGGATGTGCCCGGTGGATTGCTGAATAGGGATTCCCACTCTGCATCATCACCCCTGTTTTGTGGTGTTCCACAGGGTTCAGTGTTGGGCCCAATACTGTTTACTTTATACATGTTGCCTCTGGGTCAGATTATTTGTAATTTTAACATCTCTTATCATTTTTACGCAGATGACATTCAGCTTAATTTTACCTTCCGGCAAAATGAGTCATCCAAACTTACAAGGCTCCTAGATTGCATAGACGCCATAAACAACTGGATGGCTGAAAGCTTTTTGCAGCTGAACCCAGATAAGACGGAGGTTTTAATTATAGCGCCAGATAGCGCTATCCCTCTGATTATGCAGAACATTGGGCATTTGTCATCTGCAGTCCGGCCTAGTCTAAGGAACCTTGAGGTGATATTTGACAAATCTCTACCTTTTGAAACTCACATCAAATCACTGACCAAGTCCTGTTTTTTCCACTTACGCAACATTAGCAAATTGAGGGCTGTGGTCTCTCAGTCAGACCTGGAGATGCTCATTCATGCCTTCATTTCCTCCTGTATTGACTATCGCAACTCACTCTTCTCCTCACTCGATAAATCTGTCCTTCACCGTCTGCAATCCATTCAAAATTCTGCTGCTAGGCTACTTACTAGATCAAATAGGTGCACCCATTATCACCTCTCTACTCTGCTCCCTTCACTGACTTCCTGTAACTTACAGGATCCAATTCAAAATTCTCACCATAACCTATAGGGCTCTACATGGTCAGGCCCCTGCTTATCTTGCCAACATAATTCACCTACACACCCCCTTACGGTCTCTCAGGTCTAACAACCAAAATCTGCTATCTACGCCACATACTCGTCTAAAGACGTGGGGATAGAGCCTTTGCCTCTATGGCACCCAGACTCTGGAATGCTCTGCCACCTAGCATTAGGTTTGCTGAGAATGTAGACAGTTTTAAGGGACAAGCGAAGACTTGTTCAGGTTAGCTTTTGGGTAATCTCTGTCTTTGGTCTATTGATAATTTTATCTGTTGTATTTTATTTTTTTTCTACTATGTTTTATTGTCTATTGTAAAGCACTTTGTGACCCTGTCTGTGAAAAGCTCTGTATAAATAAATTGTACTTACTATTTTTACTTATTAACTAGTTAACTTATTAACTTATTAGCATGCATATTACTAGGATATTGGTGGTTATTAGCACTCCATAAAGCACATATTAATGCATTATTCTGCATGACCAGATTCTACATCCCTTAATCCTACCCAATACCTAAACTTAACAACTACATTACTAACTACTATTAAACAGTACTTAGGAGTTTATTGAGGCAGAAGTCGTAGTTATTAGTTAGTAAATAGTGAGAAGTGTGACCTAAAAATGTATTAGATGTTGAAATAAACTTCAGCTAAAAGTATTTTTCATTGTTAGTTCATGTTAACTAATATAGTTAACTAATTTTAACAAATGCAACCTTATTGTTGTGTTCCCGATACATGTAAATGAACTTGTTCCAAAAAAGATTAATTGAATCATTTGCATCACTGCATGTAATTTTGATGTTAAATATGACTTAATCAATATCAGAATCACGAGCAGATGTATTGTGAAACTCTCAATCTGAATCCTCGTGACAGACATTGAACATGTGTTTGAACTCCTTGACCTATTAGAACTCTGAAATTTGGTGTAAAATTCTGTTAGAATGCTCTGGTCCGCAGAACTGTCTGGAGTTTTGGATGACTCCCATATGTCATCGGCACGCAAGATCCCCCCCGGCCTGCAATTCCTATTAGTACAGCAGCATGTCTGCTGTGTGAAAGGAAGAAATAGACAGAGAAAGAGCAGAGAATTGAGCAACCCTAAACTCAAAAGCCCAAACGTGAACTTTTTGCCTCATATCTATCTGGAGGTTCTCCAGGTATCCTCCGAGCACATTTCCTGCAAATTTGCCATATGTGTGTGTCATAAAAATTAATCACACATGCTCAACATCCTGTTTGTTGCATAACGGCACAAAGTAAGGATAAAAATAACCTGCAACAGTTGATTGTCAGCCAATATTGTGTCATATTGGAATGTGGTGATCTAAGCAAAGATTGTATCATTTTCATCACACTGAATGTTTATCAGTGCATTAATGTTTAGTAAGCGCTCTGGCCACACCAGATGTTCCTGATATGGATTGTTGATTAGTTTCATATCGTTCGCAAAACACATTATGTGCTCTTTATTACTTTATTATTATATGCGACCAAATTAATCCTGTCTGCTTGTATAATGTCAGTTTTTGCCAATTAAAGGCAGTAAATTAATTCAAAACATCGGTGCATCTGTCTGTAGTATGCAGCCTGTTTGTAAAGAAGGTTTTTTTTTTTTCCTGAATGTCATTTATGCAGAGTAAACTGTCATACAAATAAACAGGAACAGCTGTATATATATATATATATATATATATATATATATATATATATATATCACCGAGTCATTCGTTTTGCAAACTAGCGTTCCTTGCACTGTCATGCGCCTCTGAATTGAGTTGTTTTACTAGAGGTGACAGTTTGCAGTATGAATGTGGGAACAGACCATGAAATAATGGCAATGAGACTATAAATTTCCCATACTATATATGTATTATTCTATAAATATTTATATGTTGTCTTTGCTGGATGCGCATAAAAACAAACATACAGTCTCATGAAGTCTTATGAAGTGATTCTTTAAATAAATTGACCAAAATCACAAGTTACTGGTTTAAAACCATCTAACCTTGAGAAATCTATCTGCCATCGAGTGCAACAGTGCATGGCCACTTCTTCAGCATCCTTGGTTTCAGAAGTATATTTTCCCATAGGCATTTTTTTCACTCTTTGTGAAAGAGTTGCCATGAACCAAATCAACCAGTTATGAGGTGAATCACAACATTATAAGCTTTTCTGATAAAAATCTGGTGGAGATTTCAGGGCAGAATCAATGTAGTTTTTCACCAGGGATTCTCCTGTTTAACACTGTCATTAAAAAAATATGTTAAAATAATGTGGGCTAATGGCTTCAACAAAAGCATGTTACATCAATTAACAGCCTCGTAGCTCACAGTAGGTCTGTCTTAAAAGGTTTATACGTTATTGTTCAAAATCAATTCCTTTATAAAGAAAATTAGCACACTTTTTTAACTTCCGCAATCTATTACACTCCAATTACACTTGACAAACCTATAGTCCCGCCCCTCACTCACATGATTGGTTGAGCCAATTGTTTTGTATAAAGTTCTTTTGAGGATAAAATAAGCTAAAAATATAAATGTTAATATAAATGAAAAACATTAAAAGCAATTCTGTTGGAAATAAAGGTATAAACTTTTACAGCTTTTTATAGCCATCTTATAAATTGTGAAAGTATTTTACTTCTTTTTTTCTTTTCTCACTCTCGTATTTGATTTTTATCTTCGAGTCATTCACAAAGACCCTTGTATCCTGAAAAGCTTTTTAGCCATCAACCGTAATGAGGTCAAAGCAAAGAAGGAAGTGTGTCAACGAGAAATCTTTAATGTAATTAAAAAGAGAATAAACGCTTTGTTTTTGCTTAAACAAAACTCCAGGACAGGAATCGCTCCTCCGCCCTGATCTCCATCTGCCGTGACTTCTTGTAGCGTTTACTCTAGATAAACGGAATGGCAACATCCAAAAACAACCACCTTGCTACTGGTTTTGGACGAATAAAGTAAATCATTACGCATAGAAAAACTCCTGATGACTCAGGGAGACATTGACAAAACTGTCAAGCAGATGCTATCAGTGGGATCAAAAACACGTTTTGAGCAAAGATTCTTAAACGGGTCCTTGTGTGGAGTTGCAAGAGTTTCATTGGAAAAAGGAAGTTTCATTGTTTCATTGGAAAAAGGAAGTACGAATAAACAGTTTTTCATTAGAACAATGCTAGAGCCAGCCGAACTGTGACTATCTCAGAGCTCTGCACATGTTTTCAGTGTGACATCAGTGTTGGTACAGACAAATGACTGTTCTTGTGTATGTGTCTTTTTCAGGCATGACTATTCCGGATGAAGATACGGAAGCAGGTCAAACCAGCAAATACTGCTTGGTTGCGATTGGAAGACTGCAGGTATGTATGCCAACCTTAAATGCATGGATATCTGACATACTGTATATGGCAACAAAAACATGGGTATTATCAACAAACTAGAACACCCCATCAACCGCATAGCAACATATTAGAAAGCCTTCACAAAACCCTAACAAATGGATTGGATGAGAACTGAACTGAGCTGCACGACGACATCACTGTTTTTCTGCAGAACTGATTTATAGATGAAATGAACTAATTTAATAGCTGATGATCTTTACAATGGAACTGAATCAACACTGAACTGACTTCAGCTGAACAATGAGACTATTTTCTGAACAATGACCTTTCTTTTTTGAACAATGACACTAGTTTCGTTTGTACAGCCGAAATGAACTGTTTGCATCATTGAATTGTTTTCCTGTTATCACTGTAAAGCTGCTTTGAAACAATCTGTATTGTATAAAGCGCTATATAAATCAGGGCCTGAATTTGGTTTTGGAAAATAGGGGGGAAATCCCCCTTTAGGTCATTCTTATGGGGGGGATGTTTTAATTTGAGGGGGGAGTTTTTTTTTTTAGACAATAAAAAAAAAAATGTTTGCTCACTCATTGTATTTGTGTTTTTACAATGGGGTCATTTTTTTTTAGTGTACACAACAAAAGGAAGCTTGATTTCAATCTTTGAATTAAATTGAAAAAAGTAGAACAAATAAATACATGAAATAAAGAGAAAAGTTTAGGTCTAACACTAGTATTCAGAAATACTACAGAAACGAAAAAAGTAATCAAATGTAAAATAACACGGAATAGTCTTTTAGTCTTGTATAATTTGAATGCATAGGCTATAAATCCTGATTCCTTACCATTAATGCTATATTTTGTTGTTTTATATACAATAATGACAGACACATTTTAGGCTACTCTCACTTTAAGAGCTAGTGCACGGATCCATTAGGGGCCGTTCACATGTTGCGTGTAAAGCGCAGTCCGCGCCACTTTCTCCTCTTTTAAAAAGGGCTCCCTGTTGCTAAGCAATCATGAGCCATGTTCTCCATGAAGACGAAGACGTTTTTCAGCAAAAGATGAGTGCGCAAAAGACGTAACGTGAACGGCCCATACTGTTTTCATTATAGTGTCACATGCATTTTCTTTTTGCATTATTTTTTTAAGACATAACCGATTGTGTTTAAGAGGATACTCCCCAAGACCGGAATTTAGACAATGTTGTGTGCTTTTGACCGTTAAAGCGCTATAATTCGCAAAAAATAACTCAGGTTTGTTACTCACGAGCTGTTTGTTATGCGGTTTAAAATCGCTTGAATGTTTAAATAGGTAAGACTTAAAAAGACGCACAAATTATAAACATTAGTGACGATGCAATGGCCCGATTGTGCAAGTGACATTTCCATCAAATGTCCCGACTCCTGAAATGCGAGAGTCTAGAATCACCGCCTGCAGCTGCAGCGCGATTGGCTTGCCTTGTGCAACCCATTTTGAGAGAGAGAGAGAAGACGCGGCATTGGCAGAATCACTCATGCTGTTTGTGAAATTGCGTCTCACAGAAGGTTTTAAAATGACTGATTTGATCTCATAATCTGTTAGGTTAAATTTACTCATAGGCCTAAATGCTAGATTAAATGAATGTTTGCGGGAATTTCCCACATTATAAACGCAAGACCTGCGGGAATGATTAAAATGATTTGCAATACCCGCAATCCCGCACCGAAATTCAAGCCCTGTAAATAAAGGTGACTTGACAAACATTGCATGCTAAAACCACTCATAAAAGGCATAGCAATGTCACAGTTACCACCCACATCTCCATAGCATTGTTTTGCATATGCAAGCACCACTCATTGTCTTCATAAAATGTAAAAGTCTATTTTCTTTTCTTTTCTTTTTTTACACTGATTACAACTACTTCTATTCCAATAAGAGAACCCAATGATCTAAGGTGTATTTATCTTTGATTCAACTTGTTTGTTAATATAATTTATCTTGATGAGTTATGAGTCTGGGATTTCAAAATTTAAGTAATACTTTGCACAGAAGAAATATTAGGATATGTTGATTCTGTCGTTTACCAAAACTAATATTTCTTGGCACATGATATTTCTGGGAACTTAATTCATCTGTCATTATAAAAAAGTACCTCGTCAGCTCTCATATAACAAACTCATTTGTTATACTCAAGTGTCACTGCGGAAAAGTTTTTCTTGCTTTAATAAATATCAGCAACTTTTGAGTACTTAAAGGTGCACTATGCAGGATTTTCCCAAAAAATAGTGTAGACTCATACAAAATAATGGCTCCAGTCTTAATCATTATTTATGATCCATTAGAAGTGTGTGATGATGTTTGTGTCTACAGACAGTTTTTTTGTACACACACACACACACACACACACACACACACAAACACAAACAGTAACTAAAATATTTTAAACAGTAACTGAAAATCCTGCATAATGCACCTTTAATGTGTCGAAATGAGTCTAATTCATTTATTTTTTTATATATCTAGCATGGTTTATTTAAATTAGGTTTTTCTTTTCAATAAATACTTTCTCACACCTTCATCTGTATAGACAACTAACTCTTTTACAATCTCATGATAGTGTGGTGTTAGAAAACATGCATGTGTATGTTTGATCATCCTGACCATCTGTTGTGTAAAGATCCCCTTATCTTGTCCCTCAGGTGACCAGCTCTCCAGTTTCCATGGATATGAACGGACTCTCTGTGCCAACCGAATTCCTTTCCCGTCACAACTCTGATGGCATTATCACGTTTGTGGACCCTCGTTGCATCAATGTGATTGGCTACCAGCCTCAGGTCATTTTGATTAAACGTACAGCATTATATTATTGCACAGTTACAAATTATTAAGGCAGTGTTTTGACAGTATTTATGTCCTGTGTGTTTATTTTTGATGCATATGACCTTAACCACAGATCGATTTTCTGAATAATAGAGAACAATGGAGGCTTATCACTGCTTGAAATAGTCAAAATGTTCCAGTTATTATTCATTATAACCCCGATGCTGTTTGTTCCTTATGTTTAACAAGTACTAAGAGCTCATATAAATCAAGCATTCATATGATTGTTCATTTTAATTGTGTTTACACAGGATCTTCTTGGGAAAGACATTCTAGAGTTCTGCCACCCAGAGGACCAGAGCCACCTGCGAGAGAGCTTTCAGCAGGTACGTCAACCAGACCACACCAAACAGCCAATGGTGATCTGGTCACACACACACACACACACACACACACACACACACACACACACACACACACACACACACACACACACACACACACACACACTCACACACACGGAGGTTTGACAATCAGCATCATGACTATCACCTATAGGAAAGAACCATCATGAATGAGATCTCTCACTTTTTCTTCTAGACGCAATTTACATGAAATCACACTTAAACCGATTTGGCTTATCGCCATTTTGAAATCGCAAAGGCTGCGATTATTTTTTTATGCACAGCTTGTCATTGATGTACGGCTCTGTAAATGCTGCTCCATCTGAAAGCACTGTGAGTTTGAGTAGGTTATAACGTGCATTTGAAAAAGCAACACGCATCTTTCCCAACATGAGAAGCATTTATGAACCTCTTGTCCAACAAAAGACAAAATTAACATGCTTTTACTCCAAACTCACTTCATAACGACAGTTGAGCATCCTTCTGTGAGAGGATGTGGCTTCTTTCACAGAATAAGGCAGTTGTGTGTTTATAATTCATGTTTAATCAATCAAAGCGTTTCAATCTTCTGTTTATTCACCTATAGCGATGATTCCTGATTCCTGGCATATTTGTAGTGTCTGCGTGAGAGCGCCCTCTTGTGTTCAGATGGAGCAGCATTTACTATCGATCAGCCGTGCTGCACTGACAAGCTGCGCATAAAATAATCGCAGCCTTTGCCAAATCGTGTGCAGTTTCATTGCATTTAATTGTGCAGCCCTAGCATGAACTAAAAATGAAAAATACTTCTAAAGTATTTTATTAATAATAGTTGTTAATTTCAATAATTACGAATACATTATTAAAAGTTAAAAGTTGTATATGTTTATATCATGTAATGGACCTGAGCTGACATTAACTAACAATGAACAGCTGCATTTTTATTAACGTTAACAATCACTGTAATGGATGAATTTTTTCATTGTTATTGGAAAGTGTTGAATCTTCTTTCTTAAGATTTTCTGAAGAATCTGGCCCCAAGGCGTATTCCCTTTAGAAAAAGCACAAGAAAGAAAGAGTGCAAATGAATGCAACAGACCGCTCCATCCATCTTGAGATAAGATCTTTAAAAATACATTTTTAAAATACACTTCGCATTAGAAAATGCGGTGCTGAGTGCTGAACTCTGTTAAGTCAGTCACATTGAAAATAGTCTGCGCTTATAGAGCAAAGCAAAAAGTCGACCTTTGGGGTGTGATTTGTTTCATGTCAAGAATTGCAGTTAGTAAGAATTCTCCTAATTTCAGGAGAAACATCTAAGACAAGGCTACACAACTGAGAACTTAAGTGTCTCCAAAGCTATGAAACGGCAACCTCTGAGCTCTGGGGTGACATTGTGTGAACTTTGCTTGCCAATAAAAACAAATTCTTCTCAACACGCCCCACAATCCTTAGCTTCCCCTCTCCAGTCAGCACTAGGAAGTGAACTCAAGTGCTGTTTGGTTAGTCATTTAGTACCAGTAGCTGCAGCTCTCCTTGGAGTCAGTTAATAGGTGTTGATTGGCCACCGCTGAGAGTTTCTCAGAGTCTGTCGAGTACCTGTGGAGTATAGCAAAGGGCGGTCGAGTGGTCGCTTCCACGGGCCTCTTCCACGGTTTTCACCATTTCATCTGTTGAATTTTGTCTTTCTTTGTTGTATCACTTTGCCAATTAAACCACAAGCTGGTACTCCACACAGGTCTTTTTGGCTTTGCCTCTTACTCTGCTCGTTTCCTCATCCTACCTCTTTATCTTTGGTCTTTTACAAAAACTCACTGTCTTCCCTTTATCTTGCTCTTTATTCCCTTGACTTTCAGTCTTTTCAGCCCCTTTTTCTTTGTTTTAAACTTCCTGTCAGCTATCATCAGTATTCTCTTCACATCCTGATATCCACACACATTTATGCCAACCGTGCGTGTGTGTGTGTGTGTGTGTTGGTATTCCACCCCAGGGGATGATATTGTGGGCACTTGAAGGTGGGCTTTACTCCCTAGATGATTGTGCCCTCTTTATTACGTGCTCCGCTTCTTAAAAGACCCTCCACCTCGCTTTTCCCATAAGGCCAAGGTTGAGTGGTCAGGTACGCCACAAAGAGATTTGTCAAAGTACTTTAGCCTGTTTCTCTGCGTAGGTCTGTTGACGGCTGATAAAGACCCCTTTGGCTGATATCCAGAAAAGCCTTCAGATAACTAGACTCCTTCGAAACTCGAGACCACACATATACGTTGTCGTGCACAAACAAACGCTCACATAGACACCTGTTTCTGAGTCTTATCTGTGTCTTATCTTGTACTTTTGAAGCCAAGTGGAACAAAAGCCGACAATTTATGCGTAGCGAGACGGTGAAAGGCGGGAGATTGTGTTATTCTTGGCCTGTAGTTTCGATATTAAGTCCCGGCAGATGTCAGAGGCTAGAACAATATACATTCACTGGGTTGCTCAGAATCGTTTGATTTTGAGGACTACTGGATTCTTACTTGACAGATTATTTACCACGTGAAGATAAAGAGACCATTTGTCATAAAAGAATGAAGAATGAAATCCATAGAGAGATTTAAATCTAAGATCATGTCTTGATATATCACAATCCAGAATTCCCTGGCTTCCCTGAAGTCAACTTAAGCTTTAAATTGACCTTTTAATACACATTCCTGGTTTTATAATTTTAATCTAATCTGATTTAATAATACTTTGATATTAAAAAGTTTTCCCTATTTGGTGGAAACCACAAATCCCTATTTTTCAGCGTCCCACCTTCAACCTCCCATCTTCATTCTGGTAAATGTTCACAATCCAATCAATTGCTGATGGGTAAATCACAGCTAGGGAGGCACAGTATATCTGCGATCATGTGACTTTAGTAAAATAATAAGCTGATGCATTTAATATTTAATTATAGGCAAATGGTCATGGACACCACATTCATTCTAATTGGCCTACCTATTTTTAAACACAAATGAAATAAAATGTTTACTCAGAGCCTGAGAGATCGCCCCCCCCCCCCCTTGCACCCAGGTATTTTGTTGCTTTTTTTGTTATCAGTGCTATTTTTGTATTATTTATATGCTATTTTAGTGTTCATTCATATTTTAATATATCTTTTAAAATTAATATTTTATCATTATAATTAATTTATAAAAAAGTTGTATTATAAATTATTTTAATTTTAGTTTAAGTTTTTAGTGTTTTGTTATGTGCTTTTGTCATTTTGTTTTCAATATTTATGTTTAGCTTTCAGTTCTAGTAATTTTAGCACTTCAACTTACTTAACTTCAACTTATTTCAGTTAGTTGACAAAGTAACATTTCTTGTTTTAAAAACATATTTTGTTTTAATTCAGTATTATTTCACTTAATGACATTTATTTTTAATTGTTTTATTTTTAGTTCAAACAGTAACTGTTTGTTGTACATAGGCATGTATAATTTCTTTAATCGAGTGGTTCATTGTAGGCACATTTGCTTTATGATTAAATTGTTTTCTGTTGTTGCATCGGTTTTAAAACTAAAAGCCGTTTTTCAATTTACATTATTATAAGGTGAGCATAATTTTTGTTATCAGTCTCAAAGAATGTAGATTGCTATCTAAAATTAACCAATATATCAGTTATTGGCTTCAAAATGTAAATGATTATCAGTATTGGCTATAATTTCCATAGTTGTACTTTACATGACATGATTTACATTGATGTTTCCCAATATATTAAACTCTCTGTAGCATGGAAACTGTAAAGCTTTGAGAACACACTCCAAGGCTTTTTACGTTCTGTGATGTCTAAAAGCAATCACCAGGATGTTTTTCTGTGTTATACATGTGCTTACTGTTTACTATGTACACTTCTCAGTACTTACTACCAAGATTTAGTAAAAATTGCCCTTCAGTGACTTCAGACACTCTGATAATAAAGCTTTCAAAAATAGGTTTTCGTTGCAATGCAATAGAAGAACTATTTTTGGTTTTCCAAAGAACCTTTTTCTTAAAAACTTTTTTTTTTTTAAAGGACATTTTAATAATCTGAAGAACCTTTTTACACTATAAAAAACCTTTTGTGGAATGTAAAGGTTCCATGAACGTTAAAGGTTCTTTAGACCCATTGATGCCAATTAAGAACCTTTATTTTTGTGAGTAAAAAAAAGCATAAATGTCCAAACAGCGCAAGGTGCTACTGTTGAGAGGTGCGTGTGAGTCATGTGACCTCAGGTTTGGTTTAGCGTTGACACTATTAACTCTGGGTTCTGTTTCAGAAGGAAGAGGTGACGTTCTGAAAAAAATGTTTGTCCTTCCCTCCCTCCTGAGATTTCTCAAGGCTAAAAGGAAAGTGGCCTCTTGTCGCCAAGAATAATATTCCATATCCTCTCTCCTCTCTCAAAGCAGGATATACATCTAAAAAGTCAAGTTTCTCTTTATTTTCTTTTGACTCACTGTATTTTTTTTTTTTTTTTACTCGAAGTGCTGCCGGCTGTGCTGTTTGTTTAAGAGAGCCATTTTCGACAGATACTTTATAAGGTTTTTGAACTTCAAAGATCTTTCTCGTTGTTTTCTCTGGGCACAGCTTTTTATTTAAAGCAATCTCTGTACTTGGATGGGCAAACATTGCTTTAAGTGACAATAGAGGTGACTGTGTGGCGAGCATGTGGATGCAGTCCAGAGTCCGACATTTGCTCGAGATGAGCCTGTCTTGTTCCTCATACAAATGTGTTTGTATCTGTAATGTCTGAAATGCCTCATGGAGTTCTGAAAGGGAAAACTCTCTTTATGCATCTTAGATAAACCAATGATGGTAAATGTTAGTCATTGGAGTTGTCTGTTAGTCGTTGTTTGTCTTCTGTATTTGATTATTAATTATAATTCTTACATAAAGCATGCAAACTTTTAATGTTCTTAATTCCTAAAGCCAATTTGTGTTCACATTTGGCACTTGACAAGTCTTAATTTTGGTTTCTGGTGGGGGAGCTTAGTAATACATTTGGTATTTGCTTTAGGAACCGATTGGTTAAATTTAGCTTATTCCTTTATGTCGAGCATGGAAATAAAGATCCAGGTATGGTTGCACCAGGCCATTCGTAACTTCTTACATATATGGAACATAAAGTCCACACTAGGCTTTGTAACTAGCTGGTTTGTGACTAACTTTGTACCAGTGTTATTTTAGTTTTATTATAGTTTCATTCATATTTTGAATTAGCTTTTATTTTTAGTTTTCATGTTTATTTTAGTATATTTTTTTAGTAATTTCATTGTTCTTTTGTCATTTTATTATTATTATTATTTTAAATATACATTTTAAATATCAGTTATGGTTATTTATTTATTTATTTCCTGGTGAAAATTGTAGTGCGTAAACTTATTTCAGTTTAGTGCCAAGGCAACATTTCTAATTTCGTTTACTTTAAGTTTTTAAACTAATATTTACATTTTATTTTATTTCAGCTTTACTTCAATTAACAGAAATGTTTTTAATAGTTTTAGTTAATGATAATAACCCTGTCTAACCCTGAACCTACCCCTAAACCTTAACTTAACCCATGTAGTTACCTTACACTACTCATTACTTTTGTGGTAAGAACACTGGAAGTACATTGAAAGTGCACATACTGTAAAATGAAGTGTTACCAAAATATGAGCTTATTGATGCAATTTGATCACTCTACAGTTCTATTCCAACATTTACTCCTGACTTCTGTAAATTTTTCAACTAAGTTTAAAGTCGGTATGAAACTAAAATTGTGATTGTCTTTTGAAACTGCTTCTTGAACAAGAAAAAAAAAAGGCTGGGTGGGGCTTGATTTTGTCCATGGGGAATTGATTGGATGGCTGGCTGGATGGTTGTTTGCTATTGGTCGATCAACAGTGAAGAGATGTTGCTGCAAGAGGGAGAGGACCTTCTTTTGATTAAAGATTATGAGGGCACATGAATTTTAAACAAATAATGATGTGCACTGATTAATCAAATCCTGCAATTTACCATAAAAAGACAAGTGTTCTGAATTTTTTTTTCATGGTGACTTTAACACAAACACATTTAGTAGTGCATAAGTTGTAACTTGGCGCCCCTTGAAGCCCAGCCCACTTGGCTGGGCTTCCAGCTCTTCAGAGCGGATCGCATCGCGGAGCTAACGGGGAAAACAAGAGGTGGTGGATTGTGTTTCTACATTAACGAAAGTTGGTGTTCAGATGTAACAACACTGAAGAAGATGTGCTCTCCTAATTTAGAGGCACATTTCATAAACTGTAAACCCTTCTACTCGCCTCGGGAGTTTTCCTCTTTCATTCTCGTGAATGTTTACATCCCTCCAGACGCGTGCGTGAGCGCGGCGCTACAACAGCTGGCTGAACAAATAGCTGAAACAGAACAAAGGTATCCTGACTCTCTTTTAATCATTCTTGGGGATTTTAACAAAGCAAATCTTTCCCGCGAACTACCAAAATACAGACAGCACGTTACATGTCCCACCAGAGACAGTAATATACTGGACCACTGTTACACCACAATAAAAAAATGCGTATCACTCCGTTTCACGAGCAGCTTTAGGGCTCTCTGATCACTGTTTGGTTCATCTTATACCGACCTACTGGCAGAAACTGAAATCAGCTAAACCTGTAATAAGAACTGTAAAAAGATGGACTAATGAAGCAGAGCAGGATCTACAGGCCTGCTTTGATTGCACTGATTGGACTGTTTTTGAAGCTGCTACCAACGATCTGGATGAGCTCACAGATACTGTAACATCATATATAAGTTTCTGTGAGGATACATGCATTCCTACCAGGACATTCTTATCATTTACTAATGATAAACCATGGTTTACTGGGAAACTCAAACAGCTTCGTCATGCCAAAGAGGATGCATACAGAAGTGGGGATAAAATCTTGTATAACCAGGCCAGAAACAGACTGACAAAGGAGATCAGATTTGCTAAAAGAAGCTACTCTGAAAAACTGAAAAACCAGTTTTCATCCAACGACCCATCATCCGTCTGGAATGGCCTGAGAAACATCACCAACTACAAGTCACCATCCCCCCGATCTGTGGACAATCAACACCTGGCTGACGATTTAAATTCATTTTATTGCAGGTTTGAAAAACCCTCATTCACACCACACACCCGGTCTGATCTGCACTTCACACATTCACCATCACCTCCTGCACTCCCATAACTCCCCCCTCCTGTCATCCAACCTGAGCTTAAGGTCTGTGTGGAGGACGTGAGCCGAGTCTTCAAAAAACAGAAGACTAGGAAAGCCTCAGGCCCAGACGGCATCTCATCTGCTTGTTTAAAAGCCTGCGCTGACCAACTGGCCCCGGTCTACACGCAGATCTTCAATAGATCATTGGAGCAGTGTGAAGTTCCCTGCTGCTTCAAACGCTCCACTATCATTCCTGTCCCCAAAAAACCCAAAATCACTGGACTTAATGACTACAGACCTGTCGCTCTCACGTCTGTGGTCATGAAGTCGTTTGAAAGACTGGTGTTGGCCCACCTGAAGGACATCACTGGACCCCTGCTGGATCCCTTTCAGTTTGCTTACAGAGCAAACAGGTCTGTGGATGATGCAGTCAACATGGGACTTCATTATATCCTGCAACATCTCGACAGACCAGGGACTTATGCAAGGATCTTATTTGTGGACTTCAGTTCGGCCTTCAATACCATCATGCCTGGTCTTCTCACAGCCAAACTGACCCAGCTCTCCATACCATCCTCGATCTGTCAGTGGATCACCAGCTTCCTGACGGACCGGCAGCAGCGAGTGAGACTGGGGAAACACACATCCAGGACTCTCACCACCAGCACTGGCGCCCCTCAAGGGTGCTTTCTCTCCCCACTGCTCTTCTCCCTGTACACTAATGACTGCACTTCTAAAGACCCCTCTGTCAAGCTCCTGAAATTTGCAGATGACACCACTGTCATCGGTCTCATCCGAAACGGTGACGAGTCTGCATACAGACTGGAGGTTGAACAGCTGGCTGTCTGGTGCAGTTACAACAACCTTGAGCTGAACACGCTCAAAACAGTGGAGATGATCGTGGACTTCAGGAGGAACAGCCCAGCACTCCCCCCACTAACCATCACGAACAGCACTGTGGAAGCAGTGGAGTCATTCAGCTTCCTGGGCACTATCATCTCTCAGGACCTGAAGTGGGACAATCACATTGACTCCATTGTGAAAAAGGCCCAGCAGAGACTGTACTTCCTTCGCCAGCTGAGGAAGTTCAACTTGCCACAGGAGCTGCTGATTCAGTTCTTCTCAGCTGTCATTGAGTCTGTCTTATGCACATCCATCACTGTCTGGTTTGGTTCAACTACCAAATCGGACATCAGGAGACTACAACGGACAGTCCGGACTGCGGAGAGGATCATTGGTGCCCCACTGCCATCCCTCCAGGACCTGTACTCTTCCAGAGTGAGGAAGAGAGCAGGTAAAATCATCACAGACTCCACTCACCCTGGACACCTCCTGTTTGAACTGTTACCGTCAAGACGGCGACTCAGATCACTGGCCACAAGAACATCTCGGCACAGGAACAGTTTCTTCCCACAGGCCATTTCCCTTCTGAACAGTTAACACTCCTCACAAGACATATGCCTTTAAGTGCAATACTCCCACTGTTTAGTGCAATATCGTAAAACTCAGGTTAACTTATATGTAGATTTTTTATTTATAATATTCAAAACACTGTAAATATGTTCATAGTTCATAATCTGTAAATCTGAAAATGTCTATTCTGACTAAACCCAACTGTGATACTTTTATTCTCATATATTTATATTTTTATTTTTTATTCTTATAATTTGTAGTATTATGTTTCTT
This sequence comes from Gila orcuttii, assembly GCA_026230005.1. NCBI lineage: Eukaryota > Metazoa > Chordata > Actinopteri > Cypriniformes > Leuciscidae > Gila > Gila orcuttii. Next base: position 16,680,555 of record JAPDVR010000001.1, on the reverse strand, counting down.
GTTGTATTTGTATTTGTATATGTCCACTGGAAGCCTCAGTACCAAAACAAATTCCTTGTGTGTGCAAGCACACTTGGCAATAAAGCTCTTTCTGATTCTGATTCTGATTTCTGATTCTTTAGAGCTACCCGCCCCCAGTCTTACACATTTAAATTTCTAAGATGTTCGAACATGTGATTTGATGTTCCCTGTCCTCCCGTGTTCTTCTGTTGCGTTTAGGTGGTCAAGCTGAAAGGGCAGGTTCTCTCTGTCATGTACCGGTTCCGGATGAAGAACCGAGAGTGGATGCTCATCAGAACCAGCAGTTTCACCTTCCAGAACCCTTATTCAGACGAGATCGAGTACATCATCTGCACCAACACCAATGTCAAGTATGTCCAAACTTTTTGTCATCTCTTTATAGGCTGTTGCAATAGATTTGTCATACTTTGTTTGGAAAAATTAAAATCCTGACTGATAATATTATTCCAAATATTGATACCCTAAAATTTATGCAACTACAAATATTTGGCTGAAAATGAATTTTCGGTTTTGATGGCCGAAATAATTGACCGATATGGTCAATTAGCTTTTCTCCAATGGCACGTTTTGACTCTGTCAGCGTCTATTATGTACACACAATGTGGATAAACTACAGCAAGCTGTGTAGAAGCCAGGGCTGGGTTAAAAATATTGATTTCTTGTTTTAATGGATCATCATTTTGATAAACCGGTGCTATTTTCAGTTGATGCATGAACAAAACTTCACTAAACATTATTTGTAGTGTGCCTACCATCCATTAATCTTACTGAAATGTATTATGTCTCATGTAATTGCTACAGCAGCGTTTTAGCTGCAGAAAGACTTCAATAAAAGTGTTTGTCAGCAATATAATGTTACATTTACCTCAGGAAAATCATTCGTTGTCCACAGCTCAATTAGTCAGCTAGAGAAAAAATCTCTAGAGAGGAGCATTTTTCTAAATATATGCACTCTATTACATTTTCATTATATTTTTATCTTCTTATAACTGTTATCTTCATTATTTAATGTAAGTTTGAATAAATCTGTCTTGAAAGTTTTTATTACAGCCACCGTTTAAATGTTCGTATTTCAACAACAAATCTGAGTAGAAACCTTATAATTATATAATTAAAAAGTTGAAATGTCTGTGTTTAGTGTTAATTATTACATTTGATTAATTAACTGATTGAATAAACTTTATTTTTGGTTTCAGTTCAGCTAAATGAAAACATCAATTTTGGTTTCAATATTTAGATAAAATGTAGCTAAAATGGTTTTGGTGCATCACTAATTCCAAACAGGTGTTTTTCTTCTGTTGACTGATGGTTTTAGGTCATTTCTGTAATTAGCACCAGTCAGGCACATCCATGTCAGGTCTGAAATCAATACCATTTATTCTCCTTCTGTTTAACACTTTTGAAATATTTGCCTGTTCAGCTGGTGTTGGCAGAATGGGCTTGATTTATGCCCACATTAGTCCTGTGAACTTGCAGATATGCATTTAAAGCAGGTTGTATATAGTTTACCCTCAGGTGCTACTTTGGATATTTATTTATTTATTTATTTATTTTTGTCTTTTAGAATGGGCTTATCTAAGGACATGGTCCAGTGAGGAGAATATAGTCACCAAATGTACTTTGAAAATAGAAACATTCAGTTCGCCTAATCTAACCTGTCAGTGCACTGTTACAACATAACCTGACCTGTTGTCAGCTGGCTTCTGAAGCTGCTTTCCACTATCACTACTGACTGATTGTTGCATTTTGTCCTCTCGTGGCAGTTACACTGAACTGTCAAATTGGTTGTGAAGGAGCCTTTATCCTCCACTCCAAAAGTGATAAAATGTGAATATATCCACACAAAACAATGACCGCCAATAGTTTTGAAAGCATAGTTGCATTTCTAGGGCCAATCAACATAAATAATTATAAAATAATCGTTACAGACATTATTATTTGTATCCATCAGTTTTACTAAAATAGTGAAATGATTAACGCTTTAAAGGAGAACAGTTTTTTGCACTCATATATGATTAGCATACATCACATCCAGTCTGGTAGTCTCATACGGTCAAGCTGAAAAAGTTCAGATATTTTATTGCACCTGAACCTCAAGCTGAAGGTATACTCTCCATTTGAAATCAAACCTCATAAGTGACTAATTTGGCAACACATTGTGATTTGAATCATTCCACTCCTTTTTAGCCCATGTTGCTAAGGTAACAATGAACAAAAAAAGAAAGCTCTGAGAGCTTAAACAGTGAATAAAGCAGTTATTCTTTAATTACAAGGAACTCTCTTTACACTTTTCAGTACTGCATGAGTGATATTTATAATCAGCATTTCTCTCTGCTTCATAATGAAGGCTGTGTAATTTTGCTACCTGCTGTTTGATGCCTTTGCGTCAGTAGTTTAAATGCTCCTTAAACATCTCACTAGGTTTTGGAACAGAGCTTGTCTCTTTCTGATCCAGAATCAGTTTGATGGAAAACTTCATTGTCTGTACATTAGCTATGTAGCATATAGCATAGCTTCCCAGTAATTAGCAGAGTCATGATGTGGCATGAATTCTGCTACATTTCTAGGTATTTTGAGCTAGTTTGAGCAGTCAATTATGGGTATAGCTTGGCAAACAGCGGTTGCAAAGTAGCTTCCAGAACACTGCTAATGAATGCTACTGAAAACGAGTCTGTTACAAAATGGACGCCCCCCTCTTCCATGGTCAATAAACTTTCTCATCATTTCATAATTTCCTTGCCAGTAATTCTCTTCACACAATGGAAAAACAATAGAGTCATTGCACATCGTAATGTTTGAGCTCTTATTAGGTTTGTTGTGTGTATATATGTGTTCATATCCTGCTCTCTATTTCCATGCTACTAAACACAGAAATCAAATGTCACCCACAAGAGAACCTGCTTTTTCAACAATTTTAGGTTGTATATATTATGAAAATCAGTTTGTATATCAGTTATGTTTGGGAGAGCAGTGTGCTGAAAGTAACTCAGGAATGCTGTAGATAAAGTATTTTGATACCTCTTTTATTATTTATGAGGATTTATGTCAGTGTTTTTTCTGCAGTTTACAATGACTTTGAGGGCAGTGGGTTTTTTTCTTACAGAAATTGATACTTTCATCCAGCAACGCTGCATTAAATTGAACAAAAGTGACAGAAAATACATTTATAATGTTACAAAATTGTCTATTTCAAATAAATACTGAAGACTGGAGTTATGGTGCTAAAAATTCAGCTTTGCGTTAAAGCAATAAATTACATTTTTAAATATTTTCAAATAGAAAAAAGTATTTTTTTTAAATTGTAATAATGATGTAGATTGTTTCAATCAAGTTGAACAAGAAACCAAACAATAATATGTTGTTAAAAACATTGTTTAACTTTATTTATTTTTGTTAGCAATCTAAATGTTTTGCTTTTGGGGTGTTGCAATCCACATCCTTTGTGGAATAAGGTGTGTGTGAATGCAGCACTTCAGTTTGTGTGCCTGTAAACTCCTGAGTGATTGTGTTTGTGTGTTGTACTTTTGGGAGAGTGTAAATATATGGGAGACATTCATCACACATGGCATCAGCTATCCCAGACTCCCCAGTCCATGACAAGTGGAAGAATGCTAGAATGAGTCATCCTGGGGGTGAGAGAGGCAGATCCTCCTTAAAAATGAAATTGGATGAGAAAATTATCAGTTCTTTTCATAAAAAAACTGAAAGGCAGATCCTCCTTAAACAGCGAGAAAGGCAGATCCTCCTTAAAATGAAATTGGATGAGAAAATTATCAGTTTTATCAGTCAAAAAATCCCAAATATTGCAAAATATGGGATTAAGTGGTGTGTTTAATCATTTTTAGACAGCAATAAAAGCAGATAAAGGCCTCCTTTGAGCTTGTTGTAAGATTTTATAGCATGATGCGAATCTGAAGCAAGTAACGGTGAAATTCAGGTGAAAAATCCTATGACAGGAGGCAGTGTTTCCAGAACACTGTGATTGGCTGATGGCAGATTGACCTTTAATTGAAAAATAATATTCACCAATAGGGTAAGAATAAGCTTAATTCTAGATATATTCTCCGAAAACAAGTCTTAATATTAGGGCTGGGCAAGTTAACGCGTTATTATCGCGTTAACGCATTTATTAATTAATGCCGACAATTTTTTTTTCGCACGTTAACGCAGTTTTTTTTTATTATTATTATTTTGAAAGTCCGTTGCTCACTGGCTCTGAATACACATAGGCCTACAGTCAAACCATGATCACAGGAGGGGTGGGATGTTGGTCAGCCAGCAAATAACCCACCCAAACAAGCAGTGGAGAGAGGCAGGTTCTCTCTGGTGAACAGTTAAAGGGTTGCGCTCCGCGAGTGAATGACAGGCGCTCTATGGATATTACCTATAAAACCTATAGATAATAACTATTTAGATTCTGGAAACTCACTAACAGCGAGCCGAGGATCAGTCTCTCTTCTAATGATTTGTGCTGCGCGTCCTTTATAAAAAGTTATAGACAATTCAACTTCGGCAACGAGCGGGCGCGGGCGCGTGCTTGAGGCGAGCATGACCGCAAAGGTTTCACAGGAACGCACCCGCTTGTCGCTGCACCTTGTGCTCGACCACTTCACCTCACTCTTGGCTGATTTATACTAATGCGTCGGACTTACGCCAAAGACAATACGCTATAGACTACGCGTTGGTTTTCATTTATATCTCTGCGTCGTTGTCCGCGTTGACGCGCAATTACACATGCAGAGGGAGCATGTGAAACCCGGGGAGCGGTTGTAGCAATCACAGCGCTTGCGGTACACGTAGAATTGACGTTACATTTTTGGAGAGGTGCACGTCAGGGTACGCCGAAGTGTACGCGCGCTACACAGCAACAGCGTAAGTATAAAGTATAAATTGTTTTTTTACTCTGTTTAATGTAATCTTACGTGGGAAACCATGGCATGACCAAACCTAAGCTACTATAAGTAACGTTGGTCGACTTGTATAGTAGTGATCATGACCTCTGACTACTACATAGACTGTTTCTGCTGCTCCCTGGTAAAAGATACCTGTTGATACCTGTTCAGAAAAAAAACAAGAAAACTGGACTCGTTTTAACAAACTAGATAAAAGGTAATGCCCTGGCAGTGGCAAATAGCTTTGTTTAAATATTTGATTTGATTACATTAATGTTTAAGTTGAGATTTGAGATTACTGTGTAAAGGGAATACTGCTGGTATAAAAGCACCTTATTTGTTTAAAGTTATTGCACTTTTGTGTATATAGCAGTACATTTAAATCAAAAGTGCGCAATACACTACTTTAGAAGTCATTATTCAATTTTGCACATAACATTGCGATTAATCGCGATTAATCGCAAGAAAACCATGCGATTAATCGCGATTAAAAATTTTAATCGTTGCCCAGCACTACTTAATATCTAGTAAATGTAAATTCATCTTATTTTGGAGACATTGAGATATTTTTACTGGAAAACAAGACAAATAATGATTAAGAGAGTGCATTTTTGTAGTGCACAGGCCAAGAAATCCCAGCATGAAAGTTATTTAAAAAAGGGCAGAAATAAAAAAAATTTCTCACATTAGGTGTCATTTTTTCCGTACTGACTTTGAGATTATGGGTAAATAATAAGAGCAGCAGGTACCAGTGAGATGAATATTCATGCACAGCATGAATATTCCGAGTGCCGAGGTGATCTCAGTAATCTCAGAGGTGAGACGGCAGCTTCAGGGCTCCAGACGGGCAAACTGCCTGCAGATAGACAGTAATGCTGTGGGCATGGAGAGAGGAAGAAGGTGGAAAGACACCGATAAAAACTCACCCCTCAGACAGACGGTGTGGTAGGTAAGCAGATATGAAGTAAACCGCAAGAATAGAGCCAAATGCTTGGTGTCACAGACTGACGTGCTGTGTTTAAAGGCATTGTTTAAGAAAATGACAATTCAGGCATTATTTTCTTTCCCTCATGTCGTCCCACACCTGCATGCTGCTGTTGTTCTGTCTGTATCTTCTCTGCACAATGAACGTTCATAATGACCACGTCTGTCAAGCTCCAAAAACACCATAAAAGTAGCTTGTATGACTATATTCAAGTCTTCAGACATCTAATTTAAGTTATTTATAGAAAATCCCCTGTACGGCAGTTCTCAAATCTCATTCCTCATTCTATATATTTGAACAAATGAAAGAAGCAGTGACATTTGCCATAAATGATGTTAGTCTCTGTGCAATTGCAAATGAGATTTCTGAGTGTCTGCAGAAGTCAAGATTATCATTGAATTACAAGTCTCATTAAAGGCACACTGTGGAATTTTTGGCCACTAGGGTGCGCTCGACCTGTAATTTTCACGTCTAGTGCCCCTAGAGGCCACAAGCGCCGCAGCATTGTCGCAAAAGTCAATAAACAGTCAACCGGTCAACCTCCCGTGTCTTTATGTGTGTGTGCAGACGGCATTTGATTTGTATGTTGGAGAAAGTTAATCGATTCACTACTGACCAAAATAATAATATAAATATAAGATTAATAATATAAATCCTATAAAGAAAACAAATTGAATAAAAGTAGCATACGCAGAAAACAATGTCTGATCAGGTAAGTCGCATTGACAAGGGTTGCCCAATCCTGCTCCTGCCGATCGTCTGTCCTGCACAGTTCATCTCCAACCCTAATTAAACACACCTGAAGCAAACAATTAATATCTTCAGGATCTCTTTGCAATGGGTTGGAGATGAAATCGAGTAGTCGGGAAATCGTGTGTAACAAAACTGATATAACTCACTACATAATTCCCGTTATTTGTAGTCTTCAGTTTGTTTTTCCTTTTACACAAATACAAACATATATGAGCTGAAAGGAAAAAAAAACACATTTACATTTACATTTGTATACGGCAGTATGTTGTGACTTATATCAGTTTTGTTACACGAATTCGCAGTAAATATTACATTATATATACACTTTTATGCCGATATTTATTTTAAAATTTCAGTTTACATTAAGTGTACTTTTTATTCAATATAAAGGCTTGACTTCTTTGCCTGTTAGCTTTGTGTACTAACTCTTCTAACGTTTCTAACGTTAATGCTACCAGATGAATTGCATACAAATTAAACAAAAGCCTGTAGCTAGTTGTTAAGTTTCAGCCCTGTTTCGTTTCAAAATCGGAGGATAAAGTGTCTGCTGAATGCAAACCTTTCCCAATATTTATAAAATGTATATTTGTACTAACATTTAGCTACCAGATTGATAATTCGCTAACTTACTCTACTAGCATTCCTTGTTACATTAAGTTAAATGGAGGACAATATAGAATCAGTAACATGGCCAGGCAGAGAACAAATTTGAAAAAATAGAGATATTGTGCAAGCAATATATTTAACTTACTAGTCCAAAAGCATGACGGCCAGGTCAGCATCGGTCGGGAATCCCTCATCCTCCTTTATCGCACGCCAGCGAGGGAACGCTTGACCAATGTTTATCCTCGTCCTTGCTTTTAGTTTATCACTCTCCTTTTTCTTTTTTTGGTCTCCTCTGACAAAATCTTTGCTTTCTTCCGAGTAGCTGTTGATTCAGCCATGACGACAACATACAGACGCCGGCAATCAAACGCGAGTTGAGCTCTCACGTTAGAATTTGAGGAAGTTGGGGTGGTGGGGGAAGTGACGTATGCCGTAAAGCGGTCGAATTTTGTAGTTCTTTTTGTGCTCGGGTTCCTACCCGAAACCTGAAGTTACATAGTGCTAGTAAAAGCGATACAGACACCTTCAGGCTTCGGCAGACGTGTCATTCAACCTATTGTAAGTCGATGTACCATCTCAATGGGTTTTGGTAATATATTATAAAGGTTGAAAAGTTCCACAGTGTGCCTTTAAGAAGTCTCTTATTCTCACCAAGGCTGAATTTATTTGAATAAAATACAGTAAATACAGTGATTTTGTGAAATAATATTACAAATTTAAGTGACTGCTTTGTATTTGAAAGTATTTAAAAATTTAGATAATAAATGTATTCCTGTGATGCAAAGCTGAATTTTCAGCATCATTACTCAAGTCTTCAGTGTCACATGATCCTTCAGAAATCATTCTAATATGGTGATTTGATGCTCAAGATAATATGTTTCTTTTCTTTTTTTCAATGTTGAATTTTTTCAGCAGTTGTGCTGCTTTAGCCTCGCAAGCCAGACCCACATCAAGATGTTAGTTCTGGGAACTCACCATTGGCATGCCTCAATCCGAGGGGCGGGATAAACGGTTGTCTTTCAAATTCCGTCTGCACGCAATAGGATAGCGCTACAATCAACCAGAGCAATGAACGGTTGTGGCAGTGAGTCCCATGCGTTTTCCCACCAGTGGAGCTAGTTGATATATTAAAATTTTGCCATATCCGGTCGGCAAAACTCCGAACACATCTTCCTTTTTTAAGAATGACTTGAAGGGGTGGTTGATTGCGATTTCACTTTTTTCATTTTAAATAGTGTGTAATGTTGCTGTTGGTGCATGAACAGTATCTGCAAAGTTGCTGCGCTGAAAGTTCAACGTAAGCAGAGATATCGTCTTTTAAAAATCAGGAAGTTTAATGCCTACAAAAACGACTCGAATGGGACTACAACGAGATACTTCCCGGGTTTTATACGTAACTAACCCATAAATTTACATCAACCCTCCCTCCGGAATATGCAAAAAAGGGGGCATGGCCATATTTCTGCGGCTTTGTCGAAGAGGAAGAGTTATAGTGGAGAGCAGTAGCTATGCCGTCGAAAGTGTGTTATTTTCACCTAGCTGTCAGGTCTTCTGTGTTCGGGCTTCCTACGGATGCTGTAGTTCGTCAACAATGGCTACAATTTATGTTTGATTATGTTCCAGAAAATTACAATCGTAATTTAGCTCTCTGTGCTGAGCATTTTACGAAAGACAGCTTCCAGAATCTGCACAAATTCAGTGCCGGATTCAACAACAAACTGTTACTAAAGCATGAAGCAGTTCCAACTTTAAAACCAGAGGCAGCAGTTTTTGGGCCACAACCTGTAAGTAAGACTTAATAATTTTAAATGTATTTGCATGTGTAATTTTAGACGTAATGTTTTAGTTTTATCAAGGACGTAAACAAATGCCAGCGCTTGCTTTAGTATCCACATTGTTATGCTATTTCGTGTGTCTATGACAAACGCGTACAAATATTTTGGACCTGAATTTGTAATTATGTACTAATTTTGTAAATGTATTTTCCATGTATACTTTATGACGTAACTTTTTGATTTGATCAAGAACGTAAACCAATGCCAACGCTGTTTGTTTATAGTAGCCAGTTAGTTCGATGCTATTTTGTGTGTATAAGACAAACTTGTATAAAGTTAAAAAATTATATGTAATCGCAACAGCAAACTTCAGCTGCTGTTATCAGTGTACAGTATGGTTTGTTTACAGGTTTTATTGTTTATCTATTACTGTTATAGATGTTTTCACGTTCTGTTGGCATTTTAACACAGTTGCCACATGTACACCTAAAGAAAACGATACACCGAGTAAACTAAGTTTTGTGAATAGATAAACGGTTGTTCATTATATCGATAAAACAATAACTTTAAAAAACGGTATTACTCAGTCATTTATTCAGTTATATTAAATATTTAATCAGGAGAAAACCGTATCTCAAAAGCTAACAAGCAGCAGTAGCATTTTCAAGTAACAGCGTATCGAAATTCTTACATAATAATAGTAAAATAGAATAATAATAATACAAAAATGCACCATTCAGAAGCGTTTTGTAAGAGCCGTGTTTTGGGAGGTTCTGCTTGACTCTCTTCATCGCCGCTTTCTGGGTCCAATTCTGGCTCAAACTGATAAGGCAGTATTGACACCATTATTTACATTTGACCGGAGCACATGCAACTTTCGCCCGAAAAGGTAATGGGTGTGAAGTTTCCGGACAACTTGCGCTACGCAGTTTAGCCAATTGCAACACACCCGCCCAACTAACCAATCTGAGCCCATTGCCTGTTTCTGAGGGAGTGGTTTCATAGAATCAGGAAATCAACCGGTTGTTCAAATGACAGAGGAGAAAGCGGCTTACAATAAAGGTGAAATTTATGAAAAATGAGGCTTAAAAAAAAACCCATGAAGACATGTTATATTGCACCCCATAAACACAATCATGCAAAGAAAAAAAGCAGTAAACCACCCCTTTAAGTGCCGTACTTTGTTGTTTTCTCAAAGATAAGCTTAACTCCAAGTCCTCCAGAGTCGTGGCCAAAGCCGATTTGAAAGACCGCTGTTCGCCAGCAGCAGCAGCGGTCATCTTCTTTGTTTTCAAGTAGCAGGGAATTCACGTGGAACCGTCACATCTCTGCCGTCATTATGTTAAGCCCGCCCACCAACTCTATACATGATGTGATTGGCCTGACTAGAGTTTGGTTTTTCCAGCTCGAAAGCCAACGAGAGTTGGAAAGTTGCTAGACTACACTGGCTGCAAACAAATTTTGCTGCCGCTAGGGTGCGTCTAGATTTCTAGGCTAGTGCTGCTTAGTATTTTTGTGGAAACCGTGATACATTTGTTTCAGGATTCTTTGGTGAATAGAAAGTCTTAAAGAACATTTATTTATTTGAAATCTTAACCTTATCTGTAACATTATAAATGTCTTTTGTGTCACTTTCAATTAATTTAATGCATCCTTGCTGAATTAAAGTATTACTGACCCCAAAGTTACACACACACACAATATTTTTAAGTATTTTGTTATATAAAAGGCTGAAACATATTGAGGGTTTTTGTTGTTGTTATATTGCTTGGCCTTAATGACCAGCCATGTTTGTCTTCTAAGCGGGGTTGCTCAAGGGGACAGTGATGAATCATTGGGGTTCATCTGGGGTTTGAATCTACCGCCTTTTGTGTTTATAGCTTTAACCGTAATGCCACACCACCACAAGACCTAGATACCCATCTAGAGACATCTCCATATAAAGGACGTTGAGAAAAAACATCACAGAAAAAAAAAGTTTAGATATTTTCTTACAGGCGCCAGACAGACACACAGACCACGCCACTGTCAAAGCTGCTGGGCGAGTGCACTGGATGAATGGATAATATTCAGAGGTGCTGCACTGTGAACTTTTTTTGTTTGAGAGAACATTTGATACTATGATATAAAGTGCTGATGTATTATTGCAGAGTTATGTGCTTTTGCTAAGCAAAGGAGTGTACAACTAAAAGAGAAATGCGCATGAAATTAATTGGGCTGACATCAAACCATAAATACAGTGTTGTATGGAAACCCAGCTGCAAAACTAAAAGGCTGTTTGCCAAAGTTACTTATTCTTTCTTCAACCAGGAAGAAACTGATCCAGATGCAGTTTTAGCAAAGATGAAAGTTTGTTTAGTTGTCTCAGAATTTTAGCTTTATTAATGATCAATCATCATTACCTATAAATAATAATAATTAGCCCATCAATCCGGATGAGACCAACATGATATTCGTTTTTTGAATGTGAGTGTGCTGGTGTCTGTTTAACAAGCTTAACCATCAAGACTTAAACCATCTAGAAAGAGCATGCTGTTAGCTCATCTCTACCAGTCAAGCTTTAAGGGTGGACAACATGGCAGTTTCACGCTGCTTTCTCCTCCCTTGTTGCCATGACAACCGCTATCCGTCCTATAGGTTCACTTATACTTGCATCCACTGAGACTCTTCCCATTCAGAAACGTGTGGCAGTCACCCAAGCACAGGCGGCACGTTACCGGCTCATGATTTCCCATGCCGAGATGAAAGTACTGTGGCGTCCTTGTAATCGTTTTTCATATTTAGAGACATAGTGAGTTAATTGCAGAGGGAGGCAGGGGAGAGTTTGAGTTCCTGTGGAAACTTGGATGCTTGGATGTTTTTGCCCTTTTTACATTTTTGTTTCAGTTTTTTCCCTCCGTTCTTTCTGTTCTCAAGAAGTTCAAGTGTAGTTCAGTGTTTTTGGTTTAATCCATCTCATTCCACTGTTGGTCCAGGTGGCCTAGTGTGCTCTCAGAATGTCTGCGCACATTTCAAACCGCTAATATCTGGGTCTGTGTGTGTTTTCATGGGCAATTTCCAACCACCTCTTGATATAACAGGTTTTTTTCTTTTCAGGGTAATATGATTTCCTTTAGATAGGAAAAGCACCCCTTTTCATTCATGCAGGTATATTTGAAGCTCCATGACACATCGTATTGATAGTGAAACTGGACAAAGATATCTTATAATAAGAGCTTTGCTTCTCAGTAGGGAATTTCCATTCAGTTCAAAAGCAGCCAGAGAATCTGTTTTCCTTAGAAACACACCAGCTCTGTTCCAAAACCTAGTAAAGCGGCCCACATAGGCAGGACTTTAAGGCATCGAAGATGCATGTTTGATGCAAAAGTTAGGCAGTGTAATTATGCTGAGACACCACTGCATGTGTAGTTTGTGCAGAGTGCAACCCCATAATGCATTGTGACAAGCTCTCTGTTTTTCAGTCCACCCAAGATTGCATAAGAAGTGAAAGACATGCTAATTGTTAATATTGTATTCAATCCGGTAAAATATTAATAAAATAGTGCAGTCTATTTTAAAATGTACTATTTTCCCCAAAGCCTAAAACCTTTGTGTTATCAGTTAAGAAATTAAACCACACAATATTCTATTCTATATAATACTCTATAAAATTATGTTAACAATAGTATAGTCCATATTGGAGTATTACAAATACATAGTCTACTGTCTACATTGGCAGCTGAATAGGCAGCATCCTAACTGAAATGGACCCTCATAAGTAATCAACTTGGTGCGCACATAGACAGCAACTCTTTCTTATTTAATGGGATGCATAAATGAAACTGTGGTTGGTTTCAATAACATTTGCTTTTAGCATGTACAGTCAAATGAAAAAGAAAGTACACCCTTTTTACAGTTTTACGTATCAGGGCATAATAATAAAAAATCATCTGGTCTTTAGCAGGTCTTAAAATTAAGTAAATACAACCTCATTACATGACACATTGTCTTTATTTATTTAACAAAAATAAAGGCAAACTGGAGAAGACGTGTGATAAACTAAGTACACCCTATGATTTAATTGCTTGTTGAACCAAATTTAGCAGCAATAACTTGAAGTAATCATTTTCTATGTGACTTTATCAGTCTCTCACTGTCACATCGTTGTGGAGGAATTTCGACCCGCTCTTCTTTACAATGTTGCTTCAGTTCATTGATGTTTGTTGGCGTCTGTTTAAGCACAGCTCTCTTAAGGTCCCGCCACAGGATTTCAGTCAGGTTGAGGTCTGGACTCTGACTGGGCCAGTGCAACACCTTGATTCTTTTCTTTTTCAACCATTCTGTTGTAGATTTGCTGTTGTGCTTGGGTTCATTGTTTTGTTGCATGACCCAATTTCGGCCATGTTTTAGTAGTCGGACAGATGGCCTCACTTTTGACTCTGGAATATTTTTCATATGCAGAGGAGTTCATGGTCGACTCAAGGTGCCCATGTCCTGTGGCTGCAAAACAAGCCCAAATTATCACCCCTCCACCACAGTGCTTTGAGTTGTTATGAGGTGTATAACAGTTGTTATGAGGTGTTTTTGCTGATATTGTGTTTGGTTTTCACCAAACATGGCGCTGTGCATTATGGCCAAACACATAATGCTGTCATGAATATTTAACATGCTAACTGAAGCCCCTTTCACACAGAGATTCCGGAAAATACACAGATAAAGTGACCTGGGATTTGACCCGGGTTCGTTTGACTTTGGTTCATTCACACTGCCAGTGATTTTCTGGAATCAGACAGTGCGTTCACACACAACCTGTAAAAATCCCGTAAAGACACGTGACATCAATGTGACATGTAATGTCTCAGCGGCGTCTATAGTTTGCTTATGAGCTGCGATTTCTCTCTCAAGAAACCACGCTTGTGCATTTTTTTCTCTGATTCGATCAGAAACTAGCGCATTACGTACCGTTTCACGCTGGCGAACGATCCCGGCTTCAGCGTCATCATTACGACACGGCATTGATTACGGCTTTTGTTCACACAACGCGCGTTCCAGGACTAAACACGGCAATGTTACTAGGTCCCCAACCTGGCATCGATCCCGGCATCAATCCCAGGATTTTCAATTTCCCGGGATCAACGCGCTGTGTGAAAGGGGCTTGAATGAATGCTATATTTATATAGTGCTTTCATATGTACTACTGCAGTGGTTCCCAACCTTTTTTTGTCTGAGACCCCCTTTTTCCCAAGAAAATATTTTAGGGCCCCCCTTCACATTTAATGATATTATCGCTCTTGTAAGCTTGCAGCAAGGATGACAAAATATGTTGTTTTCAAACAAACGGTATGTTTACTACAACCAGATATGTTTATGCACAAATAATAGCCTATAATATTGAAAATACAATAACAAAAACATCAGTAGGCCCTTTGTAATTTAAAAAACGTAAGCCTAGGAGAAGCCTATATTGGCCCTTTTTGAAATGGTGTGTAGGTAAAAAAAAGAAAGAATATAGGCTATTACTAAATGACTGCTGTCTGGGGCCTCAATACTTGCAAGTTATTTGTGAGGCTTTATTTTTTATGTTTTTGGCGCTTTAGCGAGCGATAATAAACTTGCGTTTATTAACAGAATAATGCGTCTTTTCAGAAGAACATTGTAGCCGGAACTACTTCTCTCTGTGTACGTCTATGACGAGTCACGCAGGTACTGGGCTACTCCGCAGCGGCAGCGATCCGAACCAGTGTAAAATAGTCCCAATGTAAACACTTATTATAGGTGTACCATAGTGGTTCAGGATAAGACAAAAACACGGATTGATGGATTCATGATGTACTCGCTCATATACATTTTGAACAGAAAAAAGTAAAGGACTTTAATTTAATGCTCATTGCTCAAAACTTTTCAAAATATGACACGACCCCCCACAGAGCTCGCTGAGGCCCCCTTGTGGGCCGCGACCCCCCTGTTGGGAACCGATGTACTACTGTACACCCAAAGCCTTTACAATTGTATCAGGCAATCTCTCCTCAACCACCACCGGTGTGCAGCATCCACTTGGATGATGCGACGGCAGCCACAGCACAACGGCGCCAGTGCGCTCACCACACACCAGCTACAGGTGGAGAGGAGAGATAGAGTGATAGAGCCAATTCAATGGATGGGGATTATTAGGAGGCCATGATTGACAAGGGCCATTTAATGGAATTTGGCCAGGACACCAGGGTTACACCCCTACTCTTTACGTGAAGTGCCATGGGATTTTTAATGACCACAGAGAGTCAGGACCTCGGTTTAACGTCTCATCCGAAGGACGGAGGCCTGTAGAGTCTGAGATGTAGCGCTTGGGTGTTTTGCAGTTTCTCTAAACACTGAGGTCCTTGGGGTGAATTTGCTGGGATGTCCACTCCTGGGAAGATTGGCAACTGTCTTGAATGTTTTCCACTTGTGAATAATCTTCCTCACTGTAGAATGATAGACTTCAATTTGTTTGGAAATGATCTTACAACCCTTCCTAGATTGATGGGCAGCAACAACTGCTTCTCTAAGATCATCGCTGATGTCTTTCCTCCTTGCCATCGTGTTAACACACACCTGAATCCTCCAGACCAGCAAACTGCCAAAACTTCTGCTTTCTGATGCTTGCTGATTATGAATTAATCATAGACATTTGATTAGCAGCGCCTGACTGCTACTTAAACTCTTAATTCCTATGGAAGCAGTAAGGGTGTACTTAGTTTGTCACCCATACCTTCTCCATTTTGGCCTAGTTTTTGTTAAACAAACCATGACACAGTGTAATGTCATGTGTTGTTATTCATCTGAGGTTGTATTTACCTAATTTTAAGAACTGCCAAGGACCAGATGGTAAGCAAAAAATAGATGCAAATAAAATAAATTATTATAAAATTATAAATACAAAATAATTATTCATTTATTTTAAAAAAGTTTATGTAAAATAAATATTAATAAATATAAATATATATATATATATATATATATATATATATATATATATATATATATATATATATATATATAATATATGTAAAATGTACTGTGCATCACTTTTGACAAGAAAGCGTGTCCTACATTCATATGTAATTCACGTGTAATTTATTACACTATTTCACATATAGGCTGATTTTTGGCTTTGATGATCTTAGGCAATGTATAAAGAATATGGATTGGAGTGTTATGTATATGATTGATCGTTTTTTACCGAAACCGAATATTCATTTGAGGTTGTTTATCGGACTAGTATATCTATCTACATGCTCCGTTAATGATGCCTTTAATCAAACTGGAATATGATAAACAGCAGGTGTTGATGTCAAAGTTGTATGTTGGTTGTGTTTATTCCAGGCAGCTTCAGCAGCAGCAGCAGGCCGAACTGGAGGTCCACCAGAGAGATGGACTGACAGCTTATGACCTGTCGCAGGTGCGCATACACACTTTTCTCTTAGCTTGTCATTTAGTCACCTAACCCTCACAGGTACATTACTCTTTTTAGCTTGTGTAGTATGTATAATTTATCCTCCTTCATTTTATATGCAAGTCCCTCCATTAGTGTCACAGCTGAGTCTGTTTTAGATTCATGCTTTAAACTGAATATCAGACAGTGAAGCTCCCACAGGAAAATTTTATTCTCTAGAAGTATTCTTTAAAAGCTCAAGAGACTTAATGGAGTTAACTGTCATGTTTAATCAACTTCGTCTCAGATGTTTCTCCGAAAATCCCTTAGTTATTGTTGTTATACTATATATACTATGTACTTTATACTAAATAGAGTTTAGAGCTATAAAATGACTGTGGATGATAATGGGTCAGATCGTTTGGTTTTGGGGGCATTTGATGAGAAATGAGAGTTCATATTGAGATATATGATGTTTGATTGTCGATTACTAAATCTGTGGAAACTCTAGACCAGGTTTTCTCAAATTGGGGTTTGTAAGTTGATGAAAAGCTTTTCTGTTGTATCAAATTGGTTTAAGGTTTGTAATCTAATTATATATATAAAAAAATGATTTCACAAAATATTTAGGGGAACATTTTGTCTTTAATATCTTATTTAATTTATTCAACAACAAAAAAAATGTGCCATGAAAATTGACAATATTAGTGGTAAAATACAACATATTATTTTTATACTAAGTGAAAAGTCACTTATTGTAGGCTGTTGTTTTTAATTAAATTGTTATTTGCTATGCTTTGTGATTTGTGTAATTCATTGTCTCACAAAATAATTTAAAGTCAGCATTAAATTAAAATTGACCATATTTATTTTTTATTTCACTGACCCTTATTGTAAACAATTCATCCATGCGTTTATTTATCTTTTATTTTTACAAAATATTGTAATCTTTAATCAAAATGTCATAATTTGCTCATCCTGTGATGTGCCCATTTGATGACGCACTGCATCCATTCGGATTCAGTTCTGCCTCTATTCCAGTGTGCAACGCTCACTTTTTACAATACAATCAAATAGAGATGTTTTTAACTCTTTTAATCCTCGTTTGATAAAATGGAAATGTGTCACAATATGGTGGTAAAATCAGTTGCAACTTTCATTTCATGCCTACTTTAAATACTTTTTGTTTTTTCTGATTTTCAAATACTTGTTTGTTTCAAATACGAGTTTGTAATGTTGTGATTCATCTTAAAGCTAGTTGGTTTAATTCATGGCTCAGAATTATTATTCTTTTTTAATTTGAATGGATAAAACAAATAGAATTT
This sequence comes from Gila orcuttii, assembly GCA_026230005.1. Taxonomy (NCBI): domain Eukaryota; kingdom Metazoa; phylum Chordata; class Actinopteri; order Cypriniformes; family Leuciscidae; genus Gila; species Gila orcuttii. The sequence continues at coordinate 16,662,808 of JAPDVR010000001.1, read as the reverse complement.
TTTTTCCCAGAATCAATTCCACTGTAAAAGTATGAGGTCACTGTTGTGTGCTTTATGCTTGAAGACATGTGTTAGTTTGCGTGGTATGCATGCTAGAATTGCTTAAAGCACTGTATGTTACTTTGGTTAATGACTGAAAAATGCAATAGAGAATCTGCATAATTTTAGTCATTGTAGGTGTGGACTGTTAACTCCCTCTCTGTGGAATCTGTGCTATAAAAATAGGACAAAGTCGCACATATAACACCCAGCGTTTGTGATATGCCCTCTGTCTTTATCTTTCACAACTTTTTCAACTTAATGCACATTTGCTTTGAGTCATAAGTGATAATGTTGTTATGCTATATAATATGCTGTTTATGTTAAAGGGGTCATTTGAGTCAATCTTAATAAAGCAGTGAGGATTATTTGTTGAAAATAGATAACTCCTCACACATGGGATCTTGGGTAGCACCCACCAGCATTTACAATCTATATGGATGTTTATCGCCTGTCTGCAATTTAGAAAGCAACTTTTTTTGGTCATCATTATTGATTCCTGAGCTTGCAGTGAAGTTAGGTTTGTGATCCTTGTGGCATTCACTTAATCTCTTATTTAGCATTTAGTTTTCATTCAAGTTAAATAATCAGTAACAAACTGACCCTCTCACGTTGACACCCACAGGTGCCAGTTGCCAGTGTGCAGTCCGGCGTTCATGAGGCGGGCAAGACCATCGACAAAGCCGATTCACTGTTCTCCCAGGAGAGAGACCCTCGCTTCAGTGACATGTACACAGGGATCTCTGGATGTATGTTCTTAGATATATTTCATGTGACTAGCACTGCATCACACACTGATTTTAATCTAAACAAGCAATTTACTGTAATTTTGCTTAATGTAATTACAAAGCCTGCGTGTCTGCCAGCTAGAGTTTAAACTCTATAATGCATGGTATGATATGTATAAAATGTATGATTGCTGCAGTTGGTAGGTATTGCAATGAATTTACTAAGAAATTAAGTCGGATATTCCAGCTAAAAAACGTAAAATCGAGCTTCTGTTGGTCAGACAGTTATTTAGGGTCATTAGCTGGTCCAGGCTGGTTTAGCTGGGTAATTCTGTTAACATTATATGTCTTTCCTCTGTAGTTTGTCTCTATTATTATAATATATATATATATATATATATATATATATATATATATGGCTATATTATTGCATATGCAAAAACAAAAATGATTCCATGCTGGCTTTGCTGGGTAATTCTGATAAGTTTACAGGTCTGTCTTCTGTAGTTTGCCTCTATTTTTCTGTTCTTTTTCTGTCTTTGTTGCCGATAAAGATGCTGTGATGTGTTGTGCGACTATGTCTCCTTTCTGAAATGTAGTCATTCAATAACTGTGAGCATGATAAGGATCTTTGTTTATTGGGTTTGTTTGTGTTTAGCTGATAAAAAGATGATGGTTCCCTCCTCCACTGCTGGTGGGCAGCAGTTATACTCTCAAGGCAGCCCGTTCCAGCCCGGACACTCTGGCAAGAGCTTTGGGTATGGATGAACACATTTCACTACTTTAAAAACCTTTTCACAACAAGTTTTTAAATGAAATGCAAATACACTCTGGTCATTATATTCTTTTATGCAGAATACGACCCCTGATTGCACAGTTTTAATGTGCTATAATGCAAAATCACTAAAATGTTACTGATACACTACTGTTCATAAGTTTGGGTTAGTAATTTTAATCATCTGTTTCCACAATAATATTAAGCAGCACAACTGTTTTAAACTATAGCTATATTTCCATCCACCTATTCTAAAAATGTTCATAATAAAAAAAATGATGTGCTCAATTGATCCGATAAGAAGACCTGCACATAAACACATTTACCAAATAAATCCCTCAATGCAAAACAAAAAACTTTGTGACTTTGCCTCAACAGAGGATGTGATTGGATAGTTGGACCAGCAACTTAACGTTGCTTTATTCGCGAATGTTTTCTGCGATATTCCAGTTTTGCACATAAGTTAAATTCGCAACTTTGGATGGAAACTTTGTGAAAATTAGTTATTCTTGAGCAGCAAATCATCATATTAGAATGATTTCTGAAGGAAATGTGACACTGAAGACTGGAGTAATGATGCTGTAAATTCAGCTTTGCATCACAAGGCATCGTGAAAGCCCGCGGCGGGTGTTGACACGATGTGATTTCTGTCCAGAAATTCAATGAAGTGCGGGTAAACGGCGGGACAACTTTTGGACGTTGTCACATTCCTGACACAAAGTGGTGATATTGGAATATATTAGGATGTAATGTTAATTATCTTTGGCGTCAATGTTAGGTGAATTGAGAACATTTATTTATTTCTTGCGGGCCATGACAGTATTTGTGTCATTATTGCTTTAGATTACCTATGTTGTGTTGTGCTTTTGAAGAAGACTTTTGATGGGGAATATATAGTTTATTTTTCCTGTCACTGTCAAGACCCATCATGATTTTGTGCTTAAAATTCTTTCTTTGGATGCAGTGAATGTTGCTTTCATGATCATTATAAATGGTGCATTGTTACAGGGCCTGGTGTAAAAGGGTTCTGTAGCTTTTTTTAATAGTTTAATGCTTAATTATGGCAAAAAATCTGTGCCTGGTGTGAATAGGCGAATAGACGTTTGACAGAGAATCAAGAGGAATGTCATAATGTGGTGCATGTGTGTCTTTCAGCTCATCTGTGATCCACGTCCCAGGCGTCAATGACATCCAGTCCACAGCTGGTTCAGCAGGACAGAACCTAACCCAGATATCCCGGCAGATCAACGCCGGCCAGGTGTCCTGGACAGGAAGCCGACCGCCCTTCTCCGGCCAGGTGAGAATGAACCCATCGCTGCCTTTGCATGCCTGCACCGGCAGCTGGCCACTGGCGCTCTATTCTCCATCAGATTAATTAAAGTAATGGAACATTCCTCTTTAGCTTTGTGATGGGAGAATTGAAACCAGATCCACGTTTGGATGTGGAGCTGTGGCTGAAAAAGATAATTCAGGGCAAAGCAGTAGTAAAATATGTATTTTAATACTTGCCTTACCAAAAATAATATGCATGTATGTATTGTATATTTAAGACCAGGGTTCCCGCGGGGTCTTAAAAAGCCTTAAAAGCATTGAATTTATTAATTTAAGTCTTGAATTTTGATGTCTGGGTCTTAAAAATTGTGTTGTATGTCAGTGTTCATTTCATTGACTAAAATAATAACTTTTCTTCAACGACATTTTTCACTGACGAAAACGAGACGCTACCTAAATAAAACCTAGTTTTGAATGACAAAAACTATGACAAAAATCTATTGACATTTTCGTCAACGAATAAAAACTAGATGAAAATGTTAGATAGTGTCGATCTGGGAAGCGATCCAGTCAGAACTGATGTCCTGCGTGTGTGGTAGATGCACACATTTGTACAGTAACGTGCTGATCTACCCCACGGTCTCATAAAATGTTCAAAATGTAAACCAACCACGCACCAACCCGAAGCGTGGAGCCATGCACATATACACCTATACAGCGCGCGGGTACTGCACTGAGCTCTCTTTCGTGTCTGAATGGACAAATACACACAACATTATGTCTAAATGTCCGGTTTGGAGAGTATTCATGTAAACTATGTCGGTTATGTCTTAAACAGTTGTATCGGGTGTGCAACAGTGCAATCGTATCCGCATGTCATTGGACATGAGCCGATGTCTTAAAGTGACAGTGGCAATAAACATAATGCGGTCTGTGTAATTAATTTTGATCAAGCAACAAAAGAAAAAGAGAAAAGCATTTACTGTTTGTTAATAGCTTTAATAAGGATTAATTATTAATAATTTAATTCATACATACATAATTCTTTATTCTTTCAAGCAGACAATTATTTGTAAGTTGTTGTAAAGAATGCATATATCATTCATTGAAAAGAAGACTGTGTTTTACTTTAGGAAAAGTGGTTTTATTTAATTTTAAGATATTTTTTTTAAGTCACAGTAGTTAAATCTGTATCTGTATTGCTTGTTGAAACTTAAAAATCATTCATATTAATAGGTTAATATAATTATGTTTTCTCCGGGAGTATATGGGTCTGGAAATTTTAGAGAAATTCTAAATTAACACATTACAATTTACCTAAACCCATTATATTTTCTGTAGATTTAGTTTACAGTAGATTTCAAAAATCTAAAAAAAATTTTCAAACTTTCTTGTGGCCTACTGAAATGTTTTTATTTTTCACACCTGCTTGGCTTATCATCTTTTACCCATTCCATATTTGAAAAATAAATTAACACAAGTTGAAGGATTTTGTTTTTCTTTGCTGGTAGGGACGTGAAATAGGTATTAATTTTTTATATAAATGGTCTTAAAAAGGTCTTAAAAAGACTTGAATTTAACTTGAAGAAACCTGTAGGAACCCTGTAAGACAATTATGTATAATTATATATTTTAATAGTAAAAATAACCAAAAAATATAAACTTTTTCTATTCCAAAAATATACAACTAAAAATTATTTATTATTTTATTAATAATACAAAAAAAAAGATTGTTTTTATTTTCAAACCGGATAGCTGTATAACTGCAAACATTAAGTGCAACTAAACTAATATGAACCAATAAGAGGGGGGACAAAATTGAAACATGTTCACTCTTAAATAGTCTTTTAGGCCACGCTTAATGTTGAGTCCTGCCATTAGAGAAAGTTACCGGGGGTTATGAAGAACCTTGCGTGTGGCGTTCATGATATGTGTGTTTTTAATCATCTCTGATGAGTGTATTTGTGTATGCTTTATGGTCTCTCATCTGTGTCTCTTTAGTAAGCAGTAAATTGCATGCATATCATTTTAATGTCATTTCATATTTTGTAATAGTTTAAATAATAACATATGTAAAGTCAATCCCAACATTAAGCCCTTTGTTATGCAGAAGAACAGAGAAATACTGGTCCACAAGTAGCTCTGCGGTTCTCCATTGATTAAAAGTAAAGCTTGTTGTCTGCAGCTGTCATTGTGTGATTGCAGTGGTTTCCATTCTGCCCAGTCCAGTTAAGACTTTTAGTTTGATTAAGATCTGATTTACGGCTGTCTTGAGTTTGACATGAAATGGAAAGTGTTGAGGTCCTATTTGTTCTTAAAACACTTTAAAACAACTGTCGTAACCCAGTTTGTGATGAAAGTTCAAAAGAACAGTGTAGCAAGGTTAGTTGTTATGGGAAGGAGGCGGCGGGAACTGGTGAACATTGAACGTTTTTTTAATAAATAAATAAACAAATACAAAACGAAAGTAAAGATTGCAGCCCCTCACGGACGACTGCTGCCACACATAATAAAACAACATAAAATCCAGCCCTGTCCTCTCTCGTCCTTCACTGTCGTCGCTCCTCCTTTTATGCCTCCACTCCTCCGTGAGAGATGCGAGACCGGTGCGTCGCGCAGGTGTCGCTCATCATTAATCTCGCACCATTCTCTCACGGCCCTCGGCCTTGTCCTGCTCGCCACAAACAGCATTTATTTTAAATAAAAATGTTTTGTAACATTTTGGCTCTGTTTACACCTGGTATTAAGATGCGTTTTGGTCGATCAGATCACAAGTAGACGAGGGAGACTTATTACCGTTTACACCTGGTGTTTTAATCTGTTTGTTTTGTCCACTTTCAACCACTTCTGTCCTGATTTCTTTGAGGGGAGGGTCTATGAGCTGGTAAATATGCAGGCTTTTTCAGATCTTTCGGTCTATAAGACAAAATAAGCTCACGCAATTTATATATGAACACACCAGGTTGACATTGAATGGTAAAACATACGAAGAGCATCAGCTTTTGTTTCTGCTCTGATGGCCGCAAGACCATGCCGAAAGCTGTGAGTGCGTGTTAGAAATAAGGAATGGTGAGAGAACATTGTGCTTGGTAAGTTTTTCATCTTTAAACCACACTTGGGTCTTCAGCCGACAAAGTTTGAATCCCGTCTGGCTAGTGCTCTTCTCATAATGTATACGCGTTTGGTCAGTAGGCGTGGAGTAGATTCTTTTGTGACTGTTAGAACACATTCAACCACATAAGCGTCTACAAGTGGTCAAAAGTGGACAAACTCAAAACGTTTTAGATCCTATTTACACCTGTATTCAGCGTCGTCCACTTTTGATCCATTTGACCAAAATGCATCTTAATACCAGGTGTAAACAGGGCCTTATAAATGTCTTTACTGTAACTTTTGATCAGTTTAATGCATCCTTCCTGAATAAAAGTAATAATTTCTTTCCAAAAAAATAAAAACATTCTGACCCCAACTTTTGAACGGTAGTGTATACGATTTTCCACTGTATATTAACATCATCATCATGTCTCCTGTCATTCCACCACAGCAGCAGATTCAAACTCAGTCCAATAAGGCTCAGTCCTCACCATTTGGCATTGGCTCCAGCCACAGCTACCAGGGGGACCCGTCCTCATACAGCCCTCTGTCCAGCCCCGCCACCTCCTCGCCCTCTGGAAATGCCTACTCCAACCTGGCCAATCGCAGCGCTGCTTTTGGTAAGATCTGTTCATTTATGACAATAAATTGCTCCATTTTGGTGCATACGTGTTTATTGCGCTAACATTGCTGTATGTTAAAGGGGTCCTATTATTCTTTTTTGAAAAGCATAAAAAGGTCTGCAAAGTTACAAAGCATGAAGTCACTCCAAAGGGAGTTATTCTGTATATCAGTAAGTCAAGTCAAGTCAAATATATTTATATAGCGCTTTTCACAATACAGATTGTATCAAAGCTGCTTCACAGTATCAATCAAAACAACTTAACAATGTTTGTTTATTACTGGAAAAAAGACATCCAAGTTTGGTAGAGCTGATCAATGGTATGATTGGTTAATTAATTTGAATATCCCCAACTGAGCAAGCTAAAGGCAACAGTGGTAAGGAACCGAAAAACTCCATCCAGTGACCTAATGGTGTCCTAACACCCCATCAGATGACCCAATGGAGAAAAAAAAACCTTGGGAGAACCCAGGCTCCGTTAAGCACTGTTTCTGAACTCCCTCAAACGCCTCCATTGTAGTCTTGAGTTTTCTTCCGGGAATGTTCGTCACAATATTCCTTATTTAAATAATTCCTGCTCAAGGCATATGCAAAAAAAGTGGTAAGGCCTGGTTGAGTTGCGTTAGTAGAGTGTTGAACGGTAAGGGGTGTGACATTTCTGAAACACGCTGGAAGCGGTTGACCAATTGCAACACACTGGTCCAGCTGACCAATCAGAGCATATTGCACTTTTCGAAAGGAGGGACTAAACAGAGCGTTACTGACAGACTGGGAAGAAAGGTTCTGCAACAATGTAAAATATGTGAATAATAAGGTGTTTTTTGAACATTTGAAGCATGAAAACCTATTCTAGTACACCCTAAAAACAAAATAAGACTTTGTAAAAGGGCTTAATAGGTCCTATTTAACATTCATTGACTAATTTATTGATCAACTTGATCAAGTAGATATCATAATTTGAACTTGTGTTACAGCTGCAAGTGTTAATGTCTTGGTTAAAATGTTAGTTTTAGTAAGTTATATATGTAAACATTGGTTTTGTTGGTTTCAATTGGATTTGTCAAAATATTTAATTTGAGTGCATTCGTTTGTTTTGTATTATAAGAATTGCTATTGATCATCATTTAAAGTATTGATATCAGCTACTGACATTTTGGTATTGTGACAACCCTCTGTTTTTACCTGAAACGGTCGAATGATCTCACCGCATGATTGACAGAAGATCCCTGGTGCGCTTCAAACCGTGATCTGTTCCAGACTGACGTCAGTCTTAGATTAACAGGCATTCATATGGAGGTGACATCACAGCACCTCTGGGAAACAAAATCCTCCCATGGGCCCTTTCAGATGCCTGTATGAACTGTATTTTACATGTACAGCAATTTATAGATTTCCGTATAAAACACAGACTATAACACACAATGACTGAAACAGACATTTGTCTTCAACAAAACAGTCTTTGTCTTTAACAGCAGACAGTGTGAGAATTGAATGGCATTCATAGTGAGACACAGTTTTGTTGTTTTGGTTTCTCTGGATTGGCCACTTAATCTCTATTATAGACCGTATAAAAAAACAGATTTCTGTGGTTCAAGTGATCACAATTGTTGGACAACAGGCAATTAGATGTTTGTTCTAGTTTTGAAAACCCTTTTAAATCACTTCTCAATAGAACAGCGACTTTTAATCATGACTGTTACACAACATGCATAACTTATTCAATAAGTTTGGAAAATTGTTTTTCAAATAAGTTTATGTAATCAAAACATACATCAAGAAAGATCTCACAAAAAGTGTAATAGATCATTTATTTGCAGAAAACGACAACTGGTCAAAATAACAAAAAAGATGCAGTGTTGTCAGACCTTGAATAATGGAAAGAAAACATTTTTAAACACAACAATACTAATGTTTTAACTTAGGAAGTCTTGATCTGGTTGTGGTCCTCCATCCACACCTTGATTGACCTGGCTGTGTGGCATGGAGCATTGTCCTGCTGGAAAAAACAATCCTCAGAGTTAGGGAACATTGTCAGAGTAGAAGGAAGCAAGTTTTCTTCCAGGACAGCCTTGTATGTGGCTTGATTCATGCGTCTTGACAAAGACAAATTTGTCTCCTTGCTGAAGCACCCCCAGATCATCACCAATCCTCCACCAGATTTCACAATGGGTGCGAGACACTGAGGCTTGTAGGCCTCGCTAGGTCTCCGTCTAACCATTAGACGACCAGGTGTTGGACAAAGCTGAAAATTGATGATCTGGAGACGCATGAGTCAAGCCATGTACAAGGTTGTCCTGGAAGAAAATTTGCTTCCTTTTGCTCTGACAATGTTCCCCAACTCTGAGGATTGGTTTTTCCAGCAGGACAATGCTCCATGCCACACAGCCAGGTCAATCAAGGTTTGGATGGAGGACCACCAGATCAAGACCCTGTCATGACCAGACCAATCTCCTGACCTGAACCCCATTGAAAACCTCTGGAATGTGATCAAGAGGAAGATGGATGTTCACAAGCCATCAAACAAAGCCGAGCTGCTTGAATTTTTGCACCAGGAGTGGCAAAAAGTCACCCAACATCAATGTGAAAGACTGGTGGAGAGCATGCCAAGACGCATGAAAGCTGTGATTGAAAATGAGGGTTATTCCACCAAATATTGATTTCTGAACTCTTCCGAAGTTAAAACATTAGTATTGTGGTGTTTAAAAATGAATATGAACTTATTTTCTTTCCATTATTCGAGGTCTGACAACACTGCATCTTTTTTGTTATTTTGACCAGTTGTCGTTTTCTGCAAATAAATGCTCTAAATGACAATATTTTGATTTGGAAATTGGGAGAAATGTTGTCAGTGGTTTATAGAATAAAACAAAAAATGTTCATTTTACACAAACACATACCTATAAATAGTAAAACCAGAGAAACTGATAATTTTGCAGAACATTCTGAGCATAATTTTGCTCTTAATTTTTTCCAGAGCTGTGTATATATATATATATATATTTTTTTTTTTTTTTTTTTTTTTTTTTTTTTTTTTCTTATTGTGCATTCATATCGCCCACTCCTATTCTATCTTACATCAGTCAAACTCACAACTCACTTGCTCTTGCGTGTCTTTCTTTTGTAATGTGCAGGGCTTTAAACACCCTGCAGGGTGTTTAATTAATCTGTCATGTGCTACACCTTTTAACTCATGCTACAGAGATCTGGTTTCTGAATCCTGACACTTTTAAGTAAGGAATTTGACCAGCGTGACACGAAGGGCAAAGATCCACCACCACAGTTGTGCAACTGAACGGCTTAAAGGGAGAAACTATAGAATCGTTGTTATTGCATTACATCCGTTTAAAGCCGCTTCGAATTTCTCCATCACATTCAGGTCTATGAACCAAATTTAATTTGAAGCAGGGCGTACGTACGGAGGCTTACAGGATGGCATTTTCTTCCCATTGTTGTGTCCCTTGAGGGGAACACTCTACCTTGAACCTGTGATTAGTGTGTCCATTTAATAATAATTTATGTTAAAGAGGTGACATTAAAAACCCACTTCAATTTCGAGTGTATCAGGCTCCGAATGGCCTGAAGACTTTTTGCCAGCCGCTTGAAAATGAAGCCATGTCCAGATAATTCTTTTTTAATATGGTGTCATTAAAGAAAATGGAACATTTATCTTCACCTCCTCACGTGGACAGCCCTTGAACGTGTAAAGGGAGGAAGGAAGCCGAGACTGCAGGAATGTCTTTTTCTGTATTTGGAATTAATTCATTGAATGACATTTTTTTCCCTGCAAACTGAGCACATTATTGTATTGTAATCCTTAGTTAGTAAAGGTATGTGCACAATTGTAACCAATGAGAATCAAAAATTGCCCAGTTGATCGATAAGACAAGTTTATTTGATCAATAATAACGGTTTTCTGTTTTAATATACATTTTAAAATGTAATTTATTCCTGTGCTGGCAAAGCTGAATTTTCAGCAGCCATTACTCCAGTTTTCTAGTGTTACGTGATCCTTCAGAAATCATTCTAATATAATACAATTATTATCAATGTTGAAAACGGTCATGCTGCTAAATATATTTTTGTGAAAACCATGATCATTTTTTCAGGATTATTTCATGAATGGAAAGTTCATACTAACAGTATTTATTTGGAACAGAAATCTTTTTTAACATTTACAATTGTCTTTACTGCTAAGTGTATGCATGCATGTAACATATATACATATGTTACATGCATAAATCTTTCTTCTTCTTTTTTTCCTTTTTTTTCTCTTTTTCTTTTTTTGCTCATGAAATCTTATTCTTATGAAATCTACATTGCTACATTGAGTGTAAGTATGGCCTTGTTCCCTACCCAGACTTAATGACTTTCTCTCTATGATGAATTCATAAAAAGGAAAGTTGTTCTTTGCACCTTTTCCAAAGAACTTCTATATTTTCATATTTCATATTCAGTTCTGATGGAAATGAGAAGTGACAGGGGAGCACATCTCTGCCAGAGCAGCAGTTTGAAAATCAGAAATGTCATTAATTTTAACATTTTTATATCATGAACTTATTTGGTGACATTACCAAACCACTGCATATTTCAGAAATTCAGTTTCTTTTTATTTGTATAGGTTTTAAGTTAATTGACTGCTATTGTTTGCTGAAGGCCAGGATCTTTGTTCCAGGACATGTGATCAATATATTTACACAGATGAAAACCTAAGTCTTTGTTTCCAAGTGTCCAATCAGTCACACATACAAGTAGATCAAAGAAAAGAACATCGGCAGAGTGAGAATAAGATAATGGTCAAGTAACTCTTAACACCAGTAATGTGAAAACATTCACATTAAATCAATACAATCTTTTATTTACAGCTCCTGCTAGATTTGTACTTCATATTTGAACTATCTTCTTTTTTGCAACTAATGAAATGCATAAACAACCATCATGCTGCCTTCATTCAAATGTTTCATACTGAGATAATGCTACATTGTGACTTAATTGCTGTCTTTATATGCTTATGTGAAATTGAGCATGCTTTCAAGAGCTGCATTTATCACTATGAAAGCGAGAGAATGTGCTTTCAATCCTTGCATTGATTTGAAGAGCACTTGGGACTAACAGCAAAGCCCGGCTCTTTGTTTGAAATGTGTTTGCTTTCGTCACGCCGGCTTTTTGCACCGTTTCATCTTTAAGAATCATGTTTGATGGAGTGGTCAGAGAATAAGCGGCACCTAAGCTCTACAGATACCGAGGGAAAACGTGAAGCACGCCGATTTCAGATTGATGGGGACGGAGAAAGATGGCTAGGGGAGAGACAGACAACAAGAGACGAATAGGAAAATTGATAGAGAGATATATACGAGGCGCATCAGTGGAGCCAAACAGCCGAACCTTGAGGGAAAGACAGCCAGAAATCGAGCCAGAGAAGGGACGCTCTCGGCGTCCGCGTGGCTAGCGCTAACACAGTAGGGAAATGAGAAGTTTGACCTTACATCACTGCCTCATCAACATGGAGAATATGAGAAACAGCCCGTGGGCATCTCTGTGCCATCTTGCATAACACCCACCCACGTCGTCACCTCCGCCTGCGCCCACCGCGCATTAGTCTTCTCGACTCTGCTTTTTCCTAACCAAAGACTCGGGCCCCGCGGGTGAAGAGACTCTAGATGTATGCGTTTAAATGATTCTGTCAGCCAGTAGTAAATGTGTTCCCCTCCTGTGCGACAAATTGAGCGAAATGGAGGTCGTACGGTTGAAGTATTTTACACGCACGCTCAATTGAGATGCTGCAAAAGTAGACGTGTGTTGGAGTTAATGGTGAAAGTTGATACCGCAAATTATAAACATGTTTGTTGAGAAGTGGTGGAGCATCCATATCAGAATGTTCTTCCATCTTTGATTCACCCTTTTTTTCTGTAGAACGCAAAAAGTTTTTTCCAAGTTTATTTTTGTATTATTTATATACTATTAGTATTTATTGATGTTTTTAATTAGCTTTTATTTTGGAATTCTCATTTTAATTTTAGTTAGTTTTAATCATTTTATGTGCTTTTTGTCGGGTTTTTTTCTATTTAGCATTATTTTTTCAGTTTTAGTAATTTTAACACTTATTTTATTTCAGTTATTTTTATTTGATTCAGTTTAATTTTCATATATTTTTTTCTAATATAACTAATATAATATACATTTTAACTAATATAATATAACTTTTATCTAATCTAATATTTATATTTTTTACTTTATTTTAGCTTTATTTAAATCGGCAAATTATGTTTAATAGTTTTAGTTAACAATAACAACACTTATATTTTATTCAGTTTTTAATTTTCATTAAAGTTTTTCAACTAATATTTATATTTTATTTCAGCTTTATTTCAATCAACAAAGGATTTTTAATAGTTTAAGTTAATAACAAGACATTTTATTTCAGTTATTTTATTTTATTCAGTTTATAATTTAAGTGTAAGTTTTTCATCTAATATATACAATTTATTTTATTTCATTTTTTTTTTCAATCAACAAATTATTTTGAATTATTTTAGCTAAATATTACAACACGATTTTATTTATAATTAAGTATTTTTTAGCTTAGGTTTTTCATCTACTATTTATTTTATTTCAGCTTTGTTTCAATCAACAAATGATTTCTTAATAGTTTTCATTAACAATAATAACATTCCACAGCTCGGTTCCCAGGACCGGATTATCCATAGACGGGATTGGGCGAGTGTCCTGGGGCACCAGCCAATAGGGGGGCACCCAGGGCCGGATTATCCAATGGGCATTATGGGGCCCAAGCGAGTGGAAGAAAAAAAATCCTCCTTTTTTTTACATTTCCGATAACGGAGCGTATATTTGCACTAAGTGCCTGTCTTTTTGGCAAAAAGACGCCTGTCACTAAATATCTACAGTGGCATAGGTCATAGTGCGTGAGGTGCTTGAAAGTAGCTTTTGACGTGTTCGACCAGAGTTCGAATCCGCCTTTTTCCGAACTCGCTCTTCTCTCTTTTCCCAACACATATGAGATGGCTTTGTGCCTTTATAAAACAGCACAAGACTTTAAGTAGCCTGTATAGGCATTCTGTTTGTGCTGCGTGATTTAAAGAAAAGTGCGCACTTTGCTCACGCGATCAGCATGGTGATTTGGTGTTTTCTCCAAAATAGAAGCTCGAGGGTTTATTTCTTGCAAGTGAAGAAATTAGGATGAAAGTATTGTAATTTTCCTATACTATATTGTAATGTAAAATATACTTTTTAAATATTAATTTTCATTTATACAGTACTTTTATAGGCTATATCGATTTTACGTCATAGGAATAATTATATAAATCATTATTATATTATTATAATAATTGTTTGGCATCCTAAAACACCAGTGATAATGTAATAGAGGGACAGAGGTCCACCCAACATAGTTTTACAAAATCCTATGGGAAAGAACTATCATTTATGAACTTTACTCCAGCATAGTACAACAAAGTTCCTTTTCAGTCAGTAAAACTGTTAATGCCCAGTTAAAATCCTTGGACAAACTACATTTGGCCTGCCTGTGGGGTGGGGCTACAAGACATTGTGCCGAGGGGCCTCTGAATTCTTAATCCGGCCCTGTCGGTTCCATAAAACATTTAACTGGAATTCCAGTAATGAACACCATGAAAAAATGATTATAGAAGTATTATCTGTTCATCTGTAAGCTCAAGATGTGTTGGTTTCTCCAGATGTGTCAGGTGAAAGCAGCCAGAGCGGAGGGCAGTTCCAGGGTCGTCCGTCTGAGGTCTGGTCCCAGTGGCAGAGTCAACACCACAGCCAGCAGGGTGGAGACCCACATCCTCATCCTCAGTCCAGCCAGACGGAGGTCTTCCAGGTGAGCGCTTGACTTCACATTCATACACATCAAAATACACCTGTGTTCAGCACATATAGAGTTGCATTGGTGCACAACAGAACATTTGAAGGCCTGTGATAGTAACCAGTATGCTAACCTAAATAGAAGTAAAGATTTAAAGGAATAGTTCAAATGAAATTTCTGTCATTATTAACTAACATTATTTACTGTCATTCATATGTATTAATTATTGAATTAAGTATTTCATTGATTATTCACAATGCCTACTGTTTCAAAACATCTTGAATTGGATCATTAAATCAAGATACAGTATGTATCATTATCAGTGTTATATTATATACTATTATGTGTGTAATACTATATAATCTTAATTTTGTTGTGATCTTCTAAAAAAAAATTATTCGTTTTTAATATTTCTATTTAGCCTCGATTCATTTTTATTTCAGTTTTAGTAATATTTGTAGTTCAACTTCAACTTACTTTATTTTAGTTAGTTGCCAAGGCATCATTTCTAATTGTATTTAATTTATTCAATTAATTGTTTTTAACGACAACAACACTGATCATTACTCATAATGGCCATGTCTGTGAAGTTCTAAAAAGAATAAAGAAATCTTTTAACTCTAAACTCTAACCTAAACTCTTTTAATCATATGATTTGGTGAAAATCTTTTTCACTTATAGCTCTTGAATACCATTCCATTCATTCAAAAATGCTGAATCAATAGCTGGGTTTCCATCCAAAAGTGAAGCAAATATTTTCAAAGTTTGCCAAAAAAAAAAAGAGGAAAAAAAGCTAATTAGGTGCATTTCCATCAAGTTGTTCGAGCGGATGATGTGGGTTTAATGTTCACTATGACGGAATTTATTCTGCAAATGCGTTTCCATCTCCCATTTTTCGCATTAACTCCAAGCACGCGTAAAAATTTGTAAAAAAAAAATTCCCTAAAATTTGGCATTTCCATCACCGTTTCTGATGCGATGCTTAAAAATGCGCATAGAAACAGGGTGATGGAAAAAGCTGTTGATGCTTTGTGATAAGAACCTATGACAATGTTCGCCATTGACATCAAATGACGTATGATGTGAATCAGCCTTTACAGTTACACTGACTCACTGGCAAAGCAGTAACTGAACCCAGCTTGTCTGATTCAACAGAGCGCTGTATTTCTGTCCCACAGGATATGCTGCCGATGCCAGGCGATCCCACTCAAGGATCCACCAATTACAACATTGAAGACTTTGCCGACCTCGGCATGTTCCCACCGTTTTCTGAGTAAATGGAGACTCGTATGTTTGTTCGTTTTGTTTTGGTTCAGACTGCAGTACCTTTATCTCACATGTGACGAACATGACGCTGCTGAAACACATTTCTGAATTCACTTACACGCTCTCTTGACTTGATCATTCATACACAAACAGTTAAAAACACAAGATATACCCCATTCTTGATGTTCCTCATCATTTGATCATCATGTGATGATTAACTGCTGCCATTATCAATGGAAAATATACGTAAACAACCCTTTTAATAAATTCATTTGCATTTACAGTCCAATTTTTGAGAGCGATAACAGTGTAAGATTATAATTTACTGTAGTAAATAAAGCGCAATAACTAATAAGTCTAATTTACATAGAAATTAGGTGAATTTAATGCCTGGTTTGGCTGAAATGTGAATATGACGCAGGATTTTGTGTCAAATGACTGTATGCTAAAGTTAGATGATTCATGCAGCGACCTCATGTCAGGACTGTTTTCACACACACAGGAATCCAACAAAAATATAATGAAGAGTTTTTCTCTTTTTTTTTGACGTTTTTATCGTACAGAAGTATTTTCAGAATCTTTCATGATGCGAAGAATCTTTTTTCTCTTGTATTGCACCTCATTTTTCATTGCCAAACAGCATCTTGCTGACAAAAAACGCCGAGATATTTTTACGCTTACCGTGTAAAATGTAGTCTATGTAGTGATGTCTATAACCTAGTTAAACTAATAATAAATGTAGGCAGATGTAAAGAAAAAAAAAATCAGTATTTGATTTAAAATTGGAAATTGCTTTTGCAACCTTTTTTTTTTCCTTATCCTTTTGTTGTTCTTACAAAAACACTTGCAACAGTGTCACTTTCTGAAGTAATCGACACCAGCCTCATGAGAAAATGCAGCATAAAAATAAACAATGTTCATTGTAATCTTTGTGGCAGCTGCAATTCTTGCTATTAACTTTTGGACTAATAACGTGGACTTCTCGTTTTCATGATGAAACTCGATCACGCCACAACTATGGACTGATGGAAAGACGTCGACATGAAATCTAAACCTTTTTGCTAAATCAAATGGATGTTTAATGTAAATAATGTGATTTTTATGTCAGAACATGTTTCATTTGACATACAGCTATATATACTTGTGTAGGTTTAATATCATTGTGTGCAATGTGAGTACATATTTAACTCCGGTACTTAGTTAGCCTGTCCATTGTACAATGAGTTTAGGATTGTATAAATTGTGCAAATGTGTTCCATTATTTTTGTGTAACTTTATGACAAGAAATTGTGCTTGTGTCAATAAATTCTCATCGAGTATGTGCATTTCAATCAAATAGACTGAGCTGTGTTCATTGTGTTGCTCAATACACACATTTTTAACATTAAATGTTAATTTTGCTAGTTTGTTTTAACAGGTCTTAAATTGTG
The DNA here is from genome assembly GCA_026230005.1 of Gila orcuttii. Classification (NCBI taxonomy): domain Eukaryota; kingdom Metazoa; phylum Chordata; class Actinopteri; order Cypriniformes; family Leuciscidae; genus Gila; species Gila orcuttii. The sequence goes on along the minus strand of JAPDVR010000001.1, from coordinate 16,645,743 downwards.
TAAATTCAGTCCTGAAAATTATGATTTCTCTCCATTAATGCTAATCTGCATTGGTTTTGTGTCTGTTGGTTTCATGTTGACTTTATGGAAGTATACAAAAAGCTCATTTCAGCTATAATGTACAGTAAAACTACTTTCATTAATCGTAGAGTTATGGTAAATAAATAGCGTTTTGTGCCGTATATTAAATGGTCTGCATGCATACAAATTTATTGCTGCTCCAAGAAACATCAATGGGCAAATTGAGACTTACTGCCTGCTCATTTATGCTTCTTTATCCTGCACAGAAGAATAGTGAAGGCCTTTAGTGCTGCGGTCGCTCATGAGGACCTGCTCTGCCCTCATCTGTACAATGGGCCGTAGTATTTCCTAAACTCGATCTTATTGTTTTTGTTTTTTGCATCCAGTAATAAGTGCTATTGTTGCTTTCAAGTCTTTCTGGGAAGTTCCTTTTTTCAAGTGCATTTAAATTATTTTGATTTAACTTTCCTATTTCTTTCTTGCTTTTTCTCTTACTTACAGACAGGAAGCACCAATTCAGCACAATGAAAGATGTGCTTTTGGTTTATATTTTTCATTTTTGTCTATTGTATCATATCATTCTGCCAGAGAGAATGATGGGACATTTATTTTTGTTATGCAACCTGTTGCCTCGTAACTCAGCTATGGTCAATGAGTAGCAAAATAAATCATACAGTAACAATTCACAATTACAACTTAGCAGTGTTATTTTAATATTATGCATGTACGATTACACTGTAAAAAGTGATCAGTTGACTTAACTTAAAAAAAAAAAAAGTTAGGAAACTCGTTGCCTTAAAATTAAGTAAATAAACTTCATGCGTAATTGAAAAAATTGAGTTATGTGGAATTAGTGTGGTTTGTTGTGGTAATGTTCATTTGTGCTCATCTTGTATGTGACATGACTTGAAGATAGCAGATCGTTGTTGTTTTTTAGCAGGTGGTTTTCTACTACGTCTACGTGAGCGTGGCGAGAGAGACCGTATCAGCTTGTCATATAATTGCATTTTTGTATACACTGTCAAAAATGTTAATGTTAAGTTCCTTCTGGGTGAAGCATGACAAGACTTGACTGGCTAGAAGCGTAAACAGCAGCTCCATTAAATCACGTTCATTGCGTGCGTCTCAGTTTAATGCAGAAGTATACTTTTCAGATGTTCAGCATTCCAGCGGATCTTGATGCTCTTTGATTAGACTGTCTGAATGCTCTGATGACACCTCAGATCTGTTCAGTAGGGAAACTTGAGATGTTCTGCAGAGGTCAACCGCGTGAAATCTGGCTGCGTTCACTGTCATACCTGCATGTTTTTACTGTTTTGTAACAGTATGAAAAGTTTTATCGAATTGGATTCGCTTAAAAAAAAAATAAAAAAAAAAGGAAAGTATATCTTTTAGTCACCATGAAATCAAAATGGAGATTTTTTTTTTAATGGACTATTGCAGTATTTATTATAAATGATTTATCCATGCTCATCATTATGTTTTTAACTTGTGTGCCTCATAATCTTTAATCAAAATAACGTCATCTACCTCGGCATCTGTTCTCTGATGATGTGTTTCCTGGTGCGAGAGCGGGACAACCTTTCACTCACAAGAGATCCACCAATAGCAAACCACAACCATCCAATCAATTCCCAATGAAAAAAAATCAAGTCTCACCTTACATTTGTTCTGGTTCAAGAAGCCACTTCACTTGGATATACGTTACTTACAATAAGCAAGAAAAGACTTGCAAATTCTGTTTCATGGCAACTTTAAATAATGTGGTAACTTTATAATATGATTCCATCTGTTAACATTAGTTCATATGAACTAACAATGAAAAATACTGAAATAAAGCATTGGAATCTTAATGTTTATTTCAACATTTAGTGCTTGATTTCATGAATTAATTCATGTTATGCACTAATGAAACCTTATTGTAGTTTTATTAATATTCTGAAGTTACTTTTCTGGAAGTCAAGTGGTTCTCAGCTTTTCTATACTCTATATAGGCTATATTATTTCTTTATTTATCCTCTTCCCAGCATGCACCCTCATAAATAGCATTGCATTGTTTGGCCGTTTGCTAGTTTTTATTAGACTGTCATTGATGTATTGTCACATTTAGTAAATTCAGAATGAGTTTGTTACTCTATTTGAAATAATTGGTTAGTTTAACACTTTACAATAAGTTTACAATAAGTATCTGTTAACATTAGTTGCACTATGAACTAACATGATGTCAAACAACTGCACTGACAAAGATTATTAGATGTAAAAAAATACAGGTCCTTCTCAAAAAATTAGCATATTGTGATAAAGTTAATTATTTTCCATAATATAATGATAAAAATTAAACTTTCATATATTTTAGATTCATTGCACACCAACTGAAATATTTCAGGTCTTTTATTGTTTTAATACTGATGATTTTGGCATACAGCTCATGAAAACCCAAAATCTCAAAAAATTAGCATATTTCATCCGACCAATAAAAGAAGTGTTTTTAATACAAAAAAAGTCAACCTTCAAATTATTATGTTCAGTTATGCACTCAATACTTAGTCGGGAATCCTTTTGCAGAAATGACTGCTTCAATGCGGCGTGGCATGGAGGCAATCAGCCTGTGGCACTGCTGAGGTGTTATGGAGGCCCAGGATGCTTCGATAGCGGCCTTAAGCTCATCCAGAGTGTTGGGTCTTGCGTCTCTCAACTTTCTCTTCACAATATCCCACAGATTCTCTATGGGGTTCAGGTCAGGAGGGTTGGCAGGCCAATTGAGCACAGTAATACCATGGTCAGTAAACCATTTACCAGTGGTTTTGGCACTGTGAGCAGGTGCCAGGTCGTGCTGAAAAATGAAATCAGATGGAAGCAAGAAGTGCTCCAAAATCTCCTGATAGCTAGCTGCATTGACCCTGCCCTTGATAAAACGCAGTGGACCAACACCAGCAGCTGACATGGCACCCCAGACCATCACTGACTGTGGGTACTTGACACTGGACTTCAGGCATTTTGGCATTTCCTTCTCCCAGTCTTCCTCCAGACTCTGGCACCTTGATTTCCAAATGACATGCAAAATTTGCTTTCATCCGAAAAAAAGTACTTTGGACCACTGAGCAACAGTCCAGTGCTGCTTCTCTGTAGCCCAGGTCAGGCGCTTCTGCCGCTCTTTCTGGTTCAAAAGTGGCTTGACCTGGGGAATGCGGCACCTGTAGCCCATTTCCTGCACACGCCTGTGCACGGTGGCTCTGGATGTTTCTTCTCCAGACTCAGTCCACTGCTTCCGCAGATCCCCCAAGGTCTGGAATCGGTCCTTCTCCACAATCTTCCTCAGGGTCCGGTCACCTCTTCTCGTTGTGCAGCGTTTTTTGCCACACTTTTTCCTTCCCACAGACTTCCCACTGAGGTGCCTTGATACAACACTCTGGGAACAGCCTATTTGTTCAGAAATTTCTTTCTGTGTCTTACCCTCTTGCTTGAGGGTGTCAATGATGGCCTTCTGGACAGCAGTCAGGTCGGCAGTCTTACCCATGATTGCGGTTTTGAGTAATGAAACAGGCTGGGAGTTTTTAAAAGCCTCAGGAATCTTTTGCAGGTGTTTAGAGTTAATTAGTTGATTCAGATGATTAGGTTAATAGCTCGTTTAGAGAACCTTTTCATGATATGCTAATTTTTTGAGACAGGAATTTTGGGTTTTCATGAGCTGTATGCCAAAATAATCAGTATTAAAACAATAAAAGACCTGAAATATTTCAGTTGGTGTGCAATGAATCTAAAATATATGAAAGTTTAATTTTTATCATTACATTATGGAAAATAATTAACTTTATCACAATCTGCAAATTTTTTGAGAAGGACCTGTATATTACTCACTTTTTGCTCATGTTAGTTAATACACTAACTAAAGTTAACTGGTGAGACCTTATTGTAAAGTGTTACCGTCTGTTTAGTTTTTGTCAATTTAAGACAAGCACATATTTGAGAAAAAGTACAATGTTGCACCATTTAAAACATAAATAAATAAATGGAACAATTCACATTTATCTCTGTTAATTTGACACAAGAGCTTTAAGAGCTTTTTAGACTTAATCCTAAGTTCATTGAATACATTTATTTAGAATAATGTAGATGATTTCAACTACAATTTTTTTTTCCGGTTCTGAAGGATTGTATAGTAAAAGTTGAATTCCCCATGCACCTTACAGGCCGGCAGCTATGCAATCAAACCCTGTTTTTGTTTTGGAACGCTACCAGCGCATTAGTTTAATGTTGCATGCAATAGTTTGTCATATCTGACAGGATCAGGTTAGGCCCTGTTAGGTTTTTCTCATTCAAAGTGAGTTTTGCAATAAAACCATTAACAAGTTTTAAGAGTGACAAATAAAAACATGGCTTCTGCCCTGCTGTTTTCAGGTTTTTTTATTCTTATTATTATGACAGGCAAACAGAGTGGAAAAGAAGATATTGATTGCTTTGATTAATGGTTAGATATCATTCCATTGACTTTATCGACACCTTGGCTTTGCCAAAGTTAGACGCACACTGGGTCAACATATTTTGTTGATCCTGAAACAAAATTACGATCCGAAAATGTATATCCCTCTAAAGCTAACCCTATAAAGTTATCCCTAAAATCAGAGGGAAATGGTGAATAACACTGATGTAGAAGCACCTTCCTGGTTGTAAGCCTAAACTTGATATGTAAACTTGTTCCTCAAATCTGATTGGTTGATTGGAATGTTGTTCCAGGATCAACTAAGATGTTGATCCAGGAACATGTTGTACTTGGTGAAATCAGGTTCTGCAACTCAGAGTGTCCGGGCCATAAGTTTGTCGGTTTGCTCTGCTGGATGCAGGATGTTCCTGCTGTCTGAACAGTGTGGAAAACTGATGTCATGAAAACGCTGACTAACAGTCTCAAACCATTCACTGGCCACTGTCCTAAACTGTGATGTCAAAGACTGCAGACAGGGAGAAAGATCTGTCCATCCTTTGTGTGTTCATTTATTTAATATTCTGGCTTATTTGACTGTGGCAACTGTGAGTGTGTACTTTCAGCTCTGTTTAATATATTTACCCATTAAAACAAATATTTACCCCTAAATGTAAGATGTTTGAAATTTGAAATGTATATAAAATTTGTTCCAGTGCATGCCTAAATCTATGCCACATAATTCTGCAGACTTTCTTTCCAAAACAGCATGAAAAATGGGGGAAAGGTCTCAAGTTGATAGGTCACTATTCTAAGGCTTTCCCCCCATTTTAAGACTTCTTTAACCCTGTAAGGCCCGTGGTTGTAAAATTACAATATCTCTTTTAACTCTTCCAAAAACACATCTGCAATTTTTTTTTGTTTTGTTTGTTTTTTGTCGAAAGACCACATTTACATAGCCAATGGCTCCTACTGTTCAGCCTCGCAATGCCATTGGATAGTAAATGTGTATATAGGTCTTGCCATAAGGCCATGAATTCATACAACCTGCTAACTTTCCTGGAAGCGCATCTCCTCGTTTCATTGGACTGGATATCTCAACATTGAAGTTAGTAAAACCCCAGAAATATTTGTTTTGTGATTGTTAGTATGTCTAGTTCATGTAAATACTTGGCTATTGTAGAATGCATGCATCAAATTAGATTTTTAGCTTGTTGTGTCTTTGTTGTAATTTTACAACGTTGGGAGAGAATGGTAGTCAAAATAGCAGGTGCACCTTGTTTGGGAGGCAGACATTGTTTGTGGAATGCTTTGGAGGATGGTGTGAATGTTCAGACATATAGGGGATTGCATGGTCCATTGTTCAGGGACAGGTGTTAATGTTCTGGAATGTGGGGATGTAAGAGGTCTGGGGTTTTGTATATTCCTTTTAGAATTGTGTGACTTCAGTGGAGTGTAACACATAAGATTAATTTACATTTAAATTATTTATACTTGAACATACTCTAACTCTTACAACTATTATTTTCATTTCAGAATGAGAGGACGCTGCAGACACTGCAAAAAAAAGTATATTCGAATACGCTCTGCAGGAAGTGCAATCTCCGTCTCTGCTTTTCAGAGGAAAGGAACTGCTTTTGGGATTACCATTGCAAGTGAACACTGGACACTGTTTCTTTGACAGTTTTCAATCTGTTTTGTATTTAATATTTATATTTTATGTTTATTTTTAATCAATTCTAATTCATAAAAATATGACTGTTGGGTGATTATTATTCATAATATTTACTGTTATGGTGCTATGTAAGCAATCCACACTTCAAATAAGCCCTTAGTTGTTCTGTATATTTGTTCTGACAGTGTGAGAGCAAATGCTGAAAATCTGCTCCCAAATAGGCCAAACGTTGCAATATTATAACATTTACTTAAAAACGTACTAAAACATAATTTTTTAAAAAAAAATCCTGCATCAGAGGCCTCCTACAACAACATCTGACAGGTGGGAAAAGAATTCTTCTTTTTTTTCTATATTTGGGTCTTACAGGGTTAAGAAATGCTGCACATGTCTCTTTTTTACTTATTTATTTGTAGCAAAAAGAATTATTGCCCTTTAAACAGCTGTGCCTGTCCTGATACATGACATGTGTTCAGTGATGTTTCTTTTCTTTCTGATTTCTCAGAAATTTCAGAGGCCCCTAAAATAGCAACCCATCCTGCTGCGCAATACTTGCCCTTAGTTTGAGTATGTTCAGTTAAGTACAGGAACAATCTTTTTTTTTTCCTTTTTTCCATGTTACAAAAGATACTGGCTCTGTTCTAAACAGTCAGGTGCCTATATATGAAGCATTATATTTTATTATATTATTATTATACTGTATTATAATATACCTTCTTTTGGCCAAATTCTAAATCAAAACTTTTTTCCCCATCATGAAAGCATTGAAAAATCCAACATTTAATTCTGTAATTTGTTATTCAGTGCATTGACTCTAATGAAGTTGGGAGTTTACGACTTCCCAAAGCTAGATGAGAACAAGCTCAATCTTGGTTCTGATAAGATTCCCAGAATCTCCCCAGTACCTTAATTAAGTTACGTTGGTGTAACCTGTGTAATGTGAGATGTTTCTGGTTCCTCTTGAATATAAGTTGACATGCAAAGTGAAACCGTGGTGTCAGTGATCATTAGCTATGAGATTTTCCCTTGGGCGAAACTTTCTTGAGGTTCATCCACATTGTTTACAGCTAAAACTCTTAAGAAGACATCAATTACCCGCAGGACCTGAGGCAAAGCTGTGATGGACACGTTGGTGAAGATATTTTGACAACCTCCTCCGCCTTCAAATAATTCAGAAAAAGGGCAGCTGGCCCCTGAAAAAAAATCCTCACTTTGAATATGGTGTGGTGGTGTAACAAACAATAAATCCATTCCTCTTTCTAGGAACTTGAGATAAGAAAATTGGCGTTTTGACATGTTTGTAATTTGTCGTCTTTTCTGTTATTTTGGTTGGTTGTTTTTCTGCTTACTGTACGTTTGTTGGTTTATGTGATCGAACAAGAAACTTGTTTTAAGTTTCTGTATAAACTAAGGATGAACTAATGGTATGTCTGATGACAATTTAATTATATATTTAACAATATTATTACAAAATTATTTTCATGTTATCTCTGTAAAGCTGCTTTGAAACAATCTGCATTGTAAAACGCGCTATATAAATAAGGGTGACTTGACAATAAGGCCAATAATTTATCTATTCTACATATTCTTGAATTTCATTGAAATCATTTAGGTATAAACATGCATAAAAATGGCATATTTATGCATGCAGGCACTGCATAAACATTTTTGTTAGTTTATTGAATTTATTCAAATCAAACGAATCGAACCAATTCAATCGATTCGAATTAATCAAATTCGATTTCAGATTCTGAAAGTACGGTTTACAATGAACACTGAAGTCCGAATGCATGCAGTGTCCAGTTGTTGCATTTTTGCCTCTATGACGTATATACAAAAAAGCTGACATATTGTAGCCTACATGTCAGAAGAGCTTTTTCAGCAAATGTTTAGTAAATATTCAGTCTTCTTACAAACTGGTTGGTAGAGATGTAAATAAATGTAGGCACGTTAGTAAGATATAAAACATATGTAAGCATTTGCATCAGGGTACATAGGTGTGCAAGGTATACGATGGAAAAAGTGGTTCAATTTGAATGCTTACATGACTTTTTTTTTTTTTTTTGCTTGTTTTTTCCATTACAATTAGATGATGTTACTGTGAAGCAGGGGTTTTCAAGCTGGGGTCTGGGGACCTTCACATGAAGATAATCAAATTTGTGGGTCCGTAACATCTAAAAGATTGACTACTGGTCTGAAGTCATTTTTGGAAACAATAGCCTACTCATTGCCTGACTTTCGAAATTACACAGTTGTAACAATTTGTATTTTTCCCATCATCCCAGCGACTGAAAGTGTATGTAAACCCTTCATCCCATAACATTAGCACACCATATCACAAACATGCAAACATTTCAGCTTTCAATTCCCACAAACCACAATGCTTTCAAAGCTAACAACCAAGTCCTGGGTGAGGGACTGCTCACTTCTTATGCAAATATTATTATTGTGTCCAGACAGCTTTCCAAAGCCGTCCAATAGTTCTACCATGACTCTATCAGATGCTAAAGGTCATATTTCCAGACACATCACATCAGTCCAGGGCATATGATTGGCCAGCTCTCCAGCTAACTTAATTTGGTTAAAACCGACCATAACATTAAAGAAAACAAAAGTCGGAGCATTCCAGACGTTGCTAACATAAGCTTCCGGTCAGTTGCTGTCCATTTGAGTAAAACCTTTTTTCATTGCACCATCTGGATAATTGTGTCTCTGTCTCATGTATTAGCGTATGAGGGAGAGCATTTAGTGAGAACTGAGAACATTCCCAATGTGTTCTGATGAGTGATCCCGATATTGTTATAGAGTTCGTAGCCAGAACTTCAGATCCTACTGGGACACTGTGAAAATGACCAGGCAGAAGTGATGAGGCAGGGGGTGATGCATGGTGGGAAAGTTACAGGAAAAAACAGTACTGTGACATCACTGTGTTTATTTCCTCTAAATGTCATTCTCCTTTGCATTTTCCGCATCATATTATGCCATGTATAATGACGTGATGACTTAGGCAAACAATTACAGTTTACCGGAATAATTGTCATTATCATCTCACCCTCATGTTGTGTAAAGCTCGTAAATCGAGGTTGAATTTAGTCAAGGTTTTATGTCACTAATGCCAAACACCATCAGTGATTCATAAATGACATTTGAAAAAAGAGGGGAAGATTTTCATCCCGAGCTTGTTTGATTTTACATTGTGTAAAATTAGTTTCTCTCGGTGCAGACATTTTGTTTATCTCAAAACCACAGCCGTAACATCTCAAGATGATTTTAACGTGTTAAGCCAGCTGCAGACAATGCATCATAGAAAGAAAGCTTACATTTTGGTGAATCTCCACATTTGCATAAAGAGAATGAGACCTTCTTTTGGGATCATTTGCCTTGTGAGATTATGTTGACAATGAAATCATTTTTTTTTTAAATATATATAGCTATATGTATATAAATGTCAGGTTTATGTTCTGTTTTTATTTAGTTTTATGCGTTCCCAGTTCCTGTGTTTATTTCCTGTCTTACTCAGTTTACCTAGTTTCCTAGTGCGTGCCTGTTAGTTACCATAACAACCTATTGTGTCCACCTATAATTCTCATTTAGTCTGTGTGTATACTCCCTGTTTTGTTCAGTGTCCGTTCTTATGTCTATTAGTATGTATTTGTCAGACATTACCTGTTCATGACCGGTTTCATATTCTCATTGTTTAATTTGCAGGATCTGTTAGAGTGGTTATATTTTTTCATATTCCCTATTTTCCAACTTTATGAACCCAATTTTCATATAATGAGATACTTGAGTGTGGCAGTGGATGAAATTACCTGTGGTGATTGTTGCAAAAAAAAAAAAAAAGCATGTTGTGATGAAGTGTTTTTCCTGTTTTTTAACTGCAGGTTTGCTGCTCTCACAACACTGCTGTCTGATGCATTAAAACCCAATCCTGTGAGGTTCATATGACCCTGATAATAGCTACTGTGCGTGATGGGCTCAAGTCTCCTGAGATCAGAGGAGTCACTGCCCAGAATTCAGCTGTCTGCTTCATTCAGAAATTCATCCATTTCACAACCAACAGCTGAAAAGTGAACAGACTGGTGTTTTACCAACTATGCGTTTTGAAAGGCTTACAGAAAATGTCTGGTGTCACATCTATTTGAGGAAATTGCTTTGCATTCTTTTGAAATGTATTACAAAGTTCAGAGGGTACAGCTGCTGAATACACATTGTGTATTTTAATGTCATGCCAAATAACAGGCCAATAATGTACCATGAGAAAACTGATAAAAACAAAACAAAATGCATTTATAGGATTTCAATTTTCAATCACACCATCTGATTCTGTTCATTAAATCAATGATTCACTAACAGGTTTTAAGCAGTTAAATTGCTGTGCTTAATAACAGCTTATTTAGAGGCTCCCATATATCATCTTGCCTTGATAACACAATTTGGTGCATATGGTGATGGAGATACAGTTTGTAGGTGAAGCCCCGCTGAATGAAACACACAGTGAGACCTGTCCTTTGACCACCAGTCTGTATTTTTTTCTTCTTCCCCATTTAATGAAAAGTTATGCATGGGGGGGGATGGGTGCACCTTATCTTCTTGAAAATATAAGACGCAGACGGAGCCAGAGCAATCAGTACCCAGGGCATTTCCCATGCATCCACACTTCTTCTGAGCAGGTCCCACAGTGCATTTCTACATCCAACGAGCACATTATTACTATCTAGGAAATGTGCTTCATCCTCTAGGGTATGATAAATCCATTCCACCCCGGACTCCATATGCTTTTTACTGATTAGGTGAGAATATGAGGAATGCCAAGCCAGCTTCTCTCTTTCTCTCTTCCATTCCATTCAGGACATTCCCATGAGTAATATTCTGATGTTTATGAGCTCAAAATGTCTTCAAAGAGTTGTACATTTCTGCCACATTATGACTGAATTTTCCCACTGAAATCTGCTTAATGAAAAACTGCAAGTTTAGAAATATCATGGAAAATGTGAAACACTCACAACAAAGTTAAATGCTGAAACCTATGAGTTTACTGTCATGTTTCCTTCATTCTTATGTAAACTCAACAGAATGTTCTTCAAATGTATAATTTGCTCAAGGATTTTAGTAACCACACTGGCATTCAGACCAGAGTCAACTATATGATAAAGATATATTTTAACAGAAAGTTTGAACTGTATTTTTTATTAATGCCATGTGAGGGAAATATTTAAATTTAGACAATATATTAATTAGCCTACAGAATTTGTTGGCAAAAACCATGGTTATATATTTGGTGTTTCATTGCTTGCATTGTGTTTCATTGGGGCTTCTTGTGACAAAAGTTCATCTGTATCTTTTTTTCCCTGAAGTCATCTGTTTGAATGTGTTTTAATCTAAAGGCTTCTGCATACATTTTTTAAATAGTTTTGGTAGACAAATATAAATTGTTCCTACATTATTAATTTCTTTACAAAACAATTACAGCAAGTGAATTCCTTCAAAACCGTTTAAACGCATCTTAGCATGTTGGCTACCTAATGAAGGTAGCTGAGTGAATATCCAGTGTGTGATGGAATAGACAATAAATAAATTATTTTTTATTAAAACAAAGTTTTTATTTGTTTAATATTTGTAAACATAAACATATTTTCCAAATTTACTTTTTGTATTTCACAGTTTTGATGACTTCACTAATGTCCAAGTCCTAGAAAAAAAAGCACCATCCTAAATTTCCTGCATCTCATCCAAGGAAAAGGCTTGTGACGTCGACGTCAGCCTGCGGGAGCCGGATATCCGCCATGACCGGGAAAATCCCATATTTGGGCATTCTTAGCAGGAGCAATGGCAGCTTACATTGTGTGTGAACGGCTAGCTTGACGCTGAATATTGAGTTTAAATGATCGATTTTTTTTAACATTTTCAGCCCATGATCGAGACGGATAAGTGGTGGATTGGAAAGTATAATTTTTAAAATGTCAAAAAGCAAGTGACTTATCCGTCAAACCACTAGCTGCTACCAAACCCAAACCACTTAGTACGGCTTTAGCATCCTCCAGACCTTTCGTGTATTTTTTCAGCTATTCGTAACCCTCCGTCGCATAACCGGTATCGACCGATCTCCATGCCCGAGCAAGGCCCGAGAATGAACAGCTTCTCCCTCGGTGAGTTGTGCTGGCTCTTCTGCTGCCCGCCCTGTCCGAGTCGCATCGCGGCCAAACTAGCGTTCTTGCCGCCCGAGCCCACGTACTCCGTCCACACGGACGCGAGCGGCGCGACAAGCCTGCATCTCACCGAGCGCGCCGACTGGCAGTACTCGCAGCGCGAGCTGGACGCCGTCGAGGTGCTTGTGACCCGAACCAGCCGCGGAAACCGGGTCGGCTGCATGTTCGTCCGGTGCGCGCCGACTAGCCGCTACACGCTGCTGTTCTCTCACGGGAACGCCGTGGATCTGGGCCAGATGTGCAGCTTCTACATCGGCCTCGGGTCCAGGATCAACTGCAATGTTTTCTCCTATGATTACTCGGGTTATGGGGTCAGTACCGGGAAACCGTCCGAGAAGAACCTTTACGCTGATATCGAAGCGGCCTGGCAGGTTCTACGGAACAAGTGAGTGTTTCTGAACAGGTGCTTCTGTGTTTGTGTTATGTTTTCATGCATTGCACATGTATTCCAAAGCACTGTCTAATGCTTTGCAGTTTTGCACACACACGCACACACACAAATAACTAAGTACAAATTATTTACTGACTTGTCGAAGCTGTCGAAGTGAAGAGAAACCGCTTTTGGTTATTTGGTCAATATAACAGTCACCAGAAGTTATAATAAAAAAAAAATGTAGCAGTCAATTCTCACGCAATATATGTAAATAAAAACATTTTGTTTTAGACTGGCAGTGCAACGTGAAACAGGAGTGGGATATATCTGTCAGTTGAATGATGGCAGTCTGGCTCTTGGTAGAAAAGTCTGCAGACTTTATTGTATTTTCTGTGCTGAACATTAATTTAATTCGATAAAATGTTTTAAATGGTGCTGAGAGCATTGCAGTTTTATTGGTAACTCTTATCAAATTAGCTAAAGTATTTAATACTAATGGGATGTGTAGAACTTGTCAGATGCTCTGTTTCTGCTGAAATCCGTAGCGCTTTCCACAGTATTCTGTGGTTGCAAATTTCTTTTAGCTTGTGTGTGAGATATCTTCTTCTATATTGATTGGTCATCATTAGGTCATAGTTATCTGCTGGTCTTTCGTGCTGATTCAGCCCTTTGGTCAAGTTGTTGAGGACTGAAGTCTGGTGCACTAATTCGTTGGTTCTCTTTAGTATTATCTCACTACATTTTTTTTTTTTGATTACCATTGTCTAAACCTACCAATTAATCCGTCTGAACAAGAGCTGACCTCATGTTTTGGTCCATGGACAGCATTTTAACCATTGGACTTTCTCCTAACCACACCGAATAGCTTATGTTTTCTTCCAGAGGCAAACTAAGACAAAATGCCCTTAGAGACTGTTTTATAGGCCTAATCCTCTTACAAGCTCATTAGAAAGTTGTTTTTGGCAGGTACTTTACCGATACTTTCATTTTTGGTACTTGCTGATACCGATAACTGTATTTTCGCTGCATTTGTATTTTTTTTTATTTTAACGTATTGAGTAGAGAAACCAAATGAATCCTATTAGTTGGCTTAATTTGTTTAGCAATTATATATTTCCTTCTGTTATTTATTTTCATGCTTAATCAACCCTGCTAAAATGTATTGTATGAGCTTCTTTTACTTGAGAGTTAAATTAAATAAGTGTTGGAATGTGCACCAAACACAGTAATTTCTTTACATTGTTGAAATCATTTTAAACAAATAAATACAATAGAATAAAGATAGCCTACCAATAAAGACAAGTTTTTGAATAAGTCTAGCACTAGTATTAAGAACTTAATAAAGTAATTAAATGTAAAATAACATTGGGTAGTATTTTAGTCCTGACTAAATTAAATACATCAACTATAAATCCAGATTCCTTATAATTAAAGCTATCTTTTGTTGTTTTGACAACAATATTAATGACAGACACATATGGCTGCTGTCACTTTAAAGCAGAACTCAGCAACTTCCAGTCTTCTTTGCTGATTTTCACTTTTGTTGTCGCATGTTTTCCCCACGAGCTCCCCCTACAGCTGTGGGCCGTATATTTCACAACACTATCTTAAAAAACAACTCACTTGCGGCACCCTTCTCCCCCGTTCAACCGCTGCTCATGTGCATTTGTTATTATCGGAGCCGGCCAACTTTACTTGCGGAGCTATGTCTACCGAGGTGGGTACATCATACACATTATCATAGAACATTGACATGTACATTTTGTATTCTGTATCAACCAGTAAAGCAGTTCGTGTTTCTCGCTCGTTCTCGTCTCGCTTCTCACGAGACTTCCTATTTTCATTTTGCCGGGACGGTAGTCCCCATGTTGCAAGGTTGGTTTTCCGCCTGGTAGCGCTGGGGGGAGCTAGGAAAGTCACCAATATCACCAGAACAGGTTGTTTAACCATCCAAATGATTTCTAGACAGCTTTATTAAGTTAAAAAAGTTACCAAGTTCTGCTTTAAGAGCTAGTGCACGGATCCTGTTTTCATTATACTGTCACATCACATGCATTTTATGCTTATTTAGGACATAACCGACTGTGTTGGATACTCACCAAGACCGACATTTTTGACATCATTTTGCTTGTTTTTGTCTGTAAAAGCGATATAATCCGTGAAAAATAACTTTTGTTACTCACAGGCTGTTTGTGAGGCGGCTTTACTCTATGTAAGCATGCAGAGAAAACCATCTCTCAGAGAGCGTGCGAGTACTGAATAGTTTAAAATCGCTTGAATGTTTAGCGTGATAAGACTTAAAAAGACGAGCGAATGGTAAACTTAAGTGACAATGCAATGCTCGCCCGAATATGCAAGTGAATCACCGCCTTCAGCGCGTTTGACGCTTGCCTTGAGCAACCCATTTTGAGAGACAGAGAGACAGAAGACGCGGCACAGCTGGACAGTGGACACTCAATCAATGTTTGAGGGAATTTCCCGCATTATAAGTGGGAGACCTGCGGGAATGATTAGAATAATGCGTAATACTCGCAATCCTTTGCTGAAATTCGAGCCCTGAATTGGCTACATTTAAAAGCACGACAGTATCGATACAGATACGCGCATCGTCAGGAGTTCATGACGATGTATCGTTGTATCGATATTCTGAGCACAGCCCTATGCTCTATCATGTTTCATCTAGCCTATCATTTATTTGCACAGCACATAGAGCTGCTCCAGCAGGACTCATTTCTAAGAATTGGGTCAGTGGGTTCAAATGTTATACCAGTGAAATATCCAATAATAAAATACCAATAATACCAATAAAAAATACCAATAATAATAAAGTTCTCTATTCCAATTTTGATACTACAGCAAATACTACTTGCCTAATTAAATTTAACATTATTAAAGACAAGCAAGCAGTCAGGAATAAAAATAAGAACACAATCAAATTACAATTATCACAAATACAGTGGAACAAAGAATGGCTACAAATGAAATAAACACTGTTTTTCGTTTTTTTTTCAGGTGCTAGTTTGTCAATCAAGCTTTCCAAGAAACCATTAGGAAGTTAAAACAGTGCTTTATAGCAATAATCAATTATTTATAGAATCCGATTCTTAGTTATGTTCATTTTCTGTAAATGCTCATTTTGAAACCGTTTTGTCAATTTTTGGAAGTAGCATTATATTTTTAGCATTCACTTTGTTGCTTAGTCTTGTTCCTGTAGTTTCTTTACATTTCAACCCTAATCAGCAGCTTAAATATACACACACACACACATATATATATATATACAGGTCCTTCTAAAAAAATTAGCATATTGTAATAGTTAATTATTTTCCATAATGTAATGATAAAAATTAAACTTTCATATATTTTAGATTCATTGCACACCAACTGAAATATTTCAGGTCTTCTATTGTTTTAATACTGATTATTTTGGCATACAGCTCATGAAAACCCAAAATTCCTGTCTCAAAAAATTAGCATATCATGAAAAGGTTCTCTAAACGAGCTATTAACCTAATCATCTGAATCAACTAACTAACTCTAAACACCTGCAAAAGATTCCTGAGGCTTTTAAAAACTCCCAGCCTGTTTCATTACTCAAAACCGCAATCATGGGTAAGACTGCCGACCTGACTGCTGTCCAGAAGGCCATCATTGACACCCTCAAGCAAGAGGGTAAGACAGAAAGACATTTCTGAACAAATAGGCTGTTCCCAGAGTGTTGTATCAAGGCACCTCAGTGGGAAGTCTGTGGGAAGGAAAAAGTGTGGCAAAAAACGCTGCACAACGAGAAGAGGTGACCGGACCCTGAGGAAGATTGTGGAGAAGGACCGATTCCAGACCTTGGGGGACCTGCGGAAGCAGTGGACTGAGTCTGGAGTAGAAACATCCAGAGCCACCGTGCACAGGCGTGTGCAGGAAATGGGCTACAGGTGCCGCATTCCCCAGGTCAAGCCACTTTTGAACCAGAAACAGCGGCAGAAGCGCCTGACCTGGGCTACAGAGAAGCAGCACTGGACTGTTGCTCAGTTTTGCATGTCATTCGGAAATCAAGGTGCCAGAGTCTGGAGGAAGACTGGGGAGAAGGAAATGCCAAAATGCCTGAAGTCCAGTGTCAAGTACCCACAGTCAGTGATGGTCTGGGGTGCCATGTCAGCTGCTGGTGTTGGTCCACTGTGTTTTATCAAGGGCAGGGTCAATGCAGCTAGCTATCAGGAGATTTCGGAGCACTTCATGCTTCCATCTGCTGAAAAGGTTTATGGAGATGAAGATTTCATTTTTCAGCACGACCTGGCACCTGCTCACAGTGCCAAAACCACTGGTAAATGGTTTACTGACCATGGTATTACTGTGCTCAATTGGCCTGCCAACTCTCCTGACCTGAACCCCATAGAGAATCTGTGGGATATTGTGAAGAGAAAGTTGAGAGACGCAAGACCCAACACTCTGGATGAGCTTAAGGCCGCTATCGAAGCATCCTGGGCCTCCAAAACACCTCAGCAGTGCCACAGGCTGATTGCCTCCATGCCACGCCGCATTGAAGCAGTAATTTCTGCAAAAGGATTCCCGACCAAGTATTGAGTGCATAACTGAACATAATTATTTGAAGGTTGACTTTTTTTTTTTTATTAAAAACACTTCTTTTATTGGTCGGATGAAATATGCTAATTTTTTGAGATAGGAATTTTGGGTTTTCATGAGCTGTATGCCAAAATCATCAGTATTAAAACAATAAAAGACCTGAAATATTTCAGTTGGTGTGCAATGAATCTAAAATATATGAAAGTTTAATTTTTATCATTACATTATGGAAAATAATGAACTTTATCACAATATGCTAATTTTTTTAGAAGGACCTGTGTGTGTATATATATATATATATATATATATATATATATCCCCATGTCTAATGTTGGACAACTCCATTGATCAACAGTTCTGCAACACTTTGGCATGTAATCTAGTCTACTGCGCTAATGCAAAATATTGGATGCAAATGTGCTTGTGCTGCATTATGAATTGCAGTCTGAAATGATCATCGTATAACTTAAACCGTTTGCATGTACATGCATGCTTGTTTTATTTCTTTGTCTTTCCTGTCGGTAGCTGCACTTGCAAAACTTCCTAATTACTGTACTGTGCAGCCATTCAGTTTTACTCGTTTTAACCTTCCACTACACTGACAGCTCTTCCCTGAAATTGATCTGGTGATGTACTGCGCTTTAAAAGTATATGATAATCTGACAGTATGGCTGGGCCATGTGGCAAAAAAATTAAATTTCCATTTTCTTTTCTGAACGATTGACCAATTACTTTTTAAAATGATTAACTAGTCATCTTAAAAACGTAACTACAACATGATTCAAGTTACATTTCTCTTTATTAACCATTCAAAAAGTTAGGTAAGTGCACCACACCTGAAATGATAAACATGGCTTGTTATTTGTTAAATGTCTTTGCAGAAAATAGGCATGAAATATTAAGGCAAATATTGTATAAACTTATATTAAACATATCCTATATGCTCAGAAATAATGAAAATAAAGAAAAATGCTAAGCATTCCTTTGTCGAAAACTAGACATGGGGTCTCATTCACTAATAATTGCTTGGATTATTTCGTATTTGTACGCACAGGAGAACTTCTCACGAAAAATCTCTGAAAAACCTATGAAATATCTCTGTCGGTATTAACTAGACATTTGATGGGACCCCATTGACGTCTTCCATAGTCAATGGGGTCCATCAACTGCCGTATTGTCAGCATGTCTAATTGTAACATTTGCTAACATTTTTATTCAAAACTGCGTATTCTCAATTTAAAAATAATAAAATCGTGGAAAAACATTAAATTTGAATTAATCGAAAAAATCTGAAAAATTGCCCAGCCCTATCTGACGGAGTCGGGGTCTGTTGTATGTTTGCTAGCGTAAGTAATTCCATTCTTTGTAGATTCCACAGAATGTGCAAACATTTGCTATAGATGTTAATGTCATGTTTATTTGCTGATGCCAAGATCATAATCACACTGAACTGTATTTCAGAGTTGACAGAGTAATTTAAAATTCATTGGATTGTGAAATGAGTTTAATATTAGGTGAATGCCAGAAACAACAGTTCGAGGACCCTCAGTGTTGCCTGCTGATTGTGACATTTTGAAATTGTTTTATCAGTTCTCCAAAGTTATTAGAGCTTTTTAAAAACATGTCTTTTTTGAAGAAATGTAATTGGAAAGAAAGCCGTTAGTCCGATCGATTGGAGTAATACTCGGCCATCAACAAGCCGTATGATTTGCCATTAGTGTCTAGCAAAAACTGTGCAGCATGAGTTACATGATAGTGAAGTATAATATTTTGGGTATTTTTTTTTATATATATATATTAATATTTTGGCATTATAGATATCCTTAGCAATTGATATCCTCCATTACGGATAGAAGTTTAAAGTTTAATAATCTGAATTTGAACTGTTGTATGTTTGTATTCAATGCAAAGGTGGAAGTCTTCAAACTCATTTGAATAAATTAAAACTCATTAAACTGAGAACATGGCTCTCGGTACATTTTTAATGCTAATCTGTTTTAAGTATTACCATATCAGCACCTGGCACCTTTTTGAGGCCATTTTCTCCTTTCAAACATTTGCCCGGATTTATCCGGGGTGTTTGCTCAAGTAAGATAATGCACAAAGGATTTGACTTTTTAATGTGTCATTTACCTCCTCTGCGCTTCCTCCTGGGGTTTCTGGCCTGTATTTGGTCCATTGTGCATTTGGCAAGTCCTTTTCTGTTTATGGAACGTAATGCATTTCAAATAGGCAGAATTACTTGGACAGTCCAGAGGAAAATCCTTTTTTGTCCTTTTTGAATGCCATGGTCAGCTGGGAGCATTTTCTCCAACTTTAGTATGGTGAGCAGTTTCTATAACCATAACTTTGTGCTTCTTACCATTAATCTGTTACAGTTTATGGTCTAGAAGTAACTTGTGAAATGTATTATTAATTCAGTCTTACGACCCTCAGTTTCAGTCTTACGACCCTCTTCAGGCGATAATATTGTCTGTATTCTTTGCACCTGCTTGTTACTGTCCAGGTGTTTGCGGGGTAGCAGGGGTTTATGCACGTTATAAATTAACTTCAGAGGTTTTCTGAGGCAAAAAGTGCATCAATTAAACTTTCCTAAAGTCATCAGAAAGAGGAAAAAAAATTCCCATTACAGTTTTAAAACTTAAAGTGTTCATTAAATTCAGCCTGACAGTGCAGGTTTCGCTGTAGCACTCCCAGTGTCTTTCCCCTTCTCGTGTGAATTATTTACAGTGCACCTAATGAACCAGACAGAGCTGCCACGGGATGTTGGATGGCAAATTCTGGTCGGTTACCTGCAAGTCCAGGGCTATGGTTGAATCTAGTGCTAAACTTGAGATTAAAATGTAAGAAAAGTAGCTGAATATTGCCACATTTTTCACTTTTGTATCATATTATTCTCTTCCCAAAAGTGCAAGTTAAGGTTTCTTGCATCACAACCAAAATGTAGCTTTACCTGATTAGTTTCCACCCTATTTCTGATTTCTTTTTGCTACTGTACTGTTAAGATTTTTTAGAAATTACGATTGGCTAACCTCTGTATCTCTGTAATTGTTCATCAGGATTGGTCGAGCTGCTGATTTCTGAAGAGTTGTTGATATCAAACTATTATTTAAAAAAGCACTATAGAAAAAATCTTTGTCCATTTAAATCTCATTGCTTTGTTTTGCATTTCATGCAGTCCTTAGGCAGTGGCAGAGCCGAATTTCTCTAGTTTGTGATGGGACAAATTGATGCAACTTGGAGGCTTTCACTGGAAATGCGACAGTTGCCTTGGAGTTATGGCACTTCCACACGTGTGCACATTTTATTCAGCTTTGCTACTGTTGTAGCCCCAGAGCTTGGGAGAATGAAACGAGTCTAAAAGGTTTTAGAGGACAACGCCATGATTACAGCACATACATTGTATGCTCCAATGTAGTCTGAATACAATAGTATTCTTATTAGAAAAGAACATGGAGTTACATAGACACAGTGAGCAGATTAGCTAGGCGTGTTTGCTGTTATTGTTTTATGTCCTTGTGTTAAGGAGACCAAGATGTCGATCAAGCTTTTCCTGAAGCTGTATGCAAATAAAACAGTATTTTTCCACTTAATGATTTTATGATGCTCGTATCGAACCATACGTTTCACTCAGAATGCTTAATGCTGTAAAAAAAGCATACAGCCCCAAAATGTTCATTTCTTTGATGTATTTACCTTCAACCTTCAAGGTTACCGTTTCAACTGCCTTTGTTGAAACTGCATTTATTTTAAGGCAAATTGTTTGCATATCACGCAGTCCTTAGGCAGTTTCTGTTAATAAATATTTCTTGCTATATTTCTTGGTCAATTTCCCTGTTATTATTTGAGGAAGGTTTTAAAGAAATCAAATCTATTTTCGCTCACTCTTGCTACTCTTGACTTTAAATTCTGTTTCCCCTTTTACTGTGTTTTTCCTGCTTTTAAAGGCAAGCTTCCTCTGTAATTACTGTACTGTGTTACTGGTCCCTCAGTTTGACTATTTTAACCTTCCTCTTTGCTGACAGTTCTGCCCTGAAAATGATCTGCATGGCTGATCAATGGTGCACTCTTGGACAGATAGATTTTTACACTTTTCTTGAATTCTGGGATATTTCTTGCCCATTTAGCAGTCTGGAATGGAAAATTTACCTTTCACAGCCTCCATCTGAAGACGCTTATCATTTATTGGGGGTAGCAGTAATTAAAGTTTACATTGAACTCACGCGGGCCATCTTTAGCATACAAATGATTGTTAAAATGATTAAAGTCTTAAATATTAAAAGCAACTAGAGTTTTATATTTTCTGAAGAAAATGTGAGTGTTTTACCAATGCAAAACTCTGCCACAATGCTAGGATGTTGAGTAGAATGTTACTTTGTGGTTGAAAAGGTTTTCTTGGTGGTTGCTTACTGGCAATTCTTGGCAATTCCTTCTGATGTTTTGGTTTATAGGTCTCTCCTTGTCTGCAAGTAGAAAATCATAACCTTGCCCACTTAGAACAGTCAGTAAAGAAATAAGAACAAATAATCAAATTATGAGCAATAGCACAAATAAATACAATAGAACAGACATGCATATGAAATTAACAGTGCTTTTCATGTTTTTCAGATAGGTTTAACAGTAGTTTAATCAAATGTAAAATACCGTAATTCCTTAAATAAAAACCGGTAGTCAATTAAACGCCGGGCTTCTGATAGTGGCCGGGGGCGGGGTCAACACAGACAAATAAAGGCCGGTCTTAATATAAGGGCGGGGAAAATTTAGTGTTGATAGGTAATCTCCTAAGTGCCTTTCATATAATGACATAACGTAACATAGGGCCTACTCATTTTCCACTAGATATTTTCCTCTACATCTCATCAGCAATTTCAATTTCGGCACGCTCTGCAGCAGTTGACCAGTGACCACTGAGGATTGGATATACAGTGACGTGACATCACTGCCAAATTCAAACTGTACTTTCGCGCTATTCATATCAGATACACAGTGTAAGTAACTATAAAGTTTACTCTATTCTTCTCCCAGTTCACCGGCCACTTACTTTCATGTATTTCGGGAGAAACTGATGAATCCGCGTGCTGTAATGAATCCAACAGACAGGAATCTCTGAACTGCGGCCCAAACAAACATCTCACGTTACAGATCAAGATCATTTATAAAGGTTTTTTAAACGACAAAACAAACTCACTTGCATGTATTTGAGAATCGGAATAGAAGATAGTTGATGACATGGTAAGCAAGTTTGTTAATATTTAGAAATAAAAGTGCTCCATCTGTCATACAGCGCTATTTTAGCTGTGGTGAATCACGTGCCAAGCATGACGCGTCGCGTCACCATGTAAACATGGCGGGTGGGGGGGATCGCGATGCCGTCTCAACATAGTGATGTCTGTCGGCCATCGCAATAGGTGATTGCATCGTACATCGGCCAAATCCTATTATTTATCAAAAAGATGGAATTAGAAATAAAGGCCTGCCTCTAACAAAAGCCTACTTCAAATAAAAGCCTGTTACCTTCTGCAGTTCAGGTAAATAAAAGCCCCGGTCTTTATTTGAGGAATTACGGTAACTGCGTAGTCTTCACTGTATAAATTTAATCTAAATAATCCTTAAAGTTACAAAAGTTATTCAGTCAAGAGTAGAGTGTTTTATCCACCTTCTCAACGAACCACATGATTTTGAGGTTTCATTCATGTCTTAAGTTTAATTTTTGGGGTTTGGGATTTTAGATCCCCAAGTATGAGCAATAGTAATTCTGACTTCAAACTTATACCCAGGAGTGAATGATCTTCCCGTTCCTTGGAGACCCTGTCCTGTCTATCACTCCAGTCACTGGATCAGCATTTTCCCAGACATTTTCCCAGCCGCTCCCCTAATGTCTCTGTAAAGAGTAGGTAGGTGTGTTTCTATTCTGTTCCTATTCATTGCGTGCCGTTTTTCCATGCCTGCCAGTTAATCCAATTTCAGAGCGACATCTTTTCATAATTCCCAGGAGGACGGACAGCAGTTTTAATCAGAGAACGTACACCGGTATGATTTATCGGATAAGCTTGAGCCTGAGACTTACATGGTCCATGGCTCCCCATCCCACTTTCCCATTTCAGATTAAGGTTTTTCTCCCTTTGAACACAGGACATGGGGCTCCTACTAGTAAACTGTTTACAGCAAAGCAGTAAATCCCAAATGATAAGAGGAGCAGCCGGTCACTAGAACCTTCCAATGAAAACGGCAGCAAACTTACAAGGGTATTTCAGTGGTGTGATGGACTTAGATTGTTTTGCACCGACCCAATAGAAAAGGAGAAATGTGCTTCTATTAAATTACTTTGAGTTCAAGGCAGCACCCAACTTGCTGACTCGTAACAACTAAATTTTAGTTGGGGCTTTTTTCTGACATCTCACCCTCATCTGTTAGGGGTCGGTCATGCGCTCAGATTCAAAATGAAATCGAGATGATGGACTAAACGGTTGTCTTTCTCTTGGATGTTTATTTGTTTCCTTCTGAAATAAGAATAGAATAACCACACAAACTGTTGTACTACACTGAATTAAGATGCAGTTTGTGGAGTTGTTTTATACTGTTAATGGAATAGTTCACTCAAATTCTAATATATTATTTAATCCTCCTGTTTCAAACCTAAATGCGAAAGATATTTTGAAGAATTTTGTGTTCCAAAACAAACCATTGACTTTCATTGAATGGACCGATATTGATTCAACAGTCTTACTACAAAATATCATCTTTTGTGATCTTCTAAAAATAAAAAAGTCTGGTTCCAGTGACATAGATGAGTAAATGACAGATAAGTTGCGTTTCCACCGAAATTACCTGGAACAATTTGTCCCAGGAACTTTCTCCCCCCAGACCTGTTGCTTTCTTCGTTTCCACCGTAGTCTATCACTGTGATCGAAACACGAGTACCACCCCAAAGTTCCTTGTGCCTGGGGAAAGTTCCTGTGGTGGAAATACGGTTTAAATTTTGGGTGAACTATCCCTATACTCTATTATATAGTTGTGTCCCTTTTGAGTGCTCCGGAAACGAGTTTCCATTTTTGAACTTCCAGTTCCATCATCCCAATGTTTTTTTTTTTTTTTTAAGGGTTTTTGGTTAAAAAGCCTAAAATAAGGTCTGTAGTTTAAACAAACTCAAGATATTTTCATGTTTTTTATGACACACAATACATCAGTAAGACTCCACTTGTGATTTAAGCATTTATGTCTTGGAAAAAAAGTTTCTAACATGTGGATAAATAGTATTGGGAAAATCCTGTTACATTTTTGTGGTGGGAACCAGGGTGATGCAGACTTCCAGGTAACTCAAAGTCATCCCTGCTGCACTCTATGGGACAGCTTTAGTGAGGGGGATAAAAGATTTATAATCAGTAAAAAGACTGTTCTGACCTTTCTTATTTTGTAAATCTTTTAAGTGTAGTTAAACCCCTCAGTATAACAACTGGCATTTGCTGAAAGAAACGTTTAGACCAGATCCAAGGAGGACAGTAGATTATCAGTTCATCAGTGTGAGAAGTAGCTCAGTGGTCTCAAAGACCTCAAGAGGCCACCACAGGATACTTTCAAGTTAGTCGGATGTTGTGTTTTGAGTCAGCAGGGCTAATAACTGCTCACCCGCTGAGATGTGCGGCTGTATCTCCTTCTGATTCATCTACTAGTCTGTCAATGAGGCTTATGACTGAGAAATGGTTAGTAAGAAGCTTCCATCACAGTGTGAGGGTTGAGCTGAGAAAGGAAGCAAGTGTGTTCTGCAGTGAAGCTTGGACTAATTTTTGACTGCCCAGGGTTTGTGTGACAGACATAGCAGCCATAAAATCTGGCTTGTCCTCCCTCTGCTTTTCACACCTACGCGGTATTTACCACAGTTCAGCTCTCTTCACTGATCCTTTTAAATTTGCTCCCTACACTTCTTGTAGTCCTTCCCAGTTCTGTGAATACGTTTCTGTTGCCGACTGCATGCTAACTACACCTGCATGCTCAGGCAGGTGTCTTTTATATACTGTATTCCGGATGCTGGAATAACACTCTTGAGGACCTGAGGTCAGGAAAATCATGCTCGGGATTCGATTCAGCTCTGATTGGGCCTCCTATGTCGGCTGCTGATTTTCAGTTGTGACTCTTGGACAAAACTAGGATGAAACTTCTGTTTATACTGTTTATTACGCAAGCATTTACATTGAAATTAATCCAGCTAGCTTATGATGGATATTTTGGTGGTTGTTTGTATTACTCTATAGTGGTGGTTCTCAACCTTTTTTACTCAAAGGCCCTTTATTGTCCAACACAATATTCAAATGCCCCCCATGTAGGCTAAGATGATTTAAGTATTTTTTTTCTTCCTTTTAGTATTTCCTTTTCTCATTTTATAACCACAGAACAAGTACACATGCTTACATCCTTCCATCTTCAATTTACACTTTTTAAAGGAAGAAAAATTATAATAATAAAAAGTTAAATAAGTAAAATAGTAATGAATTAATTTGTTCGAGACAGTGTTTACAAAGTCTTTTTCTGTAAGGTTTACATTCCCAGTTTATATTATATTTATGTATGGCTCCCACAGCTGATCAAAGTCTTTCCTCTCGCATTTAGCAATATAATTTAGCCTTTCCAGTCCGATACAGTTTGATATCTCCTTTATCCACATTTTCATGGACAGAGCATCCATACTCTTCCAGCATAATGCAATAGCTCTTCTGGCTTGAAGCAGACCAAAGTCTAAGTTTAATCTGTCTTGATGTTTGTGTATAAAGTCCATTGGATACATTCCAATAATACAAAGTTTAAAGGAATTTTAATGTTAAACATGTTTGACATGCATTTTATAACCTCCTTCCAGAAGTTTTGTATTTTTGGACATTCCCATAGGCAATGATATAATGTACCTATCCAAGCATTTAGAACACACATCTGGAATATTACCGGACATTTAATGAAGTTTGACAGGTGTTATATAGGTTCTCATTAACCTATTAAAGTTTGTGCTTTAAGACATGCATATTTCCTGTCTGCCTCATCTATATCTTCCTGTATATCCATTTTCCAGGCATTTAATTTGTTCAATGTTGATTCAGTACTGTGTTTGATTTAAGTATTTCTGCTGTAATTATGAGAAACTGTATTGATATAGGAGAATTGATATATTTAAATAGGATTCATTTTGTGATTCTAGATGTTCCAAGAACTGTATTCTTAAATAATCAATAGTTATTGAGGGGGAAAATAAATGATTTCAGTTTACATCTTGATTTTATGCATTGTATTAGCATTTGAATTTTGACATGAGTTATTGTAATGTATTAATAATTATATTAATTTTCAATACTTTTAAGTCATACACCACCCCCCTTGGAAGCTTGTTGAAGACACCTAGTGACCCCTGGCCTCCTGGTGGAGAACCCCTGCCTGGTCATTTACTCAACCTCATTGTCGTTCCAAACCAGTATAGCTCTGGAAAAAATTAAGAGACCACTGCAAAATTATCAGTTTATCTGGTTTTACTATTTATAGATATGTGTTTGTGTAAAATTAACATTTTTGTTTTATTCTATAAACTACTGACAACATTTCTCCCAAATTCCAAATCAAAATATTGTCATTTATTTGCAGAAAACGACAACTGGTCAAAGTAACAAAAAAATGCAGTGTTGTCAGACCTCGAATAATGGAAAGAATATTCCTATATTCATTTTTAAACAACACAATACTAATGTTTTAACTTAGGAAGAGTTCAGAAATCAATATTTGGTGGAATAACCCTGATTTTCAATCACAGCTTTCATGCGTCTTGGCATGCTCTCCACCAGTCTTTCACATTGATGCCACTCCTGGTGCAAAAATTCAAGCAGCTCGAATTTGTTTGATGGCTTGTGACCATCCATCTTCCTCTTGATCACATTCCAGCGGTTTTCAATGGGGTTCAGGTCAGGAGATTGGGTTGGCCATGACAGGGTCTTGATCTGGTGCAGTGTTTCCCACAGAATGACAGTGTAACTGGGGCGGGGTGGGGCTGCGCGCGTGCATCGATATTGATTACCAGCTATATCGGGGTTCCCGCGGATCCTTAAAAAGTCTTAAATTATATTTTAAAAATTTAAGGCCATAAGTCTTATAAAGTCTTATTTTTACTTATGAAAGGTCTTAAATTTTAGATGACACTTCGACTTAGACATATCTAAATGTTTTCCAAATTAAAACTAATTAGCGTAGTATTATTTTTTATTATTCTATCTTTGTGGATTTGCTTGTTCACGTGACAATTCGCATCACATTCGCGGCAGAATAACGTCTGTCTCCTGCACGCGAGAGAGGAGAGAAGAAGAAAGTTGGCAAATGTCAGTTCAGTTGTAAGTTCATTCTTTATGTCCGTATGGGTGTGCGATGTGTATTGTCTATTATGATATTGTAATCATTGTTTTAACGATGTATGAGGCACTGTGAGCTGACATCGCGTTTGTCTCTCGTGCTTTCACTGCGTGATGTGTGCAGCTATAGGTATGTCCCCAAATTAGTTTTTGTCTTATATTTACATCATATTATGTTCTTATATTAGAATATTACATCAGTGAGTGCCGTTTTCCCGTGCACAAGTGCGATATTTGTTATACAATAGTTAAATTAAAAATAAATTAACATTGTGAGTTACTTTTTAGACACCATATTGTCAGTATTGTTTGTTTTCCTTTTATTTCGCCGACTAGAATTTCAAAGTGAAACCGTAGCCGAGTCTCAATGCAACAGACAGCGTTGATTTCTTGACTGAAATCCACGGTTTGAACGAGTCATTTTAACGATTCAATGAACAATCACTTGTTTCTTTCCCGAATGAATCAGCCGTTTGAACAAATCGGTTGAATGAATGACTCCCTCAACTCGCTTATTAAGACTGTGACTTGCCGCCGCCTACTGGCGGTTTTAGTTTCATATTTAAAGTACCCTTTAATTAAAAAGTTAAAATTAGAAATCATTTCATAATTTAAATATTGAATATTGATTTAAAAAAAAACTATCTCATAGCATGGAGTGTAAATATTAATGCCACTTCTGATGCCGCTTCTGTGTCACCTCTGCACTGCAAAGATGGATTTTGATTGAATGATTTAATTTGACTGGTAACGGTGGTACTGAATAATTGTGTAATTAAGTATTATTGTATAAATAAGTATAATTACTGTATAATTTAATTTGAATAATTTGAATGTTAGTATTTGACATAAAAGGTGATGCTTAACTCTAAATAAGTTTAGAAAAAATGTCCATATATAGGTGAAAATGCCCCTGGAAGTCAATGTAAGATGGCAAATATTGCACATTAATTAATCATTTCTGTCACTGCTGTGAACTGACCACTGCATAGAATATGAAAAATATGAATATCTTCGTGAGTCTGCGGTCAACAACAGGCCTAAACCAGCCATGGCACCAGCACAAAAACACAATCAGTAAAATATCATCTAATTATTATCAACAAAACGTTGTAAATATCGAGATATATTTTTGTCAATATTGCACACCCCAATGTATGGTATTAATTTTGATTTCTTCAGGTCTTAAAAAGGTCTTAAAAAGCTTTAGATTTGACTTTAAAAAGTGTGCAGGAACCCTGTATATGCAGCGTGCTAACCTTGAAAATCCAGCTGTATTCTAACAATAACTTAGCTCTCCTTATTAGCTAGGCTCCTTGCATGCTGGCTAATAACTTTTTTTAAAGCTGGGTCTCCAACATTGACAGCGCTGTGTTGGACAGATTTGTGCAGCGGTGTTCCATGAGGGAGAGCGGGCGCGAGAAAATCATCAATTTTCAGCTTTGTCCAACACCTGGTCGTCTAATGGTTAGACGGAGACCTAGCGAGGCCTACAAGCCACAGTGTCTCGCACCCATTGTGAAATCTGGTGGAGGATTGGTGATGATCTGGGGGTGCTTCAGCAAGGCTGGAATCAGGCAAATTTGTCTTTGTGAAGACGCATGAATCAAGCCACATACAAGGTTGTCCTGGAAGAAAACTTGCTTCCTTCTGCTCTGACAATGTTCCCCAACTCTGAAGATTTTTTTCCAGCAGGACAATGCTCCATGCCACACAGCCAGGCCAATATATACATACATACATACATACATACATGCATATATATATATATATATATATATATATATATATATATATATATATATATATATATATATATATATATATATATATATATACAGGTCCTTCTCAAAAAATTTGCATATTGTGATAAAGTTAATTATTTTCCATAATGTAATGGAACAGCTCATGAAAACCCAAAATTTGTATAAAAAAATTTGCATATCATGAAAAAGTTCTCTAAACGAGCTATTAACCTAATCATCTGAATCAACTAATTCACTCTAAACACCTGCAAAAGATTCCTGAGGCTTTTAAAAACTCCCAGCCTGTTTCATTACTCAAAACCGCAATCATGGGTAAGACTGCCGACCTGACTGCTGTCCAGAAGGCCATCATTGACACCCTCAAACAAGAGGGTAAGACACAGAAAGAAATTGCGGCGTGGCATGGAGGCAATCAGCCTGTGGCACTGCTGAGGTTTTATGGAGGCCCAGGATGCTTCGATAGCGGCCTTAAGCTCATCCAGAGTGTTGGGTCTTGCGTCTCTCAACTTTCTCGTCACAATATCCCACAGATTCTCTATGGGGTTCAGGTCAGGAGAGTTGGCAGGCCAATTGAGCACAGTAATACCATGGTCAGTAAACCATTTACCAGTGGTTTTGGCACTGTGAGCAGGTGCCAGGTCGTGCTGAAAAATGAAATTCATCTCCATAAAGCTTTTCAGCAGATGGAAGCATGAAGTGCTCCAAAATCTCCTGATAGCTAGCTGCATTGACCCTGCCCTTGATAAAACACAGTAGACCAACACCAGCAGCTGACATGGCACCCCAGACCATCACTGACTGTGGGTACTCCAGTGCTGCTTCTCTGTAGCCCAGGTCAGGCACTTCTGCCGCTGTTTCTGGTTCAAAAGTGGCTTGACCTGGGGAATGCGGCACCTGTAGCCCATTTCCTGCACACGCCTGTGCACGGTGGCTCTGGATGTTTCTACTCCAGACTCAGTCCACTGCTTCCGCAGGTCCCCCAAGGTCTGGAATCGGTCCTTCTCCACAATCTTCCTCAGGGTCCGGTCACCTCTTCTCGTTGTGCAGCGTTTTTTGCCACACTTTTTCCTTCCCACAGACTTCCCACTGAGGTGCCTTGATACAGCACTCTGGGAACAGCCTATTTGTTCAGAAATGTCTTTCTGTGTCTTACCCTCTTGTTTGAGGGTGTCAATGATGGCCTTCTGGACAGCAGTCAGGTCTGCAGTCTTACCCATGATTGCGGTTTTGAGTAATGAAACAGGCTGGGAGTTTTTAAAAGCCTCAGGAATCTTTTGCAGGTGTTTAGAGTGAATTAGTTGATTCAGATGATTAGGTTAATAGCTCGTTTAGAGAACCTTTTCATGATATGCTAATTTTTTGAGATAGGAATTTGGGGTTTTCATGAGCTGTATGCTAAAATCATCAGTATTAAAACAATAAAAGACCTGCAATATTTCAGTTGGTGTGCAATGAATCTAAAATATATGAAAGTTTAATTTTTATCATTACGGAAAATAATGAACTTTATCACAATATGCTAATTTTTTGAGAAGGACCTGTATGTATGTGTGTGTGTGTGTGTGTGTGTGTGTGTGTGTATATATATATATATACACACAAATTTGTTTATTTTTTTGTAATACTTCCGTTTAGATATTTTGAAGAACGTTTGGACCCCGTTGACTTATTGTATAGTCGACAAACATTCTTCAAAAAAAAAAAAAAAAAAAAAAGATTGGCATGAGGGGAGTAAATGATGTCAGAATTTTCACCTTTTGGGTGTACTGTCCCATTTTGTTTTTAACCAGGAAGGCAAATTCAAATTTGCTTGAGTATTTGAATTTTATTGCATCTGTGTGGTGTTTGACTCTATTTGACGAACCTGAGGTAAGCTGGTGTTGGTAGGTCACTCCTGACTGCGCAGGAAAGCAGTGAAAGGATTTTAAAGTGCTCTGGGAGCTTGTAAATGCAATAAATTAAACCTTTTTCAACATTTACATGTGGAGTGTCTCTTTAAAGAGACGTGAGGTCAGAGGACAACCTCTTAAAAAAGCCGTTTCTTACTGCCAACACACAGACAGGTGAAAGCATGTATGTCACGCTGTATTACTGAACATTTATACTGGATGTTACATGGGTGCAGTCATTTTCTTGAGCATAGATAATAACGTGCCCTAACAGTTAAGAACTGAGTATTTGGTGTCAATGGTGGGTTTGAAGTTTTAGGGTTATTTGTAATTGCAAGTGGGATTGGCATGTTAGAATGAAACTCATGTCAGGCTTTGTGACTTTATTACTTAGTATTCAGTAGTTCTGTTCCAAAACAGAATGAACTGCCTTGCTGTCTACTGCCTACCAGAGTTTCCGCTAGAAAAAAATTGTGCCGGTCAAAGTGACCGGCAGAGGTTTCGTTTTACGGACATTTTTATGATATGCCGGTCAAATATCGCCTCTTAATTAGTCAAGTTTAGGAAAACTGGAGGCAGTCTATGTAACTTAAAAAATGACATAATCAGGCCGTATAGAATGCAACATGTTATTATTAGCTTAACTTTCAAATAGACGGAAAAAAAAACATGAACGTCCGATTGGTGTCAATCAACGCCAATTGTTTTGTTTTTTAATGCGGTTTCACACACATTCACTTTTTGAAACATTGAAGCACGGATGTACCTAATACAAATAAATAAAATCAGATCATTCATTTAGTTCGTTATTAAATACGAGATCTAGCGCTAAAATCTGTTGATTTTGAAATCAAGCTGAGCGCTCGTGTCCACTGCTATCAGTTGCATGGACGACGCACTGCGCGAGTTGCGCAATCTTCACTCGGACGCGCATTTCAATCTATCTACGTTGCGGAGACTCTGTTCATTCCGGTGAAATCACAGAATAAAATGCAAGTCCCTGCTTGATATAGACTAACCACTGATGAACATAGGCTATTCATTTTTGATGAGAGAAAAAAAAACTGTACCAGTGCGCGGATTAGAACCACTAGGCTATAATGAGATGTTCCTGATTCACCATCGCCTGGCCTCTGAAAAAAGCTTTCAAGGCTAGTCTGCCTGGGCCTGGACATATTTGAAACGTCTCACTCAATCGTTCGTTGTTTAGGTCTATATTACAGCCGTTTTAGGCGTGCGCTTTATTTGAAATGCAGCATGCGATGTTGTTTCATATAACTTTCAAACGGTAGAGCCTGTTCCTTTATAACATAGCCAAAGATCGGTGTATTTTTGCCTTATACATTTTAGGCTTATTCTCAAATTCAGATTGTGTTAGGGGGGCGGGATTATTAGGCAATTTTAATCGGACAATTTGACCGGAGAGATTTAATTTTGTCGGACATCTCATTTTTTTACCGGCCAATGTCCGGTAATTACCGGACAACGGAAACCCTGCTGCCTACATAGGCAGCATCCTAAATGCAATTGCGATTGATTTGGAATGCAATAGATAGGCAATGAATATCTGTGAATCATACAAATAGCGCTTCTCGCCTTCATTGCATTGGAGAATCAACTCAGAATTGAGTCCAATAGAGTTTGGGATTAACACAGAATTGCTTTCAATGTTTTTTTTTCCAATATTAATATCAGTATTTTTACTATAATCAACATTTCTCACTTTATCCTTGTTGCACGTTTGTAGGTGGCTCACTTGGATTTGGAACTGATCCAGTATCACGCATGATGTGAATAAAGTCTTAAAATCGTTTCAGAGCTGTTCAAAAGGGGCAAAACAAACGTCCCTGAATTGTAACCTTGCTAGAACTGAGCTGCTTTGGATTCTTCTCACAGTGCACTGAAGCTATAAAGTTTTTGTCTGTGCAAGGACAGCTAATGAATTGCCTGAAAATTAGTAATGGATAAAGCTCAAGTTATTATCTGTAATGCCGGCTAATTAAAATGCCCTTTTCACCCGCAGCTAGGAACACTGAACCACATCCTTGTGACATTCATTTACCGCAGAGACAAAATGGCAAGTGGATGAAGATGCATGAAGTCTTCTAATCCTGCACAGCTGGGTGGCCATGTTAAGAAGGATTTCACCAGCAAATTAACACCAACTTGTTAACTTTTTGTTGTTTTTTGTAGTCTTGTTCAGTGCACATTCTAAACTTTGATTCTCATTGTAACTCTCATCTTTTGCCATTTTCAACATAGAGGATGATGGAGGTCATGAGATGTTTTTTTTTTTTAATATGTCGCTCAAGTGCAGAGGAGTTCATAAAGTTGTGTGTATATATATCTATCTCACTTAAGCTGATTTTAGCGAAACAACAAAATGGCACATCACTGACTTTACATTAGATGGTACACTTGTCTGTGAAAGCCATTGGCTCTGTAAACTTTTAGAAAAGGTGACCACAGGTTGTGTGGTCCAGCCAGTCAGAAGACTCGACACATTAGATTTAAAGCAAAACAGTATTTGAAAATCAGGTTAATGGTTTAAAAGTTGATTCCCCTATGGAGACAATGAATTTAATTTTTACTTCCCGAAACCAGCCTTTTTCAGTCCAATTCAGTCTGGTGCAAGATACAGAACAGCTAACAACATTTCCTACACTATGGTTAATGTTGCTTTTTTGCATGTGATGCAATGTTTCTAGCATGAAGTACTCTGAAGTACTCATCCAAACGGAAAGCGGAAATTTATTTTCAATTGTGTAATTCATGCTAAGAGCCCCTAAAAAATGTTGCTTGCGAACCATTTTTGCCAGAATGCTGGGCAACGTTTGTATAGCCATCAATTGTGCACTTCTATAGGATAACATTAGACTCCTCCTGTAAGTAATCTCTGCAACTCCATTACACACATCAGTGCTCACTTGAAGCATCAGACATTTGCATATCCATAATTCATATGCATATGTATTACTTAAGAATGTGTTAGGCATAGCCATGCATCTGTTTCCATTGAGAACCCAGCAGGGCATTCACAGCAAGCGAGAGGAGACTTATTTTCGGGGTAAACCTTTTGGTTTGGCAACAGCATGCGGATTTCAGCCCAAAATCCATCTGTAAATGTTTACTTTGGCGGAAGGACGGTCTCGTGAAACAGACTACTGTGTGTGTGCAGTACGTCCTGTGCAGAATTACAGAGCTTCTATTTTTTTTCCCGGATTAACATATGCACACAAAAACACACATCTCTCAGGTTTTTGTATTGTTTCAGTTCGGGAAAACATGGCAAATCACTTGCAAGTCTAGCTGTTCGTGCCGCTTCGGCTATAAACACAGAAATTTTTCCACGGAATCGGACCCTGGTGCTTGT
This sequence comes from Gila orcuttii, assembly GCA_026230005.1. Classification (NCBI taxonomy): domain Eukaryota; kingdom Metazoa; phylum Chordata; class Actinopteri; order Cypriniformes; family Leuciscidae; genus Gila; species Gila orcuttii. Next base: position 16,611,066 of record JAPDVR010000001.1, on the reverse strand, counting down.
TTGGACAAGCCATTTCTCATTGCCTTAATTCAGGCTAAGGAAACACAGCATTTGCATCAACTTGTGTGTTTTCGCTTGTGTGCACATGCTTGTGTTTTCAGTAGTTTTCCACATAGGAAAAAAGGGGATGTTTGTGCTATACGCAGTGTGTTTGTCCTGGCTCAAAGAGTTTTCCCTTTTTTCAGAGTTTTTCGGATCGATTTCTGATGTTTTCTCAGTGTGGAAATGGATTTGTTTTGGCAGATCCTTCAGGTATTATTCACACTCTTGTTCTCGCTATCTCACCATCAACGTTTGGATCTTTCCTGAAATGTGATTTTAGTATCAGATAAGAATTATTAACTTCCCTGCATGTTGAAGCATAGGTTTTTTTTTTCTTCTGGTTAACACTTTACATAAAGCCTTTATGTATAATGCATTATAAAGTATTCATAATGCATTTTATTTTTATAAATAACTAACCAAAGTTAAAATGCATTAATATTTGCAGATTCCTTGGTACATCTGAAATTTGGTGGTCTGTCGTGTCTGAATGCATTGTACTTTCTAAAGGTATTATAATGTATCATAACTGTGGTTACAGTTATTCATGAGCCCATATAATGCCTTAAGGTGCATTACAAGACATTAATACAGTAAAAATCCCTTTAGATATAATGCATTATAAAGGCTTTAAGTAAAGTACTTACCATTTCCTCTTTTCAGACAATGAACTAGCAGTCCGTGCATGAGTGACAAAGGATATTGAGGCTTGAAAAGAGCCCGGTTCCCTTTCCAAACTGCACGTTTGCTCATCCATACTAATTTTGACTCATCCAGAATCCAGATATCCTGATATCCAGCTCCGTCCTTCTTCAAGAGTTTGTTTTCATCTGGGCCTTCAGCAAAAATGAAGTTTCTTGTTTCTGTGATGTAGTTGTTGTTTAAAGGCCTGTTCACACCAAGGACGATAACTATATTCTTTATAAAGATAACGATAAAGATGTAATTCTAAAAATCTTTCACAATATTAAAGAATAGCAGAGTATGAAAACAGAATATAGTTATCGTTCTTGGTGTGAACAGGCCTTAACTTTGTGTTTTGCATCATTGTTGCATTTACTGATGATCAGTGTTGGGCAAGTTACTTTTAAAAAGTAATTAGTTACAGTTACTAGTTACTTCTTCCAAAAAGTAACTAAATTAGTAACTCAGTTACAAATTTTAAAAGTAACTAGTTACTTATGAAAGTAACTATTGCGTTACTTTCAAGTAAAATTAAATTTTAAATGCTCAAATGTGACCCCACCTCTACCCCTCTTTAACGGAACTTAAAATACATGTGCATGTTCAATTATTTATGATAAATTTGAATATTATAATGAAATGGACACTTAATACAATACATTATTAACAGAAACATGAAACATTGTACACGCATCTAAAAAAAAAAATGTTGCTGTGGGACAAAGTGAGACTAGCCTCCAATCAAACGCCATGTATGTAGATATTATGTTTATATAGTGGATCAATGCAAATAACACAATAGATGTTTTGGAAATTTTGATATTTATTGCCCCTCAACAGGCCACAACTGGGCAAAATTAAATTAAGCTTGTTAAGCTCGTCGCCATACCTGTCTCTCGTTGACTGACTGGCTTGTGTTGTTCCTTGTGTGTCCTGTCCTGCCCGACTATGCGTTATGATGGGTCGTTCGCAATTCATGAGCGTTAGCCGTTAGTGATGATGGGTCGTTCGCGAATGAGCGTTAGTGATGATGGATCGACTCGTTCGCGAATGAGCTTTTGATGGGTCGTTCGCGATTCGCGAATGAGCCGACTCTAAGAGCCGGCTCTTTTAGGTGAACGTTGGGAGCTGGCTCGCATATCTGAAGAGCCGACTCTATTTTTACAAATTTAGCCTATAGAAATTAAATAATTATGTAATACAAATTGAAATATTATAGTCAAAGTCATTTAAAGAGCCGTTTGTGACCCAAAAGAGCCGGCTCTTTTCAGTGAGCTGAGTCAAAAGAGCCGAATGCCCATCACTACTATGCGTGCTTTCGAACACCCGCCCAACTCTACCTCTGATTGGCTTACAATGACATTTTACTCTACCTTATAGCCAATCGTCAGCATTTATGCGCTTGTCTCGTGCTCTGCCCACTAACCAAGGAAGAACAGTAAAAAAAGTATTTGCCTCTCGCTCAGAGATCTAGTTGGTCTGATGAAAAAAAAAAACAGCTTCATCAGTTATAGTAACGCGCCGCATTTTTTGGCAGTAACGGTAACGGCGTTATTAAGATGAGAAGAGTAATCAATTAGATTACTCGTTACTAGAAAAAGTAATGCCGTTAGTAACGGCGTTATTTATAACGCCGTTATTCCCATCACTGCTGATGATTGTTTGAGTTTTTTCCAGCTTGACATCCTTCTGGCGTTTTGTGGTGTGCTGTTCTTCTCGAAACATAACAGCATGTACTTTTCACCAGAAAGTTCAACTTTTGTCCTCTCCGTTTACACAGCACTGCAGCAGTGGTGGTGTTAAATGACTTGGTGGTCTTCTGCAAGTTGTAAGATGGACAGCAACAATGTTGTTTTTGTCCTCTGTAACCTCCTGTGAGTAACTTCCTGTGGAGTGTTTTTCTCGGGTCTTGGTAGATCAGTGAATTATCAAGAGATAAGAGATCCTGTGGGTCCTTTTAGAGATGCCTGAACACGCAGACTCTATGATCCTCAAACATAAATGAAAAGTATGACTGGAAGATCCTCTAGTGGGACACCAGTCTCAGCTGTCATCCAAGGATGTTTGTAACTTCTCTGAAGACTCCATGACATGCCCTTGCATTCATCTTTATAGGACACTTCTAGGAAGTAGCAAGTGTGCGGTCTTCCTGCTCACATTTTTTAACTTTTTTTTTTCAGTTCTAAATTCTTGTGTCCGTTATATGCTGTGACTGCATCTTTTTGATTCAGGAATCTTGTTGGGCTGTGCGATTAATTTAAATCGTAATAAAATCGTGATGTGTGACACAGTGCCAGGTAATTTGCATGAACTGTCAAACTGTTTTTTGCAGCTCCTCAAGACATTCACACAGAATGTGTTTTTGTGGTTGAAAACATAAGACGCAGGTCTATACATGTTTTAAAAAAAAAAAAATTTACCTTAAGCACTGCGTAGAAACTAGGGATGTCAATTTTCACAAATTCCCATGAACGATCGTCGTTTAAATTAATTATCAATTAATCGTTAGCATTAATACTGCAATATGCATCTGCTTCAGTGGCATATGGCCAACAGCATGACATGGTCTGCAAATGCTGCTCAAAATGACAAGTTCCTCACCAAATGAATGAGAAGGGGTTTTAATCTAAATAAAGGCCTAGTAGGATTGTAAGATGTTTCGATGTGATTGATCATTTAATTAAATTACTTCTTTAATAATCAAATATAACGAGTCACCAACGCCGCCTCAGATGCGTCACGCGTGCTTGTCAGAATGTGTATGCTCTTCGGAACAATGCGCTAAAAACGACAACTAAACCCAATGATTTCACAATGGTTTAATAAAATAGTGTTCATGTTGTGTAATATAACAGTCCCAATCATACACTGAAAAAAACTAAGTCATTTTACTTAATTTTTCTTTGGCAAGTTTTTTGCATGCATATTTTTTAAATAAAATTTCACATATGGAATTAGGTAAACTCTACTTAATTAACTTAAATTAAAGTAACAAAGAAAATAAGTAATTTTAACTTGGCTAGTAAAAGGTTGAGCAACATCTATTTAAGTTGAAGTGCAATACATTTCACTCAAATAATATAACATTGAATTACACCACACTTTTAAAGTATATGCATTACTTAAAAACATCTAAGTAATTAATACAATAGATCTACATTTGAGAAATCATGCATCATGTGAACAAAGAGACCTCAATACTTGGTAGATAATACACAATGACGGTAACTTTTTATGGATCGTTTTTGTGTTTGAATGTGTCATTTTGAGTAGAAAATTAACTCCAAATGTCACAAAATGGCAAGTTACTAATCCTAACAACAAAGGCAATGATAAAACACTGTAAATATAGCTGGAAAACAGTGAAAAATCAACCTCAGTAATTATTCAAGACCCAGTGCATGATGGGAACACCCGTATCAGAAAAGTTGAGTAATTTTACTTGAATTTATAACGTTGATTTTTACGCTTTCATTTATACACTATTGAATTGAGTGCTAATATAGAATTTACTTTTTTTTTATTCTTGCCTGAACTAACTTTTTCATGTAAATTACTGGGGGTTTTTTTGTTTTTTTTTCTGTAATATTTACTTCACAAAATAATTTTTTTCAGTGTAGTTATTATTAGCCGTACATTGCTGCTTGAGTTGCGTGCTGAATGAACACCGGTAAACTGGAGCACTTTGCTAACGCGTTATTTAACTCAAAGAAACTCATCCTATATGAGATTAATCAGATATATACAAAATAAATATAATATTACAAATTTATACTGCACAAAATGACACCAGTGCACAAGTGAACTTGAACTAATTTACATGCCATTCAGAATGACTCGTTGTGGACGTGCTCTCAAGCCAGCCGCACATTTTTTTTTTTTAGTATGTGCGTCTAATCCTGCCCTTACAGTATGGGTGCTGAAAGAGGTCAATTTATTTTTAGACTCAATTTTCTGCCAATTTCTATCATATTAGGTCACAAATACAATTTATATATATACTTACATATACTTATATACTTAAAATTTAATAATAATTTTTTTATTTTAATGTTTGTAGGCTTATGATTTACATTAATTCATGTTCATATTATTTTAATTATCATATTTTTTTACAATTTTATTGTTAATTTTAATATATATATATATATATATATATATATATATATATATATATATATAACATTAATTATTTATTGATTAATTTTAATTAAATTTAGTATTAATGTTAATTATCATACATAGTTTTTTGCATTTTTATTGTTGATTTTAATGTTTCTATATATAAAGTATACATTCATTATTATACTTTATTTATTAATATAAATTTATTTACTTACATTTTTCATGTTAATGTAAATGACAAATATGACACAACAGGATTTTGGTGGCTTTTAATCTGTAAATGATCATTGAATTGCATATATGAGCTATGTAAGGAACTCAGCTTTTTGGAAATATTAATAATCAATAATAACTTATTATTAATTATGAATATTTGGGTCAGTTAATTGGATTAACTTGATGTGGCTGAATTAATATTACAATCAATTAATCAGTTCGTCCAACGAACTCTTTTGATTATTAATTTATTCTAAGAAAAGGGTATCTTCCATGGCCACAGAAGAATAATTATTTCTTAGCATGTACAGCACTTTGAGCAAGTAGCAAAAACCGCGATCGTAAAAGTGACTTTGTATTGCAAACAAAACAGAACTAAATACATATGTACATGTTTTATTAACTAAATATAGATATTTATATGAATATCAATAAACTAAACAACATACACACATGAATACATAAATAGGTGAGTGATAGAACGAAACCGAAAACGGAACTATTGAGAAGTTCCATGTAACTATATGAGAAGAACATCAGCATTTCATTTTCGAAGCATCAAATCAAAAGTATACTTGCATGCCTGGGTAGCGTACACTATTATCAAAGTTGTTGAAAACTGAAGTTGTTGATGATTCTGCGAGTGTCAGGTGTTGAAGTCTCAATCATTTTCTTCTTTGTTGGATGAAGAAGATATGATGAACTTGCATGGTGGGTTAGAGACCTTGTTACAAACTCCTGAGATTGTCCTTGGTTCTTTGTGAGAGAGTGTCCTCTCTCTTCCATGAGGACCATCTGGTTGGGATCCAGGCCTGCTGGGAGGCCTCTGGGCCCCCATGGAGAGGGAAGGGGGTTTCCCCGTATCACCCGAAACAGTGTTTGCGGCAGGATGAAAATTACCAAGAGCAAGCGGTCACTGTTGCCTGCCTCTGATATAGCCTGAGAAAGAACCAACCCCTAAGGTTTGAATGGACCAATGAGTAAGGTGACATGTCCGAGAGGGGAACCGGCTCTTAGTTGATTTATGGTCTTTGTCCCCAGCGTGCTTAGACTGTTCATTCAAGCTCAAATAGACATAACAAATTCACATTGCATTCTAAGAGAAGGTGATGTACATCAAAGTGTGTGTCATTAAATGAGGATTAATTAGGTAGGAAGCATGATACAGGTGAGGTTATATTGACCGTTGGGTGGTTGTGCAACCACATACACCCCAATCAAACATACCATGTTGTTATAAATAATAGGACACCAGAATTTGTGAGGTTAGTTTTGGGGGAGAGTTTCATAGACCTTTATATTCATTAAATATAATGAATATGAATAATTAGTGTGTGTCAGACCCTACAGCTATAAAAACCTGATCTATGAAATATACATTCATACCTGATGTATGAAATATGATACTCAACGCACGCACACACACACACACACACACTTTATATATAAGGGCACAGTTTTGCCATTTAACTTCTAGCACTTACATAATGTCCCATTTTCAAACACTCATGAGAGTGACCCTGACTATTACTGTATTTATTTTTAAGCCATTTTACTGGTATAGATTTGGAGAAAAGTAAAAGGTGAATTCACCCCAAACATCAAAGTGCATAAAAAGTGTTCCTTCATAGGTTTCTCATTCTCATTTCCTCATTCTTTCAATTGATTCCTGTTTAGAGCGACCCTGGCTATTACTGTTATCATGTGCATGTCATTTTACTCTATAGTTTTGGAGAAAACTAAGGCAAACTCACCCCAAACATCTAAGTGCATTCTATCATTTACACCATGTCCCATGTTCAAACACTAATACAAACTTTTCTCCAAAACTATACAGTAAAATTACATGGACATGATAACAGTAATAGCCAGGGAATTTGAACAGGAATTTCAGCAACAGCAATTGAAAGAATGAGCAAACCTATGAAGGAACACTTTTTTTTGAGTGTTTGAAAAGGGGACATGGTGTAAGTGATAAAATGCACTTTGATGTATAAGGTGAGTTTTTTTTTTTCTTTACTTTTCTCAAACTATACAGTAAAATGACTTAAAAATGAATACAGTTATAGTCAGGATCACTCTGAACAGGAATCAAATGAAAGAATGAGCAAACCTATGAAGGAACACTTGAGTTTTTAAAAATGGGACATGGTGCAAGTACTAGAATGCACTTAGATGTTTGGGGTGAGTTTGCCTTTACTTTTCTCAAACTATACAGTAAAATGACATGAAAATGATAACAGTAATAGTCATGGTCACTCTGAACAGGAATCAAATGAAAGAACAAGCAAACCTATAATAAAAAGAATTTTTTTTTTTTTTTTTAAATGATGTCAGTCATTAACAATTACTACTTAGCACTTTGGTTTAACTATTTCTTTAAATAAGGTTTCAGTTTATAAGCCATGCTTATAGAAAAACTAGTTCCTTCAATATGGTTCACAAACACTTTTTCCCAAATGTTAGCTGACTCACAATGTGGATTGTTCTTGATGGAGATGAATTACCTCGTTGATGTGTTTTCTCTCGGCTCTCATCTCATCTCCGGAAACTTGATTTTTAAGCCTGAATTTCACACTGTGTCTATCAGCTCGGTCACATTGGGTGGTGGTTTATTTACTGGAGTGGTTTCTGCCTCTTTTCACCCTGTAATGTCTGTGTGGGAGATCGAGACCTCATGTTCTGTTACCTGATAAAATCTCGCCAAAGGTCTTGCAGGTGTAGTCCAGTTCTGTGTAGCCAGCGGTCTCCACGGTACACTTTTGTATCACTGTGTGTGGATGGAGGACTTCCAACTCACGGCTGTTTTGTTTCTCTACCTTGTCTCACCCGGCCCCTGGCAAGCCTATGATAAATCTGATCTGAGGTCAGACTTCAAACACGTTTTCTTTCTTTCGGTGACCCCGGTGCACACCTCGCAGCCACTGCCACTGATCAGGTGTCAGGCCTGACTGCAAAAACAGCCAGAGAACAAAAACCTAAAGTGTATTTTTCCTTTCTTTCTCCATATAAGCCTTGACTTCTCGCTCAAAGCCTCTAGCATTTCCTTTGAGCGCATCTTAACGTGTCAAACAAAGCTTAGCCAAGTCCTGTGTTCACAAGCTCAGGGACTCGTTCAGTTCTTTTATGGAGTATGAATCCATGCTGTCGGTTTAATTCATGTTTCTATTTTTAATGAGTTCTCCTATGTTTTTGGCCTAACATGCCATTTTGTCCAATTGGATTGTCTAATAATATGCCTTGATGGAAATTTATTTTGCCACAAATCAAATTGTTGCTATAGACACGAGTGTAATTCAAAGTAAACAGCTCAAGCTGTTTATGTTGCGACGTAATTTCTGCCGAGTTCACCCACATAGATGAGGATGCCAGATTTGTACCATGCTTGGAATTGTTGATATGAAACGTGATTTACAGCTGTTTTTTGTTTCTTTTTCCCTCTGAAGGTATGGAGTGACCCCAGAAAACATCATCCTTTACGGTCAGAGTATAGGGACTGTGCCGACAGTAGACCTGGCGTCCCGGTACGAGTGTGCGGCAGTGATCCTTCACTCTCCCCTCATGTCCGGCTTGCGTGTGGCCTTCCCCGACACCCGCAAAACTTACTGCTTCGATGCCTTCCCAAGGTAAGATGCAAACATCTGTGATCCAGAATGTAATGCTTGTGAACGCAGGCCCCTCTAGCTGCATTATTGTTGAAAAGATGATTTTTCTTTTTCAGTAAGGATGCATTAAATTGATCTAAAGCAGTGTTACTCATTGCGCGGCTCGCGAGCCTCATGCGGCTCGCCAAGCTTTCATTTGTGGCTCGCATGGCGGTAAATAGGCTAATACAGTGACATGATCAAGCAGTCACTACAGATATTTCATAAAAACATTTAAAAAGTAGGACTATAACATAACCCATTAAAAACTCAAAGTGTCAGCTCTATTTTCAAATAATTTCGATCGTATTGAAAGGGGTGGTTTATCGAGAGAACATGTTCACTTGATCGATTGAAAACCGAAACTGAAAGGACGCCGTCCATCGCGCTGAACGCGCTGTTCTTCTGATGAATAAAGTGTCGTATAAACGAGTGTCCCGTCGTTCTATAATTCTCCTTTCACTCAGTATCTGTGAAGTGAAGCAGGACAACGGCTCACCAGTCCTTGTTTCAGATTCTCATCCACAGACAACTGATTTTGGGCATTTTTACTGCGTGATCAATACAAACAGCACGGCATAACGGTTCATCATAGTCTCCAAATTATGACCAGAATTTGATATTAAGTCTGCTGTTTAAAACAAATAAAGAACCAATGTAGGAAAATGGTTATTACTCGACAACAGCGGGAAACTTTGTATATTTGTGCAGTGTGCGAATGCAAAACCTATTCCCAATTTGAATCTTTTGACTTATAAATGTGCACATCACCCCGATCATGCATCATATCACGATGTTAAGCATTCATGTAAACTACAATACATTCAGATTAATCAAGCAGAATGAATTCAGACCGATTGAAACAAAAGTTGTGCATGTAAACATATCCAGTCCCTGCGGAGTTGCCAGTTATGGCGGTATTTTCAGCTCTTAACGCCACATGTGCTCTTGGATGATTAGATACATGAGGGGCTAATGTAGAAAAAAATAACTTAATGTCATTCTGGGATGAATCTATTCTGGAAATCCTGCTTTTTTTTGTCATTAAGGGAAATCATCTTGACTCAGTTACAAATTTGACTGGTAAATCGTTAAAAAAAATGTATTTATTGCATTGCATATTGAATGTTCAGGGGTGACATTAATAAACAGACATGGTATTTATGACTGGATGTAACTTTTTATACTTTCCTGTAAAAATGGCTCTCCTACTGACTTTGTCCCATCAGTGCGGCTCTCATGAAAAAAATAGTGAAGACCACTGATCTAAAGTGACAGTAAATACATGTTGGTAATGCTTTACAAGTTTACAGTATAGGTTCCATTTATTAACATTAGTTAACTACATCAATGAAACATACTTCTGAAGCATTTAGTAATCTTACATAATGTTAATTTGGTTAATGTTAAAGTTGGATCTGTTCATATTATTATTTAATGGCCCCTAAGCTGAATTAACAATGCACAGTTGTATTTTTGTTAACTAACATTAACAAAGATTAATATACTGTAGAAATGTATTTCTCTTTGCTACTTAATCTATTGAATGAGACCTTTAGGGCTGCCCCAAACTAAAGATTTTTCTAGTTGAGTAGTCGTTTGTTTACGCCATTAGTCAACTAATCGCACGTTTATATTAATTTAATTACTTAAATATATACTGGGGTGTGGAATATATGCCTCGCACCACTCAAGCGCACACATAAAGCTTGTCGCAAAGCACTGGCAAAAGTAATGATTAATAAACAATTAAAATGTTTCCTTCATTTTTTTTTTTTTAAGAACTACTTTTCTGAGTCGGTATCGGATGCAAAGATGAAGTTGACAATGCTGACTCGCCATCTCCGAAGTATATTGGATGCGCATTTAAAGAGAAATGCAACTTTCATATGGATTACATTATAAGAGTATTTGTTTTCTATTTGAATTGGTTAATTTAAAAGTACACATTTCAAGCTTTCTATAGATATATTTATCATGTCTGCTGAGTTTCGGTTAATTTATGTGACGCACTGCCGTTCAGGGAGACCGAGGTGGCAGAAAGCACATCCTGTACGTTTTCTTTATTTTACAAAACTACAACTTTTTGTTGTTATAGTGAGTATACACAAATAAAAGTAGACCCTTGACACTTTGGAATGATATATTATATATAAAAAAATGACAGAGTATCTTAAGTTGTTTCCGCTATGCAAGTGATTGTGCTAGCGCCTCCATGTCATGCAGTAAGCCCGCTATACTTTAGCTTCCAGTAGCGCACATTTATCTAGGTTAACATTAGAGTGGCCATGTAAAGTTGCTACTTGCATATTACGAATAAGCCATATTTGAGGTCGATGAATGATTGGTGAACGTTTATATTTACTGACTGACATACTGTAATTACCACAAGGACCCGCCGTTAACAATCTGTCCCTCATGGACTGCGTGACTTGGGCAGTTTCTGTGGAGTTTTTTTTCTTCTGCAACTAACCGACTTATAAAGTCTTGGTCGACTAAGCCTCTTCTAGTCAACTAAAGTTTAGTCAACTATTAGGGGGCGGCCCTAGATACCTTATTGTAAGCCTTACAGACATTTTTAATGTCGCAAAATATTTAGATTTCAAATAATTGCTGTCCTTTTTGAACTTTCTATTCAAAGAATTCTAAAAAAATGTATCATGTTCCTCACAAAAATATTAAGCATCACTACTGTTTTCAACATTGATAATAATTAAAATGTTTCTTGAAGCATATTAGAATGATTTCTGGATCATGTGACACTGAAGACTGGAGCAGTGATGCTTAAAATTCAGCTTTGCATAACAGAAATAAATGACATTTTAAAACTAGAAAATGGTTATTTTAAATTGTAATATTTCAGAATATTTGTCTTTACTGTATTTTTAATAAAAAAAATGCAACCTTGATGAGCATAAAATAATTTAAAAAATAGAAAAAAATATCAACCTCAAACTTTTGAATGGTAGTGTACTTAATATTTTTTTATGCGTTGTTCCAATTTTGTGTGCAATATGCTTTAGATGATCCATGAATGGACTAAACGGTTAGTTGGCATCTAGGATCAAACCAGTAACCGGTAACAGCCTGAGGCCCTGTCCACACGGAGACGCGTTTAGCTGTATACGTACAAATTTTTTTAGCGGATCGACGTTTCGTCCAGACGGATCCGGCGTTTTGGGAGACTGAAACCGCTATTTTTTTAAACCGGGTCCCAGGGTGGATAAATCTGAAAACAACACCCTTGCGTTTTCGTGTGTACGGCCAATCCGTATATTTTGTGAAACGATGATGTCATCACCCCACGTGTCGACTAGTCAGACACGCTAAATCAGTAACAACAACTGCGACTACTTGCTTTAGTTTACTGAGCCTCTTTTATTTCTTTATTTATTATTTAGGCCTACTTTAATGTATTTTTATTTTGTTTCTTTATTTTACTTCTTTATTTATTTATATTTCTTTCTTATGCTATGATGCTTGTATTTTGTCTGATTAAGACATTTCGTAATTTGTAGGGATGGGCATTTCAAGCAAAAGTAATATTCGACGATCGCTGGGAATTATTTTATTATTATTCAAAAAACGCACCTCTGCCCCCTCATGCTCACCGGTAACACAGCGTTCGCTCCGACATTAAATTTCTCTGTACTCTGTACATGTTGTAGCCATTAAAGAAAAGTTAGTTTCATATTTATGTTTAAATATGTTTTTTTCCATTTCATATAGGTTGATTATGAAAAGTGAACAGCGTGAGTAGCCTACTCATAAGATGCGCAATATCGAGACACATAATTTTGACCACTTCATTATGTTTTGTTTTGTATAAAGCCTTTCTTTAAAGTGAATTTCGTTTTGTATAAATTGTATCTTAATTTTAATTAATGTTTCATCAACCAATTTCCTGGATTTAATAAATAAGCAAATATAGCAGACAATAGCCTAATCAGGACGTGGAGGCGCCGATGCGATATAACTTGCATCGCACGTGAGCTGGAGCTTTTCTCATAAATGGACAGAAACTCAGAAATATATCTAAGCTTGAAATGTCTACTTTTAAACAAAGCAATTCAAAACGAAAAGAAACAGACAACTCTAATAATCCATATGAAGTGCGCATTTCTCTCTATAGGCACCTTCACAATACTGCGAAGGTGGCGAGTCAGCATAGTCACAGAAAACACTAGTTTATTAATAAACAATTAAAATGTCTCCTTGCTATATTTGACACATTCATAATGATTAGGCTATTTGCCGGTTCTTTGTGGCAAGCTTTATGCTTTAGCTAACTAATCGAATATCGTGACTCATCCCTATTGTACCAGGCCATTTATGTTTTTTTATATTTTTCAATAAAGTTCTTGGTAAAAAAGAAAAGAAGCTACTGTGCCTAATATTACATACTGTATATTATTGTATACAGCGCGAAAGGTTTATGCACAAGTCTTCTTCTCTGTTTTTAGTGTATCTGTGTCAGAAATACAGCGCCTCATACTGGTCTGGCATGTATACTACATCGGTTTGAGTCGGTTTCAGTGGTTTCGTGTGTACGCAGATATTTCTTGAGACGGCGCCGTGTTTACGGAATTTTTTTTTTTAGAACGAGGAAAAAAAAGATCGGCTAGGGAAAGCCCTGGCTTCGTGTGGACGTGGCCTGAAGCTGTACACAGTTCATTGCATTACCCACACAGATGGTAGCAGGAAACTCAGGAATCTGAATGAGACAAAAGTTGAATCCGAGTTAGCCATCTTTTCTCAAGCTTTGTTCCCTTACTTCATCTTTTCCAATTGTAGGTTTGTTTTTACACTCTTTCGGAACTTCTCTGAGTTTTTATAACTGAAGTGACTTAAACATTTTTACCACACTGAGCTAGAAAGTACTAAAAGTTGCCATTTTCCTTCCTTTCAGCAGTTCAAGTAATGGCTTTCAAGTATATCACAGCTGTAGCCATTTGTGTTCTTTTCTTTTCTTAAAGGTGAAAGTGGTTGTAGGCGCCGAGTAATGTAATGAAAGTTGAACTGGCTGTCAGCTATTTGAGATTTTTCATGTATTAAAAAATTGTTTTTGTACTAGAAAACTGCCACTTGAAAAAAAAAGCAACAGGTAGTTATGTATTGACAAGATAAAAATCTTAAAATTAGGATAATAGGGGTGTTTTGTTTTGAAGGTCTCCAACAGGTTTACATGCATTATAGATAAAAAAAAAAAAAAAACTTACTTTTTTATACTATACATTACACATCACCACATTTTTCAATGATTCTCAAATGACTCGTCCGATAATTCCGTCTTTCTAAATCCCTCCTTTCCGTGAGCCTACTCTGCTCTGATTGGCCAGATGGACCAGTCTGTTGTGATTGGTCTTCTGCTTACAGCGCTTGTCGGAAACTAAACGACCATTACCATAACTGAATTTCAGCCCAGGAGGCTTCCTCAGGCCTCAGCGATTGTACACACTGTAAAGACAGTAATGATGACGTCGATGCTAGTCACTTTGATGTACATTATGAGATTTTGCAACTAATTCCTCACCATCAGCATTCACAAGAGTATGTCCTTCAACAAACACATGTCTATTTCTAATTTATTGCGGTGCACATGCGGGAATTGTATCAATAACGGTGCATACGTTGCAAACTTGAATGATTGATGTAACAAGTTTGTAAAACAAATCTTGCTCCATCCTTTATCGTTACTCAAAGTAGTAAGAACAGTAGACAATCTGCATTAAATAAATCATATTTAAATTAAATATTATGAATTGTAGTAATTTTGCTATTACTGTTGTTTTTTTTGTTGTTTTTTTACTTTTGATCAAACAAATGCAGCCTTGGTCGGCATAAGAGACTTCTCCCTAAAACATTTAATAAATCTTACCGACCTCATACTTCTACTACAATATAACACTACAGCATAAGAGGGAAAGAAATGAATGGCTGCCTATTGTAGTGTTGCTATTCTAAGATCTGAGTGAGGGAACTTTAATGCCTTGCCTAATATGACAGGTCAGCAATTAACACTTGTACATGATTTATACAGTATAAGTGCGCAAATACGCTCACACACAGGTTGAATTTCAGTCTCATTAGCAAGGAGATAAACTTTGGCCCTTGCTGTCAATTTAAATCTCCTGCTAAGTTTACTCTGACAGGAGGTGTTTTTACTTGGACATGATGTTGTGAACTTCTATATGTGTAATTGCTCTTAAAAGCCACCCCTGTAACCGGTCACAAAACCTTGAAGGACAACATGAAACTCCATTTTCTCTTGTACGGTTATATTACACAGCTTGAGACATTTTTTTGAGTATACAGATTTCACCTGGAATACTTAAAGATAATATGTGTAATCAAAGTAGTTCTTTTGAAACCCCCCCCCCCCCCCCCCCAGTCATGATAGTTGACACCTTTGCCTGTTTTTGTCAGTGCGCATCTCTTTTCCTTGAAAGTGTCAGTTGACACGTGCGTTGTTTCCGATTCTCATTCCCTTCATCTCTGGCTGTAACTACCATGTCTGGCTTCTGAGATAAAGCTGGTGAAAAACAGCCGATGCGTGTACAGCTCACCTGTGCAGCAGAGGACACCTATCTTTATTCCGCACTCATTTATATCAGTCGTGATATACCCTCATCACGACCCGCCTTGCAACTTGGCACGTAAACCCTTTCGGTTCAGCTTCCTGCATGTTCTAGTTTATTATAATGTCTATTCTGGCTGTAAGATTCTCCTGCTGCAGTATTCATAGGTAGCTTCATGTCTCATGCAGCTGAAACATTCAAGTTCAGAATGAAAAACTGTTACATGTCGCGAAGGTCTTGACTCCTCAGCAGCTTTCATTGGCCAAGGACCGCTCAGATGCCGTCTGACTGACATGCAACACAACCAATCACAGTTCGTTTTGTTCTGCGTCATGTTCAGGGGCGTGAAAATGTAACGTCAATGTCCCTACAGAAACAGACCGGTGTGTAAAACTCTTGGGACGTATTTTGAAGAGTCTATGCCGCCAACTTTACATACATCACATACTTTTTAAAATCCAGTGCTCATTGTCACAGTTGTAAAAACGACAGCTTTATCCTTCCATGAGGGGGTTTGGCATAACTGCATCTTTGTTTCCAGAAAAACTGTTTAAGAACCCGACACGCATTTGTCTCCCAGAAATCCTGTACAAGTCATCCATTCAGATGACGACTTGGAAACTCCTGAAGTGTTTCCAATTTTGTGTGCCATATGCATCAGACGTTCATAATATGTATAACATACACTACCATTGAAAAGTTTGGGGTCTGTAAGATCTTTTTTTATATATTTGTGCAGAAGTCTTTTTAATTCTCACTAAGGCTGCATTTACTTGATATTTAATATTTTTACTGTATTTGATTATTAGACTAGTGTCACATGATCCTTCATAAATCATTCTAATATGCTGATTTAATGCTGAAGAAACATTTCTTATCATCTAACATTATATATTGTGCTCTGCTTAATATTTTTGTGGAAACATTACAAATGTCTTTATTGCCATTTTTAATCAATGTAAGGCATCCTTGCTGAATACAAGTAGTAATTTCTTTCAGAAAAAAAAAGAAAATAATCTTACTGACTAATGTGCAAAAAAACAGCAAAGTGACCTTGAAAATAACCATCAAATAGATTTTTGGACAGTTCAAGCACATCTGCATTTGAATTGCCAGTGAACGTAAAGTGAATTAGCAATCAGTGAGACTGAGCGCTCGCTGTCCATCTTGATTTCTCAGCATGCATCTCATAACACATCAGAGCAGGCGTGCACGTCGTGTCATCAGTTGTAAATGTGAGCTCTTTCTGACGAGATATCGCCACCAGCTGGCATTTACAGTTAAATATGATGACATGGAGAAAGAGCAACATGCACATGATCCCAAAGACATTAATATTTTGCCTAATATTTTTTGCCGATTTTCTTTTCAGGTAAAAGGCTTCAATGCATGCCAAGTGAACTGACTTGCCTTAAATGGATTTTGGTTTCACGTTTTTGTCATTAACTTTAGTCTTAGAACTCTTCTTTTCGGCTGAGATCAAGTTTCGCCCTTTATCACAAAAGGTCTATGGGTAACAACTCTAAGGAGCTCACATGACTGCTCATTTGGATGTTGACCCGATACTCATGGGTTTATTCTTCAAGGGCTTTTTAAGAATTCTGGCAGAGGTCAAAGGTCTTCAATCCCTGTGTTTAAACTTGCCAAGTGACTATTCATGAAAGATTTTCTTGATCTCTTTCTGCAGTACTTTAAGGGATAAAGGAGCAGAAGGAGGTCAGAATATTAAAATATCCGTGTCATTCTTTACAAGTCAAGCCCCGGTTAAGCTGGGTCTGAATCGGAAAGCAGAATGCGTATTTCTGGATTAAACGCGATTAGACTGTAGCGACCGGTCTGAACCTCTCTTAATCGCTGATCCCGTTTTATCCGACCTCATATTTAAATCTTAATTAAATTGCGACAAGATCAAATTGCAAGATTAAGGGCTATAATGGAAAGATTACAGCCATAGCTCTCAGACAGAATGTTGTTGAGGCTTTAGAAACATGTTGACAAAGCGAGATTGACGGAAACCTCCTCTGTTTCGTTTCTCGTTTCGTTTCGCTCACTCTTCACCAGTCTGGGTGAAATTAGCGATGGCCAGGGGCGCGCTTCATTGTAATCAAAGTGATTCTCTCTCTGAGGCAGATGTTCTTTTTCTCGCTCTCTTTTGGGTGATGAATGGGAGGTTGAGTGGTCTGATTCTCTGCTCCCTGTCAGCACTGTCAGTGTTTCATAATGAGAAGCTACAGTCTTGAGAGATTGAACCGTCTATGTCTTCTAATAGCTCGCCAGCCGGCCCCATCAAAGACCCGTAATGAACACGAAGCCAGCTGACGGGAGGTGTTAATGAGCTAGCTGTCTTGACGCCGGCTTGCAATTTGTCGAAAGCATTATGGTTTAACACGTCGTCCATTTCCCTTAATAAAATGTGAAATCTTAGCATGGATTCAAATGATGCAGATTTAAAATTGTGGTTGGTTTTTTCTTTTCTATTTTTTTACAAGATGGAGTTGAGTTACTGAAGGGTATTAGCACTGATAAAGTAAATAGTTTTTGCTTTAGATTGAGTTTTACAGAAGTCAGATGAGGATTGTGATAGTGCTAAAGGTCAAAGTCCGAGGCTTTGGCACTGTAAACTGCTCATGCGGTTTAAAATCCATTGTTGTTTTTTCATAGAGTAACAAAGGAAAATTTATATAATTTTCATGTAGCTCTTCCCATTCAATAACAGTTCATAATGACCACATCTGCTGCAGGCAGCTACAAATTTACATAAAAAGCACCTTAAAAGATTTTTGTTGCAGTCGTCTTAAGTCATATGATGGTGAACGTTATTTCACCAAAGACAACATGGGCAAAGACAACATCCTGGATCTACATCTTCCTGGATCAACATTCCAGCAAACCAGATTTGAGGGGCAAGTTTACAGTTTGTCAAATTTAGGCTTACCAGTGTTAGGTGCTTCTACATCAGTGTAATTATTTATCGATCATTTCCCTCTGATTTTAGGGATAAGTTATGTGTAGGGTTAGCACTAAACTTTTGGACTGGAATGTTGTTCCAGGATCTACAAAATGTTGATCCAGGAACATGTCTGTCTGGATAAAATCACAGTGACCGTCATATGATAGCTTTTTGTAAGCATTAGACCAATATTTTTATCATTATTCACAAAACAATCTATGTCTGTTTCTCGTACTTTAAAAATAGTGCATGAATTTAAAAACTTTTGAGCTTGACCTTTTTTTAACAGCTCCATGTTTCCTGTGCTTGTTTGTAGGGCTGCACAATTTCGCAAACAATTCTTTTTTTTTTTATATATATATCAATATGACTTTACAGTGATACAACTACTACTACTTCTAATAATAATTCTTACTAATCTTCCTTTGAATTCTGCACATAATGTTATATTTTAAAGCGATGTGAAGGAGATTAGGAGGGAACTGCGGCTTTACCGAGCTCAGCGGCTCTGGCCGAGCTGTGATATAAACTAAACGCTATTGGCTATTTTTAAAAAGGAGAGCAGCTGTTTGATTATGTCCCGCCCTGTCTTCCTTTTTCAGTGGAAATTTATGTCAATGATGTTTCATAATTAATATGGACACATCTGTTATTTGATTGTTATCAGAGTGCAATACAGATTTTCCTCGTGTGTCTTGCAGAGCAACAGCTGTCAACCCCCCACCCCCCCCCCCCCCCCCACACACACACACACAACGCATTATGCCAACGAACCAGTGTTGAGAGACAAGCAACAGAAGCCGCTCTGCCATGTACCTGGCTGAAGGTGTTAACGCACTAAACGTGATTTAAACATCCCAGGTCTCTGTTTGAATGGGGTGTTCACACTGGCAGCTTACTCGCAACAAACTAAAACACCCTGAACAATCCTTAGATTATAAGCCTGGAAGCAAATCCGGTGGTCTCAATTCTGGAAACCACCACTGCCAAGTCCAGGATTTCTCTTCCAGTCACTGATTCCAGATCCAGCAGACCAGTGGAACTTAGGAGTGGGATTGGCTGTGAATGGAGAGTAAGGCTGAATGAAAGTTTGACTCGCCTGTTTCTGTAGATTTGCCGGCTGCAGTGTGGCATGGTTTGAATATTAAAATACAGCGAGGGAGAGCCAGTGATGGTTGACTCCTATAGTCAAGGGGTAAAGACAAATAGAGAGATGCTGTGAGTGATATTGTCATCTTGAATTGGTGCTTGTGGTATTGCTTCCCTTCTCTTCTCTGAAATATTTCATATTAAACATTAAAAATGTACATTTATTTTTATTCGTACTGTGCAGTTGTATTACAATTAGGGCTGTCAATATATTAAATAGCACAAACAATTGCGATTTAAAAACTTTATTCACACCCTTATCATGAAATTAAGCATACACCATTTATCTTGTTTAACACTTTGAATGTCATCATTTGCTATATCTAGCAAAGTAAACATCAGATTGAAGGGTGATTCTCACAAAACTGTATTTTCTGCAAGCTTTTTTCAAGATAAATGTAGGTGTCTCTTTAAAAAAATGGACACTTGGAGACTCCAAAAGGACACCAAATAACCAAATTAGATGAGTCCATAAAATTTCAAAATTTGTGAAAAAAAATACAGAAGAAAATCTTCTCAAACTTGACAGTGTATAGTATGTGTACTATACAACAACAGCAAAGAGCTTGTTGAAATTTTAGACCAGTCAAGTTGCGATACCGAACAGGAACATATGGAAGTGCCAAACAAACCCTAAACCAACCGCCTTGACCTGACTGCATTATATACCTACTACAGTACATGGATCCATTCAGAATTACTAAACGCAGCAACATGCATGACAAGTCAAAACATTATCCTGAATGTGAGTGGAAACAACGTTATGTACTGAAATGTGTCTGTACATAAATACAATGTGCGATCAGTGCGTTGAGAGCGCACATGCATGGTTTCATTGCGCACAATATAACTCATGCGTGCTTTCTGTATGTCACAGCAATCGTCTTTACCTTGGTTGCAGTCTTCATCCATCAAAACTTTACTAGCGAAATGCTGGTTTGCTTTATCCAGCTGAGAAACAGTTTGCGTATCATCTGGCCATACAGTGGTGGGATGGTTTGACGGTCCGTTCAGTCTGTATTTCACACAACGTGAGGGCTCGTGCTCTTCAGAAACAATCACAGAATATGACAGAGCTCATGTTTTGAACAAAACGCACACTGGAATGAATAATTCACTGAAAACATCTAGTAAAATTCATTGTTTTAATGAATTCTCTTACTGAATCATTGTACTGAAAACTTTTAAAATGCTTAAAATGATCTGATCACAGAGAAGTACAAAATCGGGTTAAAGTCACCAGACTTCTGTAAATTTCTGCCTACCAGGGTTACAGGTGCTTGTGCCTGAGGAATCAAATTAACTTGTGCCAGAATTAAATTAACTTGGATAGTGTACAATATGATACCACATGGAAAAATTGCCATTTGAATTTCAATATTTTTCAAGGTGTTGCTAGTTAGAGCTTCCAGTACTACCAACACTACCAGTTCATGTGCAATCTTTCTTAGTTGCAAGAGCGAAATGTCAGGTGCAAATCCAGGAATGTACGGAAAGCCAAAAGCTATGGGCAAGAGTGAATCATTCAGAGTGGAAAAAGAAATTCTTTTGGATTAAGTGTGCTGAGGTGGTACAGTTTTTAATATGAAAAAGATGAGGTATGTGAAGTCAGCCAGTGCCTTGAATCAATTTTGCTCCCTTACAACATGAAATCGAAATGCAGTTTTGTGGTTTTTAGCCTGTTTGTTAGCTTTGAGGAAATCTATATGCTAGTATGGCAGATATGCCTATTTAGCATTTACAGTTGTTCCCTTCACAGAGTGAATATATTGATTAATCCTCTTGTTTACAGTGTTTTTTTCACATTTGTTCAATAAAATGTTCCTCTGAATGCAAGTGTTCCACCTGCCTCTGACAAGCAGTATCAAGTAGCTAATCCTACTTCACGGTAGTGACGTAACTAAAGATTATTGCCATAAAAAGGTTTAATCCCTTTGACTTGTCCCAAACAAACTTTCAGTAGGAAATATGCCGAGGTAGCATGGTCAAATTAACCCCAGCTATGCCAGTACTGTGCCATTGGGGGGTACAGAATAAACCTGCTTAGAGTGCCCAAAAGTAAAGATGGCAGATTTCAATCATGTACTGTGTTGTGTGGAATGTGGTGTACTGTCAGGAGTGTGCGTAAAGATTTCCAACCTTCATTTTGACCCTGAAATGTCTGAAATGATCCTGTTTTAAGAGGCGGATCCTTTAAGGCTTGTTAGCCAATCATAAGAGTGGCTGTTTACTAACATCATTGCATAAGAAAAATGTTAATTCTGTTAACAATTAATTTGTTACTTTCCTGTTTACTAATGTGAAGCTGCTTTGAAAAATTTCTGTATAAAGCGGTATAAAAATAAAGATGACGACAGAGGCAACGTTTTTTCGCTGCTGTGTATTATAGACATCCTTGGTCGACAAGTGAAAAGTGTGCTCAAAGCGGTTTCATGGGGTCTTTAGGCTTTGCTATCAAAGCCCACCAAAAGTAACATTTGGTCTTATGTTTTGCATCCTATTTTAACTGAAGAGGGAAAATTATAGTTGGCAAGCTAAAGACCAGAAAAAGCTCCTTTTAATGAGCGTTCCCTCCTATCAGTTTAGCAAAAAATGCTTGCTGTTTGTTGCATGATAAAAATACAGCATTTACACTTTGTCAGTCATCCATTGGAATGTGCTGGGTTGAAATTTATGCTCCATGTTTATTTGGTTGGTGTTTGGATAACGGCGTCGTTCTTCATAGGCGGTGTAATTATTCCATCAGCCAGTGTCATGCATTAATCTCCTCGCTTACCCAAATTTGATTGCCTGTGCACCAATGAGGAAAAAAAGCAGCAATTAAGCATGTTGAGCGAAACATTAATTAGTATGCCTGTTTGACTCCTTTGGACTGAGGATCACAGAAGCGAGTCAACAGTTCTGCATAGCCGTGGTAAAGCTTGTGTGGATATTAACCTGTGATCACCATTACCTGTGTTTACTGCAATTATGACTATTGACAATATGCAGAGTAAGACATTCCAGTGTAAATTACATTTTGTGATGTTTGGAGTGTTAAGAATTAACACATGCAGTCCTGTGTTGACAGACTTATTTATTCATCATTTTATTAATGTTACTACTATTTCAATTATTATTTATTTGTAATTATTTACACTACCGTTGAAAAATGTGGGGTTGGTAAAATAGATTTTATTCATAAAATGAGTCTCAAAATCAAGTCTCTTATGATAACCAAGGCTGCGGGGGTTTTTTTTCTGACAAAAAATTAGTTAAAACAGTAATATTGTTTTTGAATATTTTTTAGAATGTTTATTCCTGATGCAAAGCTGAATTTTCAGCATCATTACTCCAGTCTAGTGTCACATGATTCTTCAGAAATCATTCTAATATGCTGATTTTCTGCTCAAGAAACATTTCTAATCATTATCAATGAGTACGTTTACATGCACACTCTCATAATGGGATTATAATGGGATTTTGCAATTAAACTTTACCTCAAGTAAACAATACTCCAATTAAACTAATGCCATTAAGCTCATAATCATAAACGCACTTCTTAGCGTAATCAGAATAATGAAAATTGCATGTAAATGGCAGTGAAGAGATTTGCTCGTGTATACAGTTTACTGCGATTTAAGTCCTATCTTTTATTATTAGAAGAAATAATTGCATTATTAGTCAATGTAGTCTGTTGGCTGTGCTGCTTAATATTTTTTATGGAAACTGTCATACACTTTTTCAGGATTCTTTTTTTAATAGAAAGTTCAATACAACAGCATTTATTTGGAATAGAAATCTTTTGTAACATAATAAATGTCTTTACTGTCACATCAATTTAATGCGTCCTTGCTGAATAAAATGTCATTTCTTTTTAATTTCGTTAATGTAATGTAAATGTAATTTCTTGAAAAAAAAAACAACTGTTGTTGATCACTTTAAATGTTGCTTTACATGCCAGACGGTCTCTTCCTGCCTTAGTTTGACACTGCTTGACCAGAATAAGTTGTAAAGTGGATTAGATGTTGTGCCGCAATTAAAACAAAATTATAAATTCACATGACAGAAGTCGTATTAGACACGAGTAAATCACTGCCACTGACTGATATTTTTCTATGCATCTTCATATGTTTCAGCATCGACAAAGTCTCAAAGGTGGCATCTCCAGTTTTGGTCATCCACGGCACGGAAGACGAAGTGATCGATTTCTCCCACGGCTTGGCCATCTACGAGCGATGTCCACGTGCCGTGGAGCCTCTGTGGGTGGAAGGCGCCGGGCACAACGACATCGAGCTTTACGCTCAGTACCTCGAGAGACTCAAACAGTTCATTACGCTTGAGCTGGCTACCTCCTGAAGACACGGCAGGCCGAGACGCGCGCACACACTCACACGTGTCGTGTAGGGTTCCCCTTTACCCACGGCTGAGGACGCCATCAGTACTTGCACTTGCTGAAGGGAAAAAAAGCGGAAGTCTCTCTCTTGATCTTTAGGAGAGTTTTCATCCCTACAGGGGGAAACTCGTTTTAATAATTTCGAACCACTTTCTATTCTTTTATACTTGATGAAGAAATGCTGAAGTTTTGCACCGCATTCAGTACATTGCGTTTTTGATTTAAAAAATTCTTTTTTTTATTTTAAAAATGCTCCTCAAGGGTTAATTAAACTGATGCACTTTAATTGTGCAGATATTTTCAGGTTGATATATTTTTGTTTTCGATGATCTTTTTTTGTTGGGGGCGGGAATTATGTCATTGCATTCCTTTTTATTACGTTTCAAGTAGATTAGTACAAGATAAACCAGTGAGTGACTTTTTACATGGCCAGTTTGTGCGTGTGTGTGTGTTTAGGTGCGTTAATACGCACATGCGTTTGTGTGGTAAAAGCCACTGACTCTTCGGTCGAAATAATTGTAGCTTGGGCTAATTAAAACAGGAAGATCTGTGAAAAACACTTGACCCGTAAATAATGAAGATGAACTGTTCGTGAATACAGTGGGAAGGGAAAGGGGGGGGGGGGGTATTGTCTGTTCAGCGGTGAAACATGGTGCTTTGTTGCAACAGCATTCAGGGCATTGTTTCCGCATAAACACTTCATCGTTTTTACCGTGGGTTGTATAAAAATGTGAAATTTCAAGCTTTCTCTTTTGCTTTTAGCATTGGCGTTACAATAAGCCTTATGTTCTCAGACATTTCGCGCCGACATTCCTGTCAATGATTTCTCGGCAAATGGGATTTTGAAGATTTTCTCTGGGCCTCCCGCTCGCTGCTACTCTAAATGGGAAAATCACTGTGAAAACTGAACCTAGATATAAATAAGGTATCACACCTCACCATTTTGAAGTTTATCCCCTTTTCCAGACGTTGGACAAATTACAAAACCCAGTCCCTCATACTGCAAATGAAGGACTGTGTTTGTAGACATTTCACCATAACGCTACAAAACAGAATGTTTGGAAGTTTGGATGTTAATGAAGGACATCAATTGCTACCAAACTGGTGCGATTGTCCGATTGTATTTTCGTTAACTCGTTTTTTTTTTTTTTTTGCTGTAAGGTTATGCAGTGGCGGTTCATGTACACTGTTCAGAAATGAAGCTCTTCCGTGCTTGACCTCAGTGGACTTGACACCCTCTTTTTAAGGAATGGCAGAAACTGATCACATCTGAGTCCGTCATTGCTTTTGATACTGACATTTTTACAATGTTTTTTTAGTAATTATTAATATTTACACCTCTTTTAATGCTGGTTTGTAAGATAACTGTACTGTACACCCTCTCTCTCTCTATATATATAGGTATGTAAAATATGAAGTAAATGGTATTTAGCTTTGATTTTTACTGACACTGGAATCACAGTATGCAAATATGATGCAGAAAAAAATTTAGTTGGTACAGACTCTTGCTTGTAGTTTTTTTTTTTTTTTAATATATCTTTAAAGCCTTAAATGTGCTGCGAGGCAGATTATTGTTCTTTCTGTTGGTTGTTGCTTCATTGCAACACAGTGGATATTGTACTGCTTATAAAGGAATAAAGGATGCATGTTAACCCAAACTAGCTGAACATGTGAAGTCTTCTCATTTCTCAGGTTGCTGATTTTTATTTAGTTTGAAAAAGTTTACCTGCAGACCGCTCTGCATGTTCTAGAAGGTCAGATGTAAGTCATAGTGTTGTGCAAGCCTAATTTGTAATTTAAGCCTTCTGGATTATTAAAATAGCTTAACCAGTGATCATTTTATATTGGAAGCTGCAAATTTAAATGGGTATACGAATATCAATCTATAACTATTTAGTTTGATAGCTAACTTAAGCTCTTAATGGACAAATGAAACATCTCACATTGCTTTAAGTTATATACTTTTTAGAATTAAATTTATATTTTTATTTGGCAAGTATGCATTAAATTGTTTCACATAAATGCTGCTCTTTTGCTCTGTTCATTAAGGAACCCTGAAAAAGAAAATCATGGATTCTACAACAATCATGAAGCAGCATAACAGTTTTCAACATTGATGATAAAAAATGTTTCTTGAGCAGCAAAAATGCATATTAGAATAATTTCTGAAGGATCATGTGACACTCAAGACTGGTGCAATGATGCTGAAAATTCAGCTTTGCATCACATAAATAAATTACATTTTAAAATATATTTATATTTATTTAGATTTAAAATGGCATTTTTACTCTTTTTGATTAAATGCTTGTTTAAAAATTCAAACCAACCCCAATTTTTTAATGGTAGTGTTACTAATACAAATGTAATAAGAAATGAATCCAGCTAGCTATAAAATTATGATAATAAAATAGAAAAAGAGTGTGACTTTAGTAAACCAATTGTGTCAGACTTGAAGACGAGAAGGTGTTTTTACAGTGCATCAAAAATAGAACCTGGCCAACTGCAGATGTCCATCAACTGAATGAGTGGCGTGACACAGATGCTTCCAGCACAGACAGTGCTATGGATTTTAATGGTACTGCTCTAGTTTTGATGTGCCACACGTCTTCGTTACGGACACAGTGTTACTTTCTATTCTAGCGAATTGATTTCAGAAACATGTATTGAATTATTTCTACTGGTAGTAACTTATCATTTTTTAACTTTTTGCCAGATTAAAGTCTAATCTCAGACTAAAGTTTAACTTTTACAAACCATGAATAAAAGTTTGTGATTTTTACCTTAATCTGTAATTGTCAACTGTACGACAGTCAGACTCCTCTTTTCGAACTTGTTCTCAATGCATTTACAATGGGAATTATATACATAAAACATTATTTGCTTTTATCCCTCAAACATCATCTTAAATTTAACAGTGAATTGAATCAGTGCTGTGTCCAGACTTAAGGAGCTGGTGTTCCTGATAACTTTTCTTTCTTTTAAGTATCTATAAATAAATCTCCCAGATGGTTTCTCATACATTTCCATTGTTCCCTTGCTCTATCTCTCTCCCTCAATCCATAAAAGCCATTTTCATAGAGGAAGGCTGTTAAGTTCTTGAGGTGTCTCCCGTTCTTCAAATGCTGAAATGCTCCCATTAAGCCTCATCTGTTGGAGCCAGCAACAGTTTACATTGGCCAGGGACCAGATGTCCTGTGAGGGGGAGGAATTGGTAGAGCTCATGGTTGAACTGCTGATCCAAATGGATGGGGAGGACCAATCTGGAAGTCCAAGAAGCAGTTTAAATCTGGGTCAGGGGTGTGGATACATATGATGATCTGATTTCTGTGGGCTTTAGGTGTGTATGGGTGTTTTAAGGTAAACATGGAAGTATATAATATGATGTATTTGAAATAGGATATTTAGTGAGGGGAAATGTATGGTGTAAGACCAGAAAATGAGAAGGTAAAAAGGGTTTATTTGGTTTTCATTTTTTACTACTTTTTAAGTTCTTCCTGAAGACTGAACACTGGACAAACAATGGAACACTGATGCAAAAACTGCTAATCAAACTACAACACAACAAACCGATACAAAAAAGAGCTGAACACTGATGTAACACACTGCTAAAATGAAACAATATAAAGAAAAGCACAGTGACCAGGGGCTGCAGTCAAATATATATATTTATATATATATATATAACTTGCATAAGAGCATCCTAAACGTGCTCTCTATTCCAAGTCTTTCGAAATCAACAGATAGTTTTGTGTGAGAAACATACTAATATTTAACATATTATTTGATGAAATTTTCAAATAATTGCTTCGTATTTATTTCATTTATATAAATAAATACGAAGCAATTAGCTTCGTATTTCTTCTTCGTATTTCAGCAGCTTCGTATTTCTTCTTTCGTACTTTCAAACATGTGACATTAAATCAAGAGACCTGTGAGAACCAACCATGTTTGACATCACTGACATCCAACCTGGTTCAAATTGCATTTTTAAAAATGCAAAAATGAAGCAGAACATCTAATAATTAGTTAGGGTGGTGTAGACCTAGGTCTGATCCTCTGTTATCCACTGTCCCACATTCCTAGGAGGACTGCAGGAGTTCCCACACTTCACTGGGCAGAAATCCGCCCCAGATACCCAGACAAGAGGCATCTCAGTCCGCCATTGAGTAATCCACACAGGAAGTTTACCTTTCCGGAGAACATACGCAGGCCGTTCTTCCAGCCTTGGATAAGTGACAGATTATTTGGCAATGGGAACCAGGCTCACACTGCCTGCTCTACATTTGCCAAACTCTTTATTGGGAAATTAACATATATTTAACCAGGACCGAGTGCAGACTTTCCAAATGAAACCCTCAATCATCAAGACAAAGATTGATTCTGTTTCATATGCCACACCATCTTGAAAGGGGTTGTATGATACTTTTTTTTTTTTAATTTTGTAATTACTTTGGTGAGTAAGAATTTATATATTTATAAAGATGTTTATTTATTATATCGATCCTTTATATAATCATAATTTATTTTAAAGTGTAAACAAAAGTGCACACTGATGAGCCAAAACATTATGACTAGTCACAGATGGAGCTTACTAAGAAGGCCACATATTTAATGTCTAGGTAGATTAGGTGGTGAGCAAACAATCGGTTCTCATAAATCAACGTGTTGGATGCAGGAGAAATGGGACTATTGGGACTGCGTAGCTACAGACCAATCAGAGAGCCTACGATGACCCCTGTCCACTGTCGAAAGTGTCTACAATGGGCAAGCGAGCGTCAGAACTGGACCTTGGAGTAGTGGAAGAAGGTCGCCTGGTCCAATGAGTCTCATTTTCTTTGACATCACGTGAACAGCCGTGTATGTGTGCTGTGTTCACCTGGGGAATGATGGCACCACGATGCATTGTGGGACGACGACAAGCCGGTGGATTGAGTGTGATACTCTGGGCAATGATATGCTGGGAATCCCTGGGTCTGCCATTCATATGGACGTAAATTTGACAAATGCCACCTACCTAAACATTGTTGCAGACCAGGTGCACCCCTTCATGACAATGGTGTTTCCTGATGGAAATTCCTCTTTCAGCTGGATAAAGCACCCTGCCACACTACACACATTATTCAGGAATAGTTTGAGGTGATGAAAAGTTCAGGTTGTTGCTCTGGCCTCCAAATTCCCCAGATCTCAATCCAATTGAGCATCTGTGTGATGTGCTGGACCAACAAGTTTGTTCCACAACGCCTCCACCTCGCAACCTACAGGACTTGAAGGATCTGCTGCTAATATCTTGGTGCCTTCAGGGGTCTAGAGTCCATGACTCAGCGGGTCTGTATATATATATATATATATATATATATATATATATATATATATATATATATATATATATATGGCGGTTCGTGCTTCGGATGAGATGTTAAATCGAGGTCCTGACTCTCTGTGGTCATTAAAAATCCCAGGTTGTCCTTCAGAAAAAAGAGTAGTGGTGTAACCCCGTGGTGTAACATCCTGGCCAAATTTGCCCATTGACCTCTGTCCATCATGGCCTCCTAATCTCCATATACTGATTGGCTTCATCACTGTCTCCTCTCCACCAGTAAGCTGGTGTGTGGTGGACGTTCTGGTGCAATATGGCTGCCGTCGCATCATCCAGGTGGATGCTGCACATTGATGGTGGTTGATGTAAATCGCTTTGAGTACCCAGAAAAGCGCTATAAATGTAATGAATTATTCTAATATATATAATATATATATATTAACATGCAGCATATCCTTCTTCCCAATTGTCATTGTTCACATATAAATACTAATGTATAAAAACGTTTGATTGTGACATACATATATATATATATATATATATATATATATATATATATATATATATATATATATATATATATATATATATATATATATATATATATATATATATATATATATATATATATATATATATATATGTGTGTGTGTGTTAATATTTTAATGCTTTGGGTTTCATATGTGAGAAATCCAAGAATTCTACTGTAGCCGTGGACTGGGGAAGATACCACAGTATTTTTTTTCATAGTAAAATTAGTCTTTTTTTAAAAGATCAAGAAAAATATTAAGAAAAAAAGAAATTCTGTCTGCCCCATATCTAGAGTAAGAATATTGCATGCAGAGCACCATGGGAGAATGACTTGCATTCAACCTCAGGGGCCATCACACTTCACCTTTTTCAGTAGCTGGGAGGTTCGACTAAGTGAACTCAGATGTACTCACGCTTGAATGCAAAAGAGGACAAGGTATTTACCTATCTCAGCAAGCCATTGCAAGACAGCGCAGTATTTCTGCTGGGATAATCTCCTTCCAGGAAAAACAATGTGCATTCCAATTTTCATCACTCCATTTAATGAGCCCCGGGGTTGCATTTCTGTCTGTTTTTGAGTCCTTAGAGAGACTTTGCTAATTCAAATAGAAATGCTGTTGTAGTGCTCTCATATTTGTTTGCATAATTCCAAAGAAATATTCTCAGCCTACATGTGTGTGTGCGTATTTGTTTGTGTGTGTCCTACAGGCAATAACACTGGGATTTTGAAGTCTATGATGTATGGGTGATATTTTATATTGAGAATTATTTTAGATGTCTACAAATTTTAATACATCATTCATGGAGATGATACCATCAGGCCTCTGTGAAATTAAATGGCCATATCACAGCCCACCTGAAATCTACAAAAGCAAAACCACTGAACATTTTGTGCAGTTTTGGTTGTAAAATAATCATACTTCTCTCGTTGTATAATTTTATATTTACATTGTAACGCTCATGCTATTCCTTGAATTGTATATCCTTGTTATTCCATATAGAGTAACCAAATCTTTACCGCTATTCAGAAATATAAAACAACTTCCCCCCCATTAACTAGGCCAACAGTGAAGTCCATCTGTTATTTAAATAGGTCAAACCCCTCCGGAAAAGAATGATGCCCATTACATATTACATTTTTTTTTTCTATCAGTAAATGATTACAATTTTGTTCATCATGCTTCTCAAAGCAGTTTCATTTTACAAGAGTGCAAAAAAGATATGAAGCTAAATGTATCTACATGAGTCATTTAGGAACACCTGTTTATTTGGACATACCGTTTTAATCCTCAAATCAAAAATATGAATCACAACAGGATGTCACTTTATTAAGTTTTATGTCTCTTGGAACAATGATAATAGCGACCTCTATGGATTAAAACTGATAACTGTTATATTTATGCAGTATGAGTCAATGCTCTCTCTCTCTCTCTCTCTCTCTCTCTCTCTCTCTCTCTCTCTCTCTCTCTCTCTCTCTCTCTCTCTCTCTCTCTCTCTCTCTCGGGTCATAATTCATAATCATTATTATTCTATTGCAGTGCTGCTTTCCACAAATGTAGACAAAACTACTAGCACATTTTCCCTCTGTGAATAGAGTGACTTCTATTGTGTTCCTCATTTGAAAGTCACTTTGGATAAAGGCATCTGCTAAATTAACATAAGTAAATTAAATAGAATCACTTTTGTTGTTGTTTTGAATAAAAATACCTGCTGAAATGTGGGTAGAATAGACTTGAAGTCTCATGATCACCTGTTACTTCGCATTATTCTGAATGGGACGCACACATAAGTGCTGTTTTCAGTTTATTCATTTTTGTCAGTGACCTTTTATATCTATCCCTAATGACTTTTATCGTCCCTATCCTTTTGACTGTACTTTTTTCTCCACTGGCTCCCGTCACTTAGACAAATTCCATGTTGTGAGTAAACACTTGTAATTAAGTATAATTCTGATTCTGATTAATCATCTCATTTACAGTCAGAAGGTTGTCGAATCCATGTGAAGTTTTCAGTTTGGAACTGCAGATACTGTACATTTAGTTCTTGAACTGCACAGGGATTCAGTGAGCCAATCAGAATGAAGCAGGTGTGCCTTCGGATTCATCTGGCCAATCGTCGCGCAGTGGGCTTGGCTTTGCACCGGCGTTGTAAACAGTGTAAAGCAGGAGACTGGAGGTGTGTATAAATATCAGTGTGTCGTCCGTGCTGTCTTATGAACTCATGCCGCGCATCAGCTGCTTGTAGTCTGCACTGTTTCCGTGGAGCTGATCTGCAAACTGCTCATGCTACAGGTTGGTCTGCACTTCTGGACCTTTATCTTTGTGGATTTTGAAACTCATGAATGATGCCACTGTTAGATATACTTTCAAGGGTACAAACCGACATGTGTACTTGAGTGAGACAAGTGCGCTTTGATTTCTTTGGATTTTATCTCACTAGTGGTGGTGAGAAGCTCGGGCGTCAAGGTGCGTCTTTTCTCATTTCATGCCATCCATACGCGCTCTTGTCTTTTATCCATTGCCATTTTTGTGTGTCAACAAACCGGCGCGTTTTTGCAGGCAACACCAGTCATACATAGAACAGAGAAACCTATTCCAGTCATGTGAGTTTGCGAGTGTTTGTGGCGACATGTCTCACCGGTGCAAGTTCAGACATAAAGAGCATTAACAGCTCGCGATTATGACGCGCATCATTTCACCTGAGCGTCCGCGCGCCATCAGCATCTGATCGATTTGACAGTTTCTTCTGATTCTGTTTCATTAAATAGCGGAGATAAGTGACTAAAACTTTTACACTGCAATATACATTATCATATAATAACGGTGGCATTTAATGTAGTATGAGAATGTGCTATAATGTTGTTCAATATCGTATAGGAATAGTTTAACGTGCAACACTGATATAGAATATTATAGTGTTATATCGTACAATTTAGTAATGTATAGGGCTGTTTAGTGAAGCATAGTGCAGTGTACTACACTTTATACTAGTGTAGTATATTGTGAAGTACAGTATGATGTAGTACAGTATATTGTATTGTGTAGTGTCAGTTTAATATTGTGGTTGATAGTACAGTGCTAAATACTATAGTGCAATATGGTATAATATAGTAAAATGTGGGATCATATTATAGTGTGCACTTTTGAGTTTCAAATATCATATTCTTTAAATATAAGCATGCACCTTTACGTTTCCCATGACACCTGGAAAGTAGGACCCCGTGAAGGACAACAGTTTCCACCCATTTCATCATCATCTTGGAAATCAAGGTATGCTTTATTACTCTCTATTGTGCATGTGAACATATTAAAATGCATGCTTCTGCTGAAAATGGTGTAATAGTGCTTAGTATGTGTATCATGTGAATAAGCACCTGATGTTAGCAGAGAAAGAATTAGATCCACATTCTCTTCAAAATGACTTTAGGTCTTTTTCCATGTGATGCTTCATACTGTTATCCAGTATCAGTCGGGTATCAAGGAAGATGAGTTTATTGCTGCAAAAAGTATGAAAAAGGTACTTGTTGTGGCATCTCCGCCTTTCTGTCCACCAGATGAATGGGAATGGTACCAAAACCACAAGTTGATGTGTGGAATGAATCCATTGCATGCTGCTGGGGCATTGAGACTCTTCTGTTTCTAAACAATGCAGACTGGTAGCAAGTTCTTTTCATGCATCTGTGAAATGACGGTCAGCAAGTGGGCAGATGCTTTTTTCAAACCCCATTCATCAGCCACTAAATGGTGTGTGAAATTGTAAAGGGCAGATTTTTCTCTCTTAAGATATGCTGTGTGAGAGGGTGGGAGTTTATTTTAGAGTACTTGTTAGAGGAAACAAGAAGTATTAATCATTGTGCATACTTCATACCGTTTCTGCGTTACGAATGCTATTGCTAACTTATGGTTTTGGTATTTTTCTGCTTCCAAATTTAACGTTTAATTCAATGTATTACTTGACGTTTCTTGAAGTTGACTAGCAAATTTCTGAGTGAGAATTGTTTCTACACTAACTTTTTATTCAGTGTAGATGGAGACCGGAATATCATGGAGACTTTCTTTGAAAACAGTGTTGTGATAAAATCAGTGCACACAACGTTACATTGTCCAGATATTCATGCCGATCTGTATGGCAGCTACCCATGCTTGAACTTGAAACGGTGGCATGCACTTTTGAACGCGCTCCAGCATCACAGCTCTGCACAGTTGGATGTTTTATTGAGAGCTTTCGGCTAGTCGTAACTTGTGCATTGTGGGCAGGGGTCTTGTGCAAGTGCCAGCTATTTTAGGTTGTTCATTAAACACCTATGAGATGCAATGGCTGGCTTCAGGCTGACCTAATTGAAGACAGGTGGAGGCGGACAGATGTCCTGTTGCAGTGTCTGTGTGCATATATGCATGTGAGTTTAGGATACAGCTTTGGCCAGTACCTTCTTTTTGCAACAGCGTCTGTCATGTCTTGAAATGAGGGTTCTAGGGAATTCTAATTCGGTCAGTTTTGAGATTCTATTTCAGTTAGTATGATGCCTATGTAGTTAGTAGACAGCAAGGCAGCTTACTAGGTTGTGGAACAGAGCCCTCTGGATTCCCTGTTGTCTATCTCTTATTCTCTCTCTTTCATCCTTATTCTTGCCTCTGGGCTAAATCTAGGTCTGAGTTATAAAACAGCTTGTAACCACAATCCATGCCTCCTGACCACAACAGATAAAATCCTTGAAATATCACTAAAGACTTATGAAATAGCACATGTTGTAGCACCTTATCCACAATGACTCATGTTTCAATCTGCAGTAGTGTCATAAATTCAAAGACTTATGTGCGTTGTCTAAAGCATTGTGAACCTTTGGTTCATGACTAATGAATGAAGTCTTTTTTTTCGCTCAGTTCCCTGATAACTACATATTAGACCTACCTGTGGTAGGTTATAAACGGAAGAGTTCACTAAAAATAACATTCTGTCTTTATTTACTCACTCATTTATTTACTCACTTATTTACTCATGTTGATCCAAACCTGTTTGCTGATTATTAATTTTTTTGTGGAACACAAAAGATGAATATTTGAAGAATCTTCATGCAATCCTTTTCCACACAATGACAGGTCATAGTGAGCATGACTGCCAAGAAGTGTTATTTTACTATTATATACTATTATTAATATTTTGAATTTAATTTTAGTTTTAGCAATCTTATTTTGTGCAATTGTCTTTTTTAATAGTTCTTTAATATTTATATTTAACTGTAATTTATTTTAGTAATTTATTTATTTCAGCTTAAACCTAATATATTTCAAATTTAATTTTTTTTAAGTTAAAGTTTTTCATCTAATATTTATATTTTACTTTATTTCAGCTTTATTTTAATTAACGAAAACTATATTTAATAATTTCATCTTTTGTTAACAATAGCAACACTGCTATCAAGCTCCAAAGAGAATAAAAAAAAACACCATAAGGAGCCTTTTATACACGTTCTTGTGTTAGAAAACACCTAGATGAGCAGAGCGGAAGGGAATAGAATGCAGGGATCTAGCTATTTTTAACGTGGCATCTTAAAAATATGGCGCACATGGTGAAAATTGCTTTGAGATGCTTTGAATGTTGAAATACGTTGTCTAGCGCATGCTTGCATGGACCGAAAATCTAAATATAGCACTGTGAAAAAAACAAACATTGATTGAACAATCTCCAAAAGCCTCATAAAAGAAATGAATAACATGAAGCCACGTAGTAGCTTTTTGTGAAGAACAAATTTGATCGAAACATGCTCATTTTTAAAGCATATGTGTTAAGACGGCACTTTGAATCTAAATTTTGATTCCACAAATGGGAAGATTATCAGTGAATAACTACTTATATTTTGGTCTATTCCTCACACAAACCTATTGTATGACTTGGAATATAGTGCACAAGTCGTATGGACTTGTATTTTATTTTTTGTCCTTTTTTGGAGCTTTACATCCATAGACAAAAGGATAAAAAAGTAATGTATCCAAATGTATCTTTTTGTGTTACATCATGGGAAAAATAACAACATAAATAAACCTTGCACATACTGGCATACGGTGCACCTGTTGTGTTTTGTATGTATAGTGCATAAGTGAATGTATGTGATATTTCCAGTGCAGTCTGAGCTTTGGCTTTACCCTGCTGCAGTCAGGGGGATTGCGGCGTTCGTTCATCCACATAATGTCATGACACTTACCTCAGCTCATTTCCATGTAAATGAGTAACTACACGGGATTTGGAATATTGACATGAATATTGAAAACAGGGAGAAGATGGCAAGTGAATGTACTGATTTATATCTACAAGAGGCCCATCTCTATTTATCATTGAGTTGGAGTCATTGGAAACATTTAAACGAATTTGATTTTCTTATCATGTGCTTGAAATTTGATAGATGGGTTGATATGAGTTCGAGGTGTAAATGGAGGGTCTATTAAGATTTGCTAATTAATTCTCGGTTCTGGTTAAAAGCCGCACCTGTGTGCTGTCAAGGGTTTATAAATGCATTTCACTGTCAAATTGTACTGCGTAAGAGTACTGATTGAGCTATAAGGCTTGAGAGGCTGTGAATGGTTGACAGTTGTTGCTTTATAAAAGGTGGCAATAGTGAAATGATGTGTTGATCAAAAAGGAGTCACCTTAAGAGCAAGTCAAATTGTAATACTGAATTAATGATATTGGTTTAGTAGTTTGAGCCGGTGTTTGTTGTATTAAAGTGCCCCTATTATGCTATTTTAAAGGTTCCTAATTTAGTTTTGGATGGCTCTTGCAAAGTTTACATGCATCCAAGGTCCAAAAAAAAAAAAATAATAATAATAATTTTAATATAATATACATTGTTCCAAGATTCAGTCTCCCTAATCCCCTCCTTTGGTCAGACGGCCCAGTCTGTTGTGATCTACCAATCTCTGGAAACGAAAACGCCTATTACCATACCTGAATTTCAGCTCTGGAGTCTTCCTCAGCAAATATTATTATGTTTGGGTTGATTTTGCTAGCGATATTAAATTTACCAAAATTTTTACACACTTTTTATTTGGCCATTAATAAAAAAATAAAACAAAACTCTGTACTTCAAACTGTTTCAGCACATTCATTCAAAACAAAATGTTTGATAGATTCTTTTGTACCACGTAAAGTGTACAGTGTTTGTGTAGCATTAGATAAATATGGTGAAAAGCGTTGTTCGCTCTCAATAAAATAAAGTCAATAGTGTGCGGTAGAGTGTTCTTATTATTATTGTCATTCAAGTTCGTTCCTGCTATCTACCTGCACCTAACTAGGCATGGACCTTGGGTTGAATTGGAATAAATATGGCTGTTTTGATATAGTGGTGCATGTAAATGAAAATATCACTATGACATTATGACATTTAAGACACCATGTCTTAAATAATAGTTTTATAATAATTTGACTTACATGTTGAGTCTTCTTGGCAATGACTGTTTGAAATGGTAGTTTCGAAAAAAATCTGAAAAGAACATAATTTTATGCCAATGTATGCCAAATACTGTACATATAAACTGAGTTACTGAATAAGGCTGTGTTTAAATTTGTTATGACGCCCAGGCCTATTTATAACATGACAGGAATTTCTCCATAACAAGGCAAATCTGTGATTTAAATAACCTGGCATATCTAGATTAGTCCTGAAGATGAATTGGTTCTTTGGTTGCTGTATAAACAATTTGATTTTGGCCATATGGGCCTTACAAAGCGTGCTGGCACGTTCACGCATCTGTGCGTTTACAAGATCGATGAAAATCACTGCTATGAAATTTTTCACCTTGATCCTAAATGTGCAGCATGAGGATGCTGCATATCTGCATTCATTAATTATGACCAAAAAGCGCTTGAATCCATCCCGAGGAGCCTCAAGGTTATGAATTTGCAGGTGTACTCTGACAGTGCCATATCTCTCGGACTCCGTATAATCTCCCGGTCGACGAAATGA
This sequence comes from Gila orcuttii, assembly GCA_026230005.1. NCBI lineage: Eukaryota > Metazoa > Chordata > Actinopteri > Cypriniformes > Leuciscidae > Gila > Gila orcuttii. Next base: position 16,573,498 of record JAPDVR010000001.1, on the reverse strand, counting down.
ACAGCAGGTTTGTCAGGCCTGACACCTGTCAGAAGCAAGAGTAATTCATTGGCTGTCAGGAGGCAAGCAACAACCTCGTTTTCAGTGCAGACTGTCAGATGTTAATGACAAACAAGGTAAATTGAAGAGGCTTGAGGAATATCAACCGCTCTCTGGAAAATAAACTAAATAAAAATGTTTTTGCTTCGGTTCAGCAATGCATTTGTGGCACTGAAGACATTTGATGAGTCCTGTAAATAGGCTAGTTATGCAGCGTCATTTCGCAACTCTAACCACCAATTTGTAGTAAAGCAGGTAGAAAGGAATGCAACATAGACTTGACTGCTGTCAGGAAAATGACTGGTGACTATGAGCCTGGCGTACATGGTAGGAGCAAACACCTGTTCCAGGCTGTTAATGTATGGGTTTCTTGGAAAGAAAGATTGCTGCATGAACCTGTAATAATACAGACACCAGTATTCCCTCAGGATGCATGTTAACAGAAGTGTTGCATGCACAAGGGCTTCTCGCTTTCTCTAAAACTGGCCCATAGCCCCTCAAGGGATCTTTGTTCCCCTGGATGGGGTGTTTTGGAGAAGGTTTCAGGCCTCTCATCGCCATCTTCATCTATGGTTGGGGTTGGAGCTCTGCCATCTGCCGACAGACAGAAATGAAACCATATGTCTGAGGACACACTGACCTTCCTCAACATGCGTTGAGTGACTGATATGGCTGTCCGTTATCCTGGCATCCTGGCACTGTTTGTGTTTTTTGCAGATTCTCGCTTCCACAGTTGGAGGGTTAAATTATAAATAACTAAGACCCCATACCACCACCTAGTGCCCAGCAGTATTAAAGCCCGTTCACACCAAGAATGATATCTATAATGATAACTGTATTAGCGTACACACCAACAGATATTTTCTAAGTGCTCGCTGCAGTTCTATCATCAGCCGCTTTAAATGCTTGTGCTCTTTAAAGTTGGGTGGATTATGATTGGCTGTCCGTATTTTTATCGTTCATCAGCTGGAAAAAAATCATTCTGATGGTGATTCCAATGATGTCCAAATGTCATTATTGTTAGAGTTGTGGTGTGGACACAATTTTCATAGAATTAGATTGATTAGGAATACTTTATAGTTATAGTTCCCTTTCGAGAGGTCTCTCCTATTGCGTAAGTAGCTTACGCTATGGGAAAACTCCTTTTCTCGAGAATATTGAAGTCTTTATGTAAAACGCATTGCGGCTGCACAGCTGACAGCAATGAACGAAGGAGCTCGGTCATTGGCTGTGCTGCGGCAACTTGCTCGAACCAATGACGGGGCGACTCTGAATGCGCGACCAATGAGCGCGCTTCGCGCCCGCGCGCGTCAGAGCCCGCCAAGATGGGCGTGGCCAAGAGCTATATATTGTGCGCCCCGTCATGAGAGTTCTTTAGATTTAATCTCCTTCAGCGAACACCTTCTTCGCTGGATCCTCCGGATTATTGGAAGCCTTCGCCGCCGTGGAAAAGCATACCAGCGGGATTGCTACGAGGACGTCGGCACCTTCAGCCGCCTTCAAGCACCTCCTACTGAGCCATCCGGCGCGCCATATACGCAAGTATTTTACATCTGTCCGCCCCGCGACATTTGTGAAAGAGCAATTTTCCAATAAGGCGTTGTTTCAAATGCCTTCCTGCGCGTCGTGCAGAGACCTTCTCCCGGAAGGGGATCGTCACATCATCTGCGCTCGCTGCCTGGGCCGGGACCACGCAGAAGCTGCATTGACCAAGGGCGGATGCCCGGAATGTGATGACCTGGGTCTCTCCGCACTACGGGCTCGCCTCGCCGTTTTCGCCGTGAGCGAGCCCATCGCCACCCCTCTGTTTGAGCCGCGCACTAAGAAAAAGCGCCGCTCACAGAGGTTTCCTGAACCTGAGCTCAGTGACGTCACGCCGAGCCAGTCTCCGCGTGCTTCACCGCCGCTCTTGCCTTCCCCACCGCCGGTTCAGTTCACCCAGCCGGACCCACACCCCTCTAGCAGAGCGGTGGGCCTTGTGACTTTCGGCGCGTCCGAGGACGACAGGGTAATGGACGACAGCTTGTCCATCGACGCTGCATCGGACGACTGGCCGGGCTCCACTCTCGACCCCGCCCCGTCGACGCTAGCTAGCACGAGCGGGGGCTCCACTATGGATACTGAGATTATCCGTGTCCTCTCTAAGGCCGTGGAAGACCTCGGGCTCGATTGGTCTTCTCCCGAAGAACCAACCCGGAGCCGACTGGATGAGTGGTTTCTGCAGGGGCGCCAGCAGGCCCCTCGGCAAAGGCCTTCTCCCTTCTTCCCGGAAGTTCACGACGAACTCACCAAGTCGTGGAAAGCCCCCCACTCTGCGCGCCTAAAGCCTTCTTTTTCTTCTTCGCTCTCCTCAGTGGACGGCGCGAAGGAAAGAGGCTACGAGGGAACGCCGCCCCTCGAGGAGGCCGTGGCCAATCATCTCTGCCCGCCCTCCACCACCGGATGGAAAGACAAAGCTTCCCACCCCTCGAAGCCCTGCCGCACTACCTCTGCTCTCGCCGGTCGCGCCTACGCCGCCGCCGGCCAAGCTGCATCAGCGCTTCACTCAATGGCGGTACTTCAAGTGTTCCAAGCCAAGCTTCTCCGCTCTATGGACGAGTCTGGCCCCGAACCCGAAGCCTTCAGGGACCTACGCAGCGCGACTGATATAGCTCTGCGAGCCACGAAGGCCACCGCCCAGTCCATCGGCCGTGCTATGGCTAATTTGACTTTTCTCGAGCGCCATCTGTGGCTGACTCTGACTGAAATGAAGGACGCGGATAAGGCGCCATTTCTCGATGCGCCTATCTCCACCAGCGGGCTGTTTGGACCGGCGGTTAAAGGTTTCGCCGAACGCTTCACTGAGGCCCAGAACGCTTCACAAGCTATGCGTCATTTCCTGCCAAAGCGCTCCAGCTCATCGCAGAGCAGACAGAGACCGCCACAGCCGCAGCGGGCTAAAACAGCTCCCACCGCCTCTCAGCCCGCGCCTCAGGCTGACGCTCGACGCCGCTCGCGCTCTCACAACCGCAAGCCGCCCTCCTGAGCGACGGGGTCCTCGGCCTAAGATTGTGCTGAACCCTGAGCCTCGAAAGCCGTCCTAGCCACAGAAATGAGAAGAGAGAGTGCGTGTCTCGCAAAAGCCGGACCACTCTCTCTGCAAAAGCTCAAACATTACCCAGTCCCCTTACAGGCGGCTGGATATGTCCATACAGCAGTCAATGGGCCAGTCACAGAGCTCGCTCACCTGCAAACAAACGCCGTTTTTACGGCGACGCACAGAAAACACAAAAAGAGTCTTTTTCTGCCTGCATCACTAAGGGTTCACATGTCCACAAAGTGTGCATTCCCAGATACTGTCAAAACAGTGCCAAATTCATTCCCAGCTCAGGCTGCGTTTCCCATGAATGTAGATCACGTGCCTACGGTCATGTACGCACCACTACACACAAGCACTTTTCACACAGTTATAAATTCATCCCCAGTAAAAGCGGGAAACATTATAAAAGTGACGCGTGTGCCTACCACTGTTTATGCACCCCCACTTATAAACACTGCCCTTACAGTGTCAAACACAACCTCAGCTCAGGCTGCGAGTTTTACAAACACAGCGCGAGCTGTTGTAATCACACACGCGCCCATTCACTCAGCTGCTCAGCGCGCGTCCGCGCCTCTGAGAGCTACGAGCTCAGGCGATTCGCTGGCCGGGTCCCTACGTCACAGCGGATGGGACTGTATTCAGTCCCATCCGCTGTATTCAGCGGATAGCCTGTATTCAGCCCATATCTGTACACGCAGCGGCATGGGAAAACATTCCAAATATGCCGAAATGGGTATTGAATATAGTAAAGCACGGATACTCGCTCCAGTTCGCTCGCAGACCACCACGTTTTACGACTGCGGTCGAGATGAAAGTGAGAAAAGAGTGTTCACATGTTCTACGCACCGAGGTGCGCAAACTAATAGAAAAGGGCGCTGTGGAAACTGTTTCCCCCTCTCTGAGCGGGACAGGTTTTTACAGCCGCTATTTTCTCGTCCCGAAAAAGGATGGCGGTCTCCGCCCCATCCTAGATCTCAGACACCTGAACAAAGCACTAATGATTCGCTCGTTCAGAATGTTAACAACCAAGCATATCCTCGCGCAAGTGCGCCCAGGAGATTGGTTTCTCTCAGTGGATCTGATAGATGCTTACTTTCCATTCCAATAGCGCCTCATCACAGGCCGTTTCTGAGATTCGCTTTCGAGGGACAGTCATACCAGTACACAGTACTCCCGTTCGGCCTGTCCCTGGCTCCCCGTACATTCACGAAATGTACGGATGCAGCACTTTCCCTCCTAAGACGAAGGGGAGTGCGAATACTGAATTATCTCGACGATTGGTTGGTTCTAGCACAATCAGAGAGTCAGCTAATAACACACAGATCTTGGATTATCAGCCATTTAGAATGCCTGGGTCTAAGAATCAATTTTGCAAAAAGCATACTATCTCCCAGCCAGAGGATTTCTTTCCTGGGAATAGTTCTAGACTCGATGCAAATGACAGCGCGTCTCTCATCGGAGCGCGCGCTCACCATCCGTCGCCTTGCAACATCATTCAGAGCGGGCACGCGCGCCCCCGTCAAACGGTTTCAGAGGATGCTCGGTCTCATGGCCTCAGCATCGGCCGTACTCCAGCTAGGATTGTTGCATATGCGCCCTCTCCAACGCTGGCTCAAGAGCCGCGTCCCTACTCACGCGTGGCGTTCGGGCCACTTTTTAATCAGAGCGAACCACGGCTGTATAAAAGCCCTGACGCACTGGAAAGCCGCCGACTGGTACCAGTCAGGCGTGAGTCTGGGTGTGAACACAAGGAGAAAGATGATAACGACAGATGCCTCCAAAATAGGTTGGGGGGCCCTTTACGAGGGCAGGCCTGTCTCCGGCTTTTGGTCAAACCCGGAGAAGCGCCTACACATAAACTGTCTGGAAATGAAAGAGGTCGCTTTGGCTCTCAGAGCCCTGCTCCCACATCTAAAAAACGAACACGTCCTGGTCCGAACGGACAACATGACGGTAGTGTCGTACATAAATCGCCAGGGTGGACTCAGGTCGAGCTCCATGCATTCAATGGCCAGGAGACTCATTTTATGGTCCCAGCACAACTTGCGCTCGCTGAGAGCAGCGCATGTGCCAGGCGCCCTGAACCAGGGGGCAGGCATGCTATCCAGAGACAAGATTCTCCCAGGAGAATGGGCTCTCAACCCGCTGACGATTCAGTGGTTATGGAAAACCTTTGGCAAAGCGGAGATCGACCTCTTCGCCTCCAAGGAGAACGCGCACTGCTCTCTTTTCTTCACGAAAAGCACGGACGCGCTCGCCCAGAGCTGGCCGAGCCGCCCCTTATATGCCTTTCCCCCGATCGCGATGCTGCCACAGGTCATCAGTTGGGTCAGAGAGGAGGAAAACGCAGTGCTGCTGATAGCCCCACTCTGGAAGAACCAAACATGGTTTCCAGATCTGATGCAAATGCAATCTGCACCACGGCCGATTCCACTGAGGCCAGACCTCCTCAGTCAGGCCAGCGGGATGATATTTCATCCCCGCCCCGATCTGTGGGCCCTTCATGCATGGCCCCTCAACGGGTTCCCAGGAACCTCGCGAGCGGAGCACTAAAAACCATCGCTGAGGCGCGGGCGCCCTCCACGAGACGCTTATATGCCCAGAAATGGAAAGTGTTCAGTGACTGGTGTAATACCAAGGGCCTGAACCCTGTAACATGCGAGATTACGAGTGTACTCGTTTTCCTACAAGGGCTTCTGGAGGCGGGCCGCACCCCCTCCACGCTCAAAGTATATGTGGCTGCCATCACAGCGGCACACGACCTTGTAATGGAACGTCCATTGGGAAGAAACAACCTAATTATTCGTTTCCTAAGGGGCGCCAGGAGGATGAACCCTTCACGCCCCCCCTCAGTGCCGATCTGGGACCTAGCTACGGTCCTAGACGCTCTTAAAGGGCCCTCGTTCGAACCACTCCGAACCGTGCACCTTAAACAGCTCTCGCTCAAGGCGGCGCTCTTGCTGGCACTCGCCTCGGTCAAGAGAGTGGGCGACCTGCACGCGCTTTCAACAAGCGCTGCCTGCCTAGAATTAGGACCTAACGACTGCAGGGTCGTCCTTAGACCGAAACATGGGTATATTCCTAAAGTGCTCACCACTCCCTTCAGAGCACAGGTTATTTCCCTAACTGCACTTTCGTCTCCAGCAGACGAACACGACGCTAATCTACTCTGCCCCGTTAGGGCTCTCAGAGTGTATTTGGAGCGTTCTGCCCTATTCAGACAGACAGAACAACTGTTTGTATGCTTTGGCGGCCGTACGAAAGGTTCCGCCGTTTCAAAGCAGAGAATCTCTCACTGGATAGTCGAAGCTATAGCGCTGGCTTATGAAGCTAAGGGACTTCAATGCCCCTGGGGAGTCAAAGCACACTCCACCAGGAGTGTGGCTCCTTCCTGGGCATGGTCGAGCGGGATACCGATCGAGGATATTTGTGCGGCGGCAGGCTGGGCCTCACCGTCCACATTTATCAGATTCTACAACCTACAGGTCCCAACATTGCATTCCAATGTGCTATCAGCATAATGCTAGTTGAACTGCGAGTTCGTATCTAGATTATGTATGTGCTTATGTCACACTGAGCGCCTTCTAGCCGCTCTGTATTTTTTCCCACATATAAAGCTCGCCTCTGCCGGCTAGTTGGATGATAACTTTGCTTTTCAGCTTAGGCACCTGCCTCTGGCTATTATAAGGCGAAGTTCAGCACGCACGGCGCTTTGCATGGTGTTCCCATAGCGTAAGCTACTTACGCAATAGGAGAGACCTCTCGAAAGGGAACGACTCGGTTACTAACGTAACCTCGGTTCCCTGAGAGGAGGGAACGAGTATTGCGTAAGCTGCCGTGCTTGTGCTTGGTTAGTTCGCTTCAGTCGTTTTAACCTAAAGAACTCTCATGACGGGGCGCCCAATATATAGCTCTTGGCCACGCCCATCTTGGCGGGCTCTGACGCGCGCGGGCGCGAAGCGCGCTCATTGGTCGCGCATTCAGAGTCATTGGTTCGAGCAAGTTGCCGCAGCACAGCCAATGACCGAGCTCCTTCGTTCATTGCTGTCAGCTGTGCAGCCGCAATGCGTTTTACATAAAGACTTCAATATTCTCGAGAAAAGGAGTTTTCCCATAGCGTAAGCTACTTACGCAATACTCGTTCCCTCCTCTCAGGGAACCGAGGTAACGTTAGTAACCGAGTCGTTATCCTTGGTGTGAACGGGCCATTACCGGTATAGTTGGTTTGTGCAATGATGTGAAAATTTTGAGAAACTTAGCCATAGAGTTTTCCGTAGCCTACATTCGAAGTTTGCATGTTGTTCAAGTGGTTGTCTAAATTGAAGTGCACACCAGCTAACTAGTTCACCTGAAAAGTTGGTGTGGGGGTCACATTAATTATGCATTTCTCATTGTTTCTTGCCGCTGAATATATTGCCTTTGGAGAGCAGATTGTGCTCTTCACATCTGTTGCATGCATTTTGTCAGTTAATCCAAAGGGACAAATGTTTCAATAACACAGTGAAACTAACATCTTCTCTTCTTAACAGCTGCCGTTGTTGATGATGCTAACATACCATACGGACTCAAAAAGTCCATCTACATTGCACTATCCGACTCCACTTACTGAAACCATCTTGTTTGCCTTATGTCTTCTTTGAGTTCCTAAAAAAGCACCTGCTGCGGAAGATGCATTGCTTAAATAAGCACTCTAAAACTCTAAGCTAAAGCCGCTTCCCCAGGGCAAATACAGCATCTGCTTGTTCCACTTAGCTGGATGCTAAAATGTGCTTCATATTTTAGTTTATGAACCCTAACCTTTCAGGGCATGTTTAAGGTCTTCTAATATATTGCAGCTTGCCTGAGACAGAGAGCTAAATATAGTCATTCAGCCTTCTTATTGTGCTAGCAGGGAAGCTAGGCTGTAGTTAGCTGCTTGTGTAACATTCTTTAAAGGAACACGCTGACTTTTTGGGACTTTAGCTTATTCACCGTATCCCCCAGAATTAGATAAGTCCATACATACCCTTTTCATCTCCGTGCGTGCTGTACCGTGCGTGATGTAACTCTGTCTGACGCACCCACCGCTAGCCTAGCTTAATGTCTGTATTGTTCTGAATGATGTGGGCAAAAGACTATCACAATTCTCTGATAATGTTTCCTGCACCACTGCTGAATCTAGAGCACGTAACATATTGGTAAATTATTGTTATTATTATTATTATTTTAACTATACACCTAGGACACTTTAGTAAACTTTATGCTTAAAGCAAGAAATATAATTAGTCAATTAATTGTGACATTTTTTTATTTTTATTTTCTTTGTGTGTGTGCATTGTCTTACACACTTATTATCTTACGCATTTTTACTTCTCAAGTATATTTATATAAGACATTTAGATATTAGAAAACAAGACAAAGATGCAGGGAATTGTCCAAGGACAAAGATATCTTTGTCTTTTCATTTTTTTAATCTTGTATCACATAACATTTCATGCTCATCATTTAACTTGACTGCAAGCTCACAACTGCAGAAAAGCATACTGAATGATTTTTTTTTTTTATTTGATTTTTTTTTGCCATTATGGTGTAGAATCGGTGGCACAAGAAACACTGTCAGAGTACTTTAAGTACAGTTTTCAGATATTCAAAATCTGTTAGGCTGTGTGTCCACCAAAGCGTTTTTTCACGCGGCTGGCGTATTTTTTCAATAGTTTTCAATGGGAGCGCTGCATTTTTAAAACGCCATGAGCGTAACGAGGCGCTGAGCGGTTTTTTCACGCTGAAGCGCTGCGCCCGGCGTTTTTTTTACAGGTCGCTGAGAGTTGAAGAATGTTCAACTTTGGGTAAAACGCAGCGCTCATCACTGTCATTTTTTACACAGCTGTCCAATCACAGTGGAGGAGGGGCGGGACAAATACCACACCGACCAACTGTCACAACATTCTTTCTGAACAACGACGTCAACCAGCAGAGCTAACCGAACAAAATGGATGAAAAATAAATTTTTTGTATGAAACAAATTATCTGCGAAATCAGTTACAAGTAAACTGTGCTGCGGATATTCTGTATCATAGCAATGAATCGTCTCAACTGAAAAAACACAGCACTGCCAAAACGCTCTCAAGCGCACACAGCTAGGCGTTTTCAGCAGAGCGTCCAGCGTTTTCAGCTGGCTAAAAATGCTTTAGTGGACACACGGCCTTAACAACATGGAAATCATTCAGTTTCAGTATTTTATAAAAATAAAAAATACAACCGATTCTGATAAAACAATCAGGTTGATTACCATTGACCACTATGTGAGTCAAAAAAGGTTTCATCAACCATAACAAGAATGACTAATATGCTCAGTTTTTCAACAATACTTCTGTTTACAGATTTGAAGGCTTCGATCAATTAATGTAATGTCAAGACCCACTAGTTAGTGACTAACCTAACTAGTTGAAGTGTGAATTTTACATCCCAGTTTATGATGCAGTCCTACCCAGTTCTCGATTCCCAACTCTGATAAAAATACAATCCCAACCTGTGTTCTCAATATCTCAATTTCCATTCATAACAAACCCATCAATCAAAAAGTTTGTTGGCAAGTACTTGAGAGGATTTTTTTTCATAGGGAATATAAAAAGCGATTGGCGGAAGTAGAACGTGGCAAAGCTCGGGCAAACGGAGCGATGAGTTGATCTACGGCCTTAATTTCCACCATATGGCTTTGAGTGTAAAAGTTATTGCTTGATTTCAAACACATGCTTTCTCAGGCCAGTAAACCTACAGGATTGTGGGATGTCAGTCAGTCTGCTGCCAGTGAAATGGAATCACTATTAGGCAGCGTGCTACGTTGTGTAACTCCGTCTTTCGGCTGGAATTTCGTCCAAGCGTTGAAGCCAAGAATGAAACCCTGGAGCTCCACCATGAGATTTCAATGTAACGGCAATGTAACGGAAGTAGCGATCTTCAGATCTTTTCTTCCATATTGTGACCCAGTTTGTTAAATGTTAATACAGTGCACCAAACAACATGAAGGTATCAATCTGGCTGCATTTAGAAGCCAAGAACATAAAACAGTTGGTGTTGGTTGAGGTGTGATGAACATTGCACAAGTTTAACTGATTGAGCTTTATTCTATTTTCTTTTTACTTTTTAAAAAATAAATGTAAATTCAACTGAAATCAAACTGCCCTGAGTTATTGTGTAGGGTATTGCACAACAAAAATGACCCCATACCACCACCTAGTGCCCAGCAGTATTAAAGCCCGTTCACACCAAGAATGATATCTATAACGATAACTGTATTAGCGTACACACCAACAGATATTTTCTAAGTGCTCGCTGCAGTTCTATCATCAGCCGCTTTAAATGCTTGTGCTCTTTAAAGTTGGGTGGATTATGATTGGCTGTCCGTATTTTTATCGTTCATCAGCTGGAAAAAAATCATTCTGATGGTGATTCCAATGATGTCCAAATGTCATTATTGTTAGAGTTGTGGTGTGGACACAATTTTCATAGAATTAGATTGATTAGGAATACTTTATAGTTATAGTTATCCTTGGTGCAGAGTATGTGAGCGGAGTGGAGCGGCAACAATATCCCCTCCGCGTTCCAAGCATTTAATAATCACTCCGCTCCAGCTCCGCTCCGGGTTCACCATTTACCGCTCCCGCTCCACTCCTCGCTCACTGATATCAGACACACCGCTCCGTCTTCGCTCCCCGAGGAAATTGCGAATGAAGTATTTAAGTATGCTTTGAAATCTCACAAAATTTCTCCTCATCATAATATATAGGCATATTAAATAAAAATAAATAAAAAACAACATTAGGAGAATAGTTTCAATGTGGTTTATTGGATAGTGTGCAAACTTTTCCTATGCCATGCTATACTTATTACATGGTTATCAGCATTAAAAGTTAAATATCATTGCTGCTTTTTGCAGAGCACATTTTGTTTGGAAAGAGGAAAATAACTACGTTTTCATCAGTTATTTCATCTACGGGTCGCTACATTTCTTACAGATTTCTGCTCATTCGAAATCAAATAGGCTACCGACAGCACTGTAAGATTACATTTGTTTGAATGCAATGCATTAGTGAGAAAGCGATTGCGTGTGTGATTAAGTGATCCCTGTTTAAAATGTGCTTTCACCCGATCCAGCCTGATCTCATGAAAGTGCGTATCTATAGCATAAATTTTATTTCTTGTACCATTTACAAAAATAGTTTTTGCTTGCATAGCCTATGAGCAGTTTTCGCGTGAATATGATACACACTTTATGGCGTGCACGCACTTCACATCCCTAATCCTAACCAAGGGGTTTGTGTTTCATTTGCACAAAAAAAAAACTATTTTTTGGCGTATAAACGGCACGAGAAATAAAATTCGTGCTATATATACGCACTTTCATGAGATCGTGTTGCCCGGTCATATTCAGTAGGCTTGAGAACCTCCCGCAGTCACTTAAGTCCATCGGTGTCATCATAACCTTCACATTTTTTTCTGATTTGAGTGATCCATCTGTATCATGCTAGCGTAATGTGTTTAACGTGTGAATCCTTACTAAAAATGCAGTTCTATAATGAGCCGTTGGCATGAATTGTACTCGTGATGGAGCGGTAGTGGAGCGCTCTCGGAGCGAGTGAAAACCACGACGCTCCGACTTTTAAAAAATCCGCTCCGCGCTCCATTCAAAATCACATCGCTCCACTCCTCGCTCCGCTCCCACTCCACTCCGCTCACATACTCTGCCTTGGTGTGAACGGGCCATTACCGGTATAGTTGGTTTGTGCAATGATGTGAAAATTTTGAGAAACTTAGCCATAGAGTTTTCCGTAGCCTACATTCGAAGTTTGCATGTTGTTCAAGTGGTTGTCTAAATTGAAGTGCACACCAGCTAACTAGTTCACCTGAAAAGTTGGTGTGGGCGTCACATTAATTATGCATTTCTCATTGTTTCTTGCCTCTGAATATATTGCCTTTGGAGAGCAGATTGTGCTCTTCACATCTGTTGCATGCATTTTGTCAGTTAATCCAAAGGGACAAATGTTTCAATAACACAGTGAAACTAACATCTTCTCTTCTTAACAGCTGCCGTTGTTGATGATGCTAACATACCATACGGATTCAAAAAGTCCATCTACATTGCACTATCCGACTCCACTTACTGAAACCATCTTGTTTGCCTTATGTCTTCTTTGAGTTCCTAAAAAAGCACCTGAGTCAATATCACTATAAAGTGCCTTTGGTGTCCTCATCAGAATCGCTCAGTCATCATGAACATAATGAAAAATAATGAAATTCTGATATTGTATTATAAATGGCCAAACATTTACACACATACAAGTACAATGATAAGTCTGTTGAAATGTGTTTTTCTGATTTTATACCATTTTCTTTGATTGGATGTATGTGATTTTGGCATGTCCCACATGCTGCTCAGCTAAGTCAAGTGAGCGTAAAAAACGGTTAAATTACATAAAATTAAAATACTTTTTGGATGTACTTATTGTCCTCAACAAGTCATTTAATAAAACAAGTAATTTAGATTATTTATATTTTATTTTCATAATAATATTAAGCATTTTGCCTGTGTCCCTGAAATTGCTGTCCACCCTGTCATTATGGGGGTAAACGCCCCTTTAAGAAACCAACTGATGTACTCAGTGACATCCCCTCCCCCATTTGGTCTTTCTTCAGTGGAGGGTAAAACATTTGCTGCACACACAATAAGTATCTACACTTATATTTCCTAATTTGCATCATATTGTGTTTGTAGTTGTGTGTTGTCAAGCTTAACATGTCCACCCTATCATTGTGAAATATGAATTAATATAAAAACTTTTCAAAAATTAAAAATATATATTTTAAACAATGCACAGTCAGCTTCAACAGTGAATAACTTTGCTTACTGCAGGTACACCATGTGTTCATTAAATGCTAATTTTAGCCAAAAATGTCCACCCTGTCATTGTCCACCCTGTCACCAAGTCTTCCATGACAGGGTGGACATGGTTCATGACAAGGAGGACATGTGCAGTTTTTGCCACATTTTGATTTTTTTTTACATATATATTATAACAGTAGATTGTATACATGAGTGGACGTGAACTTTTTTGGCAATATCGCTATCAGCAGGTGTTTTGATGATGATGGTAGTTTGATGACAGTTTTTTCATGTAATAAAAGATTGACATGGATTTCATTGACTGTTTGAAAAAATACAGCCCTAACAATGTAAATGAATAAGACTAGGCAAGCCTAGTTTAACTGGACCAATTAAAGGGAAATTTGAGGAGGACGGCCTCTTTCAAAATTGGAGCCTCTCCCACCGTCAGGTCTTTTCAGAAGATGCTGGGCCTCATGGCCTCTGCATCTCCAGTACTTCAGCTAGGTCTGCTGCACATGAGGCTCCTTCAGTACTGGTTGAAACCTCGAGTACCAGCCCATGCCTGGCGTCACGGACGCCTACGTATCAAGGTGAGCCAGGCCTGCGTGTCAGTCCTGGACCCTTAAAGGAATCCTCGTTGGTTCCAGTCTGGCGTGATGCTAGAGATGGTTACCAGAAGGAAGGTGGTCTTGACAGATGCGGCAGCATGACAGTGGTATCTTACATAAATCTCCAGGGCAGGCTCACCTCAAAACTTCTGTTCAAGCTGGTGAAACACCTCCTGGTATGGGCACACCACAACCTTCACTCTCTGAGAGTAGCGCACGTGCCGGGCAAACTGAACCAAGGGGCAGACATGCTATCTCGAAGCAACATCCACTCGGAGGAGTGGATGCTTCACCCCCACACGGTTCACCAAATATGAGAGACCACAGACGACAACTCTCACTGCCCAACTAATTTCTCAAAAAGCAGGAATGCACTGGACCACGACTGGCCCAGCCTTCTCCTATACGCGTTTCCCCCTATCACACAGATCCCTCAGGTCATCAGATGAATCAGGGAATACAAACATTTAGTCCTCTTCCTGGCCCCTCTCTGGAGGAACCAACCATGTTTCTCAGAGCTGACGCAGCTGCTCACAGCAGCCCCGTGGCCCATCCCTCTGAGATGGGACCTCCTCTCTCAGGCGAACAGGACGATTTGGCAGCCCCAACCTGAGTTGTGGGCACTGCTGATGGGAGCCTATGCATCTCCCCGAAAGAGAGTTTTAAACACTATTTCCGAGGCTAGAGCCCCGTCTACACGACACCTCTATGCCCTTAAATGGTCTGTGTTCTATGCCTGGTGCACAGCCCGAAGCGCAGACCCTCTCTCTTGCTACATATCTTTGATATTGTCTTTGCTGCAGGAGCTGCTGGATAAGGGACGCACTCCCTCCACGCTCAAGGTTTATGTGGCAGCCATAGCAGCGTTCCACACCCCTGTGGCTGGCCAAACTGTGGGCAGAAACAACCTTGTGGTTCGTTTCATGAAGGTGTCCATGAGGCTGAACCCGCCTCGCCCCCTCACCGAGAGCTGCATTTAGTCTGTCCTGTCAGGGCTTTGAGAATATACATAGGGCGTTCCGCCTCTTTTAGACACACGGAACAGTTTTTGTATGCTTCGGAGGCCGCACCAAAAGACATCCGGTCACGAAGCAGAGGATATCCAGATGGATAGTGGATGCAATTGCAGTAGCCTACTCTTCGACGGGCCTACAATGCCCCATCAGATATAAGAGCTCATTCCACTAGAGGCATGGCCTGGGCCTGGTCCAGTGGTGTCTCCATTCGTGATATTCATGCGGCGGCCGGCTGGTCCCCGCCGTCCACATTTACCAGGTTCTACAATCTAGAAGTCCCTGCTCTGCAGGCACAAGTCCTTTCTGTCTAGTGGATTTGGCCTCAGCCGAGCCCAAACCACTATGAACTTTCCCCCCTACTATATGGGGTAACTCTGTGGCTATCGCCTATTGCTATAATACCTTCGTGGCTCCGATCAAGGTCTGGGCCACTGGTAACAGGCTATTGCCTTCTCTTACCCAACCAGCTCTCGGCCCTTCTAGTGCCTAGGCACTACAGGTTTTCTTGGAACGATTGTCTAGGGCAGGATCGACCTCTATGAGTTTTTCCTGGTTTACGTTCCTAGGCGGCTCCGACTTACATCTGAGCCCCTAGCGAAATGAGTATTCCCTATTATGTCTTGGTTCCTCTAGGCTCTGCTGAGGGCTTAAGCCCAAGTATATCATTAGTCGTTCCGCAGCCATAGCACGGCGTGGTTGTATTGGTTCCCCATAACAGCGTCTAGCAACACAGTACGAGTAAAGTATCAAAAGGGAACATAACGTAACCTCGGTTCCCTGAGATATGAGAACGAGTACTGTGTTTCAGGCCATGCTATATTGCTGCCTGACTCTCAGTTTGTCGCTTCAGTCTAATTTAATCTGAGTATGCTATGCCAGATCGCCTGCTTTATTGCCAGATGCCACGCCCAAATTGGTGCTCTCTGGCTGGCATAGCTCCACTGCCTTGCCACTGGTTCGTTTTATTAGTCTGTACGAACCAATGGCCGTGCAGTTTCACTGCGTGATTAAAAAGACTTCAGAATTCAGAGTAAAATGAGTTTTCCCACCACATGCTCTGAACAAGCGCTCCCTACAGATTGATCCATCTTTTTGGAAGTATGTGGAAGATCTAAGAGGATTAAAGTGATGCAGAAAATGAATTCCTGAAATCCTTCTTTATTTTGCTTTAGGGTTTCTTGTTGTTCCTATTGTTTATCTAATGTTCCTGTTTTCTTCTAGTTCACCCATTAAAGCATTTGTCCACCCTGTCATGCCAAGTTCCACCCTGTCATCTTGTTGTCCACCCTGTCATCTTTAACTTTTAAGAAAATAAACAAAATATTTTAACAAGTTAGTAAAACACTGTGTGTGATTTCTTAATAAACAAATGAGGGCCAGTTAATATTGTTTTAAACTTTGACTAAATATCTTTGTTGTTAGATTTTATTTAGAAAATAATGTGCAACTATCGCATATTTTATTGGGCAAAACATATTTAGGCAGTAATTTCATTATTATCAAAAGACTTTTATCATTAACTAAAATGTTTTGTTGGGAAAGGGACACGTTATATTTCTGCAGATCTACATTTTATAATCACCATGCAATGAAAATGTATTTATTCTACTTTAGATTTGTCCATGACAGGGTGGACATATTTTATGGTTTGCTCGTATATTGTCATCTTGCAGTTAATTTATAAAAAGTGCTGGAGCTTGACCAATATGCATTTCTAACAGCCTAAGGTCTCCTTAATACAACACATATGAAGTTAAATGGAAAATCTCAATTTTTTATTTTGGAAATTGTGAAGTCTCAAAGGCACTTTATAGTGATTTTGACCCACCTGCTGCGGAAGATGCATTGCTTAAATAAGCACTCTAAAACTCTAAGCTAAAGCCGCTTCCCCAGGGCAAATACAGCATCTGCTTGTTCCACTTAGCTGGATGCTAAAATGTGCTTCATTTACATTTACATTTATTCATTTAGCTGACGCTTTTATCCAAAGCGACTTACAATTGCTATATATGTCAGAGGTCGCACGCCTCTGGAGCAACTAGGGGTTAAGTGTCTTGCTCAGGGACACATTGGTGTCTCACAGTGGATTCGAACCCGGGTCTCTCACACCAAAGGCATGTGTCTTATCCACTGCGCCATCACCACCCGCTTCATATTTTAGTTTATATACCCTAACCTTTCAGGGCATGTTTAAGGTCTTCTAATATATTGCAGCTTGCCTGAGACAGAGAGCTAAATATAGTCATTCAGCCTTCTTATTGTGCTAGCAGGGAAGCTAGGCTGTAGTTAGCTGCTTGTGTAACATTCTTTAAAGGAACACGCTGACTTTTTGGGACTTTAGCTTATTCACCGTATCCCCCAGAGTTAGATAAGTCCATACATACCCTTTTCATTACCGTGCGTGCTGTAACTCTGTCTGACGCACCCACCGCTAGCCTAGCTTAGCACAAAGACTGGAAGTAAATGGCTCCAGCTAGCATACTGCTCCCAATAAGTGACAAAACAACGCCAACATTTTCCTGTTGCAAGGTCATATGAGACACAGGCATCTTCTAACCGTATACATACTGGGAACTATATTCTCAGAAGGTGAAGCACTGCTACTTGGGCGGAGTGATTAGCGCAACACTCTGAGCGAACTCTCTGCTCCTCACCATGGGGCTTCTCAGGTGCTTCGAGCAAATCAACACCGCCCAAGTAGTAGTGCTTCACGTTCTGAGAATATAGTTCCCAGTATGTACAGTTTGAAGATGCCTGTGTCTCATATGACCTTGTTATTTGTACACACTGTGACTATACAAATCACAACATATAAATAGGAAAATGTTGGCGTTATTTTGTCACTTATTGGGAGCAGTATGCTAGCTGGAGCCATTTACTTCCAGTCTTTGTGCTAAGCTAGGCTAGCGGTGGGTGCGTCAGGCAGAGTTACAGCACGCACAGAGATGAAAAGGGTATGTATGGACTTATCTAACTCTGGGGATATGGTGAATAAGTCTAAAAGTCGGCGTGTTCCTTTAACAACAGAAGTTGCATTTAGTCTACATATTATTCTGATACAGATGTCCTTGTGAAAAACCTACATATAAAGTTGTACTGTGACAACTTTTGATAAGTTGAGCATGGTAGCTAATTGCTAACCTGTCATCACAGAAAGCAGCATGCTTTAGTCATTCAATGTAGAACATACAGCACATTTTACTTCGCCCACTACTCAATTAGCCTACCTACCTGTCAATCAATCCAATCACTGTTAGGAAGTGGCTGCTTCATGTGTCTGATCATAATGTGTGATTAGGTATATGTTAATGAGAGAATTTCTGCTAATCTGCTAATCGTAATAATTTACTATTTACATAGTTAAGCATGTCTTAGTAATGCAGCCCCTGGAATACATGCAGCACTGAGAGTTAATTGTCTCTCTGTGGTGACAACTGGTTTATTTCCCATTTGCGGATGATCGAATCGTGGGTATACATTTAGCATGCTTGTTTTCCCTTCAGATTTTCGCCACCATGTTGAAGACCCCTTGATGGGAGCTTAAAGTATGTTGCGGTGACATCAATGGCAAATAAGCTCTGTGTTCTTTTGGTGTATGTCAAGCATGTGTTTGCTCACTGCAGTGACACACCCATTTATCAAGTCCTTCAAATGCAGTCTAGCTTGTATTGTGTGCAAGTGAGTACATTCCTTACTAGAGGCCACCGACTGCCTTTTTTCCTCAGGGAAATTATTACAGACAAGGTCAAAGTTGATTCATGTCTTGCTTCAGATCATGTCCTACTTACTGTCTGGCTAACATCGTTCAGGAACACAGAACACTGGGCAAAGAAAGCGATGGTATCATAAAAGGCGACTTGTACGTTTTTGTCTGAGTGTCACAACAATCAGAATTGTAACTCAAAAAGTCTCTTCGAAAAGGTTGGGGACTGAGAACTGGTTCTGAATAAGAATACAAATTAAATAAAAAAATGTAACTGAATGGTTTTAATGATGTTTGGTTTTGTTAATGTCTGTATTGTTCTGAATGATGTGGGCAAAAGACTATCACAATTCTCTGATAATGTTTCCTGCACCACTGCTGAATCTAGAGCACGTAACATATTGGTAAATTATTGTTATTATTATTATTATTTTAACTATACACCTAGGACACTTTAGTAAACTTTATGCTTAAAGCAAGAAATATAATTAGTAAATTAATTGTGACATTTTTTTATTTTTATTTTCTTTGTGTGTGTGCATTGTCTTGTACACACTTATTATCTTACGCATTTTTACTTCTCAAGTATATTTATATAAGACATTTAGATATTAAAAAAACAAGACAAAGATGCAGGGAATTGGCCAAGGACAAAGATATCTTTGTCTTTTCATTTTTTTAATCTTGTATCACATAACATTTCATGCTCATCATTTAACTTGACTGCAAGCTCACAACTGCAGAAAAGCATACTGAATGATTTTGTTTTTATTTGATTTTTTTTTGCCATTATGGTGTAGAATCGGTGGCACAAGAAACACTGTCAGAGTACTTTAAGTACAGTTTTCAGATGTTCAAAATCTGTTAGGCTGTGTGTCCACTAAAGCGTTTTTTCACGCGGCTGGCGTATTTTTTCAATAGTTTTCAATGGGAGCGCTGCATTTTTAAAACGCCATGAGCGTAACGAGGCGCTGAGCGGTTTTTTCACGCTGAAGCGCTGCGCCTGGCGTTTTTTTACAGGTCGCCGAGAGTTGAAGAATGTTCAACTTTGGGTAAAACGCAGCGCTCATCACTGTCATTTTTTACACAGCCGTCCAATCACAGTGGAGGAGGGGCGGGACAAATACCACACCGACCAACTGTCACAACATTCTTTCTGTACAGCGACGTCAACCAGCAGAGCTAACCGAACAAAATGGATGAAAAATAAATTTTTAGTATGAAACAAATTATCTGCGAAATCAGTTACAAGTAAACTGTGCTGCGGATATTCTGTATCATAGCAATGAATCGTCTCAACTGAAAAAACACAGCACTGCCAAAACGCTCTCAAGCGCACACAGCTAGGCGTTTTCAGCAGAGCGTCCAGCGTTTTCAGCTGGCTAAAAATGCTTTAGTGGACACACGGCCTTAACAACATGGAAATCATTCAGTTTCAGTATTTTATAAAAATAAAAAAAATTAAAAAATACAACCGATTCTGATAAAACAATCAGGTTGATTACCATTGACCGCTATGTGAGTCAAAAAAGGTTTCATCAACCATAACAAGAATGACTAATATGCTCAGTTTTTCAACAATACTTCTGTTTACAGATTTGAAGGCTTCGATCAATTAATGTAAAGTCAAGACCCACTAGTTAGTGACTAACCTAACTAGTTGAAGTGTGAATTTTACATCCCAGTTTATGATGCAGTCCTACCCAGTTCTCGATTCCCAACTCTGATAAAAATACAATTCCAAACCTGTGTTCTCAATATCTCAATTTCCATTCATAACAAACCCATCAATCAAAAAGTTTGTTGGCAAGTACTTGAGAGGATTTTTTTTCATAGGGAATATAAAAAGCGATTGGCGGAAGTAGAACGTGGCAAAGCTCGGGCAAACGGAGCGATGAGTTGATCTACGGCCTTAATTTCCACCATATGGCCTTGAGTGTAAAAGTTATTGCTTGATTTCAAACACATGCTTTCTCAGGCCAGTAAACCTACAGGATTGTGGGATGTCAGTCAAGTCTGCTGCCAGTGAAATGGAATCACTATTAGGCAGCGTGCTACGTTGTGTAACTCCGTCTTTCGGCTGGAATTTCGTCCAAGCGTTGAAGCCAAGAATGAAACCCTGGAGCTCCACCATGAGATTTCGCTTCAGATAAATGTTTAATCTGTTGTCTGATATGCACAGCTTTATCATAGACTCCATTGTCACCATTTCAGGCACTTCACTAGCACAACCTTTGTTAAAAACCAATGCCAGGTGACCACCTCGGGCGACTTAAGCAGGTTTGCAATTAGAGTAATGCACAATCATCCATGAAATCTCATAAAACAACATTGAGTTAAAGAGAGCTACAAGAGACTGAGCAATTTAAGTGGGAAAGCTGAAAAAAAAAAAAAAAACGAATACAAAGAACGCCCTGAAAGCGATACTTAAATAAGGCCTATAACTGATTTAAGGCGTCGCACACGGTCTGCGGGGACAATAGAAAGATTTGCAAATCATTAGTGGCTCTTAATTGAATATTTTCCACCTTTTGTTAGGAGCCGTTTCATTTACAAGCCGCAATTGTTCTACCGTTCGTGCTTCCAGTGTTTTTAATAAGATTAGCACTGCAGTTTAAGGTGTATTCCCTGCAGATTAACACTTTGGTCACTGGAGAGTTTGAAAGTATGAGATGATATTGTGTTTCGAAGTCAAATGGCAATAACTGTGCAAATGTTGCAGCATTATGATGAGGTATTGACACTCTTGAATAGATGTTCAGTGTCCATGAGGATCTATTATTTTTGTCTGTCTTGGCTACTAACATTTTTTGAGAAACCCTTGGGTAAAGGAAAACTTTTGTCTGTATTCATGAATGCTCATCTAACACCGGTGACATTTTTACACGCTGATTGACTTTTTATTTGTTTGTGTTTAGTTTCAGATGCATTCTACCCCCATCTGACCTTCAGCCTCATGCACTGAACAGATTTAGCCGTTTATTTGTACAGTGAGTCACACTACTGCTGACGTGTTGGCTTTGTGCGATGCGAGTTTCTGTTTGAGATAACCTGGCAACTGTCACTCTGTCTGCTTGGATTTATCTGTTTTCTTCGCCTCTCTGGCACTCTCCAATTATTCTTTCATGTAAAAAGGCGTCTAAAGTCAACTTTATCCCCTTTACATCTTTACCTTCTCCAGTGGCCTTAAACAGTTTTTGAACACTTAGAAATGTCATTGCATTAGAATATCAAACTAAACTAAATATCAAAACTAAATACCAAACCAAGTTGCAAGTTTTTCTAACTTCTCTTTTCTAATTTTTGCTCAATGACTTTTAATCAACTGGTGTTTTGGTGATTTTTTTTAGTAGATGTATAAAGTTAGTTCTCCTCAAGTTCAACCTCAAACTCTAACAAAATAAGCTCAAACAAAAGCATACACAATATTTTCAGTTTTCAAACTTTTTATGCATTTTGGCCGTTCATTTATGCGAGAACTGTCAAGTTTTTTAAAACAATACCGTTATCGTCTCCATGCAGACAACAAAAACACAAATTTGTGAAAACAGTGACGTCATCGTCGTCATGCGCATGCGTATTACGTGTTAAGTCTATAGGCGAGGCATGTCGTTTTCATTTACAAAGTGATATCGCCAACCTGGCAGCATAATACAGCATTGTTTGTCGTTTTCATGTATCTGTGTGAAATGGGATCATTTTGACAACATTGTCGTCTGTATGCAAAAATAATAGACAGGCACACGTTGGTTCTGATTGGTTAAAAACTAAGTGCAGGCCACACCCCTGACTAGCTTGAAAAGTGTTGGCTTTCTTTAAAAAATGCCATTTGGTATGACATTTAGACATTTGTAAGTGTAACTTACTTCTGTAGATTCAACTCACCCACATGATCCCAAGAAAAGTCCTGGCATCGGGAGTTTTATGGCTCATGTAATCAGCTGGCTGCTTGGACTGACCCGCGGGTCAAGTCAATAGCCTATCTGAAATCCTCACACATTGCTTACAGCAGCAGGTGCCGCTGGCAATTCAAAAGGCCCAGCCACGTCGCAGCTGCAGTGCATCTGCAGAAAACACATCACCACGCACATCTGGTGGTGTAAATCTCAGCTCAAGTCTGCCAAGATACGCAGCGCCTATCTTTCAGGAGGCTGTATCAGGCAGTATACTTGTCCTTGAGGGTGACTGATCTATTTTGGACAGATACATGCTCTAATGGCTCCTTAACACCTGAGGAAAGGAATACCATTCTTAATGAGTATCTAAAATGTTTAAATCATTTTTAATTTATACCATTAATAAAGGCTGTTCGCAACTCATCATGTAAATAGGATATTCATTGAAAATAATTGATAATCATCATTGTTGTGTTGCTATTTATTATATTTATTTCAATATAGTTTACAAAGTTAAACACATTATTCATTAGAATAGCATGCACTGATTAATCGTGCAATAAGTCTAGCAACATGTGGACATTATTAGTGTCAATTTTGATTTCTTGTTAAATCAGTAGTGCATATTTAAATAGCTGTCATAAAAATATCATTAAATGTCTTAAAAAAAAAAAAAAAAAAAAAAAAATATATATATATATATATATATATATATATATATATATATATATATATATATAGAGAGAGAGAGAGAGAGAGAGAGAGAGAGAGAGAGATGTGGGAGCAGTGTCAGTAAATTGAGTGACTGAGATTTGCACTTGAAACCCGTTTGAGTACCACGGTTCATTAATTTCTGATTCATATACAGTACTTTCAAATGTATGGTTTGAATGTACATGAACCACAAATTTGTTCAGCTTTGTAACTGACTGGTTAATGACTGGTTAATGCATAAATTAGTGTTTGAATTGGAAAATATGCCAGCAGTTTGTATTCACCAGCATTCAAAAGTTTGGGGTTGGTAAGATTTTTTTTATGTTTTTGAAAGAAGCCTCTTAAAAACAGCAAGGCTGCATTTATTGGATCAAAAATACATAAAATGCAGTAAAAATTGTGAAATATTATTATAATTTTAAATAACTGTTTTCTATTCAAATATATATAAAACTGTAATGATGCAAAGCTGCATTTTTTTCACTTTTCAGGATGATTACTTTAGCCTTGATCCTTCAGAAATCATTCTAATATGCTGATTTGCTGCTCAAGAAACATTTCTTATCATCAATGTTTTTTCATGATTCTTTGATGAACAAAGTTTAAAACAACAGCATTAATCTGAATATCTTATGTCTTTACTGTCACCTTAGATCAATTTAATGCATCCTTGCTGAATAAAAGTATATATTTTTTAAAAAGACTCCATACTTTTGAATGGTGTTGTATGAAAAACAGTTGAATTTAAAGATGGATTAGTGCATGTCAGAATTGTGATTCACATTCGTGTGTCCCCTGCGTAATGCAGGTCACTGTTGGAGGCTGGGCAGGGCTTCTGCCGGATGCCTCCAGTGGTGCGTTCAGAGAGCGCCGTGGGGAGCTCGGGTTAGTTACGCTTGTTACAGTATGTGACCCTCGTGTGGAGAAACAGACCGATGCAGAAATACCTCAATTAAGCCTGTTTTCTCTTAGATATGTAACATATCTGATGAATTTAACATGTTTTTTCAAATTATATTTCCACCAGCATTTTCTGATTAGTTTTGGTCCCAGGACGATGGAAGAATGTAAAAACTTCAGGGTAAAGGGTATTTATGGGGTTGACGAGACCAGTGTCCTTTCACCGTACTAGTGTAAAGCCAACACCCTCAACCAGAAGACCTCAGACTGTCTGAGATTCTGTTAGATTACTCAATATCAAATTACTGCTCAGTGTTGCAGTGTACTCTGCATATGATCAGAATGCATGTTCCCTGGGAATCAACTCATGACTATTAAATGGAGTGGAGAGACTTTTTTTCACAATATTTGATGACACACTGTATCTCCATTTCCAGCCAGGCGACAATACTGCAATACTGGAAATAGAGTTCATGGCGTCATTACACAACCTTCCACTTGCATTATTAATACAATTTATAATTAGTTTAATTGCAAAAAAACATCAACAGTATAGCAAAAAATGTTTATGAAAAACATATCCCTTGAGCCATAACTCAAGCCATTTCGGGTTTTTCACATAATGTTTTTCGTCTTCTCTTTTCCAAAAGGGTAATTTTATCTGCTTTTCACCACCGTTCAACTTGGCCTGATCTTTCTAAAATGAGCCTGTCCTAGTCTGCTGTATAATTAGCAGCTTTTGGAGATTTGAGCACAGTCATCCATGGAGCATGTGATTGTGATGCTCTGGTTGCTGCGCAATAGTGCCGTTCAACTGCGATTCTGGATCTCGGGCAGTGGCGGTAATTACCGGAAATGATTTGATGATCATGCCATCTTTTCTATGGGCCGCACATCTCACTGCTGTTTTACCTCTGTTTTTTTTTTTTGGTTCGTTTCTCAGCGGTGGAGGTGGCTGTAGCTCCGCTGGTATTCCAGCACATAATTAGGAGTCTACAGGTGCTACAATAGCCCCAGTGGAGAGCTGGAAGAATGATTGACGCTAATGAATTTGGTACAATGGTGTAATCAGTGCTGAACATGGCCATGTGGGTGTCTGTGTGTCTGTGTGTGTGTGTGTGGCTTTCTGAGCTCTTTTGTTCTGTGTGAGTTCTGTCCAGGTCCGCAGGGATACTCACTGCACCGCGGCGGTCCAACATCTCAGCCTTACCTTCACACAAATGCCTTTCTTTCTCTCCTATTCTTTCATTTCTCTTTCCTCCTTGCCATCTCTTTTACATGAGGTTTTTCACATTCAGATTTGTCTCCTTCACCTCACAGCCCTTATCTGCTGTCTGGAAGCTGTATTGTAAAGTGCTAAAATGTGTGTGTGTGTGTGTGTGTGTGTGTGTGTGTGTGTGTGTGTGTGTGTGTGTGTGTGTGTGCTGGATGTCTCTGTGGTAAAACGATAACGATCTCCTCCACAGAAATGGCAGTCTTTCTCCTCATCACAAATCTTTTTTTTTTATAGTCAAACTCACCTAAAGGAGTAGTTCATTCAAAATAGAACAATTACTGTACAATCACTATTCTCTTATTCCCATGTAATTTTCTTTATTCTGTGAAACACAAAATGATTTTAACCCTAACCCTACAAAAACAAGATTTTAGAGCAACAGCTACTTAAATGTAATTATTTTCCTCTGATGAAGTTATTATATGTCTTTAAAATACATCAATTATATAGACAAATAAGGTACTTTTAAATGAGGTACAAATGAGCCATAAACGTTCATTGTATGGAAAATCTTGCCTTACATCTCATTGTGTGTTCCACAGAAATAAAGTGAATGAATTGGGGGTGATTAAGTGATGACAGAATTATATCTTTGGTGAATTATTCCTTTAATACCAATACCCATAAGTAAATGTTTCATCTCCACATTTTAATGTTATTCAGGGTAAATCATTTCACATCTGATTAGAAAACCATTCAAACTTGACTGTATATTTATTCAACATGAAGCTCAGTAGTAAAAATACACTTGTGATTGAGTCAAACTGCTTTTATAGCACTTTTCCCTCCGTTTGTTGCCATGTAGTCAGACACTGACCCACATATCTAACCTTTTTCTCCAGGGCTGGTTAGGTTTGAGTTGCTGTTAGAAAACACTAACCCTGCACTTTGTGGCTGCTTCAGGTTGTAATTTTGACTCCACGGTTATGCTTCAAACCCTCAATAACCAAATACTTTAGAGACCACACACATTTCAAACATACCCTCCGGTATTAAAAATATACTTTTGCCATTCACAAATATGAGTATGACTGTGAAAATAGCTCACAACCTGTGTTTGCGGCCTTGCATTATTTCGAGTCCCTTTATGTCTGAATCTTTGGAGCTCTTTAATCACAGATTCTGTGTTCCTCAGCCACAATCACGAGGAGATGGTCCCTGTAATCAAGGTCAGTCCACATGACAATCATAAGATACACTGTGGCCTTGAGTAAAGAACATAATGTCACTGTTTGTCTGGTTTATGTTTGAGCGTCTTCCACAGCCATGCAGGCCAATGTGAAATCAAATCTGGGCCTATTTACCCACATTTCTTACAGAATTCTGGTTTGGAATGGACATGTCAAGTCAAGTCACATTTATTTATATTTATATATTTACAATACAGATTGTTTCAAAGCAGCTTTACAGAGATAACAGGAAAATAATGCAACAAAGTTTGTTTCCATAAGGTAATAGCGTCACAGTCCAGCTTAAGTAAGTTCTGTAATGTTTAATTTTTGTTGTAAAAAAGTTATGAATTTAGTTAAAATATATATATATATAGGCTATATATATATATATATATATATATATATATATATATAGCCGCTCTGGAGAAAACCGTGATGTCATCGTCCAGCTCAGTTCAGTTCTCATATAATGGAGTCAATGCAGGCATATCAATATTATTGTTGAATGTTACATTTAATGTCCCCAACTAAGCAAGCCAAAAGCCAATGGCAACAAAGGTGGATAAAGGTGACAGTGGCAAGGAACCAAAACTCCATCAGGTCACAGAATGGAGAAAAAAACCTTGGGAGAAACCAGTTCTCCTCTGGCCAGGTGTATGTATGTAGGTGTGTATAGCATGTGTGTATGCTATTCATTTGCCTATGTATGTGTATATTTACATAGTCTCAATGTATATTTCTATGCCATATGCCTAAGCATATTGCGTGTATGTACAGTATATGCATATGTGTATGCTATGCATATATATGCATGTGTATTCATATTTAAATATAAATGTATATATTGTATGTACATATTTCTTGTTATTTTTATTTAGTACAAAAAAATGAAATGCATTAAATATCCACTCGCAATTTTCACGAATCACAAGTACACAAAAATATAGTCATATTAAGACTAACCTGACAGTAATTATTTCAGTTCAGTAAGAGAGTCAGATGTCGATTCAGCTCTGACCGATTCAGTGACGAATTCGTCAAACTAATTCAAACTGGAAACTCTGATTCTTTCAATGATTCATACAAAATTCATTGCATGTTTATAAGAGTCATTTGCTCATGAATTAGACTACGCTGTTCTTTCTGTAGTTTTGTTTTTGTGTGCAGTTCGTTCAGCTTAATAGAAATATATCGCCAGTGTCGGGCTGAAACCTCGTAACTCCAAAACTGCTACTCTTCAGGAAATTGAAAAAACACAGAATTTTATAATAATTAAACACTGTTATAAACGTTGATATTGTGGCTTTATATATGTTCAGACACTAGCATGTTTTATTACATTTTACCAAAATCAAGCTCTAATGGAGTTACAAGGTTTTTGACCAGCGTTTTGTCCGTCATTAGAACAGCAGCTGTGCTGTGCATCACATTACATTTATATAAATTTACAGGCTATACAGTTTATTTTATCTATGTTGGCGCTCAGTATTTTCCATAATTTCCATACATGCTATGGACAGGTTGTTTAATACAATATTGGCTGTTCTCTGCTCCTCAAATACATTAAACATTAGCCTTTATATATATATATATATATATATATATATATATATATATATATACACAGTATATTGTTTCTTGAGTAAAGAAAACTATATATATATATATATATATATATATATATATATATATATATATTTGTACAGGTCCTTCTAAAAAAATTAGCATATTGTGATAAAGTTAATTATTTTCCATAATGTAATGATAAAAATGAAACTTTCATATATTTTAGATTCATTGCACACCAACTGAAATATTTCAGGTCTTTTATTGTTTTAATACTGATGATTTTGGCATACAGCTCATGAAAACCCAAAATTCCTATCTCAAAAAATTAGCATATTTCATCCGACCAATAAAAGAAGTGTTTTTAATACAAAAAAAGTCAACCTTCAAATAATTATGTTCAGTTATGCACTCAATACTTGGTCGGGAATCCTTTTGCAGAAATGACTGCTTCAATGCGGCGTGGCATGGAGGCAATCAGCCTGTGGCACTGCTGAGGTGTTATGGAGGCCCAGGATGCTTCGATAGCGGCCTTAAGCTCATCCAGAGTGTTGGGTCTTGCGTCTCTCAACTTTCTCTTCACAATATCCCACAGATTCTCTATGGGGTTCAGGTCAGGAGAGTTGGCAGGCCAATTGAGCACAGTAATACCATTGTCAGTAAACCATTTACCAGTGGTTTTGGCACTGAAAAATGAAATCAGATGGAAGAATGAAGTGCTCCGAAATCTCCTGATAGCTAGCTGCATTGACCCTGCCCTTGATAAAACACAGTGGACCAACACCAGCAGCTGACATGGCACCCCAGACCATCACTGACTGGATACTTGACACTGGACTTCAGGCATTTTGGCATTTCCTTCTCCCCAGTCTTCCTCCAGACTCTGGCACCTTGATTTCCGAATGACATGCAAAATTTGCTTTCATCCGAAAAAAGTACTTTGGACCACTGAGCAACAGTCCAGTGCTGCTTCTCTGTAGCCCAGGTCAGGCGCTTCTGCCGCTGTTTCTGGTTCAAAAGTGGCTTGACCTGGGGAATGCGGCACCTGTAGCCCATTTCCTGCACACGCCTGTGCACGGTGGCTCTGGATGTTTCTACTCCAGACTCAGTCCACTGCTTCCGCAGGTCCCCCAAGGTCTGGAATCGGTCCTTCTCCACAATCTTCCTCAGGGTCCGGTCACCTCTTCTCGTTGTGCAGCGTTTTTTGCCACACTTTTTCCTTCCCACAGACTTCCCACTGAGGTGCCTTGATACAGCACTCTGGGAACAGCCTATTTGTTCAGAAATGTCTTTCTGTGTCTTACCCTCTTGCTTGAGGGTGTCAATGATGGCCTTCTGGACAGCAGTCAGGTCGGCAGTCTTACCCATGATTGCGGTTTTGAGTAATGAAACAGGCTGGGAGTTTTTAAAAGCCTCAGGAATCTTTTGCAGGTGTTTAGAGTTAATTAGTTGATTCAGATGATTAGGTTAATAGCTCGTTTAGAGACCCTTTTCATGATATGCAAATTTTTTGAGATAGGAATTTTGGGTTTTCATGAGCTGTATGCCAAAATCATCAGTATTAAAACAATAAAAGACCTGAAATCTATATATATATATTAGGGGTGTAACGATACACGTATTCGTATTGAACCGTTCGGTACGAGGCTTTCGGTTCGGTTTTCGGTAAGCATTTTTGAACCGAACGGTTCGTTGGACCATTTTTCCTGCCGACCAAAACTTCGTTATTTCAAATGTAGGCGCGTCGCGCGTGGCAAGCGCGCTCATAATGTGAGAGACGCTGGCGTGACCACAACATTGCCCAACATCAAATGGCAAATGAAATGTAAGCGGAACGAAACTGAGCTACTCGTTTATTGTGTGGTTGACGGACCGTTTATCAGTCTGGGCCAATGCAGCGCGAGCCGATATTATTCAAGCAGCACTGTTACTACACAGCGCTGAGACATCCAGTAAAGAAAGCATTTGACTTCGCCACTTAAATAATAACATCGCTGCGAGATCTAGTGAGAAACATTCGCATTTCTCCGTTATTAACGGATCAAACAGCGCTGACGTGGAAACCAGGAAGAAACATTGTGCCATGAATGAACTATCAGTGTCCACAGATCAGCAATATTCACCATGGATTTACTTTAGTAACACTACTAACTGTAACCATGGAAGTTTGGCAGGAATAGTAGGCTATAATGCTTTCAAGTAACATCACGTCGGTTTTATTTTGACATTATGAATACAATTGCTGCCCTCAAATGTTAATCTGAACTAAAATAAACCTACTACAATATTACATTTAATTTTGTCCAAGGAGCTGTTTTGTTTTATATGCTCCTAAGAAAAGTCAAGTATAGCTCCATCATTGCTCAAAGTTAAAAAATATCATACTTTATGATGTTAGTTTTAAGAAAAATATAATAAAAAAAAATTAAATCAAGGAAATTTCTCTGGCATTTCTTTCTTTTTGCTGTATCGGAAACGTACCGTACCGAACCGAACCGAACCGTGACACCAGTGTATCGTATTGAACCGAACCGTGAATTTTGTGAACCGTTACACCCCTAATATATATATATATATATTCGCCTCTATGTTTGCAATGCAAGGGTAAATAAAGAACAGGTTGTTTGATTAAGTACAGTGTTTTCTTTACTCAAGAAACAATATTGAGTAAAGAAAACACTGTACTTAATCAAACAACCTGTTCTTTATTTACCCTTGCATTGCAAACATAGAGGCGAGTGGAGTTATGAGGTTTTATAGAAGTTCGAGAATCCAAAGGAGTTGCGAGGTTTAGTCGCAAGCGCTTTTTAATACTTATCATAAGTTCAATATTTGCAAAGCCCACAGACACATGTAAAGGATGACCAATAGTAATGATTTGTGAAATAAAGACGGAATATGGAGATACGAGGTTTACACCCGTCAGCGACTTTGTTTTCTTATATGTTTTTTCATTTAGACTTAAAATATGATTTCTTTTGCTGAGGCGCTTCTATTTTGCAGGATTCATCTATGCATGTTATAAAAGTAAAATGTTTTGAGACCAGCATTTCATGTTGACATGTTAAACACAACACATTTAAATCTGCTATGTGTTTCTTTGCTAAAGAATATTCAGCAGTAAATTAGAATAATGGCTTGATTTTATAATTACAAAGGAAAAAAGTTATTAATTTTTGATGACAGATTACATTTTGTTTTATATAATATGCACATGCATGCACTGATCATTCGTGCACAAAAAGCCCAGGAGCATTTGTTTCGCATGGATATAGGCACAGTTTTGATTTCATTGTCTTTAGGGTACATTTGCATTTGCATCCACACGGTCCCACACATTCTCTATATTTTCTGGCTTGATTTTTTCTTTATATGGATTTAATGGGTAAGTCTGAGAAGAGGCAGCACAGGCTGCAGGGATTTTGTTTTGTTTTGCGGTCCTGTGGGACTTGTGTGTTGTTTTACGGTTCCTCAGCTTTGAGCTTTAGGGTGCTCGGTGGGATAAGCAGAGTGCGTGTGGCATTTTCTCCAAGGAATGAGGAAGGCAGTGCTTTCCCACAAAATTTGAATGAGAAAATAATCAACAGAACAAAAATAAAACAAAACAAAACAAATATTATGTAATATAAGATCAAATAGTGTGTAAAGCACTCAGTTCTATAAAGTTACACTTGAGCGGATAAAGTTTCAGAAGGAAGCAGCATCTGTATTGAGCTCATCTGGTCCCATAAGACATGCTTACATGCAGTCTAATAATCCGATTGTAATCCGAGCTAAAGCTCAACAGGAAAAAAAAAAAAACATGGAAGCACCTCAGTGTGAAAAAATGATCCACTTGAGCTTGATCCAAATGATTTTTTTCACCACTGAGAGAGATGGTACATCTTAAATAATTAAAATAATAATTATCTCATAAACCTATTTTTACAGTCAGATTCAAAAATATCTTGCAGATACACTGTTTCACATTTAAACATTGCAGCCGGGTTGATTTTTATTTACCAAATTAGCGAAATACAGATCAAAAGTCACTGCTGTGATTGGCTCATTACCCTAATAACATAATCATCACATCCAGTCTACAATTCACCCTATATTGAAACTTATGTCAATGGATGAAATATATTTTTTACAGTATTTTTGTAATTCATTTTATTTTAAAGCAGCACATAATGTTTAAAATGCATAAACATTGAGACTTTGAACAAATAATACACTTATTGGGATCAGTGAGATTTAAAAAAAATAAGTTAATACTTGTTTCAGCAAGAACATTTAATTGATCAAAAGTGACTAACAACATTTATAATGTTATGAAAATTTTCTGTTTCAAATAAATGCTGTTCTTTGAACTTCCTATTCATCAAAGATTAAAGAAAGAAATATCACTGTTTCAACAAAAAAATGAAGCAGCACAACAGTTTTCAGCATTGTTGAAATGACATGATAATGATACTTCAGAGACCACACACATTTCAAACATACCCTCCGGTATTAAAAATATACTTCTTTCATGATAATACGAAATGTTTCTTGAGCAGTAAATCAGTATACTGAAATTATTTTTGAAGGATCATGTGACACTGAAGACTGAAAATTCAGCTTCATCAGGAATAAATTGCGTTTGAAAACATATTAAAATGTATTACACACACACACCACACACACCACACACCACCACCACCACCACAAGTAACTTGCAATTTATGTTTCAGCCACAAATGGTGATAAAGAGGGAAAATTGCTGTATTGCAGATTTAACACAAAAATATCAGCAAGTTTCTTGCTAATGGCGTAAGATAAGTAGTAAAATTAACTTAAACAACTTGAACCCAGAGTGGAGACTTTTCTCTTTATTTCTGGTCTGTGTGTGTGGTAAAAAAGAGAAATCAATGTCTCAGGCTGGCATCTGAGTGGTGTCAAGACGGAGAGGGGGCAGCACTGGCAGAGATAAGGAATGACTGACACATGCTGAAAAATGAGAGATATGGGAGGAGTGTAAGATGAAGAGAAGACACGACAAGTCAAGAAAGAGATTGGTGGCACCGATGCGTAGACAAGACGGACAGGCGGATGGATGGGAGGAAGGAACATGATGTGTGTCTTGACAAGCTGGTCATACTGTGTTCTCAAGTTACTTCCTTATGTACAGCGGACTGAAATGTGAAATAGAAGACGGACAGAAATGTGAGGCACAACTGCTGTCTAATAATAATAACCGATAAATTATGCGCTGTTGAAACATTATATGTTGAAACATTATATGTTGTTGAAACATTAATGTTATAACATAACATTATATAATCGATATTTCCCGCCAGCTGGAGCTAAGTTTAGTGTACGGATGGGATGCTACAGGGGATAATAATCAAGACAAAGGGAAGTATCTTTTACAGAAAGAGTCGAAGAGACATAATAATGCACAATCAATCACAGTTTCTCCATTACAAAGCACAATTATTGATTGCTTCAGAATGTTTTTTCATTGTTGGCAGTGATTGTTTACACGTTGCATGGAAGTCATAAATCTGACCTTCATATTGTTGTAGAGCCATTATTGGTATTTGGCACTGCTTGAACCTACTTTACTGTTTCTGGCTCTAGTGTGTCTTTGAACAACTGCCAGTGTGGTATTGACTTGGATTTCGTTGTCAAGCGGGGCCGTAATCACCAAAGACATAAAGGCATGACCCCCTCAATATTCAGATTAGTGGTTGATCGATGTGAGTTTTTTTAAAGGCAGCTTGTTAAACTTTTACATTTGGTCTTTCATATTTGGTTTGCAAAGCTTTCTTTTTTCAGTCAGATCTCGTTTATGGGGTTTCTACGATTTCTTGTGACTAATCCACAAACCAGAGTTTAAAAAAAAGTGTCTGCTACAAACATGCAAAGCATGCTTTTTGTGGCATTAATATACAGTAGTCGACATTTGAAGTGAATCAAAACCTTTCATCAAAGTTATACATTAATTTTGAACAATACCCATTCTTGTCTTAGGACAACTTTGATGAACTTTTTTTGAACTTTTTTAGACTACTGTATATACTGTATATATTATAGGCAATGACTCTAGCTGGAAGCGTTTGCGCATGAAGGCACCTCACGGAACTGATTTCGGACAGACTTCGGAGGCAGCTTAACTGTTTAATGATCTACAGCAAAATAGAGCAAACTTTGGTGAGAACTAAACAAATATTTAATTACTACAGTAGTAATTAATTACTAGAAATGACATCAGAAGTGGAAAACGTTAGTCAAAAACTTACATTTACACACAAACTGAGCAGCAACCACAACTTTTAGACACCATCTTTCTTTTTCTAGTCACTGAATGGAACACAATTGTGGGATATTAAAGGCAGCAAAGGATACATCTATGCTGCCTTCAAAAATGGATCAGATGAAGGTATCTCAGGAGACAGGAAGTGAAGCTAACATTGGATTCGGACGTGCCTCAATGCCGTCCTACCTTGGAAAGCGTCCTCCGAAGGCAGCATTTTTAAGTTTTCGGATGCAGCCCTAGTTTCCTAGTGTCCCAGTTTGTTTCCTTGGTTACAGATTACGTTCACCTGTTTTTCATTTAGTTTCCTTATTACCTCTGGAGAGCCTCAATTCGCCCTGAAAGTATATACGGTTTTTGTGAAGAAAAAGTACATAATTTTGTGTGTGTAGCAGAAGAGTAGGCAAGCTTTGGGACATACTTGCGTCATAATTGGGTCTTTAATGGACAGCTCTGTCACTTAGTTATGTGCATCCTGTCACTGTTTAAACTGCTCTGTCAATCATCTTTAAGTCACAGTTAACATCCTCCACATTCAATTTAATTTAATTTCCTACCGTTTTGGCGAGAAATGTAGTAACACATTGATCTGGCAGTCGTGGGTCTTTCATGCAGAGAACTCGCATCATTATGCAAACTCATGAGGAATTTAAAAGATAATGACCAAGCGTATCATTACAAAAGTTCACAATGCTGTTGCAGATCAAATATAATGTTGATAACATTGAATAAATATTTTTTTTGTCAGGTTAGATACTGTTTATATTAATCACTTAAACCCCTTTATCTAAACCTCTACTTAACCGTCGGATTCACACATTCGCCATGTTTGTAGTTTTTTAAAACTTTTTATTCGTGTTTGTTCTAATAGAATCCTCATTTAACGCACAATGGATTCTGGCAATATTAGCCATTAGAGTGTGCAATGTTTGGCAGATACACGTTTAACTTATTTTATTTGACTCTAGTGTGTATTTTGAGTGGCTGCCAATGTGGTATTGAGTTGGATTGTATTGTCACATTTCAATTACAGTCTACTACTTCATGCTAACAATGGATTATACTTTGATTCATGCAGCACTAGAAAAATCCCTCTTTATACTGAACTAGAGCTCAAAAAGTGTGCACTGGTAACAAAACATGCATTATGTGGTGCTAAAATACAACTATTGATCACTTAAACATGTTTCTTTGCATATATTGCATTGTGCTGATTGTTTACACCTAAAGATGCTCGATATATATGTACCATATGGAGACTGTACCATTAATTGTGCATGATTTTTTTTTCAGTGTTTTACTTTTAATTTATTGGCCATAACATGAAAATATTTATTAGCTTTTTATTGTATCTACAAGAATCTATACATCCATACTTTACACACTGCATGAAATTGCATGACATTTGCAAAGTACTGTTAATTGTTGCTGGATGTGACTGGACTTACTATATTTAACTCTAGCTGCCAATGTGCTATATTGACTATAATTGTCATGTTTTTATTTAGATTTTAATTACTGTACTACTTTTTGCTAACAATACATTGTACTTATTTAGAACAAATCAGAAAAAGATTTAATGGAACATCAATGGGCAACATGCTACTGTTGATTACTGTTTCTTTGCATTTATTGCATTGCATGAAAACCATAATTTTGATCTTTAGTGTTGAAGCTTTCATTTCCACTTGACAGACCTAAATAACCATGCTTGTCTCTATGTTAAACTGTTGTTTAGTTGCATTGTCATTATTGACTTAAATCTCATTAACAGTTTGTCTGCTTCTTCATATGAATGCATTGTCATTTGTTTTGTCTGCAATAAGACAAGTTCCTATTTAGAGCTCAAAAACATTTCAGTGGAATGTCCACGTGTGTTTTGACATTTGCTGCTGTCAGTTGAAAATGCAGAGGGAAATTAGTTTGATTTTCTAGAGACGTTCGAAAGCAATGGGTCAGACATATCAGGTTGAGTCTTGCTGTATGCCTTACTGGTTATCACGACTTATGTAATGTTTTCTGTGTAGATGTGGAGTGGACTGAGAGTGCTTGTATACATGCAGCGACTGCGTGTGGGAACTTGCTAGAGGAACACAGTGGCGCAGCCAGTAAAAATGACAGCAATGCAAAGCTGGGTCCAAGAAGCCTGGCCTGCAGTTTCTCATGGCTTGTGTTATGACTTCTTTCCGATGATCTTGAATCCCTAATAAGGGACACAGGGTACTTTTGCTAAGCTTGCTTTTTTAAAAAAAAGAAGTTGTTATGCATGAACATCAAAGACATGATTTTGTTCCCGCCCCTCGAAACACAACAAATATGCATTTGCGCACACATGCACACTCCCAAACTTCACAGCTTTAAGTTTCACCCCCACTACCTCATTACGTACATTTTATAATTAGTGTCTGCTCTTAATTGGCCTCGGAGCGATGGGTTGCATGTTAAGATCCATAACAAAATATTCCACCTGCTTTGAGTTGCTGCCCTGCCATGACCTAATTATGAAGAGCTCCTACAAACGCTTCTCAAAGTTCAGAAAAAGTGTAACGTGCCGTGCCGCGCTTCACTTAGAAAAATGTTGCTCATTACGAATTTACTGCAGTCTAATTTGGAAAACCGTTGTGGGGAGACAGAGACAAATTGTGGATTGATGAGTTTGTTTTCGTGTGAATGTGCAAAGGTGTTTGCCGCGTGTCTGTGTGCATCGCACTCATTTGTTTTGACCCCAGGTCCCACTGACCAGACTATTACCGGTGCATGTAGCAGTTTGCATGCCGCGCAGCGGGACAGCGCGTATAAATCAAAGTGAGCAATTGGACCTTTAAACGGCAGATGGGGAAAGAGGTATGCTGGACTCAAGTTTTCCCCAATTTATTTGGGTCAGATCGCTGGCTGTCTTTGTTTCTGTCTCCATAGACCTCTGGAAGGTCATGAAAAGCTCCTCAAATACATTTGGAACTCCTCGCCTTTGGCTTGCATTGCATGCTCATGAGTACAAAACGTTTTGTTTTTATTGCAAGCATGTGTAAACAGTAAATCGTACGAATGCTGTCAGAACATTCAATCAGTGTCTAGTCAATAGGTATTACACTACAAGAATACTAATAACCATAACATGTTTTAGCATTGCATATTATGTTGACATATTAATACTTTTCTTGGTGGCTGGGCCACTGAACGGAAGAACTTTCCATTTCAGCAGAAACCATACAGCGGCACATTTGTCC
The DNA here is from genome assembly GCA_026230005.1 of Gila orcuttii. Lineage (NCBI taxonomy): Eukaryota > Metazoa > Chordata > Actinopteri > Cypriniformes > Leuciscidae > Gila > Gila orcuttii. Next base: position 16,536,160 of record JAPDVR010000001.1, on the reverse strand, counting down.
GGAATTATAGTATGTGACATAAATGAAAAGACCATAGACAGGACTTTTCTCTATAAAGATATTCTAAATATCCAAATCTGCCACTTAGAGGGAGAAGGAGGACAAGAAAACTGCATAACTTTGGGCCTTTTTTTGTTGGATTTTCCACTTCTGTTGCTCTCCAATTGAAAGTGCTTCCCCTGTAGCCGGTGCAGTTAATAACAAGGCTTCAGGCTGCACAAATAAGTAATTATACATTTGAGCCTCAATGTGAAAGGGACACAAATAGCCCTGTCAAAAATGTCCACATCAGAGAATGAATATACTATGCAAATAGCCTCTGTCAGTAGTGGCAGCAGCACGCAGACTCATTTATCGCCAGCGCATGTGGCAGGGCTTTTTTTCGGCGTCTAATAAATAGATCAACAACAACCAGAGCAAGCGTAATGAGCAAACTCCTTTGTAATTGGTATGACTTACAAACTCTGATTTAATGAGCTTTTTAAATAAACATTTTATATTCATTTCAATTTAACAATGGATAGCTGATTAAACTTTGCAGAAAGTCATAAGTTAGTAGTGGTATACAGTAATAGTAATGAGTTTTTTTGACAGGAAGTTATGGAGCAAAAATAGGAAAACTTATTTTTGCTGGAAATTAATTAAATTGTTTGTATGTATTAATAAATTAATTGAATGCATAACAGAGGGTTAAAAACCAGTGCCTTGGAATGTGGTATTCTTTGTATGATGCGTTGATGTAATTTGCACTGAAACAGGAAGCTAAGGCGGGACATATTGAATGGCTCCTCCGCCTTTTCAAATAGCCAATAACGTTTAATTTACCTTACAGACTGCAAGTCGTACTTGACAGCACCATGGAAGCAAATCTGAGCGCTGATGATATGTTGGATTCAATAGTAGAGGATTCATTCATTTCATTCTTAACCGGAATAAAACTCGAGCGTTTGAGCAACTGAACACACATCTCCAACCCATATTGCTCCGCTACGTGTCAACGGTCGCTTTGGCCAGGTGGTATTTATAGCATAGGGGGGCGGGACGCTTTAGATTCTAGAGGGAATTTGATTGGACAGAAGATGTGATGAGAAGCTGAAATCCGCAGTGATGTCATAAAAATCCGTGATCCATTTTAGCGGAAGTGAGGGACTGTAAGTTTTGAATGCTTCTATCTCCTAAATGCGAATTTTGTCATTGTTTTGGAACACATCAGCTTATTCATAACCTTAAGGCTAACATATTCATTCTAAAAGCTAAAAAAAAAACTTACACTTTGATTTCAGGAGGCCTTTAACAAGATAAAGTGAGCTCTTTGGTCATGTGATCTCAACATTATAACCTTTGGCCATGTCACATGTGGTAATGCTTCTTTATTTTTTGGATAATCCAGGTAATTGATTACTTCAAAACTTTTATTCATATACATGTTTGGTACAGGTCCTTCTATGTATTTCCGCATTATTCCATGTTTTCCCATTGTTCTCACATAAGCAATGTAAACCAGTTCTGCCTAATGATATCACATGTAATGTGATGTAAACTGTTTAGCAAAATGTCTTGTTGACACATTTCTAAAGTAAATATATACTGTCATACCGTGCACCAGTCCTAATTGTTATAAATTGTGATTTCATCCTGAACCACACTATTTTTTGCTGGCATTGTCTGAGGCCCTAGATTATCGAGTTTGCACGTCCATGGGAATTTAGGTTGTGATTTAGGAATTGCGGTGTGTTCTCCAGCGCCTCAGGCCCTGCGGGTTTCAGGGAATCAGGGGCCACGGATACGTCTAATGAATGTCTCTGTCTGTCTGATACACGTCTCTCCCCAGTGGCCACTGGTCACCATGACTGCAAGAACAAATCTCAGAAAGCAGAAACCGAAGGAAGTGAGAGACTCTCAGGAAAAGTGATGCAATGTTTGTGTTTTTCTTCTGTCTTGGCACTTAAAGGAATTGACCGTCTCTTCCAGGCAATTACAGTTGTGTGGTAAAGCTCTTGAGAGCAGTCAATAACAGAGAGCGTGAATAACTGAGGGTCTTACAGGCACCGCACAGCGCTCCTTAATCAATTAGACTCCACAAAGGCCCTTTGAATCAACGGCACAGTCATGATACTTGGCTTTTCCCCTTTGCTAACGAAGAACAATGTGACTGAATAGAAAATCATTACAGGGCAGAGACGTGGATCGCGTATATCCACTTACACTTGCTTTTTTGCCCTTTTTACAATCTGCTGCTTTAATTTAAACAAATAAAAATATATAAATCATTTATTATTATATATTGAATATGTGTGTGTGTGTAAATACATATATTATACAGTAGTGCCTAAAAGTGATATTTGACCTAAGAAAATTCACATCTTAACCCTTTATTTAAATATTATTTAAAAAGTAAGCATATTGCGTTGTGCTTGAAGTCAGTTGTTTTATTTTATAACACAATGAAACATGCCAAATCTGCTGACATATATTTTTTTTTATGGCATAGTGAAATAAATCCTGTAACTGTAGTTTGCCTTTTATTGTCAAATAATTTTGACAGATAAATACCTTAAACCAAGTATAGTAGTTTTTCCTCATGTTTAAAATATTAAAATAAAATAGATATTTTTATATTATGTATGTATTTATTTTGCGAGAGCTTAAAAACTATGTTCTGTATAGTATAAATGTGTGTAGTATGTATGGAATCTGGACGTACTAGATTCGCCATGTTGTAATTATCATGTGACCTTTTAGCATCAGTTTTTCGTCGCGTCACTGTTATTCACAAATCCTCTCTTGTGGCCTCATGGTATAGGAAAGTGTCCGTCGTACAGTATGCACACTTCAGAATCTGGCTGTACAGTAGTAGTACAGTAGGTCACCCTTTTCCCCTACCCTTGTATGAGTACTGTGCATTGTAAGTGAGTACTGTGTATTCCAACACACCACCACGAAGCCTGGGTGGTTCCGCGGAAACCGCGTGCCAGGACAAGAATCTTTTCGCCCCTCCCGGTTTTCGAGATCTCCACTCAGAACCACTTCTCCCCTCTTCGCGAAACGGATCGTGATGCTGTGATCATCGGCGATTCCACCGTCTGACACGTCCACGCTACGTTAGGTAAAAGTAAGGTGCACAGTCACTGCTTTCCTGGTGCTCGTGTTCTCGATATCACTGCGCGGGTAACTGAGATCTTGAACGGTGACGAGCGCGTCGGAGCTGTTGTGCTGCACGCGGGAGCTAACGACATTAGGCTGCGACAGACGGGGGTTCTGAAGAAAGACTTCAGGAGCCTTATCGATACGATACGCAGCACATCGCCTGAAACATCGATTATTGTGTCTGTACCGCTTCCTACGTACCGACGAGGGCATGAAAAGTTCAGTAGATTATTCGCGCTAAATGAATGGTTATTGTCATGGTGCAATGAGCAGAAACTGATTTTTGTAAATAATTGGAATCTGTTTTGGGAGCGACCAAGGCTCTTCCGCGCTGATGGCTTACACCCAAGTAGAATCGGGTTTGATTACCCGAGTTTGGAGTTTAGAGTTTGCTGACTTTCTATCAGATCTTTTGGTCAACGTCGATAAAGCATTAATTGTTGGAGATTTTAACATACACTTAGATAATTTAAATGATGCGTTAGGGGCTGCGTTTACAGATTTATTAAACTCCTTCGGGGTCAAGCAAAACGTCACCGGACCAACTCATCGTCTTAATCATACACTCGATTTAATTATATCATATGGAACCGATCCAACCGATATAGATATCATTCCACAAAGTGATGATGTCACTGACCACTACTTGGTAACTTGCATATTACGCACTGCTGTAATATGTCATGCTGCGCCACGTTATCAACCAGGTAGAACAATTCGTCCATCCACCATAGATCATTTCTCAAATAGCTTATCTGATCTGTCTCAGCTGCTGCCTGAACCCAAACAAACAGATGAATTAGACGAACTAACTAGCACTATGAGCACCATTCTCTCTAGAACATTGGATATTGTTGCACCCATTAGATTAAAAAAGGTCAGAGAAAAAAGTATAGCACCATGGTACAATAATACTACGTATGTTTTAAAGAGAGAAACCCGTAATTTAGAGCGTAAATGGAAAAAAAACGAATTTAGAGGTCTTTAGAATCGCGTGGAAAGACAGTATGTCACTTTATAAAAAGGCACTTAAAACGGCCAGGGCTGAGCACCTCAGCAAATTAATAGAAAACAACCGAAATAATCCAAGGTTTTTATTTAATACCGTGGCTAGACTAACAAATAAACAGACGTCGTCTGAACAAAATACCTCGTTACAGTTTAGTAGTAATGATTTCATGAACTTCTTCACCGAGAAAATTGAAAGCATCAGAATCAAAATCGTAAACGTTCGATCTTTGCTCGCGGCTTATAATTCGGCCGCAATTATCACCCCGCAAGAACAATTACAATGCTTTACAACCATAGAACAAAAAGAGTTAAATAAACTTATCACTTCATCTAAAACACCAACATGTTTATTAGATCCTATACCAACTAGGGATGTCCCGATACCACTTTTTCACTACCGATACCGATACCACAGCTTTGGCTATTTGCCGATACCGATATCAATCCGATATTTTTATTTTATTTTATTCTTGAACTAATACTAATACTAATAAAATATATGGAAGCACTTTGCTCAATTAGCAACCTAAAAACATTTCACTCAAATGGAGAACAAATACTTCGAGTATATGGTCCACAACAACAGTTGATTATGAAAGACTGCCAGTGCCACCCTTTATTCTAACACTACCAAAAAAATACAGGCAGGCAGGCTACTTCAGTACTTAAAGCTACCAACAGGTTTAAAGTTAATCATTAACAAGCTTTAAAATTACCCATTGATCCGTGTACTTTTGCGTCCATTCGTTTTTCCTTTAACCCGTAAAACGAAAAATTAAGGGTTGTTGTATTTTTAAAACGCAAAGTTGAACACCAACATTTAATTGAACTGTATGCACACCAAAAAAAAAATATTGACGTAAGTTATATATAAATAAGTTATTTTCTGTATGACCAGAATGATACGAGTATTTTAAGTTGTTTCCACTGTTGAAAGGAAAACTGAAGTGTTCGCGCCCGCGCTCCGTGCCATGCAGTGCGCGCTCCACACTCTGCACAAACCCTTGCTTGGATATGCGTCAAAATCCTGTGTAGCATACAGTTTACAGCCTACGGTTTATAAACTGAGGAGACGGATTGCAAAACCGTGTTTATAGTACACCGAAGGTAGTGGGATGGAGTGTCTATTGTGAGCTTAGGGGGCACGTCAGCACGTGTGTGTGAGTGAGTGAGACAGACTACGCGCCTGCTGTGAGGGTCGCCGAAAGAAGGATATGAAGTGCCGGTGTTTCAGCTACAAAAACCCGCCGAACTGATCCGAAACCAGACCAATGTTTATCCACCCGCGCAAACCCATTTTCCCCCGCAAAATAGATTGCAAAACCGCTCAATCTGCAGGCTGCGCCGCTTAACTGGATGTCGCAGCAAGGGAAATGCTTTCAAGCATTGTTGGATAGGTATCGGATCATATTTTTTTCTCCCCTCCGATCTCCGATCTAGCGTTCTGTGCCAGTATCGGCACGATACCGATGCAGTGGATCGGATCGGGATATCCCTAATACCAACTGAACTACTGAAAGAAGTGTTACCTATAGTGGAAGAGCCTCTTCTCAATATTATTAACTCATCTTTATCTTTAGGTCATGTTCCAAGAACGTTCAAGCTGGTTTGATTTCCATTACACGAGAGTAGATGTTAAAACTTCATGCTGATTTGTACTCGGCTTTCGCCAAGTTAAGCAACACTAAGACGTAGCTTTACAGTAAACTATGCTTCTCCATCCATTTACGCTTCTTTCCATATGGTGGTGTGACTCCCCTTCTGTCCGGCGTTAACGGCTGCAGTGTACTTGGCGCGTCAGCACACACGACGGCTGCAACTACAGTGTGGTCTCCCTAGTAGACCAGCACGACAACCGTCTGGATTGAGCCGAGTAGGGGACATCTCTAGGGTCTTCAAGTGGGCACCTTCCGTCCTCAGTGTTTCGTCGACTAGCCCACGACACCTCAAGAGGGCTCGACAGTGACTCTGGCGTCCCAGAGTCACCCCACTCCGTCCCCCACTCAACTCAGCCCAGCTTACTGACCTCTACATCCCTCCTGCTGCTGAGATCTAACAACAATCTCACAATCTCTCCGCAACCCAACCATACGCGCCAACCCGTTTGACTAAGGCTGTCGAGCCCCACTGGTGCGTTAATATGCAGTTTCAGTGGCAACGGTTCCGTATGGTATACCACCTACCGCAAAAACACAATATCTGCCCAACCACCCGTCATTCACGCAACATACACAGGAACGTAATGACTGTAAATACTATACAACCTATGCAGATAAACCAACAGACTCTTCAAGTTTTTCAAGAATTCTACAAAACCGTAGCGTGGCGGCCTGTACACAGCCAGCTAGAATCTTTCCGTCTCAACCACAGCCAGTTGCTGCTCCTTTCTGCTGCTTCAGATAAGTTCTTTACTGTGCGACGCAACTCTTGGCCACTGAATCCGACGTCTCTGAGGAACCGGGTTGTAGAGTGTGCCACAAAACCTCGACAACCCACTTCCACTGGATAAACCTGGGCTCTCCATCCTCGCTGTTCTGCTTCAGTGGCCAGATGAGCATACCGCAGTTTCTTCCTCTCATATGCCTCATCTACCGCATCCTCCCATGGCACTGTTAACTCTATCAGTTGAACAATGCGTGCTGATCCAGACCACAAAACAATATCTGGTCGTAGGTTAGTGGTGGCAATCTCAGGTGGAAAAATAAGCCGTTGATCAAGATCAGCCAGCATCTTCCAGTCCCTAGCAGCTTCCAGTTGTCCTGGGCGAGAATTGGTGTAAACACCTTTTCTTGGTGGTTGCTCGCCTGGGCGGAGGAATATTGTCTTCTGCGTGTAATGTTTTGCTAGAACAGGTGGCAACTTATTGGTCATACTACGCTTGCCTTCCAATGCTAAAGCCAAACATCGCAGTACTTGGTCATGGCGCCAAGTAAACCGACCTTGGCTAAGAGCCACCTTACATCCTGTCAAAATGTGCCTTAATGTGGCAGGTGATGAACACAAAGGACAAGAGGGATTCTCTCCTACCCAGAGGTTTAGGTTCTGCGGTGATGGGAGAACATCATATGTTGACCTAATAAGGAAACTGATCCTACTCTCTTCCATTGACCAAAGGTCTTGCCAGCCCATCTTGCGTTGTTCCACACTCTCCCATCTCATCCACTCTCCCTGCTTGGCCTGGGAAATGGCCTTTATACACCTCATCCTCTCCTCCTGCTTTCGCACCTCGTTGACTACCAGCTTCCTCCTTTGAGCTGGGCCTGCCTTGTGCCATTTAGGAGGAGCTAAACTGAGCCCAAAACCCCCTCTTCCATGCTGTACCTGTCCCACGATATCCCCAATTTGAATGTCAGCCTTTGCCTCTACTACAGCTTTCTTTGCTGACCACTTTCTACCAGTTTTTAACACAGGGGCTGCCTCCCTTACACATTTGTCGCGTGACTCTACTAAGATCATTTCCAGTCTGACCTTGGCACATTTAAACTCCTCGGTTAAAGCAGAGACTGGCAGCTGCAATATTCCTTTACTATAAAGTCCCACTCTGCTGAGGCAGCGTGGAACTCCCAACCATTTCCTAATGTATGAACTTATTAACGCTTCCAGCTTATCCACTGTTGTCAAAGAAACCTCGTACACAGTCAGTGGCCACAGCAACCTCGGCAGTAGACCAAACTGAAAGCACCAGAGTTTTAGTTTGCCTGGTAGAGCACAGCTGTTTATGCTCTTCAACCCTTCCACTGCTTGTCGTCTAACTTCTCCCACTCAAACTGTGTCCTTTAGATCCCCATCGTACCATCTCCCAAGACTCTTCACTGGCTTCTCAGAAACTGTTGGTATTGCCTCACCATTAATGAAGAATGTTTTATCTACTACCTTTCCTTTAACTATTGAGACGCTCCTTGATTTAGAGGGCTTAAATTGCATTCGTGCCCATTCAATATTATCTGTTAACTTCCCCAATAACCGATTAGTGCAGGCTACTGTTGTAGTCATGGTTGTCATGTCATCCATGTATGCTCTGATTGGTGGTAGTCGCATCCCAGAAGCCAAGCGCTCTCCTCCAACTACCCATCTTGATGCCCTAATGATTATTTCCATTGCCATGGTAAAAGCCAGTGGAGAAATGGTGCATCCTGCCATAATTCCAACCTCTAAGCATTGCCATGCAGTGCTGAATTTTGGAGTTGAGAAACTAAATTGCAAATCTCCAAAATAGGCTTTCACTAAATTTGTTATTGACATTGGTACTCTGAAAAATCAAATGCTGCCCAAAGAAGCTCATGTGGCACTGAACCATATGCATTAGCCAAATCCAGGAATGTCACATGGAGCTCCTTCCTCTCCTTTTTAGCTGACTGAATTCGTTGCCAGATAACATTGATGTGTTCTAAGCATCCTGAGAACCCTGGAATGCCCGCTTTTTGAACTGAAGTGTCAATGAAGCCATTCTTTAATAGGTAGGTGGACAATCTCTGAGCAATAATCCTGAAGAAAATCTTACCTTCAACGTTTAATAGTGAAATAGGACGAAACTGACTGATGCTTGTAGCATCTTTTTCTTTAGGTATAAAGACTCCACCTGCTCTGCGCCATGCTCTAGGTACAACCTGTTTTTCCCATGCCACTTTTATCAATTTCCACAGAATTCGCAGAACTCCTGAAGCGCTCTTGTACACTCTGTACGGAACTCCATTTGGCCCTGGAGATGATGAAGCCCTTGCCTTTCTCACAGCCTGCTCTACCTCTTTCCACTTAGGTGCACAGACCTCCATTTGGTATTCTGGTGGGTTGATAGGTGGTATGTCTGATGGAATTGACATAGGCTCATGCCTTTTTGCATCTGTATGCGTTTCCTCCAAATATCTCTCTAGCTCAAGCCTAGATGCTTTTAAAGTGCCATTCTTCTCCCTGGTGAATAACTTCTTTACGAATTTGAATGGGTCTTTATAGAAATTAGCCCTCGCACGTTCCTTCTTTTTGTAGCGTTTCCGTAGGCGCTCAGCTCTGCGTAATGTTGCCAGCTTATCTTTTATGGCCCTTTGTATCTTTTATGGCCCTGGCAGTTATAAAACCTCTTATTAAGAAACCACAATTAGATCCAAATAATCTAGCAAATTACAGACCCATTTCAAATCTTCCATTTATGTCAAAAATATTAGAAAAAGTTGTGTCCGCTCAACTCGGCTCTTTCTTGCAAGAAAACGACATCTATGAAAAGTTTCAGTCTGGATTCAGGCCACATCATAGCACTGAAACTGCGCTTGTTAGAATCACAAATGATTTACTTTTAGCTTCGGACCAAGGCTGTATCTCAGTACTAGTTTTACTTGATCTTAGTGCTGCGTTCGATACTATAGATCACACAATACTCTTAGATCGACTACAAAATTACACTGGTGTTCAAGGACAAGCATTAAGCTGGTTCAGGTCATACTTATCTGACCGCTACCATTTCGTCTACTTAAATGGAGAAAAATCGATTATAACTTCGGCAAACTATGGAGTGCCGCAGGGATCTGTGTTAGGCCCTTTATTATTCTCAATATATATGCTGCCACTTGTTAATATTCTAAGGAAACATGGAATTAGTTTCCATTGTTATGCTGATGACACTCAAATATATATTTCATCACGGCCAGATGAATACGCTAAATTATCCAAATTGACAGATTGTGTTAAAGATATAAAAGATTGGATGACGCGTAATTTTCTTTTATTAAATCCAGACAAGACAGAGGTAATACTTATCGGTTCTAAAAACCGTCCACAAAACCTTTCACGGCACGACTTTAACATAGTAGGATGCCCTGTTACTTTATCCGCTACTGTAAAAGACCTGGGTGTTACATTAGACTGCAACCTGTCTTTTGAAAAGCATATTTCATATGTTACAAAAACTGCCTTTTTCCACCTTAGAAACATTGCTAAGCTACGTAATATGCTATCAGTCTCTGATTCAGAAAAGTTAGTTCATGCATTCATGACCTCGAGACTAGATTACTGTAATGCTTTATTATCTGGTTGTCCTGCATCTTCAATAAACAAGCTACAGTTAGTCCAAAATGCAGCCGCTAGAGTTCTTACTAGATCAAGAAAATATGATCATATAACACCGATTTTATCATCACTTCATTGGTTACCTATAAAGTTCCGTATTAAATACAAGGTATTGCTTTTGACTTATAAAGCTCTAAATGGTTTAGCTCCAGTCTATTTAACGGATCTTCTATCGCCTTACAATCCATCGCGCTCTTTAAGATCACTAAATTCGAGGCTTCTGGTCATTCCTAGGATATCCAGATCCACCAAAGGAGGCAGAGCATTTTCACGTTTAGCTCCGAAGGTCTGGAATAGCCTTCCTGATATTGTTCGTAGCTCAGACTCGCTCTCCCAATTTAAAACTAGACTGGAGACACATCTATTTAGCCAGGCATTCATATACATTTTTTATCTTACAGTTACTGTAAATTCGGCCTCTAGTTCATAAACGCCAGAGGAGAACTGGCCCCCGACTGAGCCTGGGTTCTCCCAAGGTTTTTTTTTTTCTCCATTGGGTCATCTGATGGGGTGTTAGGACACCATTAGGTCACTGGATGGAGTTTTTCGGTTCCTTGCTACTGTTGCCTTTGGCTTGCTCAGTTGGGGATATTCAAATTAATTAACCAATCATACCATTGATCAGCTCTACCAAACTGTGATGTCTTTTTTCCAGTAATAAACAAACATTGTTAAGTTGTTTTGATTGATACTGTGAAGCAGCTTTGATACAACCTGTATTGTGAAAAGCGCTATATAAATATATTTGACTTGACTTGACTTATTTAGACATCTTTTGTCACATACTGTTTTTCGCCTACTGCATAGTAGAGAAGTATGTGATTTGTGAACAAATCATTTGAATGAATGACGTAATGATTCACAATACAATAAATACAGTCCCTTATTGCTACCTACTGGTGCATTGATTTAGCCTGCAGAGGCATTGAAAAGCAAAAATACATCTTTGTAAGGTCATTGATACTTGAATCAGACTTGTTCACATGGCACCGTAGTAAAAGATAAATAGTTTTAGCATTTTAGTGTAAAAAAAATTTGAATTGTTAAACTGTAAGGCTTTTTAACACTTAAGTTGTTAAAAAAAAATTGTGATGGGGTTCAGTATCTGTCACCGCAAAAACAAAACCCTGCATGAAACCCTGATGTGATCTATTAGAGAAATGTCACATTTTTGGTTAGATAAAAACTGAGAAAATTTATTATATTCCGTAATCAAATTCCATGAGCAGTTCTCTCGGTCCAGCACTCGTGCCCTCATTCCATAATCTGACCTTTCGGATCGCAGTGGAAAAAAAAAATTCTTCTAGGCCTGGCTTGAAAGATTTAGACCTCTATAACTGCAGTGTTTTTTTTGCTCAGCTTACCTCACGAAATACTCTGTCCTTGAGCGTGTTGAAAAATCTTCGTTCTTGATTCATTTTTGAATATTATTTTCAGGTCAGGCAATGGAGGATTATTACAATTAAATGTGCAGTGCTTGCAGCTGGCATGAATGGATATTCTAGCACCTCAGAAGTCCATTTATTTGCTTTTGTGTGAACATGATGGACAATTAAAGGGTCTTAATACTGAACTGATTAGGACCTGAAAAGGCCTGATTGGTGGTGAAAAGTGGTACCTGATTATTTGAGTTGAATGGGGTTTTTCCTGGGAATAGGGCTGGCAGAGCTGCAACGATCTGGCCATGGTTTCAGTGTAAGACAATTTCTCTTGTGTACTGAAGTTAGACGTTATAGGAAGAAGGAGGCGGGAACCGTTCAACAACTTTAATATTAAAATAAACCAATACAAAATGAAGGTAAAGACAGCAGCCCCTCACGGACGACTGCTGTCACATATAACAAAACGCAACATAAGTCCAGGCCTGTTCGTCTCTTGATCTCCACTGTCGTCGCTCCTCCTTTTAAGCTTCCGCTCCTCCGTGAGAGATGCGAGACCGGTGTGTGGCACAGGTGTTGCTCATTATAGCGCCACTCTCGTGCCACTCTCTCAATGTCCTCGGCCTCGTCCTGCTCGCCACATTCCGTGTGTGGCTTTGGTGGCTTTTTCGCTTTCTTACTTTGACTAAGAACATTAAGAACCTCACATGGATGCAAAACACTTGAAATGTGCATCGCTCAAACAGATCTGAGCGATCTACATTGGAGTGTTGCACACTTAAGTAATAATAGCTAATTATTTTGGAACATGGCTTGTAGAGGCAAAGTAAAAAAATTAAATAAATGTTATTTATTAGATAAACATGTTATATATATATATATATATATATATATATATATATATATATATATATTGCAAGTTTACTCATCTGTGTGATCCTCTTCATTGATTGTACAAAGAGTTGCATTATTGCAGGGTGACATGGTTTGAGTGCTACAGAACTTTAACTAAAGTGTTTTACTGTCATATTCATCATCAAAAGCAGATTTTAATTTAGCATGAATTTCTATTAGCGTCTATTCTCGCAGTTGACATCACAAACTGCTTGTGCACTTAGTGGCCCCAAGAGAACTAACAGTCTGTCAGACACAATCATCTCTATCGAGCTCTTAAGTACACACCTTTTGTGCTGTCAACAGGACAAAAAAAACGCCACTGGTCATAAACACAAACACTTGAGTTTGCCAGGAAACCACTAAGTGTGGGAAGTTGAACGTTGTTTAAAGCGTTAACCTTCAATTTTGTCACTTGAAAGTTTTCAGAGCTTTTAAGTGACTCAGTTCCCATCTGCAGACCCACCAAGTGCGCATGAATGCATCTGCGGATGCGAAGGGCCAGTGCTGAAAAGCACTGCAATGTCATGGAAAAGCAAGGCTGCTGCATTTGCATAGGAAAATCTCTTTCACAAAGAACCTCTTTCAGTGTTCTGTTTCATATAGAACCTCATCCTTTTTGCCTATCTGAATTTTAAAGTATGAAAGTGACAAAGTTGAGTCTGCAGAAATGCTGCGAGGACGCATGTAGTTGCAAGCTAAAATGCCATGCTGAAAGACTGAACGCTTTCGTGTGGACACTTACATCTTTATTAATGGTATGATCTTCATTCAAATGTTTTTCTGGTAAGATTGCCATGCCATCCAATATCCTTTTTCTTTCATCCTTGGTGTCATGTTCAGTATGCTTCTAGTTTGTATTTGTTGATCTTGATCTGCGACCAGAAGGAAATGTAATCACAGCACTTTTAGCATCTGTTTTTCAGCATTAGTGGATGATAATAACAGCTATCAATCCAGTTTGATGTTCAAGGCTAGTAAAGGATTTGCTTTAAAAGAAGATGCTTAAAATAAACAGTAAGACATTTAGTTTTTTTTCAGATGCAGATTTCTCCTCAAATCATCCTCCCACTCCAGTAAAATACATCCCTAATCAGCAACCAAGTCAGAATATTCAAAAGAAAGACAAGCAGGAGCTTAATTTTTGCCCACGACAAAAAGACACAGTGTTGATTTTTTTGGAGCTGCAGAATATCTTTCTTCATTTTATTGGCCATACATACATATATATATATATATATATATATATATATATATATATATATATATATATATATATATATATATATATATATATACACACACACACACACATACATACATACATACATACATACATACATACACACATACATACATACATACATACATACATACATACATATATATATATATATATGCATGGTTTAATTGTTAATTGGGAAGTGCAATTTCTAACATTTTTCAAAATTGTAAACCTTTTATTTCCATTTTCAATCTCAGATTTTTTTTATGTTGTCACAGACTTTTGTACATATGAAAATGCCTTTTCAATAGAAAGAAGATTTTAGATTCAAGTGCGACAGCTGAAATGACAGTGGTGGAAAGAGACCAGAAAAGAACAGATGAAAAAGTAAGATAAAGTATGAAAGAGGAAGAAATCGAGCGTTTCTCTCTCATCTAGATTCACCCCAGGGAAGCATACAAGTGCTAGTATGCGTCCAGTGGACAAAACACAGCATGATAATGGCTTCAATCAGAATGCAGATTTGGGTTTTTGCTCACTCTGAGCTCTCAACCTTCCTCTGCACCGCTGCCCCCCCGTCGTTCCCATAGCCTGCCGGCGCTGTCACTTCTGATGGGCAGTGTTTACCTGTCCAAACCATTCGCTCTCTGTAAGCTGCATCAGTACTGACAGCGGAACGACATCCATCTATAGCTGCTACACAGTCATTGGATGAGATTGTGGGAGAAGGAGGAAGAAAATGGGATCTTTATTTGTCAACGCAGGGTCAGGGCCAGTGGAAATGGTTTCCAAAAACTTCATGTACCATAATGTTGAGTGAAAGATCACCTATCCAGAGATGAATGGTTCATCCGAAATTTAAAAATCTGCCATTGTTTACACACCCATATTGTCACAACCACCAGCTGGAGTGCCCATGATCTCCTCCCGTCTCCTTTGCTGTCTGATCATGAACTTAATTTCCCAAAAACCATTGCCTGGACTCAGTATGCTTGATTACTTCCAGCTGTGTGTCATTATCCTGTTAAGCTCTGCCTTTATAAGTCCTTTGTTTTCACTTACTCTTTGCAAAGTCTTGTTAGGGGCTGTTTACACTACACCGTTTTCAACTAAAAACGTAAAACCTTTTTATGCGTTTTGTCCGTTTTATGCGTCATTTACAGGACAGGGCTTTAAAGTGCAAGTTTTTGAAAACGGTCTCTGTGTAAACAACAAAAACACAAATCTCTGAAGACGATGACGTCATGCACATGCGTATTACGTGTTCCGTCTATAGTGTTTCATCGCCATCTAATGGTCTGGAAGCAGAATACAGCGTTTTTAGCCGTTTTCGCGGATGTCAATGGTGTCGTCTGAACGCAGAAAACTCAAAGTAAAAACTTCTTAGTTTTATGTACTGTATATTGTTTTCGTGTAAACATACCCTTAGTGTTACACTGCATGTCTTCAACATTGATAATAATAAAAATATTTTAAATTGTAATACCATTTCTATTTAATTTTTGAACAAATAAATGTAGGGGAGAGCCAGGACAGTCGTTTTCTAAGATAAGGTTACAGATAGATTTTTTTTCTTTTTGTGATCAACCACTCACGTATGTGTTGTATCATGTGTTATTCGGTACAAATATAGAATGATTTAAGTAAAAATTGACTTTGAACGGTAGTTGTGCTTTGTTTCAATCGTCTCACATGAGCTGGTGATTGAAACACTCGGTTGGCATGGATGAAACATAACAGTTTAAACGGCAACTATTCATCTAATGCTTGTTTTTATGAACAATACCTGACAAGTTACTTATGTACATATTGTTACAAACATATTTTGTAATTTATTTAAATTTAAAGGTTCATATTAACCAGTTTTGTTCTGTTGCCCAACAGACAATAGGTGATAATAAGCCTATGCGCATTTTGCATAATCTCATAGGCTATTTTGACGAAGACAGACAAATCAGTTTACAATTCATTTTCTTACATTTCTTCCTTGAGTCATATTGAGTGTTTGCTAGTTGAATAGCCTGTTATTATGAACATAACAAAATTATGAACACTTGTTTCAACCGTCCCGACAGCGCCTCCTGTTTTGCACTTAAACTAAAAAACTCTGATAATGCACACTTAAGGGTGTGTTGCAGTACTAATACACCTGCCATATTATTATTACAATGGCACATGAAACAATAAATACAACTTGTCAGTCAAAAAAAAGTACCGCACGAAAGAATTCACTTACCGTACTCAAAAACAGCTTTCCGACTCTAACTTTAAAACAGCATGACGTAAAGAAGAAATGTTTTCTTTAGCAAATTTAGCAATATTATGATATATGAACAAATAGTCTGTTATAGAAACTATAGTTATATAAAGTTATAAATAGTCTATACTATTTTTCAAGAAATTAGCTGAAATCATTTTACACATAAATGCACAAATTCAAGTTGTTATTCACTGATACTCTTCCCCTCCACTAGAACTCTGAAATACCAAAAACGACTTGTTTTTTTTTTACTGATGTGGCTATTGTGAACTGTAGCTTTATAGAAAAGAGTAGGGTTTGGAGTATTGTAATTAGTGACAGAATTTTTCTTTTAATTATCTTTGTTGGACACAACATGTCGTCATTATTCAGTTTGTTTACAGAAAAAGTATAAATTTGTAAAACATTAGTCTGACTCATCAGTGCACCCTCCAACAAGGAATGTCAAGCCAAGTCCTCGGCGCATCACTTCCACCTAGCACCTGTGCGGGACGGATAATGTATTCTGTATGTCCAGCCTTCAAGCCCCACTGCATTACAAACTTAAGATGATGGGAGTCGAGATTAATGGGAAACGTGGTGAATTTCCATCATCTGCGGCATGTCAGGACAGCGCGCTAACCAACTGTTTAATACGATGTATCAGGCTTGGAAACGCCTGAGCCTCTCCATGCATCAGGCTCATGGAAATGAGGTGAGCTTGTTAAGAGAGCAAAGCTCGACTGAGAAGTTATCAGCGGCACACATCACTTGTGTGACGGGCAATTCATCAAATGTTTAGCTAGGTTATTTGCCAGCTTGTCATGGCAACTTTGATGCAAGGCAGTTTCGCAACCTTGCGAATGATGGGGCCTTTAAAACCAATCATTTGTACTCTCTTTGAACACTCTACGAATTTTGATCACTTGCTCAGCTAGGCCGACATACGTTTTTGGCGAAGGATGATCGGCGACATCGTCTTAAATGAATAGAAGACACAATAGAAGACAATCTGTATGATTGCACTTTACTGTGACTGTGACCATCTTCCGCAAGTTAATTTGATTGCAGTCGCATGTGGCAGAGGTAGCGG
Organism: Gila orcuttii; assembly: GCA_026230005.1. Lineage (NCBI taxonomy): Eukaryota > Metazoa > Chordata > Actinopteri > Cypriniformes > Leuciscidae > Gila > Gila orcuttii. The sequence goes on along the minus strand of JAPDVR010000001.1, from coordinate 16,519,115 downwards.
TGCTCTGATTTGGAAAGATTTGATTTTTTTCTTTGTGCGTGTGTTTAAGGAAGTGTGACTGCTTTCTCTTGTCTTCGATACATTCAATCCATTCTTTGAATTCCTAAATGCAAGTGGCAGAGAAAGGGAAAAAAAGTGTGAACACGCATCCTGAATGCAAATGAAGACCTCTACCCACTTTTCTCTGGCAAGGGTGGCTGCGTTGTTATCTCTTATCTTGCTAACTATGTCAAATGATTAGTGACTGCCTACATCTACACAATAGCTCCGAGTAAAAATCTATCAATCTCAATCTCAAAGGCGTCTCACCCTTTATCCTAGAATTCTCAAGTGTCATCTATTGTGAACATTTAAGATGTGCACACCTATGTTTGTAGGTAGTACAACCCAGAAACCAGTTACATTTTAGCACTTCCGGCTCCTTCGTCGGGAGGTCAGAAGTTTTTTTTTTCGGAAATAATGTCAGTGGTTAACACAAACTCAGGATTTTATTCTGGTTTTTATAAAAAGCTTTTAGTTCCATTGAAAAAGGTGGTTTGTAAGTGGCTAAATGGGACTACAGACATCATGGGCCATTAAACATCATCACACCAAAGGTAAACTCAACTATTCACTAGTGTGTTTATAATCAAACTATTCCAACTCAAACTTTCAGGGAAAGTTTGGAAGCTTAGTGATGGTGACTTTGAAGTCATGCAACCATAGTGTAGTTCATTTATTTGCTTCTGACGATTGTATTTAAAATTCATAATAGTTGTGCTTGTGATGATTATCTCCAAATATTAACAAAACATGTAAGAATCATATACTTTTGTTGGTCACAGAGCTTATTTTCTACAGTAATCAAAATGCCAATGGAAAAATTGGCTTTTTGTTGAGGGAACCAGGGTATGCAAACTTCCGGGTTGACCTACAAAAATATGACGTCACTCCAGCACTCTTTGACAAGCATGAGACAATCTATCCTTTTTCTGTAGAATAATCTTCAAGTAGCTCTTTTCCCAACCTAAGCTTGTTGTGAAAATGTGCCTTTGGTGCCAGTTTTGCACAGTGCTTCTTACATATTTTGTGACACTTTCAAAGCAAAATGTCCAGTGAGTGGAGCTAAAAGTGAAAACATCGAAATTAATCTGTCAATATTTACCCAGGCTGCTTTTTCTTTTTCAATCATTGCCTGTAGAAGTCCCTCTCAAACAATTCAGTGAATGGAATAGAATTATCTCATCTTTTATTTGGGGAAAACAAAAACCAAGGATTAGATTTCAAACATTACATCTCCCCAAGGACAAAGGTGGTATGGATTGGAAGATTATTATAGAGCAGCACAGTTACGTTCTCTGGTTTGTTGGTGTGACCCTGAGTGTGATGCACAATGGAAGGACTTAGAGCAAAGTCAAATAAACATACCTCTCCAATCTATACTGGGTGAAAAAACTCTCCTGAAGAAACATCTGAACAAATCAACTAATTGGATGGCAGCCCCTTTTAACGTCTGGTACAAACTACTTAAAAATAAGGAATTTGAAAGAAATGTACGAATATTACGTTGGGTGGAATATGATACAGAATTTGCACCAGTTGGTCTGGACAGTAGATTCAAGCACTGGACTAATTCAGGTATCACTTCGTACTGTATAATATCCTCCACTGACGGTTTGGATACCTTTAAAAAACTCATAGATACATACAATTTAGGGAAGGAAGATTTCTTCAGATACCTTCAATTGAGACACCACTTTGATAAACATATTAAAACTACTGGAGAGAAGAGAACAGACCTGATTAGAATATTCATCAACACATATAAGGGTAATACTAGCAGAAAACTGATTTCCAAGTTATATTCATATTTACAGTTGGACAGGGGACTCTCAACAATGTATGCAAAAATGAGGTGGGAAAAAGAAGCCAACATAAAGATAATCGGGGATGACTGGTTGAACATATGCAGAACACAATCTATCACCTCTAGCTCAGGTCTGTGGAGGGAATTCACCTGGAAAAACACTTTATAACCCCCAATATAGAAAAAGTCACAGAGCAATAATCCTGAACATGGTCAGTGTTGGAGAATGTGTGGTAATATGTCGGCTGGTAATTTTCTTATCTTTTGGGAGTGTCCTATTATTTCTTTGTATTGGGTAGAGGTGGTGACGGCAATTAGGTCAATAATCAGCTCAGAGCTTGAGTTTAATTTCAGCGTTATGTATTTAGGAAATCTACCAACAGGGCTGAGAAAGGCAGATAGATATTTGTTGCAAATACTTTTAGCAGGTAGCAAGAAAGCAATAATTAGGAAATGGCTAAGTAAAGAGTCCCCGACAATTGCCGAATGGATAGAGATAAAGTCAAATGTTCCATAACATAAATTTCATGAACTATTTCTGAGATATGCCAGGAGTAAATGTGAAGTATATTGGAAAAAATGGATATCTTATCTTAATACAAATTGAGATGTATATGTCTTGTTGTTTTTTTGTTTGTTGTTTTTTCTGTTTTACATGATGTTGAGCATTTCTGTCAATCTATGATGTATTTGCCTGCTGTTCCTTGGTCTGTCTGTCTGTTTTTCTTTCCTTTTTTTTTGTAAAAAAAAAAAAAAATTCTGGTAATATTTAAGTATGTTGGTTGTTGTGTGTATTGCGGCAGTTTTGAAATGAAATGTCCGATAAATGGTGCTAAATGGCTCATTTGAAAATACGTCTAACTGATAGTTTTTACAAAAGCAAATGTGAGACAAACTCATTTGCTGAAGCTGTTTCAAAACCAAGCAAGTGTACTATGTCAGAAAAGCCATACAAATTTAGCTGGTTGTGAAACGTATAAGTTCACTGGCGAGAGTGTTTTGAGGTCATAATATAGTATTGTGCAAGAAACCGCATGAAAATTAGTGTTTAATAATCAATAATTTGCCCCTGTAATCAGAATTTGTGTGAAAAGAAAAGAAAGTGGTTAGTGTTTTACTACCACTAGTGGTCCTTTCACCTGGAAACTGCAGTGATTTGTATGTGAGTTTTTGGAATTTTGCAAAAATGTAGTTGTGACTGAATTATCTTCTTTCTTTTTTTTTTGAGCGGTGCAATGTCCCTTTAAATCCAGCTATAAAGCTGCATGATGTTGTTGTAACTGAATGCTAAAAAAACTGTTGGAATTGGGTTTGTCATTGGTATACAAGGCAGGATTTTCACTTATCTGAAGCCAATACCCCAGTCTCTCACTCCTTTTTCTTTCTGTCTTTTTTAATTACTGGCAGATCTGTGATGTGCTTGGTGGATTTGTGTTCCCGTGATGTGTGTGTCAAAGGTGTTTACCTTGCACATTCTATTTATCATGCATTAACGTGTTTGCTATTTTTTGCTTATTCTTAACGATGATTTAAATCTTTCTAACGTGAGAATAATGAGCCTCCGCGTCTTCCTCCCAGGAGGATTTGCAGCTTCTCTGGAATTATTTCGTCATTAACTCAAGTGTTTTTACTGAACCTGAACCTGAAATGTTCTGACCCCTCATGTGATACGCAGTACTTGATTATTAAATGATGAGGTTCCAGAATAAGCATCCAGCTGGTTGAGGTGATACCAAAAAGAGTGTGTTGCTCAATAGACTTGACTATCTATCTGTCTATCTGTCTGTCTAATTGAAATGTCATTCTTTCTCTTCTTCTATCCTTCCATCCATTTTTACTTATTTTCTTTTTCATCACCCATCTATCCATACTTTCACCCCTGTCTGTTCATCTTTCCTTTTTTCTATCTATCTATCTATCTATCTATCTATCTATCTATCTATCTATCTATCTATCTATCTATCTATCTATCTATCTATCTATCTATCTATCTATCTATCTATCTATCTATCTATCTATCTATCTATCTATCTATCTATCTATCTATCTATCTATCTATCTATCTATCTATCTATCTATCTATCACACTTTTGTTATGTAGGTAGCTCACTAGGTTTTGGAACACAGTCTGTCTCCCAGTACCTCTGAAATTATACTAAGTGATATTAACTATTGCACCATGGCCCCAGCAAAAAGTCATTACCCCCCCATTTCAAATGGGATCATACTTTGTTGTTAATTATGGTCCACTTCCTGGTGCTTATGAGTAAATGTCTCAGCTGCTTGTTGGATCAGCAGACAACAATCTGATCCAGCTGACGCCTGTTTACACACCAAGCGATTAGAGATGAAGATCATCGAAATATGGACTGCGTCCAGCACTGAAGCGCTGCTTGCTTTGGCTGCAAAAAGACTGTTTGCAGTGAAAAGGCATGTGATGGTTTTACAGGTCATGATTCATAACTGTTCATTGAACTCATCTGAAAGCTGATCTGGCCTCTGACACAGAGGTGTTTAGACATCTTCCCATTCTGTAACCCTCAGATGTGTTGAACATGAAGTTTAATTCAATTCTGCTTCACCAGCAGCTGGATGACACCATGAACCATATATCATGGCTCAATATAAAACTATTTTACTCCATATAGAAGCTGCATCAGTGTCAAATATGTTGTTTTGACATTTATGGCACTTATACAGGTGTTAAAAGGGGTCATGAATTGAGGAATACATTTTTCCTTGATCTTTTGACATATTAGAGTTTACTATACTATAAAAATATGTTAGTTTCAAAACTCAAAACTTCCTCAATAGACCAAAAAACAGCTTTTATTGAAATCAAGCTGCCTAAACGATTCGGTTTGGAATTTATGACGTAACCGCCTCTGAAGAAGAAAATCAACATCTACTTCTACATCATTGCCTCTTTAGCCCCGCCCACTGATTCACAAATACCATGCAGTAGTAAATACAAGAGAGACACAAACACAGGATTACTCCAGCAACAAAACCATAGAGATGCCTCTGAGGATTACAAGACGTTTTGAAGTCCCAAGTTGTGGAAAAACACCGTCTTTACATTGCCTTGCTTGTGATCCTAACATTAAGAAAGTGGATGAACTGTATTTTTCAACAAAGTTCCAGGTTGCACCATTAAGATACTGTTAGTTTGTTTGCTTCATTTTACTGCGGATTTGCTTTTAAACAAGACACTGTTCGGCGCAAGGATTAACACCTTACACCTTAATACGAGGGATTCCCGTATTAACGCTACAGTCTTTTTCCTTGTCACTAAAGCTTTGTTTAGCTCTGTTGCTAGTTGCCCTCTGGGGATCAATTAGAATTGTTTAATACTTGTATCATATCATGTTGTCTTGAGTGATAATGGTTCACAGTTTCACAACGCCCTTTTCTTGACAAACCACCAATGGCATCCTGACTTAACTACTCATCCTTTGAGAGCACCTAATTAAACAAAAACATAGTTACTGCACTTTTATGTTCTTTAAATGGGTTGGAAACAAGCGGCGTTATAATGAGAGTCCCAAGTGCTGTTTTAAAACACAACCGGAACATTTTAGCTGAGTATTTTCCTTCATTGGTTTGAGAGATTGGTGACATGTCAAAACAGATTAATCACAACCTCTTAGGCTGATCTAATTCTCCATATACATCAATTAGAGCCTGTTCTCCACTCCACTGTTCTCACACAGTTTGGATTAGTTTCCATTAATTCTAGAATCTTTGGGAACACTTTCATATGAAGCCTGTATCAGTGTTATTTTATTGTTATTTATATATACTATTTATTGATATTTTCAATTAACTTTTATTTTTATGTTTTTATCATTTTAATTTTAATTTAAGTTTTAGTAATTTTGTCATGTGCTTTTGTCATTTGTATTATTTCTTTATATTTCTGTGTAGCTTTCTTTTTATTTTAGTTGCAACTTCAACTTTAACTTATTTTATTTCAGTTAGTTTTTCTAAGTTAGTTTAAGTTTTACATCTAACATTTATATTTTATTTCAGCTTTATTTAAATGAACAAAAACTATTTTTACTACACAATATTTTTATAAACTTTATTTTAATTAAAAAAATTATAATGTATGTCTGTCAATCAATTTAAAATATTAAGTAATATCGCATAATTTTGTAGTAATATCTTTTAATTCTGTCAGCGTCATGCGGATAACAGTTATTGCGGATTATATTTGCTTTATAAAACAACTGAAAGATTTTTGAAACTGCATATTTTCACTTTATTCTCACAACAGTAATGTCCTATTTTTCTTAGGCAGAGTTTTTTTTGTTGTTGTAATTTGTAATTTATGCTGTTGGATTTCGTCATCTTTTCATTTAGCATCATTTATTCCCTCAAAGCTAAATATTAAACTTCTTTAGCTTTGGGGACCCTGAAGTTTTTTTGTGTGTGTGTTTCTCAGTCTCTATATTGAATATAGGGTGTTTTTAGAAAGGTTTCATCATTGAGGAAGATTTGAAAAAAGACTGTGTTCCCTCTCACTGCTGGTAAAATGATAGCTTTACACTTTGTCTTATCTACAAACAGAAAAAGAGATGTTTGGTTCGTTGTCAGCGGTGGCAGGAATAAAAGAATATGCCTTCAGTTGAATTTGACAGGTTTGAGCCTTTATTTAGCACATCAGAGCTTATACACCCTCTCTTACGCTAATACAGCTGAATGCATGACTGTGTTTGGAAGAAAGAGAATGATTCTGCTTATTTAATGCTTCTGTGAAGAAGTTTAATTTGATTTAATTTTTACACAGTAAAACATGTGCACCTATTTAAAAAAATTAAGTTTAGTTGCTGCCTTAAATTAAGTATAATCAACCTAAATGGTATTAAACTGACTTCTTGCATAACTTATACAAATAAAAGTTGCTTAAAAAATTGCTTAAATTATTTTGATGATTTAAAATAATGTAAAAACATGTTGTCATGACTCATCGAGTAGTCACATGTTCCCACACATGGGTGTGAATGCATATTATCATGCAGTAATTTCAGCTGCCAGATCTCCTATAGTTTGTCTCTCCTCAGGTCATATCCGTGAGCATGTGTTGTAAGTGTGTGTTTTAATGACGTATCTTTCAAATGTTCCTTGGGTTGTGGATTTTGCATTGGGCGTTCCCTCCCTCCCTCCCTCCCTCCCTCCCTTCCTTCCTTCCTTCCCTCCCCTCACAGCCGTGACCCTTCAAATATGCTTGACCTTTGAGATTTTAGAAAAAAAGGTTTCCACCAGCTTCTGCCTTATTCTGTTCAGTTCCACATGAAAATTTAATTTTTGCGTGATTTTTTCTTTCCTATTGGCAGGCAGCAAATTTACATTTGTATAAAACCTTCCTTGAGTTTGTGCAATCATGAAAACGGTTCCCTGATGCTACAAAAAGCATGTTTTGTCAACATTTTGTAGTTTTAATATAAGTCATTTTAATGTTTGTGGCAGATGTTTCATAATGAGGGATAACTATCTCAGTGCAATAAGCCTGTTGCATCCCCGTGTCACATCTGCACAGCCCTGAACACCTGGATCCCATTGGATTCGCATGAACACATGACTGCTTTGACACTCTTTAGGTGTGATATACTGAATATACTGACAATATGTCCTAATTAAAGCCCACATGGTCACTCTAGAGTCAATGCATTGCAAAACAAAAAATTAGTGTCTTGGGACCATATACATGTGTATATATATATATATATATATATATATATATATATATATATATATATATATATATACGTTATACACATTGACCACTAATTTTGTTCTACTGTCATTCATTTGAGAAAACTGAGAAATGAAAAGCCAAATTCACAGTAAAATGTCTCTTTTATCCTGAAAAATAAAGGCTGATATTCAGTACGCCTCCTGTTGGCTTTGGAGAAAGTATGAAAAGGAAAGCAATGAATTTCCTGGCAGTTGTCCTGCTGAGCATTGGGTTAACAGATGAGATGACATGAGGAATTAAAAACACTTTTGCCACAGGGTTACCGCAGCGCTGATGGCTTTCTTCTCACCAGTCGACCGTATCAGTGCTGGCTTTCTGAACCTTTTTATCTCCCATCACAACCTCAGATTCGGTACCAGCTGAGCCTGTCAGAGAAAGAATCTGAAACATTCTGCTGCCTTTTCACATGTGTGTCTGAGAGATTTACCCCATGTAACCCAGCGTTTGCATAAAAATTGCACGTACAGTGTAATAGGTACCGAGCACCCACAGAAAAACGCGATGTGTGATTTCGCCAATTTTCACCCCGCTTTGTGTTGTTACAATGTCTGAAATTTATGTAAATTAACAATGTTCAATTACGTGTTCAAAATGCACGTTTATTAGTCACGTTCATCCGGCAGATTTTTACCAGCTCTGGGGATTTCATGAAACAGATTATACTTCCGCATTATTGTATCCCCACCCAAAGGAGGATTATTAACAAAACAGTTATTGTAAGAGTAGGTTTATCACTGAAAATTGTATCGTACTTTGTCTATTCTTTAAACAGTATTATGGTAAAAATGGAGCACTACGGCAACAGCTTTCTTACCTACCTGTACATGATTTAGCTTTGCTACGGAGGTTTGGTGGAACTCGTAGAACGGCAGTTTCTCTCAGTTTTCCCATCCGTTTGGCCTAAAACACTGGCCTCGGTTCACTGGAAACCGAAAGTACAGTTTCTCTCTCTCTCTCTCTCTCTCTCTCTCTCTCTCTCTCTCTCTCTCTCTCTCTCTCTCTCTCTCTCTCGCACTTAACGTTTGCTCTTTGAATTCATGCGCCCGGGAACATTACAAGTCAACAACATTATGACTAAAAGTTTGCTAAGAAGTATTTCCTACTAAAGCAAGGTGCTATTTGACTCTTGTGATAGTATCCATAGCAGACTGGCCTTGGATGGCAACGTGCACAGTGTATTATGGGTGTTGAAGTTTTCCTGTTTGGCAAAAGGGGACGTCAACAGCATTTTTTTTTTCTTGGTTTTCTCTAGTCAGATAGCATCGATTTCCTTTGTCTTTCTGTATAGGCAGCCGTGTTTTATTGAAACATGAAAAAAATGTGTTTTTGTTTGGTTGGTAATGAATTTGCAGTCTGTGTGTTTCTCTAAGCAAGACACAAATAACTTTTTGTGAAATGAATTCATCAAGCGCACCTTTGCGCATAGAAAAAATGTAGTGTGGGCACCCACTGGCAGAAGCATAAATTGGCTGGCTCCTATACACAGTATGCACAATTGCTCAATTAGCTTCAAAACCAGCTGCATCATGCTGGTTAAATCAATGATCCTGCAGGTGTGTAAGTGGGAAACTGTTAAGCAAAGCTCTTTACTTCTTCACCAGTACAGACTAAGGTGTTGAGAAGTAACTAACTAAAAGTACTAAGCTTGCATTTTTCAGTAGAGTACCGCAGTAATGTGCACACAGCTTTACAGCTTCACCAAGGCAATAATTAAATCGTGTTGTCATATAATCAAGGTGGAAAATTAACACCTACCAGCAGCTAAATTGTTTTTTAGGGCAGCGGCTGGTAATTTTTGTCTTTTTTGCCAGACACTTCCATGAAAATAAAAATAGATGCATGTTTGTTGAAGAAAGATTTGATTTATATTTTAAACAGATAAAAGAAAAACTGGCGAGATTCACTTCTTCACAGTTCGTTCAGATATTCAGTAGCACTTTACAGCTCATGCATGTAAGGTGATTTGAGATATTCATAAGCCACTGTGTCTGAAATAGTTAATGCATATAAAGGCCATTTTCTCTCATGTAAAGTCTGATTCACTGTATCGAGTTGGTTTGTTCAGAGAGTCAAGATTCACCAATTCGTTCGAGTCCCTGTGCAGTTTTATTTTGTTATATTTTATTTTATTTTTTATTTTATTTTATTATTTTATAAAAGTAAGAACTTTAAGTTTAGGCAAAATTTGTTCAGTGTTGTTTATATAATATTAAAATGATTAATGCTTTGAATTCATTTTAGTTTAAGGTTTAGTAATTGAATTATGTGCTTTTTATTAGTTTGTTTTATTTCTATTTAGCTTTAACTCATTTTTATTTCAGCTTTAGATTTGGTCATGTTAGTGCTTCACTTTAAAAGTTTATTTCAATTAGTTGCCAAGGCAAAATTTCTAATTATATAGTATTTTTTGTTTTTTTTATTTTTACATGCAATGTTAATTAAAAAAAAAAATATTTCAGATTTATTTAAATTAACGCAAATGAAATTTAATAGTTTTAGTTTACAATAACGACACTGGCCTGTATGTAAAGGTATAATGTAGGACTATCAATCAATTCACATTATTTAAGTGGGATTAGTCTCATAATTTGGTAATTTCTTCATGCGGATGACACTTTTTGCAGGTTAGGCTATACTGTATAAAGACGCCTTGTTGATTTATGCGACTGTGTTTTTTCACTCATCTCACAACAATAATTTTAATTTAACTGAATTTAGTTTTAGTTTAAGTTAAATTTAGTTAACAGTAATGATACACAATGATACCCAAATTACATGTAAACATTGTCCAAAGCTTACAGTCACTGGAAAAGCAGGTAATATCAGTGTAATTTCTGTGACAACAGTGGCAAAAAGAAATGCAAAAATAATGACTGGTTACAGAAATGGCGCACTTCACTTTTAAGGTGGTCAAACTGGCATTGCTAAGCTGGTTTGTTGCTGGTCCAAGGTGGTCTACAAGTTTTAAGCGGCTTCCTCGTCTAATCAGCCCCACCATCTTGTCCCAAACCTCATTAGTACCTAGTTCAATAATCCTTTGAGGATGAACTCCACCTCACGCTGCTTTTCCAAAGTGAGGTGCCCAGTCCATCAGTGACCTCCATGAGTTTGGGAGGTGTCTCAGGTCAGAGTTGCATTGCTGTGTTGGCGTTAAAGACTCTCTTGTACTTGTCACCGTCAGCACAGGGTCCCAGTCTCAGCTGGATTACAGAGTCCTGGAGAGAGCAGGCTGTAAAAATAGCTGTTTCAACACCAGCTCTTTCTGAAGGCTCAGATTCCCCCTGGCCTCCGGAGAGCGACTATAACCTTCACCATCTTCCGTTCTCTTCCCGTTAGCACACACACACACACACACACACACACACACACACACACACACTGCTCTCATTGAATTAATCATCACTGCTCATCACCCTAGACGCCGTCGCACCTTTAGCCCAGCTCACTTACGAGCCGGCGTAAGCTCATCTTCTCTGAGGAAAATTAGGGTTTTTTTTCCCACTGGCCTATGCATGGGTCTTGCAAACCAAGTTAACCCTCTGAGGTCTATGGGTTTTTTGGGGTCCTGGAGGTGTTCTGACATTTGTGCTTTTTTCAGTTATTTATAAACATGTTAATGGCAAAGGTGTAAATTCACTCTATATAGCACAAACGGGGCTACCGTAATATGTGAGCAACATGTATGTACATGTTTGTATTTTTGAGAGAATATTGCTTATGCATGGTTATTGAAAAAACTAAAACTTAAAGTGTCTGAAATAAGGCCACAAAACACATACTAAATATGTGTCCACAAGACTTTTGACTAATGAGTGTTGTTGCCTAGAATTTTTGCTTCAAAATGATCTGAAAATCATCCTGCCTAATCATTTACACAAAACAATACATTGATTTAAATTTTATAAGACACCTTTTGTTTGGAAAGGCAATATGCGTGGAGGCGTGTTCACACCTGAGAAGACAAAGGCCGGATAATGTGCCACATACATAATGAGCTGCATATTAATTAGCCTCACACAGGTGTGTCACAGGGTCCCAAAGAACGCAAGGACAAAAGAAATTATCTATATATACATATTTTACAATTAGAAATTGTAACCAATTACAAATAGGTTACAATTACAACAACAATTACAATTTTAACAATATTTAAAGTGTATTTCTTTGTAAAAAGTATACATTTTATCATACGTATTAAAAAAGGTAAGGATTCATTAGTTTGAATATTGGAACAAACACTATAATAACATCTTAGTTGATAATTCAATATACCTACTTTATTTTTGACAAAACATCATACTATAGTATATTTAACTATGAGCAGAAATTGGTGAACAAAAGCTTAACTATTTAATGTGACAGTAGTCTTTTTTTACAGTCAAAACTTTATAATCTATCCAAAACTAATCACAAAATCTTGTCTAAACATTCATATTTAGTCTGTAACATATTGTGTATGATATATTAGTATATACATGTGAATTTGCAGCTTGTTGCTTATACAGACATTTTATTTCAACATATTTCAGTCTATTTTTACTCATCTTAGTAGGCTATAGCAATATAGTTTGGATGTGTTCATGTAAACATAACGTTTAATAATGTAGGTGGGAGAGTGAATGAACGGCACAGACACGCGCTGTATAACTGTAGTAAACAAAGCGCGCGCGCCTGCATGCCGTTCATTCATCATTTAGCCTACACACTATAATAACATCTTAGTTGATAATTCAATATACCTACTTTATTTTTGACAAAACATCATACTATAGTATATTTAACTATCAGCAGAAATTGGTGAACAAAAGCTTAACTATTTAATGTGACAGTAGTTGTTCTTTACAGTCAAAACTTTATAATCTATCCAAAACTAATCACAAAATCTTGTCTAAACATTCATATTTAGTCTGTAACATATTGTGTATTCATCATTTAGCCTACACACAGACACGTAATTCATATTTAAACAGTCTTTTTTGCAGTTTACAGTCAGACACTATTCAATATCGCGATTAGAACAAAGCACTTAAGAATAAATGACTTACTACATCAGCTGGATCCGTTGCTCCTCGAAATGAAACTACCAGCACTTCTATTCCAGGGTTATTAGATAGTATTATTCCTCACAGCGAAAGGATACGCTGTGTACACAGCTGTACAAGATACTTACTAAACACGATGTGTTTTATAATCCAGCTGGTGGGCGTTGGCATGTTTGAATGGCTTGCCTTAGATCATTTGCGTTTGAATACCGGGGCGCTCTCCGTGGGCGTGGCACATTAACGCGTAATTAGGTATAATGAGCTGGAAAGAAAAATACTGACATCTCTCTCTTTTCATACAGATTACATAAACTGAGAATATTTGTTTTTTATATAAATTAATTCATTTAAAAGAAGAGAGTTCAAGATTCATTATGAAAAAACACTCGTGCCTGTATGACAAGTATTCGCGGAATTACAGTTAATTTTCGGACGCGTTTCAGAATGGACTTAACTGACAGAGAGAAGGCAGAACGCGCATCATGTTTGTTTTTCTTTATTTGGCGAAAAGCACAACACTTTGTTTTTATTGTGAGTATCCAGAAAAAAAATAGACACTTATCAGGATCTAATGATGTACAACACTTAATATGTAAGATAAAAATCAACAGAGTATTTTGAGTTTCTTTTGCACTGATAAGAAAAAAAAGCGAGACCCGACCTCAGAGGGTTAAAAGGGCATATATACTGATCTTGGCAAAATATTTAATGTGAACAGCCATTTATGTCTGAATGTAAACGGATGGGCCCGAAACATCTGATATGTCATAATTGATCTGTGCATCAGGTGTAAATGCTCCCTAATAGACCTGATCCTCTCTGTAATGAGATTAAAAATAATCAAACTGCTAACAAGAAAAAGAGATAATCACTCACTGCTCTTGTGTGGATACATTTAAAAGCTTTAATCAGGTTCTACAGTTACATTCTGAAAAACATCAAGAGCTCTCTTTGTTCTTTTGTTTGTCTTCTTTTTAAACTTTGTTCTTCATTTTTGTTACCGACTGTTTATTTGTCTGTTTTGAAGCAAGGTGTTGCTAATTTAAAAAAAAATACTTGAAAGCTAGATGTGGTTGTTTCCATTTATTAATTTATTTATCATTGTTTAAATAATGCATCTGATAAAAATAAATTAATAGCAACATTTATGCATTTGGCAAATGCTTTTATTCAAAGCGACTAACATTGCATTCGAAGTAAACATTTTTTATGGGTCTGATTTCCAGTGCAAGGAATCAATTAGCCAGGTGCTGTTTTAGCTACAGGAACATAAAAAAAATCAAATACTTAAAAATTGTAGATTCAACATTTTTAATTTACATTTACGCATTTGATAGATGCTTTTATTCAAACCACTTACATTGCATTTAAAGTAAACTGTTTATAACAGTTCATGCATTGCCTGGGAATCAAATCCATGACTAATGCTGTTTGAGATGTTGGAACTTTAAAAAATTGTTTTGCTGTTGTTGAAATTGAGAAGGATCGTGAAATTTCACTGGTATTGGTATCGTAACAACACTACTTCAGCATATTCAAACTGGGTGACATCTTTTATGTCAAAAAAGCACCTCTTCATGCAGCCTATTGAATATATGCAAATGTGAATTATATTTAAAATGCTGTCTCGTTGATATATCTTGGTCCATTTCTGTCTGTTTCTAGTGGACTACTTGTATTTTATTATGTGTCTTTTGCATTTTAGAGCTTTACATCCCCTATAGTCACTGTCATTGTAAGTAAAAAAGTCTACATTAACATTCTGTTAAACTCTCAGAGAAAATCAAACCGCTCTGGAGCGACATGAGGGGAGGTAAATCATGAGAGAATTGTCACTTTTGTAGGAATTATTCCTTGAAGTTGTCATGTCAGCAACTTTCTCTGCCTCGTAACCTTCCAGAAGAGACTCATTTTTATGTGCTTGAGAGCCTCTGTTTGACCCAGTAGGTTGATGGAAATGGCTTTTAATCTGCTCCACCGTAGTCAGTAGTCCCAAGACTTTTATAGGCTATGGTAATTGCATTTATATATTAAAAGCTTGTGGTTCAGGTTTCCACTGTGCATGTTTCTTACATCATTACAGCAACATGCGCTCAAAAAAGCTTTGGGTTATAAAACCGAATGTTGCAATTAAATAAATGAGGAGTTTTCCTATCTGACTATCCTGCTGAAGTTCATCTACAATGTTTTCTTGGAGTGCAAGTGGAGCATGGAGGCCCGCCGAACTCGTAAAGTTTCTTTTAACTGCTGCTCTGGGTCAATCCTGTTTGCTCCCGTAAAAGTCAGCCAGTATGTTTGAAACATATTTCAGGGTAATGAAAGGGAAAGGAAAAACCTCCCATCCTCTTGTTTGCGCTCCCTGATCAGGACTCACGTTAGTGCCGGGCGACATGACCGTATATATCGTGCAGCTGTAGACGTGACGGCTAGGTGATATTTTATCTAAGGTAGATGTATTTGTGAAGATTAGGTTATTTATAAATAAGAGTGATTAAGAAAAATGGCCAATGACCATTCTCTTTGTGTGTGTGTACTGTATAAAATTTGGGGTTGTTGAGAATTTTTTTTTCCAAAGAGGTCTCTTATGCTCGCCAATGCTCCATTTATTTGATCAAAAATACCGTAAAAGGGTAATATTATGAAATTGTACTGCAATTAAAAATAGCTGTTTTCTTTTTTGAAATATTTGATGTTGTTATTTTTTCCTGTGATGCAAAGCTGATTTTTCAGCATCATTACTCCAATCTTCAGTGTCACATGATCCTTCAGAAATTATTCTATGCTGATTTGCTGCTCAAGAAACATTTCTTATTATTATCAGTGTTGAAAACAGTGATGTTGCTTAATATTTTTGTGGAAACCATGATACCATTTTTTTTCAGGATTCTTTATGTTAAAAAAAACTGCATTAATTTGAAATATAAATATTTTGCAACATTATAAATGTCTACTTTTATTCAGTAAGGATGCATTAAATTGATCAAAAGTATTATTATTATTTTACTTCGTAAGAACAGCAATACATTAATGTATATTATCTTAAAGGTAGGGTAGGTAGCCTTGGTATAAACACTTTTTTATATAACACATTTTTATATAACACAATTTGTTATCCTGGTTGAAACTCTCTTCACGTCCTGACAGCAATCAATAATATAAGTGGTCTAAATATTAAAACATAGATATATCTTCTGAGGAAGTCTCAGGACAAAAAAAGGACATTCCTATGTCCTACCTGCCTATCAACATATGTATTTCCATACCTCTGCGCACCCTGCTCGCGCAGACATCATACGTCATCAGCGCGTTCTGTAAGGCTATGCAGAGTTGTAGACAGACAGTCAACGAGCTCCAAAATCAAACAGCAACTGCTTTTTACAGTTCCTCCTGAAACAAAACAATGAGCTTTTGCTGCATTCATGCCATGTCATAAATGTAATTACGAGATGGCAACCCGTGAAGTTCTACACTGAGCTGTTCATGTCCTCAGACTTATGCAGATTTATGCATTTCTATGTCAACACTAACAATGGTGAAATGAATCTGCAGCAGTCAGGTGGTACATTTAAGAGCTCTGTAAATTTATGTTCATTATTATTGCAATGTTATGTGCTTTGAGATATGAGGCAGTTAACATTTATAGTTCATCCGTTCTGAGGGAGTCGTGGCTTTGGAGACACTCTGTAGGGACCTCATGCTTTCAAAGCTAACTTGCTATTGCTAACCTCTCCGACATTGCCTACCCTACCTTTAATATTTTGACAAACTTGACTGCAAAATGGCCAGTAGACTTCAGACTTCATTGTTCAATGGTATATAGCTAAAGCCATTTCTGTTCATCTGCAATATTTTCTTATTGTCTTGTCCAAGCGTGCCGCACAAGCCCTGAAAGTGAAGCCAAAGCGTCTCGATCGCCCCCCGGTGACCGGTCCTAGTATAGCTCATAAACCCCGCCTCCCCATGTTATTCAATGGGACGTGAGACCAACTAAACACTTAAATTACACTTCACATATCTTTTTTCCAAAGATAGTTTCTGTCATTTACTTTAGTTTTCATCACGCTGATGTAATTTCAAGTGTTTGTTTTTAAAATAAGTTTGTTTTTAGTTAGTTATTTGATGCTATAAAAACGGAGCTGTGGCGTACATGATTGACAGCTGTGATTGACAGGTTCTCTGAGCAAAGTAGTCACTGAAGCAACAACGGACTTTTTTTCGGGATCTTTGGAGGACTGAGGAGATTGGAGCTTTAAATTTAATATCTAAATTTCTATAATTAATTATAGATTATATGCTTACGATTGATTCAGCGAGAGTGAGCGGGCGGGACCAGAGCGGGACGTTGATTTCGCGGCTTTACTTCCTGCTCACTACTGCAGGTCTGGTCCCGAAATCGCAACTGCGCAGACTCAAGACCCAAGATGTCAGCGCCATATCAGGACAATGGCGGCTTCACTTCTCGCCAATGGAAGAGAACGAAGGGGCGTCGTCCATCTTTTTTTACAGTCTATGGTCTTGTCACATTGATATATGCAACTAATTACTTTTAATTTGATTATTTAATCTTCATTTGATTCAATTAATTCAATTTTGATTGATTTATAGACCTAATACCAACCATTTTTCTTCATTGAATTTCCAGCAGCATTCCAGCTATATCATGACTGTTACTCCGATTAGAAAACGACTCATGAAAAGGGCTTTTGCTCGTCTTTTGCCCGCTCACGTGAGCAGCTGAGACTGCAGACTTTGTTCCATGTGAGTTCTGCTTGTGCTCTTTGCTCTGTGCTGATAGTACAGGGTCAACATGAAGGACAGGGGTGGAAGTGTGTTATCTGCGAGGGCCACGGAGGGCAACAGTCTCTATAAGAAGATGGGCAGCCCAGGAAGAGATATTTGTCTCAAACGCAGATAGCATTGGAAGATAAAGCCGAGAGGTGAAGTCTGGATCTAAGCAAAGCTTGTCTTTACGATGGTGATGTAATGTTTTGGAATAGACTTTCTCAGTGTTGGAGATTTGTAAAGTCTGAAAGGGCATGAAGGAGTGGAAGAGCAGTCTGAAACTCAAGAAACCCAATTTCTACACTGTCTGGAAAAGCTTTATTGTGCAAAACTGTGGGAAGTGTTGTGGGTCATTCCTAAGGTCTTTGGGTGGTTGCTAGATGAGCACATCTTCAAGTCTACAATGATATCTGCTCTCTGGAAAGAGCTTGGGTTCATCCTTTTGGTTGTTTTTCGCTTGCTTTATCTGTCCACCAAATAAATAATTTACATTTTTATTTATGCATCTGGCAGATGCTTTTATCCAAATAATAATTCTAAATGCTACAGGCGAATAAGGTAAAAATAACTAGATATTTAACTAATAGATATCACCATATTTTCCCAAGTGGATTAATCATAGTACATTAAGACATTACATTACACAGTACATTAAGACGGTTCTGAAATGTTATGTTTAAATATGCAAATGAAGCACTTTCTAATTAAATATGCACTCATTTGCATACATTTCCAGAACAGAAATATGAATATTGTTTCATTTTGTTGAGATATTAAAGTTTTTTGCAGAGGAGATTTTGGATAGAAAAAGTCAGAAAAAAATGTGTTTAGCAATAAAATGTTTTATAAATCAGGCGAATGATAGAACAAACCCCTCTGTAAAAACCATTAGAATATAGATAGATATAGATAGGAATTAAATGGGAAATTTTAGTGTATGTAAGTGCTGTTGAAGTGGAGATTTCTGGCTCAGTGAATGAGAAAAAACTAATTTTGAAAAAAACAACATAGAAAGATATGTTTTGTAATTGAAATCTACAGACACAAATAGATAAAGTGTAATAAAATAAACACTTTCTTGATTTTCTTTCCACTAGTCTTAAAGAGGTAAGTTTTGGAAGCAAAATAGACTAAAATCACAAAACTGACCTGCGAAAGCTACGGTTCCCTTTTGAGAGGTCTCTTGTATTGCGTAAGTTAGCAAATGGGAAAACTCTTTTTCACGAGAATATAATTTTGTTTTTAAAACGCAATGCAGCTGCACAGCAGACATATAGCTGAGCGCCTTAGCTCGCTCATTGGCTGTGCTGCGGCAACTGCACAAACCTATGGCGAGTCAGCTAGGATGCGCGAACCAACCAGGACGCTTCGCGCCCATGCGCTGCAGAGCCCGCCAGAATGGGGGTGGCTTATAGCAATATAAGCCCCCATTTCGCCATAGAATTCAGATTTAATCTCATTCAGCATGTTTTACTTCACTGACCTCCGGATGAGAAGCCTTGTCGCCGTCGAAAAGCCTTCAGCGGAACAAGCACCTGCTAAGCAGTTCTGAGGACGCCGGCTTCCTGGTTTTCAACTGGACGCCGCCTTCAGCCCGCTGTTCTGCTGTGCCATCCGGCGCGCTATATCCTTAACAAGCAAACAGTGTGATCGCCGTTGCGACTCACTTTTCTAAAATAGCAATTTCTAGGCGTTGTTTCAAATGCCTCGGGTCTCCTGCGCCTCGTGCAGAGGCCCTCTCTTCGGCGGAGATCGTCACATCCTCTGCGCTTCTTGTCTGGGCCGTGACCATGTGGAAACTGCACTCGCTAAGGGCGTGTGATGAAATGGCGCTCTCCACCCTGCGGTCTCGTCTGGCTACCTTCGCCCACGACAACCCTGCGCCTCCCGCTCCACCTTTTCCTCTGATCGAGGCGTGCAAGAAAAAGCGTCGCACACAGAGGATGCCAGAGCGGATGAACACAAGCTCTGTGTGTGCTTCGGATGCCGCACCAGAGGTTGTTCGGTCATGAAGCAGAGACTGTCAAACTGGATAGTTGATGCTATCTCGCTGGCTTATGAGTCTAAGGGCCTCTGTTGTCCCATAGGCATCAAAGCTCATTCCACGAGAGGCATGGCCTCGTCGCAGGCATGGTCGAGTGGAATACCAATTGAAGATATTTGTGTGGCGGCAGGCTGAGCCTCACCGTCCACATTTATGAGGTTTTATAATATGGAAGTTCCCGCTTTGCAAGCGAGGGTTCTTTCTGTATGAATAAAGTGTTAAGCACATTTTCATAATTATAAGGCCCGACGTCTGTCTGGTCATGGATAAACATAAACTGCGGTTCTATATACCATATAAGAAGGAGAATTGCCCCTTATAAGGCTCATTCCTATTCTTTTCCTATATAAGGCTCATTACTGATCTCGCCATATTAGGACTCTTAACTTTACTTGTCTATGAGCTTCGGGTGCTGGGCCCTAGGCTATAGTATGGGGCGAAGTTTTTAAGCACGCACAGCATTTTGAAAGGCATTTTGAAAGCTAACTTACGCAATACGAGAGACCTCTCGAAAGGGAACGTCTCGGTTACTAACGTAACCTCGGTTCCCTGAGAATAGGGAACGAGTATTGCGTAACTCGCCGTGCTACTGTGCATTGATCAGGGGAAGGCTTCAGTCGATTTAACCTGAATCCTATGGCAAAATGGGGGCTTATATTGCTATAAGCCACGCCCATTTTGGCAGGAGCGAAGCATCCTGATTGGTTCGCGCATCCTAGCCGACTCGCCATAGGTTTTTGCAGTTGCTGCAGCACACCAATGAGCAAGCTAAGGCGCTCAGCTGTATGTCTGCTGTGCAGCTGCACTGCGTTTTAAAAAATTTGCTTCAATATTCTCGAGAAAATTAGTTTTCCCATCGCGTAAGCTAACTTACGCAATACTTGTTCCCTACTCTCAGGGAACCGAGGTTACGTTAGTAACCAAGACGTTTTGCTGTAGTGTCTTGACTTAGAAAAGTAACTGTACAGTTCTCCTCAACAAAATGCATCATTCAGAGTTAGGTATTTTATCGTTCATGTAGCACAAATGGTGATGGATGATTTACATCCCAAATTTATATAAGTGGTTTGTTTATATCATTAACTATAAGTATAAGCAAAACTAACAATGATGCTTGATTAAGCAACACCGCTAATTATTTGTGCAATATTATCTTCAGATGGTCATTCTGTATGCATTACATCATGGACCAGCTGGCTAAATCTAAAGATAGATATGTGATTTTTCATGCAACATTCAGACAACCAGTCCACTAATAACACACATACTGTAGGCAGAAGATTAAAATGTGCTTAAACAAATAGAAATTGTGATTGTTAATAATGCACATTTAAAAAAAAACATGCATGCTGAGCTGTGATGAAAGATGCATGTCACCTTTGTACGGCTCAGTATGCCTCAGCCTTGTAGATCTAGTGGTATTTGGCTCGAGGGAATCTACGTGCATTAGAAAACCTAATAAGGGGATTTTTTTTTTCCCGGTCGATTTTCACAGAATTCCATCACGCCAGGCATAAAGTCAGTGTGATGAAAGCAAAGGAGCAGTCTGCGGTCTGCTGACTTTTACACTTTAACTGCAGGGAAAGAGAAGAAGGTGCTATTTTTGTCAATCTACACCATGACATCTATTTACCTGCAAAAAGTATTTCCTCTCGGTGTGCTGCATATCTAAATGTGATTTTGAAATGGCAAATTGCGCAGTGTGACATGGATTTACAAACTCTAAAATGCAAAGTCAGATGTTTTTAAACAGTATAAGCAATATATAAAGTCACATACACTTCTGTGTGTGTGTGTGTGTGTGTATATATATATATATATATATATATATATATAGTGAAATATTATTACAATTTAAATTATGTGTTTTCTATTTGAATATGTTTTACAATTTATTTTATTCCTTTAGTGACAAAGCTGAATTTTCAGCATCATTACTCCTGTCTTCAGTGTCACATGATCCTTCAGAAAGATTCTAATATGCTGATTTGATACTCAAGAAACATTTTGCTGCTTAAATTGTTTGTGGAAAGCCCTGAAACATTTGTTTCAGGATTCTTTGATGGACAGAAAGTTCAAAAGAACATTATAAATGTATTTACTGTTACTTTTGATAAATGTACTGCATCCTTTCTAAATAAAAGTATTCATTTCTATAAAGTTACTAAAAGTTGTATTGTTGTTTTGTTTGGGTTTTATCCATAATGACCTCTGTTCTCTCTTGCAGGTCTCATGGGAAGTGTCTCATATCTCGGATCTAAAGGGAAAGGCTGTGTGTTTGGCCCGATGATGCGGCACCTGTTGCACCAAGTCGACATCTGATCGTAGAATAAATGACCGTGTAGATCATATTGAAGATTCAAATAAACTACCACTCCATCCACCACAGGCTTGTGTTTTCATTTTTCACCCTGTTATTGGCAGCGTCGTCGCAGGCATTGCTGTGAGACACATTATATTTCCTGCTGTGCTATCAGACGTGCTCTAATCTTAAAGGAATAGTGCACCCAAAAAAAATTTTATTTCTTTCATCATCCACTCTCCCTCTTTTTGCTGAAAACACATAATTTTTTTGCCTTTTCAGTGCAACACAAAAGGAACAAAATGTCTGTTCTTTTCCATACAATGGGAAGATGGTCTGTCAAGCCAAAAAAGCACCATAAAAGCATTATTAAAAAAGCCCATATGCCATATTCCAAGTCTTCTGAAGTCATATGATAGCTTTGTATGGGGAACAGACTGAAATTGAAGTCGCTGTCCATGTGTATTGTAAGGGAAAAAGGACATTGGGTCAGTAAATAAAATATACTGTATGGCTGGTTATCAAGTCAAACTGATTGTCATCTTGGTGGTTTATTCACTCTTACACGACTGTCACATTACATGCTGACATGCATTGCAATTTAAAAAAATAAACAACCAGACAAACAATCTTTGGAATATTCCCACAATCCTTTGCACAGACGCCAATGGGAAAGGATTGTGATGCTAATATGACGAGAAGTTGGCAGTTGTAGACCATTATCCCTCAATATATAACAAAGACAGCTATAGATTCTCAAGCGACACAGATCCGATGTATAACAGTGCAGACTTGACACGTTGGACAGGTCATGATGCAACTGTTACTTTGGGACAACGAAGCCATCACGCCTCGGGCGGATTGGCAGTGCTAATAAACATCACGACATGATAATTCCAGCTCAGAATATCAAATACAGAAGAGATAAAAACAGTAATAACAGTTGATTTCGACTGATTTTGTAGCCTTAGAAACGGCTTTTATGTGCAGGAAAACATTTTACCTTCGAAAATGACAGTTTATTCAAAGGAAGCATTGTCATGTCTCTTTCCTTGTCATATAATTGGTCTGTCAAGCATAGCTGGAGTCTGCAATACCGAAACCAGGATACAGGATCCCGTGTATGTCTATATCGGTTAGGTAACTTTTTTATATAACTGCATTTAAACAAGCACACTATTATTAGCGAGTCAGTACCTGAGCCCTCGGCCCCTCTGAGCCTTTGATCCTTTATGGAGGTTCAAGTCATATTGCTGGTGCTCTTGTAATCTCTTTGATGATAACCACGTAACCTTCAGATCTCACAAGTTTCAAAGGAATGCAAAACTGGGGTCCACCACTTTCAGATTCTGGCAAACTGACAAAATCGCTCGCCCGTTTCTATGGCAACGTCGCTCGTGCTCAATGACATTTTTTCCCTTCAACTGGTCATAGTGCCATGTGTGCCCAGAATAAATAAGCATGTTTAAGGTGATGTGTGTAAAAAAACAATTTGGTGATGAAAATACTCGGATCACTGCTAAAAATGCATTGTGAGACATTTGTAGGTTGACTGACCCTGTAAAATGTCAATAATTCAACTCTTTCAGAACATCTGTTTTGCCGACCAATGGTGGAGACTTTACGTTTGTTGGGATTGATGGCACAGAAATTACACGCTTTATCTTTAGTAATTATTTGATTTTTGTGTTTTGTGTTGTAGGTGAGGTGCCTTTACACTCTGGACCAAACCAACAATACTGAAAATGAAGATCTGTGTTGCTTTTATTGTAGTAGCTGTTCTTCACATTGCTCAGGCTGGTGAGTTTCTGTCTTTCATGCTCTGATATATCAGTTTTGTTGCAAAGTGCTTTGATAGTATGCATTTTTGAATAAAATAATAATAATAAAAAAATAATAAAATGAAATAATAAATAATAAGGGGTAATATAAGACGGAATTCCTTTCTTATCTTTAAAATACAAGAGTCCATAGTACTTTGTAAGCATTCTTTGAATAACATAAAATATCTAAATAAATCTAAATAAATATTAATATAATTCAATTAAAAATATCAAATAAAATGGGTAATAAGGAATTTCTTTTTTATATTTGAAATGCAAGAGTTCATTGCACTTTGAAAGCATATAGTCAATTTTTAATAAAATAAAATGAAATGAAATAATGAGTAAAAATAAATAAAATAGAAAATAATGAATTCCTTTTTTATTTTTAAAATACAAGAGTTAATACTTT
Organism: Gila orcuttii; assembly: GCA_026230005.1. Lineage (NCBI taxonomy): Eukaryota > Metazoa > Chordata > Actinopteri > Cypriniformes > Leuciscidae > Gila > Gila orcuttii. Next base: position 16,495,103 of record JAPDVR010000001.1, on the reverse strand, counting down.
GAAAGCATGACGTGTACTTTGAATAAAATGGAACAAAATATAAAAAAACAATCAAATAAAAAAGTTAATAAAAAATAAGCATAAAGGATACTTTGAAATCCTCAGGTTTCGGACATATAACGTAAGCAGCAGCATTTAATATATTTTGTTTTAGCATTGCTTGCAATTTCGCTCCCCTAATATTTTTAATTGCCCTTTCTAACTATCATCCGTCTGTTTTCTGCTGTCTTCTTAACTTCACTTTGAATTGTGACATTGCCTGATGTTCAGTATCAGAGATTATAGCATGTAGCCATCCAAAATATACTGACATCCTTTCATTTTCAACTTAATCCGTCCGACAGAGAGAGACCCCATGACTTAGAGTCTTGTTACAGAAGAAGGCTCTTGGATTTAGTTTTTCAAACCCACAGAAGCCCTTTGAGACTTTTTGCACTGTTTCATTCTAATCCAGCAAACTCTTAACTCAGTTTTCAGCCAAGACTCAACAGTACAATCCATGTCTTTACAGGCCTGCAAATGTAGTGCATTTCTGCTCCTTTCAACAGCAAAGTACCTTCACTGTAATTTAACAAACCAAAGCTGCATGCTTTAAGACCTTGTAGTTACAAACATGATTTGCAATTATGAAAAAAACAGCATGGCCTTCTACATTGAAAGTCAAATTAATATATTCTACAGTAGATGGTCATAATGCCCAAATCTGTGCGAAAACATGTTTTATGTGCATTTAGAGTGGGATCATTCTTTTGGGTCTGTGGTATTTCTAGCACTGCTCTCATCTGCCTTTGGATTCCTCTGGGGAAAATCTGCATTTGAAGAGCTTTTTGTTGACGACACAAAGCGTGATGGCTTTTCGCAATTTTGTTTTGCGGTATTTGTTCTGTATATGGTAAAAGCTGGCGATGAGATTAATGTATCACTGCAGGACAGCTAGTTAGTGGTCACATAAAAGCGCTTGTTTGAAATGACAGGCTGCTGTGTTTTCTTTGATTTTCTCCTCTGAGAGCTGAGCCCAGGATAAATAGGATAATTTATTAAAGGCACGCTTTATCTAATTCCTTTGTTGTTCTTTCATTGCCTGTCCCTTTAGCTAGCTATCTTTTGTGTTTTATATCAAATAGAATAGTTCATATTTTGCAAAATGGGCTTTTACGTGTGTATCCACATTGCGATGTTTATATTTTTGAGGTGTGTGGTTCTTAAACTTAGTAAACTGCCTTTGAAAACAACATTAAGGCATTGCAACAAGCTTGCCCAAAAAATCTATCACAGATGTTCAACAAAGTAAGATAAATGTTGAATTGAAGTACTAAAAACCTTAAAACGTTGCCTTAAAACGTTGTGGAGTATTTGAGCATTGTGTATTTTTCTGCTTGCTATAGAATTTGTCATTTGTATTTGTTTTTAAAGGGTTCGTTTATCTAAAAATTACGATTATCCCATAACTAACTCACCCACAAGCCATCCTAGTGTATATCTTTTTTATTCTTTCAGCAAAACACAATCTGAGTTATATTAAAAAATATCCTGGATATAACTTTATAATGGGAGTGAATAGTAACTGAGATTTTGAAGCCCAAAAGAGTGCATCCATCCATCATAAAAGTAATCCATACGGCTCCAGGGAGTTTATAAAGGCCTTCTGAAGTGAAGCGATGGGTTTACTACTTTATAAACTCTAATCACTAGCATCCGGTAACAGCCGTCCGTGCATTCACTGGACGAGAGCTGAGTTCCGACAGAAGAGTGACCTCTGAGCCGACGTATGATGTTAGTACGGTGTACATTTTAGGACATCCTCAGACCTCAGACATATGAAGACAAGGCATCATGCCTCAGACTAAAAGGCTTCAGTCATTGGACAAAACGGCATCGCGTCTCAGACTGAAAAGCTTCAGGTCTCAGGAAAAACAATGTCAGGTCTCGTACAATTAAGCCTCAGACAAAAAGGCATCAGACATAAAGGCATCGTACGAAACGGCATCAGACAAAACAGACTCAGACAAAAAGGCATCAGACATAAAGGCATCAGGCGAAACGGACAATTCTCTTTAAACATTCTCGTTTTAGACTTCTAATTCATGACCAGTGTTTTGCTCTAAACTCTGCGCTTCTGCATTTGTCAATATGTCATGCGTCAGGTCAGAGGTCACTCTTCCCTCGGAGCTCGACCCGTGTACGGAAGCCAGTGATTCTAGTTTATAAAGTTGTAAATAAGGATATTTTTCTTAAAACAATGCATCGCTTTGCTTCAGAAGGCCTTTATTAACTCCCTGGAGCTGTATAGATTTTTGGGCTTCAAAATCTCGGTTACTTTTCAATCCCATTATAAAGCTTGGAAGAGCTAGGATATTTTTTTTATATAACTCCGATTGTGTTTTGCTGAAAGAAGAAAGTCATATACACCTAGGATGGCTTGTGGGTGAGTAAATTATGGGATCATTTTCATTTTTGGATGAACTATCCCTTTAAGTATATCTGTTTAGCATTATTTTATTTTATTCCAGGTTCAGTTTTAGTAATTGTAGTACTTTAACTTAATTCAGTTATTTTCCAAGGCAACTTTTCAACAATAAAATTAAGTTTTATTTGATATAGCTATACATTTTATTTTATTTAAGCTTTTTTTAATCACAAAAATGTTTAATAGTGTTGTTATTGTTAATTAAATAAACTAAAACTAATTTAAATTTATTTGTAAATTCAATGTAACCGTATTTATTATTTTTATTTTGAGAATAAACTGTATACTCAGCAAATGCCAACAATTTTTGTCAATTTCTTTTTTATTTCTTCTGAATGTGTGGAGAAACACAAAGTTGAAAAACCTAAATTAACCTAGCTGACACCCCAAAGTCTCCTGTGCCATGAAAGAGCAATAAACTTTTCCTCTGGGTGATTATTACTGTCATTATTTTTGTTGCATGACTTTTTGTAACACAGTAAGAAATGCATTAGAAAGCTCAGTGAAGCCCTTTACTCTCATTTCAAAGCAGAGATATGGAAATGCTCATGATGAAAGTTCTCAGCTGCTCTGGTTCTCGAGATGTGCCGTGTGTATTCAAATCAAGTGCGTGGATTTTCAGAGGTTTTTACAGCATTAAAGGGAAGAATGAGGCTCTTTTAATATGGGATGACACTTAAAAGTCTAACTGCAGTCAGAAACATCCGCCTGCAGTTGAACCGCTGACTTCCTTTTATCAACTGAGTAATAGCAGATGAATTTAAGGGTTATCATGGTCAATTTTTAGTCTAGACATCTCAGATATATAGGTCATACATATTGACATATCTTAAAAGGATTGTTTCATTTAAAGTTTGTTTCCTTGCAACAACATATTTTTTGTGGCACTTTTTTGACATTTTGAACCTTTTGAGTTCTGAAAGTTATGGTATGTTTTCATAGTACATTAAGCTTTTGAGAAAAAAAAATCTCATTATATATAGAGCCCTTTAAAGGTTGTAATGAAAATGTGATTTTGCGTATTTCTGAACATGTACTGTAACTTGGGTAACACTTTACTTTGTAACTTTGCAACTATGTCATTAGAGAATTAGTGTCTGCTTAATATCTTGATATTTTGATGCTCCCCAACAGGCATTTTACTTACTATAAGTAACTTTGCAAGTGCATGTCAACTTGTTCTACTAACCTGAACCCTGACCTAACAGTCTCAAATGAGAGTTAATTGATATGTAGTTTCACAGTTACTTATAGTTAGTAGAATGTCTAAAATGGACTATGGAAATAAAGTGTAGCAATATTGTGAGTTCTTCTGTGTGATTTATTTACTATTAATTACAATGTATATATATTTTCCAGTTTGTCCAGATAAGCTGCCTGGACTACAACCCTGGACCCCCGGTCACAATGAAGCCCACAGAGTCACCATCGGCTACGGTCGCAAAGTCGTCCTCACCTCCTCTGCGACCGTCCATTCCATCGAGATCCTCAACGGAGGTAAAGCTTCCTAATAAAACCTCTTTCAAACTTCTCTGCAGCATTAAAGTGCCACAAAGATTTACATCCTTCACGATGAAAGCAAAACTTGACATGAGCTGTGACAGGCTTAAATCAAAACACATTTCAGACGTATCGCCCTGAGCGTGGAATATTCCGGAGTTTGATGGGGAAATTCCATCACATTCCCTGCCAGTGAACATTCACTGCAAAAATGGATTTCTTACTCAGTTTCTTTGTCTTGTTTTTCAGTAAAATACCTAAACATTCTTAAATCAACATACATTTACTCGAGAGGCAAAATGTCGAGATTGAAAGCCTAAAACAATTATCCAAATTAAGTGAATTCTAAGTGAAATATCTGTCAATGGGGTCAGAAAAATAAACTTAAAGGCAGGGTAGGTGATTTGTTCCAGAATTTTTTTTGTGATGCTGGTTGAAAGTCTCTTCAAAGTTAAGTGGTCTAAATGTATTATATGTATATATATATTGTCTGCGTAAGGCTTAGGATCATAAAATGTTCGTTCAATCATTGCATTCGTCCGAATGGTAGGTCAGTGCTCTCTAAGTTGTTCATGTTTATTATTATGTTATTATTAATGTTAAGTGCTTTGAGACATGAGGTTTAACGGTGTCTCTCGTCTCGTGATGCTTTGCAGACTCTACTGTGTTAGACGGCTTGGCTTTGGAGACGCCCTGAAGGGAGGGTGGAATCTCATGCATTCAAAGCTAACTTGCCTACCCTACCTTTAATTCAAAGAAGTTTCATTCAACAAGTTTAATTCAACATAGTTTTTTTTCTGGTCACCATGATTTTGCCAAGTTGGACATGTTCTGGATCAGCATATTTTGTTGATTCTGGAACATCATTTCTATCCAAAAATTTAGTCCTAACCCTATCCACACCCCTAAACCCTACCTAGAACATAAAATTCACCATTTTTAATTTTAAGGTTAAACTCACTTCATTTTTATACATTACAAAACTTAATATCTTCAGTTATTTTGTCTCAACACTGTAAAAGCAAAATTTTTGTCTTAATTCTTTAAGTACAATCAACTTGAATGTTTAAGTCGTTTCAACTTAAATTACATTAAACTAACTTTAAAAAAGACTTGAATCTAGTATAACATAAAAAAGTTGAAAGTTAAAGCAATGTATTAATCCGGATCTGATGAAGGACCTGCGCCTGGACACGACGACAACGCAGTCCTGAAGTGTCAACTAGTCTCTCCCTAGTGAAGGCCTCCTTCCCTTTACCTCTGTACTGATATATATTAATCATATAATTTTGTATAGTGAAGTTAATTTATCTCAATTTAATATTTGGATATTTCCAGCTTACAAAATTGTTCTAAGAATATTTTAATATGTTCCCACTAAGTTATATATATATTTTTTTTTTTCTGAATGTTCTCGTCTAGTTTTGTAAACGTTTTAAAAACTTTTTTCTTGGTCATTCGAACATTATTATTACTTTATATTTCAAACATTATGGGAATGTTACTTTTGAATGTTCCCTAAACATTTTGAAATATGTAGTAACATAAACGTTAGGAAACATCAAACTAAACGTTTCAGGTAAAAACATTCCATGACTGATCTGTAAATAATATTTTTGTGCTAACATTTTAAGAACATTATTAAAGACTAGATAACTTTGAATGAACATTCTATTAATGTTACTGGCATAATGTTTGTCCATAACTTTGAGAGAACCTTGCCAGAACGTTAGCTTAAATTCTGAGAATGTTCCCTTTCAGCTGTGTTTGTACTAGAAATCAAGTCAAACATACAGAGTAAGACATTTTTTGCAGTGTTTGTTTACTTTTAGAACTAGAATTGGAGTTGGAAAATATCCTGCATGCTCATTGGTTGAAAATCAGTGGTGAGAGATCAGGATTGGCTTGATTATGTTGCTCTTTTTAGGGAAGCTTGTGATAGCCGATTCCAATCGACCCATTTTTCTGCGGGCTAGGCACATCCTTATCGGGAACAAGGGCGAACTTCACATCGGCAGTCCAGAATGCCCTTACAAAGGCAACCTCACTATCTCTCTCTTTGGCAGGTATGAATGTAATTTTTGAAAAAAATCATCAGACTCCTGCAGCCTTCATAAGGGCACTTACAGAGTAAAGAAAGTTTTTGAGGAGCATTTTAACGGATAGAAATGTGTTAGATCTGTTTTGAGCCTGTAATTTTAACCCCATAAACACATTGGATCATAATTGATACAGAAATTTCTAAGGCCTCTAAATTATCAATGTGATTAAAACTTTGTTGAAAAACCTGTTGCACACAATCTACTACATGCCTTCTGTCGTCTGATTGATAGTTTATACTTTTTTAACATAATTGTAAAAATGCCATGATTTAGGTTGTTGGTACACATGTATTTAATTGCTGTAAAATCTTTACTGTTTTTTTAAGCAGTAATATTTCAAGATGAACACTTACTGGACTGAAATAATTTAAGTTTACTTTTTACTAATTTTTACAGATTTTTTGAAAAATCTGACAAATATAATACATAATACATATAATGCTTTTGAGGAATATTTGTTTGTATATCTCTCAATCATCATTGTATTGCATTGCATTATATGTTTTGCCCTCCACAATAAAAACTACAGAACTTTGTTAATATATCTAAGCATTTAAGATAGTCTGACCTATAAAATCTTCAAACTTAAAGGCTTTGTAAACTTTCAGATAAACTTTACTTTTCTATAATATTGTTATGTTATATACATTTCTTTAAAATTCAGTGCGGTTTAATTTTACTTTCTAAAATTACAAATCCAAATCGCATCTGGAACTGAATTGGAATTTAAAAGGCATTCTCAATTCAATTCTGAATCACGCACAACCCTACATGGGACAATCTGATTAGTTGTATTTTTTCTTCTTCTTCTTCTTCTTGTTTTCAAAAAGGTCTGATGACAACGAGGTTGAACACAGTTATTTTGGCCGCAAATACATTGGCGTTGGAACTGGAGGAACCTTAGAAATTCACTCAGGAAAGAAGCTGTCATGGACGTTCCTGAGCAAAACACTCCATCCTGGGCAGGGTAATGAGAACAGTTACCATTTCGAGAGGAGCTGGGGAAACAGAGGCATCATCATTCACGTCATTAACCCCAAGACTGGAGAGGTGCTTCACTCTGATAGGTCAGTGAGACATGATTTCACATTTTCTGCTCTTAAAGTTTATTTTTAATAAATGCGTTTTTGCTTCTTGATGGATTAGAGGTTGTTACTTGAGTACATCATGTAAAACCAACCAACTGATGGTTTTAATGTGCAGTTGGAATTAAAACAGTAATTACAAATTGACTGTCAAAACAAACAGCGCATCCAAGTTGGCTTCATTGCAGGCAATTGATCAGCAACTATTTTTCATTGCAGAAACAAGCATCTGTTATTGAATCACAGACTTCAAAACAATCATTAATGCTCAGTATGCTTACTGGCTTCTGTAACGTTCCTTGACTGGTCTATGATAAATCTCTGTGACCCACTTTTATGTTTGTGTGTATATATGTGTGTGTGTGTGTTTGTAGGTTTGACACATATAGAAGCAAGGACGAGAGCAGGCGGCTGGCCCAGTATGTAGACGATGTAGAAACTGGGCAGATCTTGGCCATGGTGGTTAATGATGAAGGATCCAACAACCTGGAGGATCTGGCTAAAAAGACTCTCACTAAGCTGGGTAGCCGGCACTTCCATCGACTTGGCTTCCGGTAATATGACCCGTTTCCAACTTACTAATACCTGCTTATCCATCCGTGACATGTCTAGAGTTCTCTTCAGCATTAGTTGGACACTGAATTTAGGGTAGTCCGATTTAGTCGAGTATGCATGTGTCAATCAGCCTGAATGCATTCACATCGCTAGTCTGAGACCAGTGAAATATGTTTCTTGAAATAGCATCTAAATCAGTGGCAAATCCTGCAGTTCTGTCTTTCTGCACACAGTTTAGTTCCAACTCTAATAGGAGACTAGAGAAAGATTTTATAGAGCGTTTGGTGGAAATGCATAAAACATGCCTCAAGGGTGTGGATATAATAATAATAATAATAATAATACTTTTTACTGTTATAGCACCTTTTACACATAAAATGTAACTCAAAGTATTTTATAGCCTGGAATATAAAAGGGTTTAAAGAGGCCATATTATGCCTTTTTACAGAATAGGTCTTTATATTTGAATGTTCAAAAATCACATTCTTTTTCATATATTTTACATTGTTGCAGCACCTCTCTTCCCAGTGTGTCAGTAACGCTCTGTTTAGTTCTGGGCTGCGTTTCTCAAAAGTATCGTGAGCTAAGTTGATCGTAGAGACCATTGGTGACAATGGCTCTATGATCTACTTAGGCTGATGATGCTTTTGAGAAACACAGCCCTGGCCTCTATGAAGCCCCTCCTTTCAAAAAGCGCAATGTGCTCTGATTGGTCAGCAGGATGAGTGTGTTGTGATTGGTCAACCGCTTCCAGCGTGTTTAAAAAATGTCACACCTCTTACCATAACCATGAGTTTCAACACACTACTATCGCAACTCAATCAGGCCTCGCCCATTTATTTTGAGTATGGAATTATTTACTTGAGGAATATTTTGACGTGAACGTTCCCGGAAGAAGTCTCAAGACTACAATGGAGGCGTTTCAGGGAGTTAAGAAACAGTGCTTACTAAGGTAGAGAATAACTTCCTTTGGAGTGACTTTGTGCTTTGTAACTTTGCAGACCTTTTTTCAACGCACAAACAGCAACATTAAGAAATGTAAAAGGCATAATAGTTCCTCTTTAATAAAAAAGGAAAGCAAAAAAAAAAGAGCAACAAGCCAAGTCAATTTGAAATAATGCAGATTCTTTTTTTCTGCACAAAGGGTTGTGTGTTTTTTATCCTAAAAAGCATGTACCGATGACACACCATGCAAATCTATACCAGAGTAAGTATATAATACGGGCAGCTAACTAATTCTAATCGCATAATGTTTAGGATGGATAATAATGAATTTGGGATGTGGTGCGTGATTGGCTGGTTCAGGTGTGTTTGATTAGAGTTGGAACTGAATTCTGCAGGATGATCCATCTCCAGGAACAGGATTTTGGCAGCCTTTTCAGTTTATGCAATATAAATTGCATGAATTTATGAAGTCTATTCTAGAAAATTACTAGAACGAATCCTATAATATTGCAAATGGGCTGCAGATCGTTATGTATTAGGAATGAAAAAATCCACTGGAGTTTATAGCTGTATACTCTTTCTGAATGTCAACAATATGGAATTGTAGGAGAAACAAAGCTGATATTCTAATGGAACCGAGGACTCCGTTATGTCTAATAAACTATGAAACGGCAACCTCTGAGCAATATTTTTTTTTCTCTGAGATGGATCAAATAAAATAGTTGTTTACATAAGTGAAGCTGTGCTGTGAGAATAATATCAGCATAGCTGTGACAGATACCAAGTTTGGAGTAATTAAAAAGTTTAATGAAAAACCAGGCTACAAATACAGACATGGTTCTAGATGTGATTGATTGTTTCCCACACACAATTCTAATCACATCAGGAAAAATAGCTTGGCACAGAGGCCTTTACAGTGTGTGTGTATATATATATATATATATATATATATACATTTTACATCTGCAAAATGGTTATGTTCACACTGAACATGAATTTGGCATCCTGATTAAAGATTGCATGTCATTTATTTCCCTCTCCAGTCTCTAAACTCAAAATTAAGTAGAATTGCTGCTTGCTTCCTTAGATATGAAAATGATGGAGCCAGTGAAAATGGCCATTGGCACAGTGCAGGTTTATTTGCTACTAAGTGCCTTCCTACAAAGCTCTGAGTATCTTTAAAAAATTGCCACTTATATAGCAAAATTTGTCATTCTAGTGATTAGTTTAATGTGCTGTATGAAGCAGACAGTCAGTGAATTGAGCGGGTAGGTGTGAGCACTGCCATAACAACGCAAGAACACACTTTAAGTATGCTCAGTTTGCATACTTGTATAACGTATTCTGGCCTTAGTCCTCATAATTAGTTTATTACATATATATACATAATGCATAAATACATTTCATACATATAATATGAAAATAAAATAAATGACAAACATTTAAAAAAAATGGTGTAGGGTCAGCATAAGATTGTCTAGCAGTGTTATTTTAATATATCCGAAAATTGGACTTTGGTTTGTGGTGACATTTCCTCCCGAAATCTCTGCATCGTCACATGTGGTGGGCGTTGAATGCACAGAGAGCACTCCTGCTGGACAGATGGTGCAGCAACACCTCTTTGGCCCGTCAGTCTGGTCTAGCTGAAGAAAATTGTGCTGGTGATTGTGTCAGTCAGGCTGTTTATCTCAGAATGGAGCATGGGCGGATGGGAAACTCTGATGCACGAGCCGCCAATCACATCTTAAGTCAACATCATTTACTGCAGTGAAAGTCAGAATGTTTGTCTAGGAGGGACAACCTATTCATGGCCAACTTCTCAGACTTATTTATCCCTCATACGTCCTTTTTCTCCTGTGTTTGTGTGTGTGTGTGTGTGTGTGTGTGTGTGTGTGTGTGTGTGTGTGTCTGCAGGCATCCGTGGAGTTTTATTACAGTCAAAGGGGACGCCTCCACAGCGGTCGAGGATCATGCCGTCTATCAGGGTGAGCCTCTTTTGCCCACTTCTTTGCTCAGCGATGGAAAGCAAACAGCAGCAAATAAACGAAATATCTTGAAGGCGAGCCGTTTCTCTCTCCTAATGCTGTGTGTTTTTGTGTGTTCAGGAACCAAGGCTTCGTCTGAGGCCAGGAGCTCTCGGGTGTTTCACTCGGGTTACGGAGAGCATTTCACCATCACCACCATCAGTCAGTGGGTTCAAGGTACAAACACACCTCTCCACCTCTGCAAAACACCCATGATTCATTTTTCAGGTTCAGGTTGGTTCATGGCGGTTTGGTGTTGGTCTAGCTGGAGACCAGCAAAACTGGTCTTAAATTTTACTTAAATCACTTAAATTTTCTTCACAAAAGGAGAAGTTAATAGGGGTTGTTAAGCTTTGAAAGCAGCATAAGCAGAAAAGCTGCATAAAAATATCATAAATCAATGTGCTACTGAATGTTTCAAGTCTTATGAAATCATGATATCTTAAATTTCACAGAAAAGAATTGAACATGTTTAGTGCACTGAATCTTGTGTAGTTTTTTTTTAAGAATGACGAAATAAAGGCGGAATTAAGAAATATATTATATTATATTATATTACGCGCGATGTTGCCTATAGACAAAAGCTGTCTGTCAGACGGCATGTACCATGAGTATTAAGTTCTCTTTCATGTCTTATTGTGCTCAAACTGTCAAATACATGCAAGGTTCACATGACCACAGTCCGTTATGTCTGTGAACGTAAACAGCAAGTAAAGAAATCGCATGTGTATATTAGATCTGTGTATTAAAGTGAAAGCAGTGTAATATACAGTAAATACTGTTATGCTGTTAATACGAATCAAAGGAAAAAAAAGAAAATCTCTCACTGCTCTTGACTGAATAACTTTAGTGGCTTTAATAAGAAAACATTTCTTACATGAATGCTGCTGTTAAATGCTCTGGCGAGGAGATAAACATGGTGGAATGTGTACAGTTCACTCAGGGCGGGGTCTATGCTAATAGGGCGGAGTCTGTCAGCAGTCGTGGGCGGGGCCTGTGCAATTTGACGTCACAAAAGCTACAATCTGCAAAGGCTTGTTCTGAGACACTGCTTATGATTTATGGGGATTAAAAAAGGAGTGGGTGGATTTTTACCTTTATAATGTGGCTGTGTACACACACTGCCGCCACACATTTATGTTCAAACACCATGTAAGAGTGAATTTTGCATAATGGGTCCCCTTTAAACAGCTGCAAGAGCAACAATGCAGATACGACTGTAACTAAACCAAAGATTACAACAAATAAAAACACTTAATAATAATACCCTCATGTCATAATATAAAGGCAACTATAAAGGCACTTACTAAGCTGCATTATTTTTGCAATACTTTCCTGTTTACCCATCTCACTGTTATTCTTTCATCTCTGTTGCAAATACACTAGTCTTCTGGAGTTCAAGAGGAAAGTTAAAGAATGTATGTACAATATTGCTGTGTAGGTTGCATCTTTTAGGATGGCTCCCTGTACAAAGATGAAAATTAAAAGGATTTTGACTCTTGTCAAATTTTTGGTTTCCTTCATTGTGAAAAGATGGAAGTAGATAAACACTAGAGATAGGACTAGCAGCATCTGCTGCCACCATTATATTAGGAAGCAAAGCATATTTTCAGAGATTGTTTAAAGGTGTCAGGTGTGGGGTTGAGGAGATGAAGCAAGGACTCAATTGCAGGAAAAATGGGTTTTTATTAACTATTAAAAATAAAAACAAATGCAAACAAAACTACCCCGTAGGGGAAAACAAATGACTTGACTGACTTGACTGACTTGACACAAGGGGTAACACACCAGGTACACACGACAACGAAACCGCACAGGACTGCAAACACAGGGAGAATAAATAGGGAGACAAAACAAAGGAGTAATGAGGGAGGACAGGTGGGGCAAATAAATCAATCAGGTAACGAGGGAGGACAGGTGGGGCAAACAAATCAATAATCAGGTAACAAGATGGGAGGGGCTAGACAATCAACAGGAGAGCACATGGCACAAGGAAACATGACAAGCCATGTGCTCACACCAAACACAAGACAAAACATGAGTGTCAGGGCTCTGTCACAAAACCAAGAAATAGACAAGACAGAAGTGACAGAACCCTGACACTACCCCTCCTCTAAAGGGACGCCACCTGGCGACAGGAACAAGACATAAAAACTCACCAACAGACAACACAAGACGGGTAGATCAAAACACAGAGACAAAGTGGGGGGGGGGAGGGAGGCCAGCCAAGACAGAGCCAGCATGACAGTCCAGGAAGTCTCTATAAGGGACCAGGGAGGGACAGGAGGGTTGAGCCAGGGAGGCTCATGGGGGTCTGAAGTCCCAGCAGAGGGCCATGGCGGGACAGACCAGGCAGGCTCCAGCGGATCAGGAGTCCCAGCAGAGGGCCATGGCGGGACAGACCAGGCAGGCTCCAGCGGATCAGGAGTCCCATCAGAGGGCCATGGCTGGATAGACCAGGCAGGCTCGAGCAGATCATGAGTCCCAGCAGAGGGCCATGGCGGGACAGACCAGGCAGGCTCGAGCGGATCAGGAGTCCCAGCAGAGGGCCATGGCGGGACAGACCAGGCAGGCTCCAGCGGATCAGGAGTCCCATCAGAGGGCCATGGTGGGATAGACCAGGCAGGCTCCAGCGGATCAGGAGTCCCAGCAGAGGGCCATGGCGGGACAGACCAGGCAGGCTCCAGCGGTTCATGATTCCAGGCTGAGGGCCAAGGTGGACCAGGCAGATCTGAATACTTGGCAGAAGGCCAGGATGGGTCAGGTAGCACAGACTGGGTTGGCAGGACAAGACATTTGGGTGACTCTGGGAAGGCCTCCGGGCTGGCAACGGGCTCTGGGACAGCCTCCTGGAGCTTGGGCGGAACCAGCATGACTGGCAGCATGGACGGAGCCGGCAAGGCAAGGCGCTTGGGTGGCGGCGACAGGGCAAGGCGCTGGGGCGGCGCCGGCAGGGCAAGGCACTGGGGCGGCGCCGGCAGGACAAGGCGCATGGGCGGCGCCGGAAGGGCAAGGCGCATGGGCGGCGCCGGAAGGGCAAGGCGCATGGGCGGCGCCGGCAGGGCTAGGCGCTGGAGTGGCGCCGGCAGGTCAATGAGCCTGGGGACGGCCTCTGGGCTGACAGCAGGCTTTGGAACGACCTCCGGGCCCTGTGGTAAGCAGGAAGACTTCATCCTTCTCTGTTTTTCTTGAGCGAGGCGGCGATGCAGCCTCTTCGGCCAACACTGGGGGCGCTGCAGCCTCTTCGGCCAACACTGGGGGCGCTGCAGCCTCTTCGGCCAACACTGGGGGTGCTGCAGCCTCTTCGGCCAACACTGGGGGCGCGACAGTGAAAGTGGATGGCTCTGGGAGCACCAGACTTCTTAAGACGGAGGAAGCCTTCCTTCTCTTCCTCCACTTACGTTTGCAAGGCGATGGTGTGGAGATTGCTGCCTCTGGGGGAAATGCAGCATTGACGGCCACCTCTGGGGGAAATGCAGCATTCGCCTCAGGATAGGTGGCAGATGAGGTGGACCAGTTCTTCCTCCTCCCTCTCCCCGAAGGAGTCATCGGAGGACTGGGGACCTGCCAGCTTGTGAGGTGAATGGGAGGTGGGCCAAGAGGCGGGAGACCACCCTCCTCCCCACGGTGGTATACAAACCCCACAAACTGCCAGAAAGACAATATCCCCAGCATTTCCATCTCCCAGATGCTGACCGGCTCATTCAGACCGCTGTTAAAAATGTCCTTAAGCGCAGTGTTGTTAATGTCGAGCCCCTCCGCAGTGAAGACAAACTGGTGGGCAAACTCCTTTACTGTAGACCTCCCTTGACGAAGAGAAAAGAGCTTGCCATAGCGTTCCATCGTCTGACGAGCGGAGGGGCAAGGGCTGGGAGATGGGAACAGGAATATGCCCATTCTCTGCTGAGTCCTCTAGTGGCTGTTTCGTTCTGTCAGGTGTGGGGTTGAGGAGATGAAGCAAGGACTCAATTGCAGGAAAAATGGGTTTTTATTAACTATTAAAAATAAAAACAAATGCAAACAAAACTGCCCCGTTGGGGAAAACAAATGACTTGACTTGACTTGACTTGACTTGACTTGACTTGACTTGACTTGACTTGACTTGACACAAGGGGTAGGTACATACGACAACGAAACAGCACAGGACTGCAAACACAGGGAGAATAAATAGGGAGACCAAACAAAGGAGTAATGAGGGAGGACAGGTGGGGCAAATGAATCAATCAGGTAACGAGCGAGTACAGGTGGGGCAAACAAATCAATAATCAGGCAACAAGATGGGAGGGGCTAGACAATCAACAGGAGAGCACATGGCACAAGGAAACATGACAAGCCATGTGCTCACACCAAACATGACTTGAACACAAGCACAAGACGAAACATGAGTGTCAGGGCTCTGTCACAAAACCAAGAAATAGACAAGACAGAAGTGACAGAACCCTGACAAAAGGATTGTTTATGTGTTGTCGAAGGGCTAAAATTTGCATTTCAGTCTAGGAGCGAGTCATACGGTGTCCATACAGTTTAATCTCATTTAATCCCAATGTATTTAAAAGCTTTGGCAAAGCCACTGTAGTGTGTGTTAATGTTGGGGTGTATGTGAAGGATAACGCACATCACCCTCACCCTCCCAATCAAACACCCCACACTCCTCTTACAGTGTGAACTAAGAAATTAATACAGCGGGAAACAGAAAGACAGAGCACAGAGAAAGACAGAGACAGATCCTCCATTTTGTACAAAGCAGATGTGCAACCACAATACTGGAGGACACTTGCACATATGCATGTTTAACTCTCTAAATGGGAGGGTGTTTCCACAAGGAGTCTTGTTGGGTTTAGCAAAGAAAATCTTTATAAAATTTGTCCCCAAAGTGTAGCCAAGTTAGAAATACACACTCACGCACAGTTAGGGTGACCAGACTGTTGTCCCGAATCCTGCCCTAATTATCCCGAAAATTATACTAAAGCAAAATCTTGAGTAGTTATAGTCTGATAAAACATTAAAAACTATCCGTGGAGGTTGAGTCGTCCTGCAGACAGCCCCTGCCGGCTGCTCAATGGCTGGTGAAAATCGGGCCGACTCCCCAAATTTTTTAAACATGTTTAAAAATTATCGGGAGGTGCTCGTAACGTGCTCGGTTCGTAATTCCTCTCACACGCTGCGAGCCACTGCCATGCGAGCATCACCGATTTCCACGCGATCATCTGCGAGCTCGTAAAACAGCAAAAATCGCACCGTGTACGCCCGCCTTTAGTCATAAACTGATGCTTTATGCCGATAACAGGTGTTGGGCAAGAGAAACATGACATGCAAGAACTTGCTAGTGTGTTAGTGTTGATGTGTGTTTGTCTGTGTGACAAACCTTATCATTTACGACACAAGCTGTTTGGCCAGACATTCTCTGCAGTGTTTTTTCTTTGCTTTGAGTCTGGTGAGCTAGCTTTGCAGAGCCGTGACCAAAACGGGCGATATAGTTCTACAAGAGATGAAGGGAATAAGTTTGACATTATTTCTGCAATGGCATACCTCTGGTGAATATTTCTGTAGCAACAGCGACAGATTTTCTGTTACAAGATTTGACAACAGATTTGACTGTTGACTTTGCTCGAATGATGGAATATCATAAATTTTGCATGTTATTTTGGCAAAAACGACATGTAACCAAATTCAGGGTTATTTTGTCTAGAAGTGGGTTACTCATAGTCGGACTATAGTTAACCGAAATAGTGAGATGACAGAGATTGCTTGCTGGGTAAACTTTAATGTCAGGATTTTTTTTTATGTTTTTTTAAAATAAATTATTAATATTTTTAAGCAAGAATGCTAACGACATTTACAGTGTTACAAAAGATTTCTATTTCAACTAAATGCTGTTCTTTTGAACTTTCAATTCATCATCCAAAAAAATCCTGTTACATGCAAAATTGTAAATTTGTTTAAATTATATTTATATTCTATTAAACAATATTTAAATTATATTAAATAAAAAATATATAAGTATAACACATAAATTAATTACAAATATTTTATATGAACAAACTCCTTGAGGTGCGTAGATCTAAAAGCAGCTCAAAATCAAAAAAGAAAAAATCAAGATCCGCACACAAAAAGCTCGCATAAATGTATTGATGAGGGCACAAATAAAGTCCAAAAGGTGAAAAAAACGCAAATGTTTTCAGGTTTAACCCTTCATCAGTGCCGTGTGCTTATTTGTGGCCTCTGGACAATACATTCATGTCAGTTTTTTGGCCTTTTTTTCATGTGCGGATCTTCATTTTTTAATTTTTTTAAATATATATTTTACATACATAAAATGTCAGGGTAGAGTCAGCATAAAAGGACTGTCATAAACTTATGAAATTATTAAACTCCGAAATGATCAGTCAGATCAAAATATCACTGTTTCTCAAACACAAGCAATCACATGATTTCAAAGGACTTTGGATTGGATTATAGCGTATGGTCATATGCAGCGGTTGCGTTAACTGAAAATGTTCCTCCATTTACTGAATTTTAAGAAGATTGACTGACGCTCTCCATCATTTTGACAGATTAAAAAGGGGTATCTGGTCTAATGCGTTTCTCTACTTTAGAAACATCCCCACAGTAAAAGATACTAGATTAAGAAAAAAGGGGGGAAAGACAATTTAAAGTGTCCCTGTGAAAACAGAAGAGAGAAGATTTGAGGAGAGAGAAATGATTCATATGTTATTGCTCATTAAAGAGTCTCTTTCACATTGTTAGAGCAGAAAAGGCCAAGAACCTACTACTCAGTGCTTGGTAAATAATTTTTTTGCAATAGAAGATGTCAAGTGTCACATTAAAAATACCAAGTGCTACAGTATTTTACAGATGGACAAAAATAGACCTTGACAGAAAATGTTCAAACCAGTATGTCAGAGTAAAGGATAATTTATTTGTAGTGCAACCTCTTGTCATATGGACTACTTTAATGGTGAATTCATGTTGAGATTTTGTTCTTTTTCCACCTCGGCAGTATAAATCACACTCCACTTTTGATGCATGGGAAAAAAACGCTCGGGTACTCTGTCTAACGTCTCCCATTGTGTTTCCTTGAAGAATGAATAATACAGGGTTAGAATGACATGGAAATAGGTTGAAGTATTCCTTCAACTAGTGAATCTCGTAGACCAGTATGGTGTTTCTTGTTGATGTCCTGCTGGTTAAGCTAGTTATGGTGACCAGCTGTGCCAGTCTTTCCAGCAGGGCTTTATAAAACTTTATCAAAAGTGAGGGTTAAGACATTTATAATGTTGCAAAAGATATCTATATATTTTTGAACTTTCTATTCATCAAAGAATCTTGGAAAAGAAAAAAATATTAATCAGTACAACTTGTTAACATTGATAATAATAAGAAATGTTTCTTGAGCAGAAAATCAGCATATTAGAATGATTTCTGAAGAATCATGTGATACCGAAGACTTGAGTAATGAGATGACTTGGAAAAAGTGTCCTAATCACCCTGAATTCACCCTAGATGAAATAATGCTGCTAAAATGAATCTTGTAAGAGTGTTCCATAATATGAATGGTGTAAACAGTGATCTGAAATGCCATATTTGGTTCACCTCCACCTCTCATATGTTGATCTCAGTAAAAAGATCTTCCAATATCCCATAATTCTCGACGCTGTTAAATAATATCCGTGTGGCGTCTGTCTGTCCGCCCCCAAGTCCCAGCAGCTTAATTTCCCAGCCCACCACTTACACCTGTACATCCTCAAGCAGTCCAAAAGAACATCCCCATTCAGAAGATACCATCTGTTTGTTCATCACCAAAGTGATAATTTAGTTAACAAGTGTGCAAGATCATATTATGGGCAGAGAATGAACTCATTTAGATGTAGAATTAAAGTTCTGCCATGTGATTACAGCGCACAGATGGGGAAAAGTGGGCTAAATTTATTCTGGAATTCCAGGAACAGGTTTGGGCCCATGAAGTCAAAATAAGAGCTTTGTGTTTATTAGCTTTGAGATCATTGATATGCTATTGGTATTTTACTGTATATACACAACCGTTCTAAAGTTTGGGGTCGGTAAGAACATTTTTTACGTTTGTGAAAGAAGTCTCTTATGCTTATTAAGGGTGCATTTATTTCATCAAAAATACAGTAAAATCAGCAATATTGTGAAAAATGATTACAATTTAAAATAACTGTTTTACGTTTTATTCTTGTGATGCAAAGCTGATTTTTCAGCATCATTATTCCAGTCTTCAGTGTCACATGATCCTTCAGAAATAATTTTAATATTCTGATTTGTGGTGGAAACTGTGGTCATTTTCTTTCAGGATTCAAAAGATTAAAAGAACAGCATTTATTGGAGCATTTATTTATTTATAAATGTCTTTTACTGTCACTTGAATTATCCATTTGAATGCTTCCCTGGTGAATAAAAGTATTAATTTATTTCAAATGTCAAATTAATTTCTGACCTAGATTTTTGAATGATAGTATATGCATTTTTCTTCTGGCAATGGATAAAAATGTCGATGACTTATCTTGCACTCAACTAAAGGCTACTGACAAGTTCTTCTGCCCCAACTTCCTGCTTCAATAGGAAATATGCCAACACAGGAAAGTCGTTGTCATCAAACTATTTTATGGGGTCTTTAATGGACATTTGTAAAAAATAAAATAAATTTTAGAATAATTGCTACATATATGTTTTTTATTTATTTAATTTTTTATGTATTTACTATTGAAAAGAGAAGATATACTGTTTATACATATTTTTTTTTTTTTCAAAGTCATGAATAAAACATTGGAATACGTTTTACAATAAAATGCTATTTTTAATCGTTCTTCTTCAAAATTTCACATTAGATTCAGTGTACTTTCCATTTCTTTGTAATTATTTGCTAAATTTACAAGCAGCTTCTGAGTGAAAATGATATTCAAGTAAATCCTACACCATTTTTTCCCTTAGTTTATGGGACATGAAGAATGTGTCCCTTTTTTAAAAGAAAGTAACTTGTAGCCTTTAATTTACATCACAGCAATGACAAGTTGTGACAACTTGTTTTGCCAACTTTTAGAAGTACCAAAGCATATTGATTAGCCTCAAAGCTATAAGGCATGAACAAAAATCCATAAAACATTGTGCGTAACACCTTTTTTAAGTGACAGTACAGTCACCTAACCATGAGAGTGATTTTGCAAGTCGTTGGTAATTTATACCAACACTTCAGTTTGACACCAATTCACTTCCCCCATGTTAATATACACTGTACATTTTCCATTACTCTCTTGGAGTGGATTCTGAGAGCTCTTTTGCATTGGAGGGCTCTTTATAATTTGTTGTAGCTCCTAATCATTTTCAAGTATTCCCCGAACAGCGTGAACACTTGAGATTTCTGCCCTGATCATAGTGGAGAGCGAAGGAGGAACGTCTTTTCGATTGCATGGCATAGGTGTCTTTTTTTGTCTTTGGTTTGATTTGAATGCAATGCAACCAAAGTAGGCTGAATTCCCCGTAGGTTTGGCAGTGCAGACGGCAAAACAAGGAGGGAGAACTGTAATTATCTCTGCATAAATAGGCTTTGACAGGCAGAATTGCAAAGCAGGAAGATTAAAGATGTAAATGAGACTAATATCTACACAGAGCCTGTTTGTTGGGCAATGCTGGAGGGATGGCAGCATTCTCCTGCGTTTTAATCTGAGTGTCTGTTTGTGTGGTTTTTAGAGGCCGAATGGACAGAATGGTTCGACCGTGATGACGAGAGGGGGTCAGGTGACTGGGAGAAACTGTCCGACCTCCACAAAGCTTTTCCAGAGCGTCTGTGCAGTAACCCTCTTGATATTGAGGTAAATATATGTTTGGATGAATGGAAGACTGACTTATTGCTTACTACACACTTACCAAATGCTTCTATATTTACTAAATAATCTGTGAAACAGAGTTTTCACATATTGTATTATATTATGGCCCATAACCATATGGTGGTTAGTATTAATAGAAAAACTATAGAAAAATATAATAAATTAAATGTTAAATATAAATTAAATTATAAATTAAATATAAGGCATTAAACTTAAACGGCATTAAACTATTTTTTCTGGATTCTTTGATGAATAGAAAGTTAAAAAGAACAGCATTTATTTGAAATATAAAAATATTTTGTTTCATTATAAATTACTTTAATGTTACATTTGTTTTGATCAATTTAATGCATCCTTGCAGAATAATAGAAAAAAGTGTGACCCCAAACTTTTGAATGGTACTGAATGTGAGAGATGGCTGTTTCACTGTATTTCAAATTTTCTTCTTTGTCTTCAGGCTGAAACTCTTGACGGCATCTCTGCCAACATGACAGGAGAAGTCTTCTCCAAGTTTGACAGAAACTATGGCTTTGTATGCCTCAACAAAGAGCAGATGGATGGGATTTGCCACAACTACCGTGTGCGTTTCCTGTGCGGCAAGCTTGGTATGTCACTTCAAACCCATATAACTGTTTCATGGAACACAATTGGAGATTTTCGGTACAATGTACCTCACGCTGCTCTATTGCATAGAGTGAAAGTGAATGGTAGCAGTATGCAAATCTTTCTCTATGTATGGGGTCAGATGGCATAGCTGCTTTTCATTGTCTCAACAAACAAGGCAAGGCAAGTTTATGTATATAGCACATTTCATACACTATGGCAATTCAAAGTGCTTTACAGAAAGGAATTAAAATAATCACAAAATAAAAGCAAGGAAAATGAAAACAGTTATAATAGAATTTGAAAGATATATATGGTACAGTTATAAAATGAATTAAAATAATTAGTTTTACTTTTACATAGATAAACACATAGATAAACTTCTCATCTGGCAAAGACTGGTGTATCATATTTTTCACAACTCACAGTTTTACTCTGAGTGATTACACTGTGTCTGTGGTGTTCTTTCGACGCGCCCAAAAAATCTATTGGACGTCTCCAATAGACCCTATTTTCCCCTAAAATCGGACAGGCGGAGCTCTAGGACTGACTCACGGGGTAACCTCGGGTTCACTGCCTCATCAGTCCACAACCCAAAAACCCATTTGTTCGTAAGCTCTAGGAATGGAGTCAATCCAGTCCGAAACCCACAGAACCTCGAGTTTAATCATGTCAAACTCACTACTCCAACACAGACCCAGGCCATCAGCATGGTTTCATCTCTCTTACCCAATTCTCAGTGCCATTTGAGTTCAGTTTAGAATAATTAGGAGGATGCAAAATAAAATACAGTGTAATCAGACGGACGTACAATAGCACAGTACTCATTCAGTAAATGCACAGCTAAACAGATGTGTTTTGAGTCTGGATTTGAATGTGTCTACTGTAGGAGCACATCTGATCTCTTCTGGAAGGTGTTTCCAGCTGCGGCTGGCACAATAGCTAAAAGTGGACTCACCATGCTTAGAGCACCGTGTAAACAGGTTTTGATGTTACATTTGGCCAAACAGTTGTATATCCCCCATACTGTAAATTAAATCAACTTTAGAAGGTTCAGTACAGCAAAAACAGTGAAAAAAAAATTGGAATCATCTAACATTAGCCTTATCAGACAAATAATGAAGTATTTAATGCTCACCAAATCTACACTTATTTGATCAATATATATTCCCCATCCATCTGTTTTATTCTGTTTAACTGCCATAAAGTATAATATTATTGACTTAAATTATTTGTGAAACTTGAGCTCTAATTTGAGCTGGATCCGAGACTAAGGCAACAGGGGGTGGAATGTGTTAATGAAGCAAAAATGATAGATGTAGTGTGTAGGATAGATGACAATGACCCTGCAGATCAAATCAAGTTAATCAAATCATAAAATTAAGTTATAAATGAATAAAAATCAAATATTCTAAAAATCCATGATTAGTTGCTATTTTACTACCTTTTGGGTTTGTACTTGAGATTTTCATTAGCGACGTTCACAAGCAGCTATGTGATGTCAATGGAAATCTTTTGTATTTTTAGATTCATCTTGGATCTCTGTTTTTTATTTTGTCTTTGGGCTCTTAGACACCGCAGCAGAATATGGTTGTCAGCCCTGTATTCGAGTCCTTAATATGGTTACGTTCACAGTCACACACAGTTCGGTTATTTACAAGGGTGACAATCGCATTCTATAACCAAACTCACACTTTTCAGGACTCACAACCGCATTCTCGAAAACCTGTGCTGTGTGAACCGAACCAGAGTGGACAACATTTGTCAGTCTGTCACATTGGCGTGCACAGACCTCTGCAAGCCACTGGTCTGTCACGACATACAGTGCGAGAGAGCCACTCTACGCTGCACAAACGCGTGTCTGCCGTTTGTTGCAGGTTTTCATGTGTGGTTTCCTGAATTCATATCGACCGAGATTATTAAGGTTTTAGATTTAGTCACTGTTTTCAATCGGACCGGCTCCTGTCAGTTTTGTGTGCTAAACGTGACTCAATTGCTCCGCTCTCCTCCCAGATATAAAAAGTGTTGTCGGATAATGAAGATTTGACAGATAAACTCGTTGCTCGATTGGACTCTTGTGTGTCAAAAGTGACAAGTTGTATGGGCTTTGATATTACTTTGGTCACTGACGCTGTGGTTACTGGTAAGAGAATACGGACTTGACTTCCGTTGCACGTTCATACAGACACTCAGACAGTATTCAAGTGATCTGTAAGTTGCACTGTAGGCTAAGTTGCTGTGTAAATGGGACATTTCTCAATGTCAATCCCAAAAACTAACAATGTGAACGTAGCATGGGCAGGGCCATTCAGTCATTTATTGGTGTGTAGTTCCTCTACACCAATTCAGTAAATTAACATCAGTGCTTTTATCATTTTTTCCTAGCTGGGTATGGACAGGATTTCCCTAGATACTAAAACAGCCTGGGATTAAAATAAAATGCTCTGTCCTTACGAAGGAAATTACCAATCAATTCTTAAAGTATAAAGTCCCGTTCTACATTTTATTTCTCACCGAATGTCCTGCTTTTTTTGTAAACATGTTAGTTTACACAACTGATATGGGTTGCGCTATATGTTTAACATTGACTAAGACCGTCATTTTAGAAGCAATTTCTGTCAAAACGTAATGAGAGTTTTGTAAAAACTCAGAGCGAAAGCTTTAACATCCTTTATAAGTGAATTGTGATGACCTCAAGAGCTGATGTTGGCAGCACTCTCAGACAATTTCTGGCAAATGTCAGCTGTTTACAAACAACTTCAGCTCTTACACTTGTCAAATAAAGTGTGCACTTTGCTATATTTAGACCCAAAAAAATGGATAAAAAGCTTCAGAAATATACTTCCCGCATTTTGTAATTTTGTTACATTGATTTTATTCCACTGAACATAATCTGGAGTGCATGAGTGCACCAAAACTGACATTTTATTGTCAATCAAGTTAAACTGCTCTCAAAGATTGCAGGCCCAAATCCCATAAGTGTCACATTTTGTGCTCTTCCTGTCAATGATTTTAACAGAACTCAAAGGTCACAGAAATGGCCAAAGTATTGGATTTTTCAGTCACATGTTTCAAGGTTTTATTTCCCCAAAATGGCTCAGTACATCTTGTTTATTGGTTGAAAT
This sequence comes from Gila orcuttii, assembly GCA_026230005.1. Lineage (NCBI taxonomy): Eukaryota > Metazoa > Chordata > Actinopteri > Cypriniformes > Leuciscidae > Gila > Gila orcuttii. The sequence goes on along the minus strand of JAPDVR010000001.1, from coordinate 16,470,852 downwards.
TGGTTTGTGTAAATCTAAACCATTGTCTGTCTGTAAATTCAGCCCAGGCTAGTTGATAATATGCCATTCTATAATTCATAACATGCTGCCACATAGCTTGGAAGTTTCTCCATCTGATTACAATTCAAAATACTTTATCTGGTTGTCTTTGCTTTAAAAGAGGTTTTAATGAATTCGTGTCACATTATGACTGATTGTGACCATTACATGAACTGATTGATTACATTTACTCATTTTCTCATGCATAAAGAAGCATGCATATAAAACATGTATTAATCATACTTTCAAAATGAATTGCTTTTAATTCATTTAGTTCCTCTTTTAAGGGACAAAAATACATAAAAGATGTGCTAGAATTCCAAGATCATGAGTTTGATTACCAGGAAACACATTAAATGTATTTGTTGAACGAACTGTAAGTTGCTCAGAATAAAAGCACCTGTCAAATGCATAAATGTAAAAGTAATGCTCTCATTAATGTTGGCAGCTTTGTTGCTCACAATGACTTTATGTTTGTTAAATGTCTCTATCTGGATTTGATTCATTTTATTTTTTACTTTCTATCAATCATTTAATGAATAAAAAAAGAGATATTAAGTTCTTTGTTCAAGTGTTTGGCTGGTCATGTTTAAAATGCAGAAACAATTTCATGTATCTTTAACGGATCTCAGATCAGATTAGACTAACACTGCATATAAATCTTTATATAGGGAATGAATGACGTGCATGCTAAATATATGTGTGTTGTGTCCTTCAACAGTGCGTCCACAGGCCTCCATCTCCATAGACACCTTGTCTAACTGCAGTATTCTGGATCTAGCAGACGAACCTCAGGGTTGGACATTCGGCGACAGGATCGTGGTGGCCAGTACGGACTATTCCATGCACCAGGCTGAGGAGTTCAGCATCTTGCCTTGTCCCTCTTGCTCGAGGAACCAGATCAAAGTGGAAGGTCGGTTTTAGCTCTGAAATTCCTCACTGAAGGTGTAAAGCAATTCAGCCTAATTGTTAGCCAAATGTTAGACCATTGTCATATGTCTGCTGCATCCACTGTGCCATCCACTTTAGTCCATTTAGTGTGCAAAAGTTAATACACCCCTGTTCAAAAAACATATTTTGTTGACACAATCTTTGCAGTGAGCAAACTTAACTTTAATATATTTTTGCGTATTTTAATGCACGGTTATTAAAGAGGACCTATTACATTGTTGCAGCACATCTCTTCCCAATCTGTAAGTATCGCTCTGGGTTGTGTTTCCCAAAAGCATCGTTAGCCAACTATGTTCGCAAGTTCTGTCGTTATCAGCATAGTTCATCCAGTCGTGTCTCCAGAAAACACAGATCTAATGAACATTCGCAAACAGCATTGCAAAGTTGTGTGGTTGGAACGACAGCTCTCAAGCTGAGTTTCTGGTTTGCTTTACATGTAGACTCAAAAATCCTTATCTTGAGGAAAATAAGCAAGCTGACATTCAGTACAATCTGTATCCTTTATTTAGAATACATACAAATGTAATTTATATCTTTTAGATTGTCAAGAGATTTAAAGCTCCGTTTTTAAAGAGTGCGCATGTATGAATATGCTTTAGTACGTAAGAACAAGCCTAAATTTAATCTGGAAATAAAGAAAAATAACTGAGAAAAATTAGCATTACATCTAGCATTAATTCGATCTCAAACAGATTCATTAATAGAAGTTATTACTCCTCCACGTACCTGACATCATTAATCAACGTGGCTGAACGACCAATTTGCGACTATACGGGTTCGGGAAAAAGTTGTGACTAGCTAGTTGATTTCTTCAACGATGCATCGTACTATGGAAGTGAAACAGCTAGTTACGTCACTTTACGGGAAACGCACCCTTGTTTAGTTCTGGTCTCTATGAAGCCCCTCCTTCTGAAAAGCGCAATGTGCTCTGATTGGTCGGCTGGACCAGTGTGTTGTGATTGGTCAACCGCTTTGAACATGTTTTGGAAATTTCATTCTCCTTACCATAACCCAGATTTTCAACACACTTCTAACACAACTCCTTGGGCCTTTTTTTGGATATTACTTGGGCAGGACTTATTTAAATGAGGAATTTTGCAAGTTCTCAGAAGAAAACTTTGCATTAGCAAGCACTTCTAATAATTACTGTATAAGTACCTACACAAAATAATTATGCACATTGTTGTTTAGTATTACTCAGCACTTACATAAAAACACAGAAACAGGGACATTTTAATATAAAGTGTGGCTGAAATAACAGCTAGCTGATTGCCGTCTTTGTTTGTGACACTTCAGTGCTGTCAACAGGATTTCATCTTGGCAGTTTACCAAGACTGGATGATTGGAAGCATTAGATGATATTTTGCATCAGAGAAAATGTTGAGCTCCAGCAGTTAGGAAAAAACGGTTCCTCATAGGCACAAAGAGTTCGTATTTCAAATAAACTCCTTGTAAAAATCCCTTCATTCTTGTCCTCCGTTTGGAATGTCTTACATCAGATTCAGGAAAGTTTTAAACTTTTCTGGAAAACTTTTGGGATGAAGTGTGTGTGAGAGAGAGAGCTTTTCATTCTGATGTTTAGAGTTGACCTGTGTTTATCTTCTTTTGGTTTAATTATATTCAGGTATTTTACTCAACAATGATGTGGTGGTTGACATTCAGAGCCTTCAGAAAGTACTCCCTCCATTGAATTTTTCCCCCGTTACACCTCCTGATTTTAATGCTAAAATAATTTTCTCCAAATTAGATGTAGCGCATCACTGGACTGCAATTTCAGCAAGTCATACCACAAATTCAATTGGATTGAAGCTTGTGAAGTCTAACTGGTCCTTTTTAGAATACTAACCTTTTCTCAAGCTTTTTAATAGACTCTGTTTCAAAACATCTTGAGCTGCCTACATTGACAGCATTTTAATGCATCATAGGCATGCTTACAATATGGACGGCGTCTTTAGACTAAGGTACCGTCTTAAGGCGGAACTATATGCATCCTTTGTGGAGACAAGGGTGCATTGTGATGATAAGACTAGTGAACAAAAAAAGATTTATTTAAAGGAATATTCCAGGTTTAATACAAGTGATGCTCAATCAACTGCACTTGTGGCAAAATGTTGATTACTGCAAAAATAATGTTAGACTTTTAGAATTATAGACTTTTTATGCATGTTAGTATGGATTTTGTGTGGAAAAAACTATTACTTGCTAAGATTTTCTGTTAAGTTCCAATTTTACAACTTTGTTGCCATGAAAAATACAGTAAAAGCAGTAATATTTTCCAATATTATTACAATTTAAAACTTTTTCCTATTTTAATGTAAGAGATTTCAAAATCTCCTCATGTGATGAATTATCAGCATCATTACTCCAGTGTTCAGTGTCACATGATCCTTCAGAAATCATTCTAATATACTGATTTGCTGCTCAAGAAACATTTATTATTATTATCAATGTTGAAATTGTGATACATTTTGTTGTTAAGATTCTTTGATGAATAGAAATTATTTTATTATAGCATTTATTTGAAATAGAAATCTTTTGTAACAATTTAAAGGGGACCTATTATGCAAAATTCACTTTTGCATGGTGTTTGGACATAAATGTGTGATGGCAGTGTGTGTACACAACCACCCTGCAGTGATAAAAATCCACCCACTCCTTTTTTTAAAATCCCCATAAATCATAAGGAGTGTCTCCCAACGACCTGTTTTCAGAATGCGGCTTCTGTGACATCACTAAAGCCACAGGGCCCGCCCACGAGTGTTGACAGACACTGCCGTTCTAACATAGACCCGCCCTGATCGAGTTCACAGCGAGTTGAGAGTTGTACACATCCGCCATTGCTGCACTGACGAGAATGTCTCCCAAGCGTTGTCGGTGTTGTGTAGCTGGATGTATTAATCCTCATAGCTCTATTTACTGGAGCGATAGGCATAACGTTATTGATCATGGCAGAAATGAAAGTGAGAGCGCGCACTTTATTAAGTTCATAGGAATTATTTTACGGATATACAGTTTACCAGTTTATTAAGCCCACCCTGAAAAGGTGTGTATATATTAGTTTACTGTGAGTTGTAACGAGTGTTTTTTTTACTTCGCTATGTATGTTGATGATAATGAAAGGGAGAGAGTGTTCTTATACAGTGTTTATTCAGCTCTTACAGTGATTTTCTAGAGTGAAATTGACACTTCATCTTTTGTGTGATGTACAATAAACTTCATTGAACTCATCAGTATATTTTTACAACATTCGGACGCGGCCCGCAACAACAGGCTTGTACTAATAGTGGATAAAAGAAAGATGGAAAAACAAGTTATAACCGTAATTAAACTAGACTATACCTGTTCAGTCTCCATACAACATATATTATCTGGCTCTGTGGGCATTATTGTCTGACTCCGGGTCGAAATGAACACGGCTACTGAGAGTTTGTTTTGATATTATCATTCCGTGAGATGAGATTGTCCTGACTGAGCGCAAGCTCATGAGGCTCCGCCCTCTGTGCCGGCAGCAGCTGCTCATTTGCATTTAAAGGGATACACACTAAAACGGTGCGTTTTTCTGAGCCTCAAAAAGTGAGATGGTTCTCACTGCGGAACATGAAATCCACGGGGAGGAGTCGGATCCAGATCCGACTCCTCCCACCGTACATACACCTAAACCTACCCAACTCCGCCCCCTGATCCCTAAACCCACCCCTAATCCCTAAACCCAACCCTAATCCTACCCATCTCCACCCCATGGATCTTGATCCGACTCCTCCCCGTGGATCTCATGTACTGCATTGAGGTGCTACTGCAAAAAGTGACAATTTAAACATGCTGTAAAAAATTAATATTATTTTGAGCTAAAACTTCACATACACACTCTGGGGACATCAGAGACTTATTTTACATCTTGTGAAAAGGGGCATAATAGGTCCCCTTTAAATGTCTTAACTGCCACTTTTGATTAATTTAGTGCATCCTTGTTGAAAAACAATATTAATTTCTTTCAACAATACAAATGCAGTTTGCAGCTCTTAGCTACACAAAGACACATTCTTAGCTACACATTCACAGCATTAGCTTGTAAATGTAGGCAGTAAACAGCGAGGCGTCTATTATGTTTTGAAGCCGGGCCGTAGTTTTTTCTGTGCTTGGGGTCATTGTGCTTTTGGAGGAAGATTTTTCTCTGAACACATCTCTGTGTTTGCTGACCATCATGCTCATTGGTTCAGAATGGTGTTGCGTGGGTGGTTTGGTTTGCACTAAGTATAGTACTTCACTTTCAGACCAGAATGCTCAGTGTTAGTGTCATCAGGCTGCAAAAGATTGCCGGGTTTGTGAGATGTCTTGTAGTAAACCTCAGGTCTGACTTAATGTTAGCCTCTCCCCGAAGCTGCTTCTTTCTAGCCGCTCTCAAAGAGAATCTGTTTTGAAGTGTTGGAACGATTGGTGATGTCGGATAGTTTCTCTCATTTCATCCAATAAGCTCTGCGATACTGTCGGGGTTGTAGCTGCTGTCTTGTTAATTTCTTTAACAATTGCTCCTCTTGTTCAGCTGCTCAATTTGTTAGGATGGTTTGATCTTAGATGTTTCTGGGCTTTGCGCCATTTTTTCCATTTTGCTACAATGAGCATCACAGTGCTCAAAGGAAGGGCCAAAATGATACAAATCTCTAGTTTTTTTCTCTCCTAATAGAATAGAATAAAGAATGGCAAACAAAGTGATATTTATTGTGCAGTTGTCAACAAGCAAATATGGATTGAATTGTAAATGAAGTCAGCTGTACCTAATGCATAATTTAGCGAATATTTGATTTTAAAGATGTCAATTTTATTTTACAGGCTAAACAAATTTGTTGGTTAGGGTTAGCCAAACCAGTTGAGATGCATTGCTTTACATGTTTAGTTTTCACACATGGCAATCTATCAAGATAACCTAACCCAGTGTAGGTTAATTTTCAGATTTTTATTTGCAAAATAACCATCTTATAATTCTTCAGAATAGTATGACTTTGCAGCTCAGTGGAATGAGCAGAAATCAGTGGGGTGCTTTCTGACAGCACTGTTTTCAAAAACTATCAAAGAAGATTAAATAGTTCTCTGCACAATATTGACACTGATTTTCAGTTTTCAGTTCAGGTTTATTTTGGCTAGCAAACCAGTCACTTATTGAAGCAGAACCTCAGTGGTTACAGGATTCACTCTTTTCTGAGAGGAGAGACTTAAGAAACCTCCTAAGGTTTCTTTCTCATCAAACCTCCCATCTAGGAAGGTTTTCCCCTGCCACAGTCATCTTTTACTCACTCACCACAGGTATTGAGGCATTATTCTCTGGTTTGAAACAATGGCTGAAACCCAGCCCTCTCTGGTCCACTGTAAAAGTGGTTGTGGATCTGACCTTTAAAAATTACTTTTACTGTTGTAATATGAACAAGGCAGCATAGCCTTGTGATTATACAATCCTGTGCGTGTGATTCAAACCTGTATAAGTTTCTTCTGCTGAACACAAAAGAAGATATTTTGAAGAATGTCGGTAACCAGACAGTTGATGGACCCATTGACTTCCATAGTAGTAAAAATAATAATAATACATCAGCTGTTTGATTACTGACATTCTTCAAAATATCTTCTTTTGTGTTCAACAGAAGAAAGACATTCATACAGGTTTAAAACAACTTGAGGGTGAGTAAATGATGACAGAATTTTTATTTTGAAGTGAACTAAGTGAACTCCTTAAGTGAACTCTTTCTGTCACAACACTTCTCTGCCGTAAATTGAATTTCTGACAATCCATGTTTTAACTGTTATACGGTAGGGGGTATTCTTCTGAAAGAGTACAGAATCTCAGAATCCAAAAAAACGTGAAGAAGAAGCAGAAACAAGCAAAAGAAGCATTGCTTACGCATTTGTAAGCTAACACTTTAACTAACGTAACTGAATGAAATGTCGACTCAGGAAGAGGTATTGGACTATGCAAGCTTTGGGGTGTTGATGGACTCGATCTTCTCGACCTATGTTTTGATTATCGTTCTGAATCCAATCCGGACATAGTCTTTGAAAGAATGCGATTATCTCAGCTTTTTGTTAAAAAAGAAGAATGCATGAAGCTAGATTTTTTTTAAAGCAGAATTTCTATTCTTTCTTTTGTTCAGATATTCATACAACAAAATATTCTAGAGACCATGAAAGTTTTGTGAAAATTATCAAAAATGCTGGCTCTGGCTAGTAACTTTAAAAAAAAAACACTGTCAGGGAAAGAGTTGATGTTAAACTGTTTATAAATGTTCTTTTTTGCTTATGATTCATTTTCTATAAAGAAAATAGGCATTATAGTCATTAATTATTTGATTAGATATATCTCAAGCTCTCTTGACAAGATGTTATAGTGCAATAAAACACTGTCTTCAAGAAGAAGATGCCTTTGGTTTCAGACACAGACAATCTGTATTGTGATATACTAGGCTTATCATAAATATTACATCCATATGTATGCATGCATGGTCTAATCCATACATACCATGGTAAATCCACTGTTTTTGATAACTGTGGTACACTTTCCTCAATATAAGGTCCCTAGAGATTTGAGTCTGCCCAGCAATATGGCCAACCTTAGACAAGACGTTCTACAAATCACCTTAAACTCTCAGTTTTCAGTTTGATATTTGCATTTGGCATATCCCTGGATAAAGAGTGACTTTTTTAAATCTGAAAGAGTGCATTCCATGCACAAAAAGATATTTGCTGATGCAGCTGTTGGGTTGAATTAAGGTAGGTTTGAATTTCATAAGGGATTATAAAGCATATTTATGTGAAGTGGCTATATTTGCAGTATTTTCTGCTTTTTTTTTTACTTTTTCTTTTCCAAACCCTAGTGAACTGCCTTGCTGGCTACAAAGCAGCTGCCTTCAGTGTGAATGATGAATTTCATTGTAGTGAATTAACTTAAGAATGAACTATTTTTATTAAGATTTTGGATTGAATATATATTTATAATAAACATTGCTCTAACTTCTACACTACGGATACATGTGGTGTTGTTTTTGATCAAGTTTTTGTAAAGATTACTTACATTTTGGTTAGTTTTAGTTTTAAAACATTTCTTGCTATCACTTTTTCAGTCGGTCACTTGAGTCTTGTGTGTTTGAGTCTTGTATTTTTTGTTGTTGTCTTATTTCACAGTAAAACAATGAGTTAGATGTAAAGCTCTGAATTGTGGAAAACAAGCACGTCTGCAGTCAACTTCCAAATCTCAGCGATAATTACTGTCTTTCTGAAAGCGTCATGGTGTGAGCAGCGTCCTATTACCTGCTCATGCTAAACACACGCAGGCACAACTGTTCTGCTCACAGAAAGGACACTTTGTACTTTGGCATTCTTTAAACAATTTCCCCTTATTATTTGTGCAATGACTCAGATCTGCTGACAGATCCCATCACTCCAGTCCTCATCTCTACCTCAAACAACATTTTTTTTCAGTGTTTTTTTTTACTGATGCGTGCCAGACGTAAAATTAAACCAGATAGAATCTAGATTCTTGATTCTTATGTGATGTTTTGCACTGAAAATCATTACAGATGTTGTACAAAGTATGAGATGAACAAAGTATGAGAAGTGCCTACATTGTCTGTAATCGTTTAAAGCTGCTGTTAGCCATTTTTATAACTTCCGCTGGACTCATTTACTCATTTGAACTCGGAAAGAGTACATTTTTGGATGTATTTTAACATCTAAAATGGTCTTTAAGAAAATAAAATGCATCAGTGAGTAACAGCAAATCACAGCAAATTTTATCAGCAAAAACGCTGGTCAATGGACCAGTACTGTTAGCCATTTTTATAACTTCCGCTGGACTCATTTACTCATTTAAACTCGGAATGAGTAAATTTTTGGATGTATTTTAACATCTAAAAATGGTCTTTAAGAAAATAAAAGCAAATCACAGCAAATTTTATCCGCACAAACTGTGGTCAATGGAACAAACAAAGCACAAGGTATAGAGACGTGTTTTTTAAAAGTGGATCTTCTTTTAACTTGAGCTCCGCGTTTTTAGAACGCTTTGTCATGCGCGAGATGCTCTAAAAGACATGAGACCCGAATGCATTTTTCAAGACTTTCGTCTAGCACTTACATTGAAAAACAATGGTAAAGTAGTCTAGTGGAATGGAAAAGGGTTCTGTGTGAACGACCCCTAAGAAAATCTGTTACAGGCACAGTAAAGCATTTCTGAAGCTTTTCTGTTGATAATATTACACCTGCATAACAAATGTTAGCACTGTATAGCATTGCTGATCCTTGCAGTTTAGTTGCCAAAGGCCATATTACAGAAACGTGCCATCCTAAGTCTGAAGGCCAATTCACACTGCACCGACAGACAGCAACAGACACTTTGGGCCAGATTTACTAACAGCTTGTGCCAGTGCAAATTCTCTTTTTGCGTTAAAAAAGCTACTGCCAGGATTTACTAAAGACACACTTTTTTAAAACAAAAATGAAACATCACAGAACTTACTTAAGCTGGACTGTGACGCTGTTTTCTTTTGAAAACAAACTTTTTTGCATTATTTTCTTTGCGTTATCTCTGTAAAGCTGCTTTGAAACAATCTCTATTGTAAAAAGCGCAATATAAATAAATGTGACTTGACTTGACACACAGTGAAGAATTAGCGCTGAAGAGGCGTGGACGGACACAGTTATTTTTGCGGCTGATCTTATTGCATATGCATTTGTTGTTTGCCGGAGTTTCCCTTTCAGACGCAAAATATATGGGAAGAGAGTTTTTAAAAGAATCCCGCAAGGTGATTTTCTAGGTTCTGTCCGAAAAGTGTGTCACCCCTGTAGGCATCTGTTGGCGTTTGTTGGCGCTTGTTTTGTCGCGTCATGGAATGTGTGGGAAATAGCATATACTCCTGGGCAAAAAAAAAGGGCCAAGCCAAAAATGGCTAAATATTTAGTGGTCTTTTAATGGTCTTACCCACTTTAATCACAAATCACTGGTTAGGAAATTAGCAAGAATTGTTTTTAGTAACTTAGCACGGAATACCCCAACTTGCAGACAGCTTTTTACAGGAAGAAGAGTCAGTGTTGTTCCTCTCAATGTTGATGGCTTCAAGCTGTTCATGAGTAGTTGAAAAATGTCTTTCTAGTTTATTTGATTTTAATGTGAGACCAAATATTCACTATAGGGTTTAAATCTAGGCCAAAACATGAGCCTGATGGAGTTGTTCTCAAAAATATGGGCAAAAGTTGTGTAATGTATTACAGCCTAAAGTTAGAATGTTTCTGTAATTTGGCCGCAGGAGATTGTTGATATCCAAACACCTCTAAAGCAAATGCTAGTATTCCAATTGATTTCTTAATACAACTGTTTAGCAATGAACCTCTTTATTGTTGGAATATGAGACATATTCTACATAATATCCCACAGATTTTGAATGGAATGTAGTATTTGTAGCAACCACCTCCACCTCCTCATTGCTTTAGCATTTTCCCAAAACATTCCAAGGCATTCTTTTCAAAACAGGTCAGCTAATCCGTTAAGTTTTCTTATTGGCTATCAAGCTCAGGTTGCGCTCAGATTCTTTTTTTGCTGTTTAGAGAGCCTAGGGCAGGTGTGATTTCTCACGACACCATTGACACATTGATATTTGTCGGACATTTTATATGTAATATTCACCAGAAAAGGTTGCTTACTCAGTAGCTTTGATCCCCAAATAGCCTATTATATTAACCAATATATATAGGATAAGCCTGTATACTGTACTTAAGTAATAGGTCGTATGCAGTATGGTATGAAAAGCATGTTGTTTTAAACACAGCCAGTCTCCAAATCGACCACATGCATCCATAATTCCATGAGAAATTAGAACGCTCGGTTACTTTCCTGTGTCATTGCCAAGCATTGCTCATATTTAATAAGCAGTTTTGCTTTGACATTTAGTTTTCTCATTGAGGATTTTCCATAGAGCATTTTCCTTTTTCCATGCATTAAGATGTGGGGCATCAGTGTAATTGTCCCTGTCAAGTAACAGCAAGACAGTTCCTCTTTTCAGACACTGTCTCTTTATTCCTTATGTCAGCTCCATCATGTTTTCTTTGTTTTAAGGCCAATGTTTTATGTTGTTCTTGCACATCTTTTGCATATGAAAGAAATTAAATACTTAAAAGAGGACACATAATCATAGATCAAGCAATCTGATTAAAAGAAAATATCTTTGTGTGATAGTGTAAGATAGTTCAGCTATTTTTATATGCCAAGAGTTGTCAAAGATAAAGAATAACAGCACAAAACTAAATTACTTTTTTTTTTTTGCTGAATGCATTAGAAAATGTTATTTTTAAATGCTGATACCCATTTAATAACACTGTTATTTGTTTTTCAATCATTTTTCATAAGTGCTCCAATGCCCTTAAAGGGTTAGTTCCACCAAAAATGAAAATTATGTCGTTAATTACACCCTCATGTTGTTCTAAACCCGTAAGACTTTGGTTCGTTCGGAACACAAATGAAGATATGTCCCTCCATTGACAGCTACGCAACTACCACTTCATAAAGTCATGCTTCATAAAGTTCATAAAGAGACCGTAAAACTAATCCAAATGAATTGAGCGGTTTAGTCAAACATTTTCTGAAGAGACGCGATCGCCTAATATGATGAACAGATTAAATTTATTCACATGTAAACATTCATCAACTCACACATCAGTTGTGGTAAAGTTACGCAGCACGTTTGAGCTTCCGCAAGAACCAATGAGGTTCATTCTCGTGTTATGCAGCACGTTTGAACTTCAGCAAGAACCAATGATGTTAATTCTCGTGTTACGCAGCATGTTTGAACTTCAGCAAGAACCAATGAAGTTTGTTCTCGCACATCAAGCAAGTTCGGTTGAGCAGATGTCCACTTATCAATGTTTAAATTTATGTTTAAAAATGTTTAAAAACTGTTTTCTGTTTGTACATCCTATTTGCTGCTCTCAGTTGTCATCCAACAATCTCACTTGGTGTCACCCTGACGCCTACTTTAATACCATAGCAACAGTGTAGTGCTGCCAAAAAATAATGGCATTACTGCCTGGACACACAGAGCCAGTTGATTGAATAAGCCCTAAATAACTGTCCATCAAGGGAACATGTCCCCCAATGGGTGAAGGGAACATTTCTGGAAAATGTGCTTGTGTATGCAGGAAAACATTTATCTCAGTTTGTTGCTCAGAATTTGTTGTTGTTTTCCATACTTCACACTCTTGATTTAATCTATCTATTTTAGTCTCTCGTCTGTCTTTTCATCTCTCACTCTTTGTCTCTCTCCAAAACAACTTTCAACATCATTAAAAGCATTTCCAGCTGTTACATTGTTAATTCCTCATCATGAAGTCTTCCCATTTCTTGTGACAGCTCTCTGTTCGGCAGACGGGATGGTTCTATTTTAAGAGCCAAGTCAGCTCCTTTCTCATTCCTTAAGACTTCAGCGGAGTGACTCATGCCACCAGACAAAGCTGTTGTTTATTAAACCCCAATAATGTCAATTCCTGTCCCTGTAGAAGTTGCTTGTTGCTCTGAGGGGGTTTGTGCAGGTAAACCACGCTGATTCACTTGGACGATTGTGAATCACATTGTAAAAACCATGATAGTTAGTTGTACAAAACCATTGCATTTTGGAAATGCTGGCATTTGTTTTTTCATTGCCAAGTCATAATGAGATGTGCATGGCTGTGTAATATGAATATATTTGTCAGTTAGGTTTTCAACTGTGTCATCCATCCAAATAATAGTTCCCCTTCAAAATGTCTATACATGCATAAAGACGTGCGTCATCTGGAAAGCATCTTCTTTTTTAATTGTCATGTTTGGGTAAACATCTGTCTGATGAAAAGACACACATTGAATAGATGTGTACATGCAAGTTTTATCTAAAGTGACTTACAGTATAGTGCATTCAAACTTTTAATGTAGAGTACATTTGTGACCCTGGATGACAAAACCAGTCATATGGGTCATTTTTTTTTTAATTGAGATTTATACATCACATGAAAGCTCAATAAATAAGCTTTCCATTGATGTATGGTTTGTTAGGATAGGACAATATTTGGCCGAGATACAACTATTTGAAAATCTGGAATCTGAGGGTGCAAAAAAATCGAAACATTGAGAAAATCGCCTTTTAAGTTGTCCAATTATGTTCACGATTGTGCTGCATTCGCTCACAAAAATAAATGTTTTACACATTTACGGTAGGAAATTTACAAAATATCTTCATGGAACATGAAAATGATTTTTGGCTTAAAAGAATTTTTTTTAATTTTGACCCATACAATGTATTGTTGGCTATTCCCACAAATATACCCGTGCTACTTAAGACTGGTTTTGTGATCCAGGGTCACATTTTATCATTACATGTATTCTTTGGCAATCAAAACTGGATTCTAATTCAATATATTTTAAAATATAATTTATTCCTGTAATGCAAAGCTGAATTGTCAGCATCATTATTCCAGTCTTCAGTGTCACATGATCCTTCAGAAATCATTCTAATGTTTCTTATTATTATCAATAAAAAATGTCTTATTATTATCAATCTTGAAAACAGTTGTGCTGTGTAATATATTCGTGGAAATTTTGCTTTTTCAGCATTTTTTGATGAATAGAAAACTTAATGTCAATCTGCTTTTGGTGGGTCTCATGCTTGTCAAGTGAAGTCAAGTTTATTTTTGTATTTTGTTAATACAAGTGCAACTCAATAGACTGTAATTGGGTTCGCAACTCCAGCTCGCCTTCAGTAGACTTAATGTGACAAGCATGAGACTCATCAACATTAGGTTGACACAAACAGACGTGACGGTTGCTTCAAATAGAAATCTTAGAAATAGAAATTATAGGCGTGATTTGCAGGTGGGACGGGTGGGACATGTCCCCACCACATTTTGCCAGGATCGATACTGTCCCCGCCACTTTTTTGAAACATTTCGCTGCATGGATATGTACCTAATGCGAGTGAAACAAATCCAGTTGACATTAATTTGTCCTAAATAAGAGGCAATCTGGCGCTTGAATGTGTTGTTTTTGAAATCATGCTGAGTGTTGCCAATGTCCTCTTTTGACTCGTGCAGTCTTCACAGAGACGAGCGCGATCTAAACGTCAATCTATATGCTGATTGCTTATCTATGTATTTATTCACTAATGTGAAGTATCTCGGGACTAACAATAAATTGTATTATTGTAGATGTAAGAATGAAACTATCACATTAAACATACGTTGATACATTAAATTCTGTTTACTATTGAAATAGATTTCTGGACATCGTAATACTATTTTTTCCTACAAGTGCCCACCCACTTTTTAAAACAAAGTTACACCACTGATTATAAATGTCTTTAGTGTCCCATTTGACAAATGAATGCATCCTTGCTGAATAAAATGTTTAATTTCTTTCTTACTGACCCCAAACTTTTAAACGGTAGTATACATTTTTATTGTCACTTAAGTCACATTGAGTCACCTAACCAAAGTAGAAGTTAAACGAACAGTATTTGCAAATTGACCATGGCAAGTCAGTCCTTCAGACTGGATTTGAGTAATTTCTGTTCATTGTGAGAAAAGCGTTTGATATTCTGTTCTATGTGACTCAGCTTCCTTCTTCAATGTCAGTTCATGGGATTTCTTCTGGCCTGTTTTATCATCCTGCAGGTAAAGCCCAATTACTTAGAAAAGTACCACTTCATTTGAAGTATCACAAACGGTGCAGAACAAGCAATACACCAAAGTTAATTACTTAGTGTTTTGTTCAGACAACTAATTGTACGTATGAGCAATAGTAGTAGCTTCACAATGAAATGCAAATGTGTTTTGGTAATAATTGCATGTGTATTATGTGCAAGCAGTGTCTTTGTTCTCAGCTGGTCTCTCCTGCTAATGGGAATTAACATCTCACCTCGAACACAGTTTGTTCCATAACTGAATTAAAGATAATGATCTGTTATTCTATATATACATATCCCTGTGATGCTGCTGAAGAGTACAGGTCAAGGTCTGCTTAGCTTGTGGGCATGTCACTGTGACTCATTGCGCGCGCACAGACACACACACACACACACACACACACACTAATTAAGGATGGACACAACTCGTACCACATTGAAAGTCTGCTCACGTCTTTCTGCCAGCACCCCTGGCTTTTTCAGTGTGTGTGAATGTGGCAATTCTTTCAATAGAGCCTGTAATTAAGACCTTAATGGCACAGAATACATGTCTGTTTTAGAAATCAAGGCCTGGATGTGTGCATGCGCATGTGTTTACGCTCTGAAAAGCCTGTGTATACGCACTAAGACCTCCCTGCCTCGGCAGAGAAGAGGTCGCACATTCATTATCTGTCGGGTCGTAATTTGTCTCGACTGCCTGCACGATTAGAGCAGGTTTGTGTTGCAAGTGGGCGACGCAAACAAGGGAAGATGTCATAAAAACAAAGCGCCGGGTGTATTCATCACGACGAACGCAAAGATGCGTGTTGCTGATACAGCGCTAATGATGCTCTCACAGGAGATTGATGGCGAATGCTTGTCTCTCTGTGTTTCTGTCTCTGATGCGGAAATGTAGGACGCTTTCTCTCTTTAAGACTGCTATAAAAGCCATTAGACAGTTTTCCAGCCCTGAGGAAACTCATTTAATCCTCTTCAGTTGTCTATTGAGATGCTTCTTTCATGCTGAGCGAATGTGCGTGCTTTTTTTTTCTTTCTCTGCGTTAGAAACGAGCTCGATTGTATCAAGTGTGCGAATCACACAGTGGAAGTGTTTTGAGGCGTCGTAGGCGCACTTACAACACGAAAGGCTGTTGAGAAAGGTAGGCAGCGTGATTTTTCTGTCTTCTGACATGCCTCCTTTAGACCAAATTTATAGAAAACAATCCCTGAATGCACTGCAATAAGGTCAGCGGAGTAGCCATCATTTCAGAAGTGAGGGGGACAGAAATGTCAAGTGTAATACATTTTTTTCTGACCTTTGACTAATTGACAGGTTTTAATTTTTATCTCTTGCTTGTAACTGGCTAAGGAATCAAATACAATGCTGAACAATAACGGACAATTTGTTTTCTATCATGTTTTAATAATTGGAAATAATATCTCCTATATTTTCCTAATGACAATTTTATGATTGGTTTATGTACTACAAACACTTGTCCATTAAGTCATCATGGATTTTATGCAATGTAATTTTTTTTTTTTTTTTTTTTTTTTTTTTTTGCATTTCTTAAATTTCACAATGAACAACAACAACAATAAAAAGAAAAAAGCTAGTAGGGTGCTACAAATACAGGTCTTCGATTTGTTGCATACATTTGAGTGAGTTACATAACAAGTTCATTTCCACCATTGTATTTTACATTTTTGTGCTTCCAGTCTCAGGTCATGGGTCATTTTTTCCATTGCACATATTTCCTCCATGATATTCCTCCATTGGTCCAGACTCAAAGGTTCACTTTTCAACCAATTCCTCGTTAATAGCATGTGTTTTTAAAGACACTAACACTTGATGAGGATTTTTTTTTATGACAGAATAAGGCAGAAAACATCCAGTATGTTATAGTTTCTATACTGTAATAAAGGCTATGTCAATTAGCACTGCATTATTTGCATACTTTATGAATATACCCCAGAATGCATAACTAGTTCAAGTTCATTTGTCAAAAGTATTCCCAGTCCCACTGTTAAAAGGGTAATTTCTTACATTTTGTACAGAAGATTTAATATAATTTTTTTAACAAAAATATGACCTTCATCTTTCTGCTTCCATTTTAAGTGCATTGCTGTAAATGTTATTTATTTATTATTAATTTATCACAAATGTCAAATTCTCTTGATCAACCCGCCCATTATTCCCACCCTGATTGGATCATTACATTCGTTCATAAGTATATGGCATCATGTGTTGATGGAGCATCGTTCTGTGTGTATGTGTTATTTAGCAGGGTGTTGATGGGGGATGAGTGCTTTTGCTTGACTGTGGATTAGGTGTTGATGTGTTTTGGTGGAGTATAAGTATGTTTGTTCTGTGGGTGTGGATGTGGAGTGGCACAGGACGAGTGTGTGCATGTGTGTGTATGAGGATTGTGGGTGTCTGTGGTTATACGCTTTATTTCCATCCTATTTTTTATAAAATCTCATCTATTCACACTCTCTTCAGCATCTCAATGCACAGGATGAATAGTGAGTGAATCATTCTTTTGAAATTGTTCATGATTCAGTTGAACTGATGATCCTCATTTTAATGTATCAACATTTAGCAATGCACAAGCAACCAGAAAATATCTGATTGTGATTTTTCTTATAAAAGTTGTAATTGCGAAAATGTGATTTTAAAAAAGCACCAAATGTGCTGTGCTTACAGAGCTACACAATTTGAATTGTGTGTGGTGATGGAAAGAAACCCATCTGTCTGCTTTTCCTCATTGGTGGCCAGACAGAAGCAGGAAGCAGTTGCAATCTGTTGACCCTTGTTTGTTCTGAACTTTCACCCTTTTCTCATCTGTCTGCTTGGTGCCAGCTGGCCATCATTTGATGGTGATTTTTAAGCAAGCGGATAGACTGAGGTGTGTGATTACAATAAATCTGCATTCATCTTGTCAGCATGCAGCAAATAAAATGGTGCACAACAATTAGACAGCTGCAGACTGCTGTTTCTTCTGAATAAACTGTTAAAACAGTCGGGATGCAAAATCCATCTTTATTTCTGAAACCTTCATAACATCCCCCAAGCCTTCTTTTTCTCTGCATTTCTCCTCTTCTCTAGCTCGCTTCCTAGTTTAATTGTCTAATAAACCTGGCATTGTATATTATGAATATTGTTGGCTATTTGGCCCTGTTTACACCTGGTATTAAGATGCGTTCTGGTCGATCAGATCATGAGTAGACGAGGCAGACACATACACGTTTACACCTGGTATTAAGATGCGTTCTGGTCGATCGGATCAGTAGACGAGGCAGACACATACACGTTTACACCTGGTGTTTTAATCTGTCTCTTTTGTCCACTTTCAACCACTTCTGTCCTGATTTATTCGACGGGAGGGTCTATGGGCTGGTAAATGTATTGGCTTTTTCAGATCTTTCCATCCAATAAATGAAATAAGCTCGCGGAAAAACATACGGAAGAAGACGGAAAAACATACGGAAAACAGCAGCTTTTGTTTCTGCTCTTATAGCCACATAAACACGGTGAATGCTTGAGTGCATGTTAAAAATCAGGACTGGTGAGAAAACTTTGTGCTTGGTACGTTTTTGTCTTCAAACCAAATTTAGGTCTTCAGCCAATGAAGTTTAAATCCCGTCTGGCTAGCGCTATTCCTATAATGTTTATGCATTAGATCAGTAGGCAGAGAGCAGACGTATTTTGTGGTTGTTTGAACTCATTCGACCACATGATCATCTACAGTAAAAATCCTGTATTTTCTACTAGCTCTGGAAGTGGTCGAAAGTGGACAACCTCAAAAAGTTTTAGACCCCATTTACAACTGTATATGGCGTCGTCCACTTATGATCCAATCGACCAAAACTCATCTTAATACCAGGTGTAAACAGGGCCTTTGATGAACTGCTTTTGTTCATTTTGTTTGTCGTTTAGGCATTCTACTAATTATAAGTAACTTTGTATCTACATGTCAACTAGCAGTCATTAGAGACTGCTCAATATCTGATAACACTTTATTTGTATGTTCCCCAACAGGCATTCTTCTATAAGTAACTTTGCAAGTATATGTCAACTTATTTTACTAACCCTAACCTAACAGTCTACTAATACACTAAGTCACTTTGCAACTATGTATCAACTATCATTAAAGTTAGTAGACTATATAAAGTGGACTCAAAATAAAGTGTTACTGTTTTGGACAAAAACATCTTCTAAATGCACAAATGTATAATGTAAATAATCAGAAAACTGTTCTTAATTAAGTGAATAGGGAGAATTTGATTAGAAATATAAATTGAATAAATTGAGCATATCTGAGGATACTCCGAAGACTTAGAGATCACTTAGGTACTGTTGAGATACACTTAGAAAATTGAGATATTAAAGAGATCTTTTTTTTGTGATTTCTCTTTCCTCCGGGTCTCTTCCTCCATGTCCTGCTCCTGTGCCAGACAGAATCTGTTAGACAAACATCTCAAGGTCCAATCGTATAGTGACTGTAGTCATTTTAAAAAATAATAAATGAGAATTGAGAGGCATCTTATCCATTAGGATGAGCAATTTGTCAACATGGCCCAGTCTCTCGGGACCTGTCGGGAAAGATGATGTGGAAAGCGTGAGAGAGCTGGGCATCCCTGTTTGTGATTATCAGATGAGCTCTAAGTCTTGGAGCCTCTTCAGCCCAGTATCTGGGTCAGGCTGGAAGAATGTCTGAGGGTGGAATGACATCTCTCTCTTTCTCTTTGTCCCTCTACGCCTTCTCCAATTTAAGCCATGAAATTCCCCCAAAATATATGATAGCTCAAGAATTGTCTGCCTTGCTCTTTCTCATTAGGCCTATTTTTCTCTCAGCTTTTCTTATATATTTCTGCATGTATTTTTTCTCTTTTAATCTCTTTTTCTCAGTATGTCTACTAAAGTATCTGTCCTACTATAGAACTTGCGGTGTCCAGAAACTCTGAGAACTTCATATATTATGTGTGAGACTGACTTTTTCTGAAGGAGGAGGAAGGCACACAAGCCATACAGTGATTTATTGACAGATCCGTCTATGGTTGGGAAAAATTCTAGCCGTAGACACGTGTTTGTTTCATCTCTTTCAAAAAATAGTCTTGTGGTACCACTGTACAGTGATGGTGTCAGATGGTAATGATCACAACATTCATGCACCATGGTATTTACCTGGTCTTACCATGGTACATCCAAAAAATGTTGGTAACCATGATACATATCCAAATATGATTGCTTTTTTAGTACTATTTTTAGGGATGGTAGTAAACTGCAATGAAATATACTTTTGTATGGAAATTTGTCTTGGTACATATACACAAAATACTGTTGTTCTGCGTCAAATGCTATAACTTACACAGGGCTAGACTGTGGCTAAATTTCAGCCCTGGACAAATCCAGCCCAGAAGTGAATATTTTGCTGGGGTTACTTTCTTCTGTGAAACACAAAAGAAGATATATTGAAGAATAATGGGAGTGAACTAGGGGGGAGCTAGGGAGAGCTCGGTCACCACAAGGGAGGTCACAAGGCAAGACATGGGCTCCCCTGAAAACGTGATTTGTGAAATTTTGAGGGGTCTCAAAAAATATTGACAATGTGTTATTTTGACATGCAATTTCAGTTTTGTGTAATGTGATCATCGTGGATTATTATGTGTAAAATAGCAAAAATAAATGCATGACAGCGATTTAAACCTTATTCACTTCAATAAAGATAACTATACATGATATTCTTGTCATATATTCTTGGTGTGGTGGTGCTACGGTGCAAATTCCAATCATGTTTAGTACATGTTAACTCAAAGATTCGTAGAAAAAATATAAATGTTGGAGGCCATTGATCCTTGAAATCCATTCTGTGTTAAGGTAAGGCATGTTATTCCCAATGATGTGTTGTGGCTGGGTTGTTATTGGTCTGCGTGACTCTCGATGTCTTAGGCCTAATTGAACGGAGGAATTATGATATTCTTCTGTAGCCTGATGAGTAATTTAACCATTGTACATGTGAACTGAAAGACAGCCTATTTATAGACTATTTGTTGGTGGCTGTTTGCTGTTTGACCTATCGATTCATGTCGATAAAGTATAATAGGGTAAATTCTGTATTGTGATTTATCCTATATAGTGCTTGCATAAAGTAAGTAGTGCATATACTTGTAGCTGTTATGTGTCTTTGTAAGTCATTTAAATTCCTCGTAAGCAATCGCACGAACGCTGTGTATGTTTGTGTGTGTGCGTCCTCCAGGTAAACCAGCGTACCTTCACATAGGAGAGGAGGTGGACGGTGTGGACATGCGGGCAGAGGTCGGACTGCTGACTCGCAACATTTTGATCAGAGGCGAGATGGAGCCAACCTGTTATGGCAACGAAGCCTGCAAGTTCTTCTCCTTTGATACGTTTGGTGGACATCTCAAGGTAATCTGAACCTCCTGTCATTTCAAACAAGCATTTCTGTATTAAGTACCACCTACAGTTGCCTTTAATGCCTCCATCCACTAGCTCATCTCACCATGGATGAGGACCCTCAGAGTGAAATATTGCAGCGATGGCACCCCTAGCTAGACATTAACACTCTGGCACACAAGCAGAACGGACATTTTTTGGCTTTGTCTCCTGCAAAAGGCCTGTCAGTATCAGTGTGTGTGTGTGTGTGTGTGTGTGCGCCTGTGTGTACGTGATGAGGCGACTCAAGCGGCTGACCTCTCTAGTAATTGGCCCAGATCTGACTGTTCCTTTCCCCTCCTCACCTTCGCTGTCATGGAGAAGGTTGGCCCATTTCTCCACTCAAGAAGAAATTTCCACATGCAACAACTAGGCCATCCTGTCTTTCAAGTTGTGGGGAAACTACCTTTGACACAAGCTACCTTGCAGTAATGATTTTAGAAGGGATAAATATTAAAACAAGTACAAATAATTCTCTTTTTTAAAGAATAGTAACCCTAAAAATAAAAATTATGTCATCCTACTGAACCTCATGTCATTCTAAACCTGTATCATAGTGTCTATACCAGACGCAAACGGCACGGCATGACGCAAAAACAGCAAATAGAACCCATTATTATCAGAGATGCTGTCTACACTGGACGTGACACGCCAGTAGGAACTCTGAAGTGACGTAAGCCACGCTTGTTGTTATAACTTTTATTGTGACTGTGCAACAGACCTTTATTTTGACGGCGCTGAGAACGTCAGAGCCTGAGCTCGCATTGCTCGCATTCTCCGTGTTCATTAGTTTACGATCTGTCTAACAGTCCTGTCTAATACGTTATTAGATAGAATTGTTATACATAGAAAGTAGACAGTATGTGAAAAGGTATTAGCGTATGCCGTGTGGTTGATATCCAGTCCTTAGCTTAGAGGTTAAGAGGCCCGTCTATCACTGATTTCCGTGTTCGTAGGGTTAGTTTCTGGAGTAAATATATAGGCAATAATCTGTTTGTTTACACAGCTTTTTTTTAAATGGCGGGTGCTGGTGTTTCGCTTGTGTTCGGCCAATCAGCGTACACTAACATCTCTGGTAGTTCCTATAGTGCTGGTTTAGATCCTACTCTGAAGTAGGAGCTAAATTAGTTCCTCCAAAATTTCCTAGAACTAAAATCGTTCCTAGTTCCTAGTGTGAACACGCCAAGTTCTAGGAACTATGAAAATGTACGTCCGGTGCGAAAGCCCCTATAAATTATTTTCTATATAGTGTTAGAATGAGTTCAGCAAATGAACTTAAGCTGTATCTGTGTTTGTAAAGGGTCAGCCAGGGTCAACATGCAGTCACTCACACACCCATGCGAAAACATGTTCAGCCTGCTTGTCTAGAGCAATGAACCCACTGACACACTTAACATCTGATCGGACAATTTTGGGTTGTGTTTATGGCCTTCAACCACAAGGGAGGTCATAAAAACCTCCTTCCAAAGCCGTGCTGTCACATTCTCATGATATTTGCCAGGCGACTAATCTAATTTATGAAACATTTAGAGAAATATCTGCCCGGGCTGAAACTGTACATTTGGCTGTCCAAAGGATGAAAGACATTAATTGGAGCCAAAGTTTGCCACCTTCCCCTGGGAAACGTCAAATCATCTTAGTTTTACTTGCATTCTTCTGCATCGCAAAGATATGACGTGCAACATATTTCACATTCTTTGACTTGAAACGATGTGATGTAGGTCACAAAAAAAGGCTGCCAAGAAATCTGAAAGCGAACGTTCTGCAAGAAGTGCGAGAATGAGAGAAGAGAGGAAATCAATCTAGATGACACCTTTAACTTCCTACCCGTCCATTTATTCACACATATACTGGTATGCACGTCTCTAGTCTTATTCTGGAAGTGTGATGATATTTACATTTTCCACTTTTGATGTTCTTTCATCTAGATTCTCGAGTTTCAGATTTCAAATTTCCATATTAAGAAGCACAACTTGCATAGACCCTGTGACCGCTTGTAATCAGATCACCCGGATATTAATATCATTGTCCATTAAAATAAAAAATAGCAGAAAGTACAGCTGCACAATTCTGGATAAATTGAGAATGACGTTGTTTTTTGTTTTGTTTTGTTTTTTAGATAGAGATCACAATTCTCCCAAGATTCTGAACAGACAACTAAACTATTTAAAATGTTTAAATTACTGTGAACATCAGTGTTTATATATACTATAAATACTATAAACCTTAATCCCAGTACTTCTGTGATAATAAGAATTTATGTAGCACATAAATAATGATACTGTGTTTAAAAAGCAGTAGCAGCAATAACCAACAGCAGCAGCAGCATTGTTGATATGTTTGGTCTTGGTGGAATCTATCAACTTTGTCATAACTATTACCATGCCAAACACTCAGACAGAAGTACTGTACTTTTAAGATTTTGTGTTTAATATTTCAATAATTTAACAACACTTTTCTGATGTTGGTTAATGGTCACATGACATGCAGGTAAACAAATAAAATATTTTATCTTTTTGAGTATATGAAAATCGTATCTGAAATAGCACAAAGGAGTGTCATTTTCCTATCTCTGTGTTTTTTCTTCAGGTGGAGCGCGGTTTCCATGCGGTGCATGTGGCAGGGGTGGAGATGAAGCATATGGGGCAGCAGTCTATGGGTCACTATCCTGTCCACTTCCATATGAATGGGGACGTGGATGACAAGGGTGGCTACAACCCACCTACTTATGTGAAAGACCTGTCCATTCATCACTCCTTCTCCCGATGCGTCACCATTCACGGCTCCAACGGGTTGCTGGTGAGTTTCAGGACAGAAGTTGTGTGTGCTTGAAGACATCCATAATGAGTCTGCTATAAAATTCATAGAATTAATTTTGATAGAATGGAGTCTTTTGTTTCTCTTGAACAATGGCCGGTGGAATTTGTTCCCTCAATTTTCAAACAACATTGCGATAGAACTATGGGTACATAATATTTACTCAAAATTCTGTGAAAAAGTAATAATAGTAAAAATATCTAAAAAGCAAGAAAAATCTATTCCTAAATTAAGTTTTTCTTACCCCTTTAAGAGGTATAAAAAAATGCCAGTGGGATAAGAAAAAATAAATCACACTGATGGCAATTAGGATGGTTTAAAGGGACATTGTGTTGGAATTTCTCACATCTAGCGGTGAAATTGTATTTTGCATTCAAACGAATTGTGCTCTCCAGCGCCTCGCTTTTTCAAATGCGTGTTGCATCTACGGTAGCTGTTATGTACCAAAAAGATATGACAAACAATGCAAGAACAATCAAATGCTCTATTAAAATGCCATTAAAAATAACAGTGCAATGCAGCCTTTTAAACTTGCCGGGGCAGTGACAAGCGCCTCTCACTGCTCTGCTCCTCCGTTTCTGCTGCTTTCAGTTACGTGACGCTGGCTCTGAACGAAAACGCGTTATGGAAACGCGTTGACCTAGTACTTTTTGACCCTCTCTGCTATTATAGTTTTTCAAGATGGCGGAACGACATGGAAGCCTCCGTGGACCTACCCGTCACGTGTATAAAGATAATAAATTCTTCGTTTACGAGGATAAGTCAGATAATTGGCAGAGGTATTTGTACACCATTGAGGACATGTTTATGAATAAAAATATTGATTTTAGATAATAAAATATCTAAAAAACTACACATAGTCCCTTTAAGACGGAAGAAGAAAGCCTGAAAAAGAAAGTCTACAATATGCTTCACGCCTGACTGATGCACAATATTTACTCAAAATTGTAAATATTGAAAACAAAAAAAATATTATTTTTCTGTTGACAAGGTTGATGGATGAATTTGAGATGAAGACCTAATACTTATGTTTGTTCAGGGATTCACAAACTTTGTGTCAAATACCCCTGAGATTTTACGTTACTATTTCATAGTTGCATGTTCATGGTTCTCTAATATCAGTTAATGGTCATGCGAGTAAACAAATAAAAAATATTATATATTTTTTTGGTTTTATTTTTATTGTTTTTATTTATTTGACATTTTTATGATTTTAATGATCATTTTCTTCAAGGGGTTGCAAAATTTCACAACATTTTTATTTTCTATAAATATCTAAAAATCCTTGAGACAATATTTACTTGAGAAGCAAAATTTAACATTAGGCCTACATTTTTTATGAATATCTAAACATACTTAAAACAGGGTACATTTTCTTGAGAATAAAACAAGACAATAAGACATTTGTTTTAGACGTAAACTTAACAAATGCAAAATATAGTGAGGATTTATGAAAAAAAAAATAAAGTAGTCTCTACTACTATTACTCAATGTTAGGATTAACCTAGGATGCTAATAGAGAGGCGCCTCAGCTGACACTTACCTAATTGACAAACTAGGCTTTCTTTTTCATACTTGATATCTAGTTGTTTTGCAGATAATGATGCTCACGGGCAGATTTTGTAGTTTTGTTTATATTATAGGGAGAAGCATAGAGCTGAAAAGGGTACTTGGCTTCTTTTGTCTCTTAAAGGGGAACTTTGCAACTATTTCAACTTAATAAAACCATTTAGAAATCATTTGAATGGTTAAATAACCTGTTCTGGTGAGAATGGTGACTTTCCCCGCTCCCCCCAGCGTTCCCAGGCAGAAAACCAACCTTGCAACATCGGGACTAACGTTCCATTAAATTGGAAATAGGAAGTCTTGTGAGAAGCGAGAACGAGCGAGAAACACGAACTGTTTTACGGCAATTCGACATTAACACACACTCCATATGATACTGTGTATGATGTATTACCCCCCTCAGTAGACATAGCTCCACACGATAAAGTTGGCCGGCTCCGATAATAACAAATGCACATGAGCCGCGGTAGAAAGGGGGAGGAGGGTGCCGTAAGTGAGCTTTTTTACGACAGTGTTGTGAAATATACGCCCCACAGCTGTAGGGGGAGCTCGTTGAGAAAACATGCGACAACAAAAGTGAAAATCAGCGAAGAAATGGCTAGAGTTGCCAAGTTCCCCTTTAACAAGTTAAATGAAATATGGATTGTCAGAGCTCAACAAAACAGGAATATGAATCTGCAATTTACTGCGTAGCAGTCTGCCCTTGGCTTTTCTAAAAAAGCATAGAGCTGCTGTTCATACACTTGTCAAAGATGCGGGACCGCCGCTATAAGCTGCTTTATTTTCTTCACAAGAGACGAGGTGAAAGGTTACGGTACAACGAAGCCACATTATTTGTTCGTGAAAGCGAGCTGCGATTTTATTTTGGAGCCAGCGGGGGTCGGGTGGGTTGGCATCCCAACTTTAGAGCTCTGATGGGAATAACTCTTTGACAAGGGTTCCTTCTAATGCATTTAACAAGGCTAAATGTTATTTTGCCCAGCGGTAGTTGTATCACACACTGAGTTGGTTTACAATTCACCTATTTCTTGGAAAGGATTAATGGAATTGCTTTCAGTCCCAAAAATCATGTTTGTTTGCCAACTCACACTGGGTGGATGATGTTTCCATCGGGGTTGTATGTGGTGGCAAAAAGTGCAGCATTTCAGCTTAACCTGATGCTGTTACAAATGTGCATTCACAGCAGGACTTTGAAAATAGAAGATAGCTGACATATTTTAGGGAAACGTCTTTTAGTGGTTTTCATGTTCAGTTGTTGATTACCATGAGAATTACATAAAGGAATGGAAAATATGATAATTTTATCATCATTTACTCACCCTCATCATGTGGTTTCAAACTAATATTTTTCTTTGAAATGAAATATTCTTCATTATTGGATAGTCATCCAAAAATAAATTGTCCACACAAGGAAAGTGGATGGGGATTTATATTGCCAAGCTTAAAGTTGTGTATACAATGTGTATACAATAATATCAGATACTGTATACTGTATTGCACGAACAGCATTGCACCTTTTAGATTGAAATTCAGTCAATAGGGAGGTTAAAGCAAGCTTCATAGCTCTTAAATTATAGAGGTGAAGACTCCCGTAGATCCTGTAATATTATCATGTCATCATGGATGGATGGATGGAAGATAGATAGATAGATAGATAGATAGATAGATAGATAGATAGATAGATAGATAGATAGATAGATAGATAAAAGGAAATTGGATGAGCATTTATACTGCCAAGGTTAAAAATGCAACAAAAAAGTTGTCAATATGTGCTATATATTATAAGTATTTAAAGCTGTTTTTCACTGAAAATGTTCACAAACTAAGACTCTCTGCTTCTGTTTTTGATTCTGGTTTATATTAAGAGTAAGTGATAAGTCATATGGGTATTCTTTTACTTGTTTTCACACTTCTTTATGTGAAGTTTTCATTATTCGTGTAGTAGCCTAGCTATGATTTCGTTTTCCTACCTAATGTTAACAATTGCTAAAAGCCTCATCTCCTGTCTTCTGATGTTCTTAATTTCCCGGTAGGTAAAAGATGTTGTCGGCTATGATGCTTTAGGACATTGTTTCTTCACTGAGGACGGACCGGAGGAGAGGAATACGTTCGATCATTGTCTGGGTCTTCTGGTGAAGGCCAGCACACTGCTACCTTCCGACAGAGACAGCAAGATGTGCCGTGACATAACCAACGGAGCTTATCCTGGATACGTGGCCAAACCACGGCAGGACTGCAGGTATAAATCGCACTGACCTGAGAGATAATGGAGAGGATGGTGTAGATCAAGTATCTCAAGAAACTAAGAGCATCAAACAAATCGCACCCTAAATCAAAAGAAATTATCAAGAATATGTATGAGTATACACAATATATAAGTAGATGCAGTATGAAATGTTTATTGTTTATCATATTGCTGTTCAATTTGCATTTCCAATATTTGTCAAACTAATCACAATACTGTATGGCTGTCTCAGCAAATCGTGCATCTCTAATTTTTTTATCGTTAAGAGATATTGTAGCCATGATCATCATTCTAGCTACATTCTGTTGACTCATTCCTCTAACAAACCCTTTTTTTAGTTGTTTTCTCACACTCGCTGGTATTCTTTAATCAAGACGTCCTCTTAAGAAAGCAACAACACAACATGCGGTCGCACTGATGATAGTTTCCGCCCGCACTCATTATTATTTAATGATTTTTATCCTTAGATGCACTCGCACTTCTTCGAAACTCTGCTAATCTTTGCTAATTAAAATAACAACATTCCCACATTAAGAAACCCTGCTAAACTCTGGCAGCAAAACTGGGGTTGGGTGTTGACAGTAAATATGTTTAATCTGAACCGCAGAGCTGCGAGAGCTGGGAATTGCTTTGAAGTGTGGTTAAGTGTGGAACGTTAGGGTGAGGTGAATACTTATGGAATTGAATCCTTTATTTTTGATGATCTG
Organism: Gila orcuttii; assembly: GCA_026230005.1. Taxonomy (NCBI): domain Eukaryota; kingdom Metazoa; phylum Chordata; class Actinopteri; order Cypriniformes; family Leuciscidae; genus Gila; species Gila orcuttii. Next base: position 16,442,415 of record JAPDVR010000001.1, on the reverse strand, counting down.
TAGTTGCACATCTTAAAAATTGTATCAATGCGACACAAACACATAAACGGGCAACAAATGCATGTGATTTTTTTTTTTCCACACGGCTGTTTATCTTCATACAAACACCTTGTCTTTGCATTTAGAATTTAGACCAGT